>CM051234.1:41439343-42039343 GCA_027917425.1 Gastrophryne carolinensis
CGGGGAAAATAAAAGCACGGAACAAAAGCGGCGATGCACTCAGCACAACACAATACTTTGGGCTCTTAACATGAAAACAACAGTAGGAGAAAAAAAAAAACTTTTCTCGACAATTTACTCCATCTTTTTATGTTCACTTGTATTCCAAGTGAGTTATTGTCAGGGAAAATAGATGGGTAATACAAGGTTTCTTTCTTCTTTTTGATATAATATGAAACGCGTTGTGGGGGGGAACGTTTAATTACATCAAGAACTGCTAATAAACTGATTCTAAGAATTATTTGTGCTTTAAGGCAATGTCACACAGGGCTAAAAGATCAATCTCTGAGATGTCAGCAGAGTTTAGTGCGGTAAAACTTTAAGTAGGAATATTAAAGACAGGAATAGAAATTGCTCTATTTACTAAGAATAGGTGTCAGAGATTTATGCATATTCCATTTTTAAAATGTCCAATTTTCATACAAATGTGGAAATATTTACAGTCATGTTTGTAAATATTAGAGTTTTTATTATTCACGCCATGTCGGCAGGAGAAAGAGAGGCGCTGATTAAGTTAAAGAGAAATTACACATTCAATGGCATCTTTCAAAAGTGTATATTATTGGGGTTATGCTATAAATTGAGTGATAGTCTCTGCCCTGAGGAAGTGACGGGGAGCCGCCACGTAACGCGTAGGCTGTTGGGGGTGAATTGTGAAGCCGGGCCCCAGACATATGTAAGACTCCTATATGCATTGTTTGCTGTGTCCCTCTTTCTCCATTTCTAAAGTGCCCTTGGTTTGCAAAAATTATTTAATCATTTTGTTATATATACTGTTTGCTATTGATGCACTTTGCACTTGTGGTTATGATTATTATAATATTGTGAATAGCACTTGCACTTTATTAGGTCAGCAATGAGAGGGACTTTTCATAAGAAGGATCACTAGAAACTTTTATAATGATTTATGGGACAGGAGGTGTTACAGCTCTCTAATAGGCACCTCTCCTCCCCCCTATTTCCTTTGGGACTTGTTAATACCGTAGTATGTGTGTATGTTTTTGTTAATGGTTTTTAATGAGTCTTTGTGTTAATTTGGAAATACAATAAAGTAATATTTTTCAATATTAGCGGTACAACTTTTTTTGGTGTGCTTTGGGGTGTGGGGGACCCTAATTTTGTTTTTTACTAAGAATAGGTGTCAGAGTTTAATGCATATTTCATTTTAGTAATGTGTCCAATTTTCATACAAATGTGGAAATATTTACAGTCGTGTTTGTAAATATTAGCGTTTTTATAATTCGCGCCATGTCGGCAGGAAGAGAGGCGCTGATTTAGTTATAGGGAAATTACATATTCAATGGCATCTTTGAAAAGTGTATATTTTTGGGGGTTATGCTAAAGATTGAGTGAAGCGCAAATGTACAATAAAAAATATTTGTTTAAATTTTTCCCTAAAATTAAAATTACCTACACATGTGTTGGGCCAGTTTTACAGGTGAGCTATTGTACATCCTTTTTCCAGTGCGCTAATAATATTTTTTTGAAAGTTTGAAAACAACAGCACCCTATAGGCTATGCTAAAAAATGTGTCATTCTTTTCTGCATACCCCATAGGGTGCTGTTGTCTCAACTTTTACCTCACCTCCTACTTTCTGATGTCATGGCCACATCCTCGCTCACCTCTAGCTGTGGGGCGTACCCATTCCAAATGTTAGCACACTGCAGGAAAGGGAGGAGAGACACATGGGCAATGTCAGACAAGGGTACCTGGGGCCCGCCAATAGAATTAACTCTGGGGGCCCACCTCACACCTAGGTGCATATATCACTGGCTTAGATTCGGGGCCCATGCACAGAAACATTATGCCAAATGGTATTGTCTCTATAGGGTTGATTCATGGTCAGTGTGAAAAACGCTCAGGTGGAGCGCAAATCATTCCGCATGTGCCTAGTAGAGATGAGCGAACTTTTGAAAAATTCGATTCGACTGATTCGCCGAATTTTCCGACAAAAATCGTTTCGACCCGAATAAATTCGCGACGAATCGCTATTAAAAACGGCTATTTCTGAGCCTCCTACAGCCTCAATAGGGTTGTAAACCATTCAGCCTTGCTGTAACACGCACAGGATGCGTGCTGGGTTAGTTAAATAATACTTTGAAGAAATATCACATGCAGATCAGAGGCATCGCTAATAGAATCGCAGAGCGGCACAATTGCAGAGAGTTGAAGTGGCATCACTATGAGGGGCAGAAGGAGCCCAAATATACACTGGAGTTGGCCTCAGGAGCCCAAAAATTGGATGAATCACACCCTGGAGTTGGCAGGAGTTGGCAGCAGCAGCAGCAGGAGCCCAAATATACACTGGAGTTGGCTTCAGGAGCCCAAAAATTGGATGAATCACACCCTGGAGTTGGCAGGAGTTGGCAGCAGCAGCAGCAGGAGCCCAAATATACACTGGAGTTGGCTTCAGGAGCCCAAAAATTGGATGAATCACACCCTGGAGTTGGCAGGAGTTGACAGCAGCAGCAGCAGGAGCCCAAATATACACTGGAGTTGGCTTCAGGAGCCCAAAAATTGGATGAATCACACCCTGGAGTTGGCAGGAGTTGACAGTAGCAGCAGCAGGAGCCCAAATATACACTGGAGTTGGCCTCAGGAGCCCAAAAATTGGATGAATCACACCCTGGAGTTGGCAGAAGTTGGCAGCAGCAGCAGCAGGAGCCCAAATATACACTGGAGTTGGCTTCAGGAGCCCAAAAATTGGATGAATCACACCCTGGAGTTGGCAGGAGTTGACAGTAGCAGCAGCAGGAGCCCAAATATACACTGGAGTTGGCTTCAGGAGCCCAAATATTGGATGAATCACACCCTGGAGTTGGCAGGAGTTGACAGTAGCAGCAGCAGGAGCCCAAATATACACTGGAGTTGGCCTCAGGAGCCCAAAAATTGGATGAATCACACCCTGGAGTTGGCAGGAGTTGACAGTAGCAGCAGCAGGAGCCCAAATATACACTGGAGTTGGCCTCAGGAGCCCAAAAATTGGATGAATCACACCCTGGAGTTGGCAGGAGTTGACAGTAGCAGCAGCAGGAGCCCAAATATACACTGGAGTTGGCCTCAGGAGCCCAAAAATTGGATGAATCACACCCTGGAGTTGGCAGAAGTTGGCAGCAGCAGCAGCAGGAGCCCAAATATACACTGGAGTTGGCTTCAGGAGCCCAAAAATTGGATGAATCACACCCTGGAGTTGGCAGGAGTTGACAGTAGCAGCAGCAGGAGCCCAAATATACACTGGAGTTGGCCTCAGGAGCCCAAAAATTGGATGAATCACACCCTGGAGTTGGCAGGAGTTGGCAGCAGCAGCAGCAGGAGCCCAAATATACACTGGAGTTGGCTTCAGGAGCCCAAAAATTGGATGAATCACACCCTGGAGTTGGCAGAAGTTGGCAGCAGCAGCAGCAGGAGCCCAAATATACACTGGAGTTGGCTTCAGGAGCCCAAAAATTGGATGAATCACACCCTGGAGTTGGCAGGAGTTGGCAGCAGCAGCAGCAGGAGCCCAAATATACACTGGAGTTGGCTTCAGGAGCCCAAAAATTGGATGAATCACACCCTGGAGTTGGCAGGAGTTGACAGCAGCAGCAGCAGGAGCCCAAATATACACTGGAGTTGGCTTCAGGAGCCCAAAAATTGGATGAATCACACCCTGGAGTTGGCAGGAGTTGACAGTAGCAGCAGCAGGAGCCCAAATATACACTGGAGTTGGCTTCAGGAGCCCAAAAATTGGATGAATCACACCCTGGAGTTGGCAGAAGTTGGCAGCAGCAGCAGCAGGAGCCCAAATATACACTGGAGTTGGCTTCAGGAGCCCAAAAATTGGATGAATCACACCCTGGAGTTGGCAGGAGTTGACAGTAGCAGCAGCAGGAGCCCAAATATACACTGGAGTTGGCCTCAGGAGCCCAAAAATTGGATGAATCACACCCTGGAGTTGGCAGGAGTTGACAGTAGCAGCAGCAGGAGCCCAAATATACACTGGAGTTGGCTTCAGGAGCCCAAAAATTGGATGAATCACACCCTGGAGTTGGCAGAAGTTGGCAGCAGCAGCAGCAGGAGCCCAAATATACACTGGAGTTGGCTTCAGGAGCCCAAAAATTGGATGAATCACACCCTGGAGTTGGCAGGAGTTGGCAGCAGCAGCAGCAGGAGCCCAAATATACACTGGAGTTGGCTTCAGGAGCCCAAAAATTGGATGAATCACACCCTGGAGTTGGCAGGAGTTGACAGCAGCAGCAGCAGGAGCCCAAATATACACTGGAGTTGGCTTCAGGAGCCCAAAAATTGGATGAATCACACCCTGGAGTTGGCAGGAGTTGACAGTAGCAGCAGCAGGAGCCCAAATATACACTGGAGTTGGCTTCAGGAGCCCAAAAATTGGATGAATCACACCCTGGAGTTGGCAGAAGTTGGCAGCAGCAGCAGCAGGAGCCCAAATATACACTGGAGTTGGCTTCAGGAGCCCAAAAATTGGATGAATCACACCCTGGAGTTGGCAGGAGTTGACAGTAGCAGCAGCAGGAGCCCAAATATACACTGGAGTTGGCCTCAGGAGCCCAAAAATTGGATGAATCACACCCTGGAGTTGGCAGGAGTTGACAGTAGCAGCAGCAGGAGCCCAAATATACACTGGAGTTGGCTTCAGGAGCCCAAAAATTGGATGAATCACACCCTGGAGTTGGCAGAAGTTGACAGTAGCAGCAGCAGGAGCCCAAATATACACTGGAGTTGGCCTCAGGAGCCCAAAAATTGGATGAATCACACCCTGGAGTTGGCAGAAGTTGGCAGCAGCAGCAGCAGGAGCCCAAATATACACTGGAGTTGGCTTCAGGAGCCCAAAAATTGGATGAATCACACCCTGGAGTTGGCAGAAGTTGGCAGCAGCAGCAGCAGGAGCCCAAATATACACTGGAGTTGGCTTCAGGAGCCCAAAAATTGGATGAATCACACCCTGGAGTTGGCAGGAGTTGACAGTAGCAGCAGCAGGAGCCCAAATATACACTGGAGTTGGCCTCAGGAGCCCAAAAATTGGATGAATCACACCCTGGAGTTGGCAGGAGTTGACAGTAGCAGCAGCAGGAGCCCAAATATACACTGGAGTTGGCCTCAGGAGCCCAAAAATTGGATGAATCACACCCTGGAGTTGGCAGGAGTTGACAGTAGCAGCAGCAGGAGCCCAAATATACACTGGAGTTGGCTTCAGGAGCCCAAAAATTGGATGAATCACACCCTGGAGTTGGCAGAAGTTGACAGTAGCAGCAGCAGGAGCCCAAATATACACTGGAGTTGGCCTCAGGAGCCCAAAAATTGGATGAATCACACCCTGGAGTTGGCAGGAGTTGACAGTAGCAGCAGCAGGAGCCCAAATATACACTGGAGTTGGCCTCAGGAGCCCAAAAATTGGATGAATCACACCCTGGAGTTGGCAGAAGTTGGCAGCAGCAGCAGCAGGAGCCCAAATATACACTGGAGTTGGCTTCAGGAGCCCAAAAATTGGATGAATCACACCCTGGAGTTGGCAGAAGTTGGCAGCAGCAGCAGCAGGAGCCCAAATATACACTGGAGTTGGCTTCAGGAGCCCAAAAATTGGATGAATCACACCCTGGAGTTGGCAGGAGTTGACAGTAGCAGCAGCAGGAGCCCAAATATACACTGGAGTTGGCCTCAGGAGCCCAAAAATTGGATGAATCACACCCTGGAGTTGGCAGGAGTTGACAGTAGCAGCAGCAGGAGCCCAAATATACACTGGAGTTGGCCTCAGGAGCCCAAAAATTGGATGAATCACACCCTGGAGTTGGCAGGAGTTGACAGTAGCAGCAGCAGGAGCCCAAATATACACTGGAGTTGGCTTCAGGAGCCCAAAAATTGGATGAATCACACCCTGGAGTTGGCAGAAGTTGACAGTAGCAGCAGCAGGAGCCCAAATATACACTGGAGTTGGCCTCAGGAGCCCAAAAATTGGATGAATCACACCCTGGAGTTGGCAGGAGTTGACAGTAGCAGCAGCAGGAGCCCAAATATACACTGGAGTTGGCTTCAGGAGCCCAAAAATTGGATGAATCACACCCTGGAGTTGGCAGAAGTTGGCAGCAGCAGCAGCAGGAGCCCAAATATACACTGGAGTTGGCTTCAGGAGCCCAAAAATTGGATGAATCACACCCTGGAGTTGGCAGGAGTTGACAGTAGCAGCAAGCAGGAGCCCAAAAAATGGCCTAAAGACATAAATATGTTTTGCACCATTTGGAAAGTGTAAAACGTGGCACCATGCTGAATCTAGTCGCATGCATCAGGCATTGGTGGGTGGAAATCCTGGCTGATCCATCCCTGATTCATTTTGACAAAGGTGAGTCTCTCCACATTTTTAGTTGACAGACGAGTTCTCCTCGCCGTAACTATGGCCCCCGCCGCACTAAACACCCGCTCAGATGGCACGCTACTTGCCGGGCAGGACAGCTTTTCCAGGGCAAACTCTGCTAGTTGCGGCCACAAATCAAGTTTGGCTGCCCAGAAGTCCAGCGGATCCTCAAGGTGTGTTGGCATGGTCATGTCAAAGTATGACATGACCTGCTGGTTCAGGTCCTGCTCCAGGTCTTCCTGCTGCTCATGAGTAGCCTCACTATGCGGGTGTAGAAAGCTACTCATTAGCGACTGAAGACTGAGGCTGCTGCTGCTGATGGAGCTTCTGCTGCTGCTGCTGCCAACCCCCCCAGCGGCCATGGCAGTGGAAGGTGAGCGCAGAGGTCCCCTCGAGTCAGACCTGCGAGAGTATGGACCATGGCGCAGATAGGCATCGGCCAACTGCCTACGTAGAATGTCTTTGTAGTAGTTGAGTTTGTCCTCCCTCTCGGTGGGTTTAAAAAATGCCCCCATTTTGTGCCGGAAGCGAGGGTCCAATAAGGTGGACAGCCAGAAGTCATCCCGCCGACAGATGGAAACAATTCTGGGGTCACTACGCAAGCACGTGAGCATGCTTCGTGCCATTTGCGCAAGTGACTCGGATGGACTACCTGTCTCCATCTCCACTGCATACTGCCACGGTGTGCCCGGGTCCTCTGTCTCTCCTTCCTCAAAAACCTCTAGCTCCTCTGGCTGCTCCTGCTCCTCCTCTCCTGTCCGCTGACTAGATAAACCAGCCATTTCGCCAAGCCTAAACTGTGTTTCGCTGGGCAACTCCTCCTCCTCCTCTTCCTCCTCCTCCTCCTCCAGTTCAGCTCCAAGGGGGTTCATGTGGCCGTAAGATGTAAACGCCATGTCTCCAGTGCCCTGACCAGCCATGGTTTCCAACATGTGCTGTAGTACATGAAGCAGTGGAATCACGTCGTTCATCCCGTAATCCTGCCGACTGACAAATAAAGTGGCTTCCTCAAAGGGCCTGAGCAAACGGCAGGTGTCACGTATGAGCTGCCACTGGTTGACATTGAAGTTACACAGGGGAGTCCCCCTATCTGCTTGGATCATCAGGAAATCCGTGATGGCTTTTCTCTGTTCATATAATCGGTCCAACATGTGAAGGGTGGAATTCCAACGGGTGGAAACATCGCAAATCAGACTATGTTGGGGGATACCATTCTGACGCTGTAGCTCAAGAAGGGTGTGTTTGGCGGTGTAGGAGTGGCTGAAGTGCATGCAAAGTTTCCGTGAAGTTGTTAGGATGTCCTGCAGATGGGGGGAACACTTCAGAAACCGCTTGACAACCAGATTGAAGACGTGAGCCATGCAGGGGGCATGGGTCAGGCTTCCTTGGCGCAGCGCAGACAAAATGTTCTTCCCATTGTCGGTAACCATGATTCCCATTTTAAGTTTTCTCGGAGTAAGCCATGTTTGGATTTCCTGATGAATACATTTAAGCAGTTCCTCCCCTGTGTGACTCCGTTCGCCAAGACAAACCATGTGAAGCACTGCGTGACACCTCCGTGCCCTGCACACATGGTAGACTGGAGGGGCACTGAGACTTGAGCCTACAGTGGAGGGTGAGGAGATGGCGGAGGATGAGGAGGCCGAGTCGCACGGTGTCACAGGCCCAATGGGCAGAGAGCGCGGAGGCCGAAGCGGCGTGACCTGTCCAAGTTGCTGCTGCAAAGGGACCACATTCACCCAGTGGGCCGTAAACGACATGTACTGCCCCTGACCGTAGTTACAGCTCCAGATGTCGGCGCTGCCATGTATTTTGCTACACACCGACAGGCTCAAGGACTGGCCCACCTTCTGTTCAACAAAAGTGTGCAGCGCTGGTACTGCCTTCTTGGCAAAGAAATGACGGCTTGGGACTCTCCACCTCGGCTCGGCACAAGCCATCAGTTCTCTGAAAGGTGCAGATTCCACCACCTGAAAAGGGAGCGACTGCAGCACCAGCAACTTGGACAGGAGCACATTCAGCTTCTGCGCCGTAGGATGAGTGGGCGCATACTGCTGTCTCTTGGACATGGCTTCGCTGATGGATTGCTGGCGGGATGCATGACTTGGAGGAGGAGGAGGAGGAGCAGGAGCGACAGAGGATGGGTGTGACGCACAGCTGCCTTCGGCTGAGGTGCTGGAGCCTTGGCTGGCAGAAATTGGGAGCTCACTTGGTGAGGAAGCAGACTGGACCACCCCTTGGGAGCCTCGGTTCTCCCAGGTCGTTTTATGGTGACGCATCATATGTTGACGCAGGGCCGTGGTGCCAACATTTGGACCCTGGCCACGCTTCACCTTTTGCCTACATATCTTGCATGTGGCCATGTTACCCTCCTGCGGATGCCTCAGGAAAAACTGCCACACTGCCGAGTAGCTACTTTTCCCACCCCCTGGCCTCACTGATTCACTGCTGCTGTTGCCAACTCCAGGAACCCCTGCTCCACTACCTCCCGATAAGGTAGACTGCCGCACAGCAGGTGCTCTACCCCGGCCCCGGCCCCGGCCGGCTCCAGCCTTTGGAATTGTGCCCCCATGCTGACTGCTACCACCTTGCTGCCTCAGCTGCTGACTCCGGGGCAACCTGCGCCCCTCTTCTCCTGATGATGACGATGAAGCCCCTTCATCACCCGGCTCCCAAGTGCGATCGGCTTCATCGTCATCATCATCATCATCACCGGGTTGTGGCTGTACGTCACTGATGTTCGTGGATTCGTCAACAGTGTCTGGCGCAGGAGCTGGAACGCTCGCAGCACCCACGACACTGTCCACATCACTATTTGTCTGCCTAGCTAAAGAAGCCACCTCCATTTCTTGGCTGGGCAGTAGCTGCTGACTGTCCTCCTGTATCTGATCGTCCTCCTCACTAAAGAGTGGAGCTGAACCCAAAGCATAGGATACGTCGCTGGGGGAGGGAACGGCGTAGGACAGAGGCAATGGGAGGACAGGGACTGCTCTCGGGGCATGCCAACTCAGGGTTGTGTCAGAGGAACCTACCGACCCTAGACTGGGGGTCTCAGATGTAAGTTGTGATGATGTTGTTGATGAGCGCGTCAGCCAATCTACCACGGCAGATGCGTTACTGGTGGAGACCCGACCGCTAGCAGATACTGGCAGATTAGGTCTCTCAGCGTGACTCCTGCTGCTACTGGCCCCCAGTCTGATGCGAGCTCTGCCTGCGGAATCTTGGCCTCTGCCACTCCTCTTTTCACTTCCAGGCACTTGTCTGCCCGACATAGTCTAACTGGCGTGGTAGTAGGTGATATTTTAAGAACCCCCAGGCAGCAGTGGGTCTATATAAAACAGAATATAATGCACACCAAAAGTGAGCAGTAACACTCAGCCTCCAACAGGCCTGCTTAGTGTAAATAAGAGAGCTGCTTAGTGTAAATAAAGAGGGGTATGCTATGTTACAGAATGGGATGCCTCAACAGAAGTGCACCTGGCAGGCAGCAGTAAGCCTATGCCCAGCAAAAGTGTCTTATAATATAAATATAATAAGAGCAAATGCTTATATGGTCTTAAACAGAGGCTGCTGTAGTCACAGAATGGGATGCCCCGGGCAGGAATCGAGCTGGCAGGGTCCAGTAGTGCTTTGGCCAGCAAAAGTGTCTTTATCAGGCTAATTTCAAATATGATAAGAGCAAATGCTTATATGGTCTTAAACAGAGGCTGCTTTAGTCACAGAATGGGATGCCCTGGGCAGGAATGGACCTGGCAGGGTCCAGTAGGGCTTTGGCCAGCAAAAGTGTCTTTATCAGGCTAATTTCAAATATGATAAGAGCAAATGCTTATATGGTCTTAAACAGAGGCTGCTGTAGTCACAGAATGGGATGCCCCGGGCAGGAATCGAGCTGGCAGGGTCCAGTAGTGCTTTGGCCAGCAAAAGTGTCTTTATCAGGCTAATTTCAAATATGATAAGAGCAAATGCTTATATGGTCTTAAACAGAGGCTGCTGTAGTCACAGAATGGGATGCCCCGGGCAGGAATCGAGCTGGCAGGGTCCAGTAGGGCTTTGGCCAGCAAAAGTGTCTTTATCAGGCCTAATTTCAAATATGATAAGAGCAAATGCTTATATGGTCTTAAACAGAGGCTGCTTTAGTCACAGAATGGGATGCCCTGGGCAGGAATGGACCTGGCAGGGTCCAGTAGGGCTTTGGCCAGCAAAAGTGTCTTTATCAGGCTAATTTCAAATATGATAAGAGCAAATGCTTATATGGTCTTAAACAGAGGCTGCTTTAGTCACAGAATGGGATGCCCCGGGCAGGAATCGAGCTGGCAGGGTCCAGTAGTGCTTTGGCCAGCAAAAGTGTCTTTATCAGGCCTAATTTCAAATATGATAAGAGCAAATGCTTATATGGTCTTAAACAGAGGCTGCTTTAGTCACAGAATGGGATGCCCCGGGCAGGAATCGACCTGGCAGGGTCCAGTAGGGCTTTGGCCAGCAAAAGTGTCTTTATCAGGCCTAATTTCAAATATGATAAGAGCAAATGCTTATATGGTCTTAAACAGAGGCTGCTTTAGTCACAGAATGGGATGCCCTGGGCAGGAATGGACCTGGCAGGGTCCAGTAGGGCTTTGGCCAGCAAAAGTGTCTTTATCAGGCTAATTTCAAATATGATAAGAGCAAATGCTTATATGGTCTTAAACAGAGGCTGCTTTAGTCACAGAATGGGATGCCCCGGGCACGAATCGAGCTGGCAGGGTCCAGTAGTGCTTTGGCCAGCAAAAGTGTCTTTATCAGGCCTAATTTCAAATATGATAAGAGCAAATGCTTATATGGTCTTAAACAGAGGCTGCTTTAGTCACAGAATGGGATGCCCCGGGCAGGAATCGAGCTGGCAGGGTCCAGTAGTGCTTTGGCCAGCAAAAGTGTCTTTATCAGGCTAATTTCAAATATGATAAGAGCAAATGCTTATATGGTCTTAAACAGAGGCTGCTGTAGTCACAGAATGGGATGCCCCGGGCAGGAATCGAGCTGGCAGGGTCCAGTAGGGCTTTGGCCAGCAAAAGTGTCTTTATCAGGCCTAATTTCAAATATGATAAGAGCAAATGCTTATATGGTCTTAAACAGAGGCTGCTTTAGTCACAGAATGGGATGCCCTGGGCAGGAATCGACCTGGCAGGGTCCAGTAGGGCTTTGGCCAGCAAAAGTGTCTTTATCAGGCTAATTTCAAATATGATAAGAGCAAATGCTTATATGGTCTTAAACAGAGGCTGCTTTAGTCACAGAATGGGATGCCCCGGGCAGGAATCGAGCTGGCAGGGTCCAGTAGTGCTTTGGCCAGCAAAAGTGTCTTTATCAGGCTAATTTCAAATATGATAAGAGCAAATGCTTATATGGTCTTAAACAGAGGCTGCTGTAGTCACAGAATGGGATGCCCCGGGCAGGAATCGAGCTGGCAGGGTCCAGTAGGGCTTTGGCCAGCAAAAGTGTCTTTATCAGGCCTAATTTCAAATATGATAAGAGCAAATGCTTATATGGTCTTAAACAGAGGCTGCTTTAGTCACAGAATGGGATGCCCTGGGCAGGAATCGACCTGGCAGGGTCCAGTAGGGCTTTGGCCAGCAAAAGTGTCTTTATCAGGCTAATTTCAAATATGATAAGAGCAAATGCTTATATGGTCTTAAACAGAGGCTGCTTTAGTCACAGAATGGGATGCCCCGGGCAGGAATCGAGCTGGCAGGGTCCAGTAGTGCTTTGGCCAGCAAAAGTGTCTTTATCAGGCTAATTTCAAATATGATAAGAGCAAATGCTTATATGGTCTTAAACAGAGGCTGCTGTAGTCACAGAATGGGATGCCCCGGGCAGGAATCGAGCTGGCAGGGTCCAGTAGTGCTTTGGCCAGCAAAAGTGTCTTTATCAGGCCTAATTTCAAATATGATAAGAGCAAATGCTTATATGGTCTTAAACAGAGGCTGCTTTAGTCACAGAATGGGATGCCCCGGGCAGGAATCGAGCTGGCAGGGTCCAGTAGTGCTTTGGCCAGCAAAAGTGTCTTTATCAGGCTAATTTCAAATATGATAAGAGCAAATGCTTATATGGTCTTAAACAGAGGCTGCTGTAGTCACAGAATGGGATGCCCCGGGCAGGAATCGAGCTGGCAGGGTCCAGTAGGGCTTTGGCCAGCAAAAGTGTCTTTATCAGGCCTAATTTCAAATATGATAAGAGCAAATGCTTATATGGTCTTAAACAGAGGCTGCTTTAGTCACAGAATGGGATGCCCTGGGCAGGAATCGACCTGGCAGGGTCCAGTAGGGCTTTGGCCAGCAAAAGTGTCTTTATCAGGCTAATTTCAAATATGATAAGAGCAAATGCTTATATGGTCTTAAACAGAGGCTGCTTTAGTCACAGAATGGGATGCCCCGGGCAGGAATCGAGCTGGCAGGGTCCAGTAGTGCTTTGGCCAGCAAAAGTGTCTTTATCAGGCTAATTTCAAATATGATAAGAGCAAATGCTTATATGGTCTTAAACAGAGGCTGCTGTAGTCACAGAATGGGATGCCCCGGGCAGGAATCGAGCTGGCAGGGTCCAGTAGGGCTTTGGCCAGCAAAAGTGTCTTTATCAGGCCTAATTTCAAATATGATAAGAGCAAATGCTTATATGGTCTTAAACAGAGGCTGCTTTAGTCACAGAATGGGATGCCCTGGGCAGGAATCGACCTGGCAGGGTCCAGTAGGGCTTTGGCCAGCAAAAGTGTCTTTATCAGGCTAATTTCAAATATGATAAGAGCAAATGCTTATATGGTCTTAAACAGAGGCTGCTTTAGTCACAGAATGGGATGCCCCGGGCAGGAATCGAGCTGGCAGGGTCCAGTAGTGCTTTGGCCAGCAAAAGTGTCTTTATCAGGCTAATTTCAAATATGATAAGAGCAAATGCTTATATGGTCTTAAACAGAGGCTGCTGTAGTCACAGAATGGGATGCCCCGGGCAGGAATCGAGCTGGCAGGGTCCAGTAGTGCTTTGGCCAGCAAAAGTGTCTTTATCAGGCCTAATTTCAAATATGATAAGAGCAAATGCTTATATGGTCTTAAACAGAGGCTGCTTTAGTCACAGAATGGGATGCCCCGGGCAGGAATCGAGCTGGCAGGGTCCAGTAGTGCTTTGGCCAGCAAAAGTGTCTTTATCAGGCTAATTTCAAATATGATAAGAGCAAATGCTTATATGGTCTTAAACAGAGGCTGCTGTAGTCACAGAATGGGATGCCCCGGGCAGGAATCGAGCTGGCAGGGTCCAGTAGGGCTTTGGCCAGCAAAAGTGTCTTTATCAGGCCTAATTTCAAATATGATAAGAGCAAATGCTTATATGGTCTTAAACAGAGGCTGCTTTAGTCACAGAATGGGATGCCCTGGGCAGGAATCGAGCTGGCAGGGTCCAGTAGTGCTTTGGCCAGCAAAAGTGTCTTTATCAGGCTAATTTCAAATATGATAAGAGCAAATGCTTATATGGTCTTAAACAGAGGCTGCTTTAGTCACAGAATGGGATGCCCCGGGCAGGAATCGAGCTGGCAGGGTCCAGCAGTGCTTTGGCCAGCAAAAGTGTCTTTATCAGGCTAATTTCAAATATGATAAGAGCAAATGCTTATATGGTCTTAAACAGAGGCTGCTGTAGTCACAGAATGGGATGCCCCGGGCAGGAATCGAGCTGGCAGGGTCCAGTAGGGCTTTGGCCAGCAAAAGTGTCTTTATCAGGCCTAATTTCAAATATGATAAGAGCAAATGCTTATATGGTCTTAAACAGAGGCTGCTTTAGTCACAGAATGGGATGCCCTGGGCAGGAATCGACCTGGCAGGGTCCAGTAGGGCTTTGGCCAGCAAAAGTGTCTTTATCAGGCTAATTTCAAATATGATAAGAGCAAATGCTTATATGGTCTTAAACAGAGGCTGCTTTAGTCACAGAATGGGATGCCCCGGGCAGGAATCGAGCTGGCAGGGTCCAGTAGTGCTTTGGCCAGCAAAAGTGTCTTTATCAGGCTAATTTCAAATATGATAAGAGCAAATGCTTATATGGTCTTAAACAGAGGCTGCTGTAGTCACAGAATGGGATGCCCCGGGCAGGAATCGAGCTGGCAGGGTCCAGTAGGGCTTTGGCCAGCAAAAGTGTCTTTATCAGGCCTAATTTCAAATATGATAAGAGCAAATGCTTATATGGTCTTAAACAGAGGCTGCTTTAGTCACAGAATGGGATGCCCTGGGCAGGAATCGACCTGGCAGGGTCCAGTAGGGCTTTGGCCAGCAAAAGTGTCTTTATCAGGCTAATTTCAAATATGATAAGAGCAAATGCTTATATGGTCTTAAACAGAGGCTGCTTTAGTCACAGAATGGGATGCCCCGGGCAGGAATCGAGCTGGCAGGGTCCAGTAGTGCTTTGGCCAGCAAAAGTGTCTTTATCAGGCTAATTTCAAATATGATAAGAGCAAATGCTTATATGGTCTTAAACAGAGGCTGCTGTAGTCACAGAATGGGATGCCCCGGGCAGGAATCGAGCTGGCAGGGTCCAGTAGTGCTTTGGCCAGCAAAAGTGTCTTTATCAGGCCTAATTTCAAATATGATAAGAGCAAATGCTTATATGGTCTTAAACAGAGGCTGCTTTAGTCACAGAATGGGATGCCCCGGGCAGGAATCGAGCTGGCAGGGTCCAGTAGTGCTTTGGCCAGCAAAAGTGTCTTTATCAGGCTAATTTCAAATATGATAAGAGCAAATGCTTATATGGTCTTAAACAGAGGCTGCTGTAGTCACAGAATGGGATGCCCCGGGCAGGAATCGAGCTGGCAGGGTCCAGTAGGGCTTTGGCCAGCAAAAGTGTCTTTATCAGGCCTAATTTCAAATATGATAAGAGCAAATGCTTATATGGTCTTAAACAGAGGCTGCTTTAGTCACAGAATGGGATGCCCTGGGCAGGAATCGACCTGGCAGGGTCCAGTAGGGCTTTGGCCAGCAAAAGTGTCTTTATCAGGCTAATTTCAAATATGATAAGAGCAAATGCTTATATGGTCTTAAACAGAGGCTGCTTTAGTCACAGAATGGGATGCCCCGGGCAGGAATCGAGCTGGCAGGGTCCAGTAGTGCTTTGGCCAGCAAAAGTGTCTTTATCAGGCTAATTTCAAATATGATAAGAGCAAATGCTTATATGGTCTTAAACAGAGGCTGCTGTAGTCACAGAATGGGATGCCCCGGGCAGGAATCGAGCTGGCAGGGTCCAGTAGTGCTTTGGCCAGCAAAAGTGTCTTTATCAGGCCTAATTTCAAATATGATAAGAGCAAATGCTTATATGGTCTTAAACAGAGGCTGCTTTAGTCACAGAATGGGATGCCTCACAGCAGACTTAAGATCAGTTCAGTATATATGCACAGTTAGTTACTATAAGCAGCCTGAAAACGCTAACAAAGGCTGGATGAAAAAAAAAAAATCTCCCTGTCAGCCAGCTCCGTTTTTCCTACCTTTCCCTGGCTTTCTGTCTGTCTCCTGTCTGTCTCCTGCCTGTCTCCTGCCTGTCTCCAGCCTGTCCCTGTCTGTCCCTGTCTCCAGCCTGTCTAACTGCCTCAGCTACACAGCGTTCTGTCTGTCTGTCACGAATGCAATAGAGAAATGAGGAAAAGCAAGATGGCCGCCGTTAAATACCGCTGTGTGACGTCACCGGGCTTGCTGGCTGCTGATAGGCTGCATGTGACTGCCCCAGCTTGCACTGGCGCGGGATACATGTCCAGACATGTCCCGTCCGCCATCTTAGAATGCCTGTAATGTAAATGAATGGATGTTAAAGGAAAACTTCGAGTGATCGAATCGCGGGGAAATTCGGATTCGATCCGAATCGAATTTTTCCTGAAATTCGGATCGAATCCGGGTTCGTCCGGATCGATTCGCTCATCCCTAGCCTAGGCACATTATTCATAGCTGCGTGCACATGCCAGGCACATGTGTGAATCTCACCAAATGCCAAACGCACGGAAGAAGAGCAACTTGCCTCTTATTGCGCCAATTTGCACCTTTTGCAAGGAAAACCTGCTCTTTTAAAGTGCAAATGCCCTGCCCATGTGCATTTGTTTGGCTAAGCGCTTAAAGTGGACCAAAACCCAAGACTATCCTGTGTTTTGTTTTTTGCCCCCTGTGTGAAACCCCTCAGGTCGCTAAACAGACTCACCTCTTTCCGGTCCTACAATGCTTGCGTGACCACTTGTCGAATCAGCGTGCTCTGGCGGCCACATCCCTCACTACTCTCTAACAGGGGATGTGCCTATGCCAGCCATTCACAAATGATTGGCACGGGGCATACCCTGCTAAAGGGATAGCGGAGATGTGGCTGCTGCTAACAAATGCACCATTGGCCCAGGAACAAAGGTTTTTGGGCGTCCTGGGGGCTTCACACAGTGGGGCACCCCCAATCGGGGTGCCCCAGGGGGAGCGAGTATGTTTGCCCCGGAGCCTCATAGCCTCCAGGGTGGGTTTTGGTCCTCTTTAACTGCTCCCAGTGGTCCCCCATGTTTCTACGCTTTCCCTTTCTGTTTCTCCATAGCAATTTTATCTGTGTTTTCTGCAAAGCTCTATTCGTCATTTTGGAGTGTCTTCTCTGGAGAACCTGTGTTCTTCATTTTTTGGGGGATACTCTGATTCCGGTTAACCCTTAATGTTTTTTTGCCCAATGTTTTGTTCCAGATGTTCTCTTAACCCTGCCTCCCCTATTTGGTTTGCATAATGAATCATAATTTAACTATAATTTTTTTGTTTTGTTTTTGCTAAACTTTGGGGACCAATATCAACATTATTTTAGTTTTTGGTAATTTTTGTGATTCTGGACAAATTTAATTTTTTTTTTTTTAATTAAAAAAAAAAGGGTTCAGTGTCTAAAAAGAAGTTGTGGCTGACTTTTTCATTGTTCAAAAACATGCCAGACACTGCCGGCATGTGTTTTCAGAATGAAAATACTCACTGGGATCGGCAGTTTCCTCCACTTATTTGCTGGAAGAAATTCACTCTTCAAATTGTCACATTTGCGCACCCTTTTCAGTCCTCTAAACATAGCATAAATCAGGCGCCAAAGACAGATTGATGTGTCTAAATCAACTGGAAAATTTCAGGCGCAAATTGGAGCATTGGTGAACACTAGTGGGTAAATTGGTCCAAAAACAAATGCACATCCCATTTTGACGACTATGAATCAGCTCCTTGCTTCCCCATTATTACACCACTTTGGTGTACATAGCTAACACATTGTTGATATCAGGGCTGGATTATGAGGGGGGGGGGGAAATCCCAGGACCTCTGCCACTTGCGGCTCCGTGCTCTTTAGCGCCAAAGTTTCTCCAAAGTTGATGAAAAGTTGATGGGCGACCCCTTATGGTATCACCTTGGTTCTGGCTGCCAGTTGACAGCTAAAAGCCTATTTTGTTTTCCATTCACATTCTGTGAAGCAACAGATGTTAATGTATTCTGCCTTACTCTAAAATATGCATTTAAAGCTCTTCTAAAAAAGATTACTTTGTCTCTCAATTCTGACAGGAATGGTAAAAAATAAGACACAATTCCTGCCGGGATCTGGAGAACGACATAGAGGCTGATTTAATACTAGCGCCAGATATCGGCAGTTGAGCGTTTTTATAGCAGTGCTTAGAGCGACCGCTAGTAGACGCTGTAAGCGGGTATCGGGCGCTGTAACAGAGCGCTTCAGATGCTGTAGTAACCTGGCCCGCATTGATGAATGGGATGTATGTTGGGCGCTCTAACACCAGTACCGCGCTGCAGGAAGTGCAAGGTAGTGCTAGCTCAGTGCGACCAACTCTCAGCACTTCACACCATACTTATCAAAAAATGGACACACACACAGCGTCGACGCTCTGGATCTGGTTGCTGTAGCATAGAGCGCCAGGCGCTGTGTGATTAAAGTCTCTTTTTGAACACATATTCACCAGTAACAAAGCAAAAACACATGGAATGACATTGTTATAACACTGTGACATTAACACTTTAGTGCCAGACCTGTAACGACAATTCTGCATAAAAATATAAGAAGTCAAAAAAGTTTCTAAAAATGTTTGTTTGCAGCCAGGAGATGTCACACAATGATTAGAGCAAAAATACAAATGGTCAAACATGCTGTTTAAACACAAGCAAATGAACGCCCATTGAAATGAATGGGAGAGCGGCACTGGGCACTGGAAGCTAGAGCGCCGGCGCTATACGCTGAGCCGCCTGTAATAATACATGTGACGCTACATGGCGCTGTTAGAGTCGCTCACCAGATTCGCTATCATAAATGTGGTTTTGCGTACAGCGCCCGGCGTTGACCAGACGCTGCCTGCCGCTACGAGGCGCAACATGGCGCTATCCCTCCTTAAATAACCCCCATACAAAAAAAAATAACCTCCCATACACAAAGCTCAAAAATCAAGAACAAGAACAGCAAGCAGGATGTGCGCCAGAGAGGCCGTCTCTTCGCATTAACCGAAATGTCACTTTATAGTGTAGCAGCTCGGAGCGTTATATCACCCAATATTTCTGTTCAATAAAATCATTGTTTCTTGACCTTTTTAATATGTATGATGTCTTCTCGCTTCTATGTATTGGCAAGACGTCTTCTAGCTTAGAGGAAATAAATAAATAAAAACAGGCAAAAGGGAGCAAAGCGTGATTTGTGATAACATTCTGTTGTACAACAGCTTCCAACAGTAAACACTTATTGAGAAAACAGCAGCCAAACACATACATATGTTGTGTCGCTAGGGCCAGATTAGAAATGGTCCAATGGAGCGCTGGCTCCGAGTCTCATCAGCAATGGGGGTTATTTAAGAAACGATAACGCCAGGTAATGCCAGGTAGCAGCATGCAGTGGTGGGTGAACACCGGGCACTGTATGTGAAAACGTCATGTAGCGCCACATGTATCACTAGCGGTGGCTCAGTGTATAGCGCCGGCGCTCTAGGTTCAGCAGCACCATATTGTACCTGTTGCTCAGTGTCGCTCTCCTATACATTTCAATGGTGTTTCATTTGGTTGTGTTTAAATAGCGTGTTGCTAAAGTAAAATTTTACATTTTTGGCTCAAATCATTGTGTGACCTCTCCTGCCCGGCAACAATAACACGTGTGCAGATCGGACATTGCAGTGTCATTGTCACAGTGACGCGACGAATCGCTATTAAAAATGGCTATTTCTGGGCGTCCGAGAGCCTCCATAGGGTTGCAGAACGTTTTGCTTGGCTGTAACATGCATAGGATGCATGCTGGGTTAGTGAAATACTACTGTAAAGAAGTATGACATGCAGATCAGAGGCGTCGCTATTAGATTTGCTGCCGCAGAGCGGCACAATTACAGGGCCTTGAGGTGGCATCAGCATGATGAGCCCATATATTGCCTGAAAGACACACTCTGGAGTTGGCAGCAGCATAAGAGCCCATATATTGCCAAAAAGACACACTCAGGAGTTGGCAGCAGCATTAGGACCCCATATATTGCCTGAAAGACCCACTCTGGACTTGGCAGCAGCATAGGGAGCTCATATATTGCCTGAAAGACACACCCAGGAGTTGGCAGTAGCAGCAGCATTAGGAGCCCATATATTGCCTGAAAGACACACTCTGGACTTGGCAGCAGCATAGGGAGCACATAAATTGCCTGGAAAACACATTGGAGTTGGCAGCAGCATAGAGAGCCCATATATTGCCTGAAAGATACACTCTGGATTTGGCAGCAGCATAGGGAGCCCATATGTTGCCTGAAAGACACATTGGAGTTGGCAGCAGCATAGGGAGCTCATATATTGCCTGAAAGACACACCCAGGAGTTGGCAGCATCATAGGGAGCCCATATATTGCCTGAAAAACACACCCAGGAGTTGGCAGCAGCATAGGGAGCACATATATTGCCTGAAAAACACATTGGAGTTGGCAGAAGCATTGGAAGCCCATATATTGCCTGAAAGAGACACCCAGGAGTTGGCAGCAGCATAGGGAGCTCATATATTGCCTGAAAAACACAATGGAGTTGGCAGCAGCATTTGGAGCCCATATATTGCCTGAAAAACACATTGGAGTTGGTAGCAGCATTAGGAGCCCATATATTGCCTGAAAGACACACCCAGGAGTTGGCAGCAGCATTGGGAGCCGATATATTGCCTGAAAGACACACCCAGGAGTTGGCAGCAGCAGCAGCATTGGGAGCCCATATATTGCCTGAAAGACAAACCCAGGAGTTAGCAGCAGCATAGGAAGCTCATATATTGCCTGTAAAACACATTGGAGTTGGCAGCAGCATTGGGAGCCCATATATTGCCTGAAAGACACACCCAGGAGTTGGCAGCAGCATAGGGAGCTCATATATTGCCTGAAAAATACATTGGCGTTGGCAGCAGCATTAGGAGCCCATATATTGCCTGAAAAACACATTGGAGTTGGCAGCAGCATAGGGGGCCCATATATTGCCTGAAAGAGACACCCAGGAGTTGGCAGCAGCATAGGGAGCTCATATATTGCCTGAAAGACACACCCAGGAGTTGACAGCAGCAGCAGCAGCAGCATTAGGAGCCCATATATTGCCTGAAAAACACATTGGAGTTGGCAGCAGCATAGGGAGTCCATATATTGCCTGAAAAACACACCCAGGAGTTGGCAGCAGCATAGGGAGCCCATATATTGCCTGAAAGACACATTGGAGTTGGTAGCAGCATTGGGAGCCCATATATTGCCTGAAAGACACACCCAGGAGTTGGCAGCAGCATAGGGAGCTCATATATTGCCTGAAAGACACACCCAGGAGTTGTCAGCAGTAGCAGTAGCATTAGGAGCCCATATATTGCCTGAAATACACACCCAGGAGTTGGCAGTAGCATAGGGAGCTCATATATTGCCTGAAAAACACATTGGAGTTGGCAGCAGCATTAGGAGCCTGTATATTGCCTGGAAAACACATTGGAGTTGGCAGCAGCATAGGGAGCCCATATATTGCCTGAAAGAGACACCCAGGAGTTGGCAGCAGCATAGGGAGCTCATATATTGCCTGAAAGACACACCCAGGAGTTGGCAGCAGCAGCAGCATTAGGAGCCCATATATTGCCTGAACAACACACCCAGGAGTTTGCAGCAGCATAGGGAGCTCATATATTGCCTGAAAAACACACCCAGGAGTTGGCAGAAGCAGAAGGAGCTACCATGCATCAGCTACTCGCATGCATAAGCTATTGGTGGGTGAAAATCCTGGGTGATCCATGCCTGATTCATCTTCACAAAGGTGAGTCTCTCCAAATTTTACGTGGACAGACGAGTTCTCCTTGGCGTTACTATGGCCCCCGCAGCACTAAAAACCCGCTCAGATGGCACACTACTGGCCGAGCAGGACAGCTTCCCCAGGGCAAACTCTGCCAGTTGTGGCCACAAGTCAAGTTTGGCTGCCCAGATGTCCAGCGGATCCTCAAGGTGCGGTGGCATGGTCATTTCAAGGTATGACACGACCTGCTGGTTCAGGCCCTGCTCCAGGTCTTCCTGCTGCTCATGAGTAGCCTCACTATGCGGGTGCAGAAAGCTACTCATTAGCGACTGAAGACTGAGGCTGCTGCTGATGGAGCTGCTGCTGCTGCTCCTGCCACCCCCCCCCCTTCCGGCAGCCATGGCAGTGGAAGGTGAGCGTAGAGGTCCCCCCGAGTCAGACCTGTGAGAGTATGGACCATGGAGCAGATAGGCATCGACCAACTGACTACGTAGAATGTCTCTGTAGTAGGTCAGTTTGTCCTCCCTCTCAGCGGGTTTAAAAAATGCCCCCATTTTGTGCCGGAAGTGAGGGTCCAATAAGGTGGAGAGCCAGTAGTCATCCCGCAGAAAAATGGAGACAATTCTGCAGTCAC
Source organism: Gastrophryne carolinensis (assembly GCA_027917425.1). Classification (NCBI taxonomy): domain Eukaryota; kingdom Metazoa; phylum Chordata; class Amphibia; order Anura; family Microhylidae; genus Gastrophryne; species Gastrophryne carolinensis. The sequence continues at coordinate 41,461,602 of CM051234.1, forward strand.
TGCGCAAGCACGTGAGCATGCATCGTGCCATTTGTGCAAGTGATTCGGAGGGACTACCTGTCTCCATCTCCACTGCATACTGCCACGGTGTGACTGGGTCCTCTGTCTCGCCTTCCTCACAACCCTCTAGCTTCACTGGCTGTTCCTGCTCCTCCTCTCCTGTCAGATGACTAGATAAACCGCCCATTTCGCCAAAACTAAACTGCGCTTCACTGTGCTGCTCCTCCTTCTCCTCCTCCTCAGCTCCCACTGGGTTTATGGGTTTATGTGGCCGTGAAATGTATGCGCCATGTCTCCAGTGCCCTGAGCAGCCATGGTTTCCAACATGTGTAGTATTACATGAAGCAGCGGAATCACGTCGTTCATGCCGTAATCCTGGCAACTGACAAATAAAGTGGCTTCCTCAAAGGGCATGAGCAAATGGCAGGTGTCACGTATGAGCTGCCACTGGTTTACATTAAAGTTACACAGGGGGGTCCCCCTATCTGCTTGGATCATCAAGAAATCAGTGATGGCTTTTCTCTGTTCGTATAGGCGATCTAACATATGTAGGGTGGAATTCCAACCGGTGGGAACATCGCAAATCAGACTATGTTGGGGGATACAGTTCTGACGCTGTAGCTCAAGAAGGGTGTGCTTGGCGCTGTAGGAGTGGCTGAAGTGCATACAAAGTTTCCTTCCCGTTGTTAGGATGTCTTGCAGATGGGGGGAAGATTTCAGAAAACGCTTGACAACTAGGTTGAACATATGTGCCATACAGGGCGCATGGCTCAGTCTTCCTTGTCGCAGCGTAGACAAGATGTTACTCCCATTGTCAGTCACCATGGTACTCATTTCCAATTTTCGCGGAGTAAGTCATGTTTTGATTGCACACATGCCCCTTCAGCCTAGCACACATGGTAGGCTGAAGGGTATTGAGAATTGACTGTACAGTGGAGGCTGAGGAGACGGCGGGGGATGAGGAGGCAGAGTCGCACATTGTGACAGGCAAAATGGCCTGGGAGCGTGGAGGCCGAAGCAGTGTGACCTGTCCAAGCTGCTGTGCAGGCACCATATTCACCCAGTAAAGGACATGTATTGTCCCTGTCCGTAGTTACAGCTCCAGATGTCGGCGCTGCCGTGCACTTTGGTGCACACCGACAGGCTCAAGGACTGGCCCACCTTCTGCTCAATAAATTTGTGCAGGGCTGGTACTGCCTTCTTTGCAAAGAAATGACGACTTGGGACTCTCCACCTCGGCTCGGCACTAGCCATCAGCTCTCTGAAAGGTGCAGAGTTCACCACCGTAAAAGGGAGGGACTGCAGCACCAGCAACTTGGACAGGAGCACATTTAGCTTCTGCGCCGTAGGATGAGTGGGCGCATACTGTTGTCTCTTGGACATGGCTTCGCTGATGGATTGCTGGTGGGATGAGTGACTTTTAGTAGGAGGAGCAGGAGTATCTGGAGCGGCAGAGGATGGGTATGATGCACAGCTACCTTCGGCTGAGGTGCTGGAGCCTTGGCTGGGTGAAATTGGAAGCGCTGTGGCACTGGCTGACGCAGCAGGCTAGACCCCCACTTCGGGGCCTCGGTTCTCCCAGACCGCTTTACGGTGATGCTGCATGTGTTGCCGCAGGGCTGTGGTACCAACATTGGGGCCCTGGCCACGCTTGACCTTCTGTCTATACATCTTGCATGTGGCCAGGTTATCCTCCTGCAGATGCTTGATGAAAAATTGCCACACTGCCGAGTAGCTAATTTTCCTTCCAACAGTCCGCACTAATTCACTGCTACTGCTGCCAACTCCAGGAACCCCTGCTCCACTACCTCCCGGGAAGGCAGCCTGCCATGCAGCAGGTGGTCTACCCTGCCCCTGGCCACGTGTGGCTCCAGACATCCTAATTCTGCCACCATTCTGACTACCAACCCTACTGCCACCATGCTGCCTCAGCTGCTGACTCTGGGACAACCTGGGACCCTCTTCTCCTGATGATGATGAAGCCCCTTCTGCACCGGGCTCCCAAGTGCAATCGGCTTCATCATCATCATCATCATCGAGTTGTGCCTGCACGTCACTGATGTCCTCCTCGGTTTCCACAAGAGCGTGTGCGGCAGGAGACGAAATGCTCGCCACACCACCTTCCACGCCACTCTCCTCCTCAGTGTTTGTCTGCCTAGCGGAAGAAGCGGCAGATGTCTCCTCCATTCCTTGGCTGGGCAGCAGCTGCTGACTGTCCTCTAACACATCGTCCTCACTGAATAGTGGAGCTGAACCCAAAGCATAAGATACGGCGGCTGGAGGGGGCGTAGGACAGAGGCAATGGAAGAACAGGGGCTGCTCCCGGGCCATGCCAACTCAGGGTTGTGTCCGAGGAACCTACGGACTGTTGACTGGGGGTGTCAGATGTCACTTGTGATGAGGTTGATGACCGCGTTAACCAATCGATGACGGCAGATGAGTTGCTGGTCAAGACACGACCGCTAGCAGATACCGGGAGATCAGGCCTCTCACCGCGACTTCTGCTGCCACTCACACCTAGTCTGCTGCGACCTCTGCCTGATAAATCTATGCCTCTCCTCGGTGCACATCCTGGCACATCTTTTCCTGACATTTTTACTGCGTTTAGGAGGGGAAAACAATATACTACACTACACCTAGAACAGTATTTTTGTAACAGCAGGTGTGTAGAAAAGTTAGATCAAAATAGGCAGCTAAAAGCTAATGCAAAAAGACACTGGCAGATGGTCTTACACAGGATGCCCCTGGTCAGAGTTAAATGCACCACAGGCAGTTTTAAAACGTGGTTTTCGTTCAAAATGTAAAAAAGGTAAAGATGCAGGCACTGTTAAAGCTAAGTGCTAGTATTCGGGACGCCCCCCCCCTCTCCCGGTGAAAGGCAATGGATGGTTTAAACTTGTAAACCAGACTTGTTTTATACAAAAGGCAAAAGGTTAGTAGGCAGGTACTCTTAAAAGATAAGTGCTAGCACTGACAATGGCCCCCGGTGAAAGGCAATGGGTGCTTTAAACTTGTAAACCAGACTTTTTTATGCAAAAGGCAAAAGGTTAGCAGTTATTAGACAGGTAGTCTTGAAATATTAATGCTAGTGTTTGGGATGCCCCCTGCTCACATACAGAGGTGGCCTCCTTTGATTGTGGAAAAGTGACTTTGCTTACAAAATGCAAGCAGTTAGTACACAGGTAGTCTTGAAATATTACTGCTAGTGTTTGGGATGCCCCGTGCTCACATACAGAGGTGGCCTCCCTTGATTGTGGAAAAGTGACATTGATTATAAAATTCAAGCAATTATTAGACAGGTAGTCTTGAAATATTTATGCTAGCACGCTTTTTAAAGAATGACACCAGGTAAAGGAAAAGCTATATAGGCAGGAGTGTTATTAACACTAAATAGTCTTAGAAGCTGATGCAAACAGTTTAAACTGTCCCTGTCTTTATCTGTCACTGTCACAGGCTCTCTCCTTCTCTATCTGCCCCTCGCTCTGCTGCTTCTGTTCTTTGTTCTATCTATCTATCTATCCCTCGCTCTATCCCTAGCTGATCTGCTCTGGCCACAATACAGTGTCACAATGATCTCCTGCAAGATGGCCGCCGTTTATATGGGGCTGTGACATCATCGGTAAGCCTGTTTAGATGGGCTGTATAGCAGTAAATGGAGTTTTAAGGAAGCGATTCGAGCGATCGAATAGCAGCGATATTCGGAATCGTAACGAATCGAATATTTCATGAAATTCGTAACGAATTCGGGTTCGTCAGAATCGATTCATTCATCTCTACTTCTAGTTGAGAGGAAATAAATATATAAAAAAACAGACGAAGTAGAGCAAAGCGCAAGCATCATAGCATTTTTTTGTACAACAGATTCCAACAGTAAATGCTTATTGAGAAAACAGCAGCCAAACACACAGACATTAGGGTTGATTCAGAGACATCAAAAGACTTTTGTTTTTGTGTCTATCTGTTTTTTTTTTGGAAATGTTCCCGCTCTCGTATGAGTGTACGAGTGATTCTAAGCATGCATCACAAGCCTTCAGTAAAGTCTTCTTCCGTTCGTATGTCAACGACATTTTTTACAGCTTTCGTTTTCCGTTTATGTTACTCATGTTACAACGTAGGCTTCTGTTTTTGCCCTTTTTCCATCGTCTCCTCCCACATATCATTTACGTTTTCTGTTAGATTCTGATTTCTTTTTACAATAAATAATCGTCCAGATGAAAATCGTTACGACCTTACGCCTGCTCACTACAAACTTAACTCATTAATGTGCTCGCCTACATATTTGGTTCACTAAATTTGGCTACAATGCTTAGCTAAATCACTTCGCGGTCAGTATATTCTTGCATTTCCAACCTCTAAGACTTACCTAAATCACTTTGCGGTCTCATTCTTCTTCCATTTCCCAGCCCTAAGACTTACCTAAATCACTTTGCGGTCAAGCGAATCTTCATATATAATTTTTTTTTTGGCCATTCGTTTTGTGGTAACCAACCCTTAATAAATGTATTTAGAAAAGGAAATGACACAGAAACAAGTTTTTGTTTTTGTTTTTTTGTTTCTTTAATATTAAATGGCACTTTTCGTTTGCCTTATTTTTTAAAAGTTTTATTTTTATAAAAATTGAACAACTTTGTTTTTTATTTTTTGGTTAAAATGTCCATATTAAATTTTTTTTGTGTTTTAAAAAATAAATTAACAATTTTAAACTATATACACAGCAATGGCAGGCCCCAGAAGATTATTCTTCTTCTGTGGTCCCCAACGAGTCGCGCAGCTCCTGCATCTCGCCCACCAAATGAAGGACCCTGGCACTCAGTTGTGCCACTCTGGCACAAGTGGTCTCTGTATAAAAAAGATTTATAAATTATTTGTCGGCAAATGCATGTTTAACAGCTGTGGATGGAATGTTAATTAGGTTGCAAGCTAACTCATGAGGCCATATGTCATTATGCTAAGGAATTAATAAAAGGAAGAGGCCATATGTCATTATGGGCACCCAGCCTCTGGAACAAGCCGTTCGCCAAAAATTGCAGGCAGCCAAGCATCTTGGTCATACCTGAAATTGCTTGCCCCTTCCTTGTGGTACGGGCTATCCATGGCCGCAGCTCACTATACAACTTATGGAGGGAAGCGCGATTAAGTCTGGTTAGCTCGAACAACTCAACGTCATGCATGCGATCGATATGCATGCGTCGCCGATGCAATCTGGCCTCGGCCCTGCTGATACATGCAATGCCCTGGAGCTGAAGGCGCTCATACTCCTCCACAAAGCCGCAAAACATGGTCAAAGCAAGGTAGCCGACTGCAAAATGGTCCCGTAAGTGGATCGCAACTGAAACCGTTGTATAGTGCGGTGGTCCCTCTGCAATCAGCTCTCTGAATGAGACGCAAGCCCAACCCAATAACGTAAGTTATCTGAACAAACGCAAAATTTCAGATTTTGATGGGAAAATGATCCGAACTAACGCAAATGATGCGATTTAGTTCCGTCCATCGAAAGCGCATATATACGCATTAGCGGGAACGAACATACGCATGGAAAAATGAACATAAAAACCCCCAAAAATTACAAACACACACAAAAACATACACAGACAGCTACGAAAGTCCTGATGAATGTGTCTCTGAATCGAGCCTATTGTGTTGTTGTGTTGTGTTGCCAGGGCCAGAATAGAAATGGTGAAGCACTGCCTCTGGGCCTCATAAGCAATGTCACCTATGTGCAAAACCAGTCCCACAGTATGCTGCTGGATCAAGTAAGCCATGATATATTCTTATATATTTTATTTATTAAAGAGTCATTGGTGGCTCAACAGTTCAATGCCCTCCCCCCATGCATTGCGTACAGTAACTTATCTGAATAAAGGAGGAGTGCTGAGAAAGCTAGGATGATTAAGGCATTAATTGTGGGAACTAGATGGTGCTTCAAAAAGGAGTGTTATTTGCTCCCGAAAAGCTGATTTGGGGAGAAACAAACTTGCCCTGGCTCCCTATACACAAAAACAAACACTTTTAGAAACCTTTTGGACTTTTTATATTTTTATGCAGAATTGTCATTACAGGTCTGGCACTAAAGTGTTAATGTCACAGTGTTATAACAATGTAATTCCATGTGTTTTCGCTTTGTTACTGGTGGATATGTGTTCAAAAATAGACTTTAATCACACAGCATCTGGCGCTCTATGCTATAGCGACCAGATTTAGAGCGCCGATGCTGTGTGTGTGTCCTTTTTTGATAAGTATGGTGTGGAGCGCCGAGAGTCGGTCACGCTGAGCTGGTGTTACCTTTCGCTCGCTGCAGCGTTGTACTGGTGTTAGAGCGCCCAACATACATCACATTCATCAATGCTGGCCAGGTTACTACAGCGACTGAGACACTCTGTTAAAGCGTCTGATACCCACTTACAGCATCTACTAGTGGTCGCTCTAAGCGCTGCTATACAGACGCTCATCTGCCGATACCTGGCGTTAGTAGTGAATCAGCCTCTTATAGGCCCACCTGGTAAGACATGTCTGATGGGGGTGTATTGAAGGGGTGGGAGGGCTGATCAGTAATGTACTGGCCCAGATTGGGTGTTGGAGGGTGTGATGTTGGTGGGAGATTGCCAAAAAGAACTGGATGCCCTTAATCTGACCCAGAGTGTTGGTATTTCCCTGCACAAATCTAAAGGGTAAAGATGCCCTTTACTAACTAATAGATCTCAAGGAATAAATCAAGGTAAAAATATGTGTTTTTTTTACAGGTGATATGATAGTCATCAGACTGGCTCCCTCATTACAGAGTGACTTGTACAGGAATCTGGCAGCAATAAGTAGTAGCTCCAAACCCTCCTCAGTCTACTAAACAGAATGGAGGTGTTGATTGCATTAGCATTACTGAAGCTGTGACAGTGTTACACCCAATAGCTCCAGTTATGCTAAATCAACACCCCACATCCATAATGTTTATGTTAATTATGCGGATTGAAGCTATTAGTTATTGCTGCTAGATCCCTATACAACAAATTGATCAATAGATTGTACGGGGTCACTCACTGAGAAAATTCTTTGCAGACTCTATTATTAATATTCCTAAAATTAGTGGACAAATCCAGTGCTGGGATAAGAAATTCCTGCCAATTGAATTAGCAATATATATAAACACACTTTATATCCCAATTGATCCAAAAAGTAATCCCGCACTCAATGATCTATTAAAACTTTTTTTAATAGATTATTGAGTGCGGGATTCATTTTTGGATCAATTGGGATCTAAAGTGTGTTTATAGATCCCTATACAAGTTACTCTGAATTGGGCTGATGACTAGCAAAATATATATACCATGACCAGGATAAGTGAGAACCCTCATAGACATATGGTTTCTCACATAGATTTTAGGGTGTTCTATGAAGGGATTACTTAGTAATTGTCACGGACCGGGTGGAGCAGACTCGGGTGTGGATCTGCTTTAACTGTGGAACAGATGGCAGGTACCACGTCAGGGGAGTGGAGTCTAAGAGGCCACCGGTATTAACCAGAGCCCACCACAAGGCAGGTTGGTCTTGTGCGGCGAGTGACCCCCAGGTCGCTACCCCCAAACAGCGGCCCAGTCCCACGGCTAGATTAGGCTCAGCGGTACACAAGAGGCAGGCAAAAGGCGTAGTACACACAGGCAGAGGTCAGGGCAGACAGCAGAGGTTCGTAGTAAAGTTGAGTAGCCAAGGTCGGGGCAGGCGGCAAAGGTTCAGAGTCGGGGACAGGCAGAGGTCGGTACACGGGTGAGCAATCCAAAAGCAACTGATTTACAACTGGCATGGAAGACCAAGATCTGGCACTGAAGGAAAGGAAGTGCCTCTTTAAATAGGGGAAGTGGATGCAGGATTGGATGACCAGGCACCAATCAGTGCTGTACAGGCCATTTAAATCTCAGGAATCCAGTGCGCTCGCCCTCTAGTGGACGGGGACGTGCATGCACCTGACCATGCGAGGAGGAAGCATGGGGGGAAGGGAGATGGCTGGGAGCAGCCATGGAGGTGAGGGAAATGCTGTGAGATGGACGACGGCTGGATGCAGCCATGGAGGTAAGTGAAGTGCTGAGAGATGGGCGTGCAGCACTCGCCCTAACAGTAATTTTTGCTTCAAAACCAGTAGTGGTTAATGAAAGTAGGTAGACATTCAAATTGGGCTAAATGCCCCAAAACATATAAAAACTGCACACCAGGCACATCCCAATGACATTGAGAAAAAAATCCAATGAAACGTGTACACGTTTCGGATCTGCGGGTCCTCATGACGTGCACTCATGCCAAGGTTTCAACTGGACCTACAGTCTCTTATCTCTACTGTAGGTCCAAGCTCTGGTCATCTTTAAAAATTGGGAACAGAAGAAAGTTTGAAGAGGTACAAAGCTACCCCCCCCTTTCATTAAAACCATATTTTCTGAATCTCTCTGTATAGCTCCTGCATCTTCCTCTCTATAATACCCCAACCCTTTCATTTCCCCCCTTATCTCTTTCTTTACCTACCCCATCTTTCTGAACACTAACCTTGTAGCTGTTTAGCGGACCAAAATCCCCCAAGTGGTAGCTTGGAGTGGCTGCTTGTTAGAAAGCTAAGTAACAGAACTCCTCAGTTGCTGAAGTAATCTGGCCCGCATTGATGAATGTGATGTATGTTGGGCGCTCTAACACCAGTACAGCGATGTAGCAGGCGAAAGGTAGCGCCAGTTCAGTGCGACCGGCACTCGGCGCTCCACACCATACTTATCAAAAAAGGACACACACAGTGTCGGCGCTCTAAATATGGGCGCTGTGAGAGCCAGACGCTGTGGGATTAAAGTCTGTTTTTGAGCACATATCCACCTGTAACAAAGCGAAAACACATGGAATGACATTGTTATAACCCTGTGACATTAACATTTTAGTGCCAGACCTGTAATGACAATTCTGCATAAAAATATAAAAAGTCAAAAAAGTTTCTAAAAGTGTTTGTTTGCAGCCAGGAGACGTCACACAATGATTGGAGCAAAAAAAAAAAAGTCAAACACCCTGTTTAAACACAAGCAAATGAACAGCCATTGAAATGAATGGGAGAGCGACACTGAGCGAAATGTAATACCTGGAGCTCAGGAAGCTAGAGCGCTGGTGCTATACACTGAACTGCCTGTAATAATACATGTGATGCTACATGGCGCTGTTAGAGTCACTCACCAGATTCGCTTTCATAAATGTGGTTTTGCGTAACTGCGCCCGGCGTTCACCAGACGCTGCCTGCCGCTACGAGGCGCTACCTGACGCTATCCCTTCTTAAAGTGGACCAACACCCAGGATTTTGACTATCCTGGGTTTTGGTCCACTTCGGCGGGGCACCCCGATCGGGGGTGTCCCACTCCCTGAAACCCCCCAGAAACCCCCAAAAACTCACCTCTCCCCGCTCCCACGTGACCGCGCCATCCAATCCCCGCCGACGTCCAAGCGGGTCACAGGAACGTCCAAGCCGCTTCCACTGCCGCTGCCTCCCGCACGTCACTCTCGGCGCGCGCGCGCGCCAGCGCCGGCCATTCACAGATGGCCGGCGCGGGCGCGCGCACGTCTAGAGGGGCGCGCGCACATCTAGAGGGGCACGCAGGAGGCGGCGGCGGCGGAATCGGCAGCAGATCAGGTAAGGTCTTTTTGGGGTATTTGGGGGGTTTCACCCCGCGGGACATCCCGATCTCGGATGTCCCGCGGTGTGGGAGGTGATCGGCCCAGGAATCTTATAGATCTCCGGGCCGATCACCCCTGGGTGTTGGTCCTCTTTAAGTAACCCCCTTTGTCTTTCTACAGATGACCGCCAAGTGGTGCCTTGGAATTGGCTAATTCCAGTTTAAAAGCATAACCCATATTTGAGCCAAAATATTTCAAAATGTCCAGTCTATTTTAGCCCTTCAATCTCAGTTTGGTAAGTGTAATGATAACTACAGTATATTGATCCCTCTTAGGAGGCTCCATCCATTTAGTAAAACCCTGGTTTATTGCTTAGAATAAAGCCTTCATTTACTCTACAGAGTCCAGAACTTTCTGTTCCCTCCCCAGCTTCAGAATACCGCAATCTTTCAGCATCAACAAAACGCAACACAAAAATGTTTAATAATCTAAATAATCTAAAAAGATCAAAACTAAAAGCGTGACCCCCCTGCCCTAAATATTACTAGCCCGATACCCAAGTAAAGGGGCTGGTACCCTGGGGCTTAGGGGCAAAACTGCAGGCCCCTGGGACTAGGAATTATCATCCCTCATGCCCTACAGCACAAGTCTGCTGGTGCTAAACGAAGACATTCCCGAGCGTAAACTCTCCTTGAGCCAACCAGCCTGGGCACCAGTCACAGGGGCTGGTAACTCAGAGATCAACTGGTTGGCCCCATTCTCTGCCAGTTTACCTACCCCTATGCCCTGTAGTACAGGTCTGGTTCTCTCCCAGGGGTGCCAGGGGAATCCCTGGAAGAACACCAGGCCCACACCAATTCTCCTGTTCTCAGGTGGTCAAAAGACAGATTGATGGGGATGAATTTAGGGGGCAACGGAGGTATTATTCCCTGACAACCTGGTAGGCCAGTTCAAGACTGCCTTTCTTCCACATTTCTACTCTTCAAATAATATTAATTAACTGGATTTTTTACTATCACGGTAAGAGTTCCTATCCAGTGGGACATCCTGATATGGGATACCAAACTTTGGGAAGTCCCCCGGATTGCCCCATTTAATCACTCCACTGGCGATCCCACCATCGGGCTTACCTCCAGTCAGTGGCAAATTCTCCATTCAACTTAGAAAAGCCGAATGGAGCGCTGGCTGCTCTCATTCACTTGTGCATACCTGCACCAGCCATTCAGAAATACGCAGCATGGGTGGGTGCATCAGCAGGAAGGAAGCAGGGCTGTGGGCTCAGCAGCAAGGTGAGTGTAGCGGGTGCGTGCCTGGATATTGGCATGCGCTCTGAGGAGTGAGGGGAGGTTCTTGGCCCTAGGGTAGGGCGACTCAGGTTGTTGTGGCATGTGTGGGGTGGAGATGCACTTACTGATTCAGCCGTCGCTGGTCTCCAATCATGACACTATACATTGGCAGTTACAGCAAACAGTTACAAACCACAGGCTTCTTCCATCGCTGTTACTCAGCTCCTCCACTACATTAACACTTACCCTCTTCACTAGCACAGAGTCTAGAACAGCATACTCTGTTAGGTTGGGTTCTCCCTTATATAACCTCTGAAATGTTGCCTTGCCCAACTATGTTACGAGGCTCAACCAATAGCAGGGCAGGTAATGTTGCCAGTGCCACCTGGCTAAGTCTCTATTTATCTATTTTAAGGGGTACGCTAGACTAATTAATATTAACTATGTTTATTCCTTAGGCAACACTGCCATCATGTGGATTCATGATGCAATGGCACTTAAGTTCTGTATTTAACTATTATTATTAAAGTTCCTATCAATATCAGTGCCTATCCCACTGACAGGGATTTAATGTTTCCTAAGTGTAGTGTTGACCACCGTTCTACCCGTCACATAAGTATACTAGGGGATATGGGAGATTTTCCACAGGGGGGCATCGTATATCGAGGGCCAGCCAAAGAGGCTCTCGTTCCTGTAGGATTGCAGGCAGAAAACATTTCAAAAATGGATGTGGTCTTTAAATCTGCCCTTAACCACCGATCTTCAACATAAACAGTTCTTTTCCTCTTCCGGCATCCTTTCAAGTGACATATTTTATTTATTTTTATCATATATAGTACACACAATTAGGCTACAAATGAATATTGACATTCTGTTGTGCTGGATGAAATGACTTTAGCAGCCACATTGCAAATCTATTAACACAACTGAGAGCAGCCTTTAGTTCCTCTGCTCTCCCATGCACACTGAGTAATTGCTTTCTAAATGACGTTCACAATACAGTTTAACAAGGCAGACGGTGGGATCAGCTCTCCATTTTACACATGTATTCTGCTCATTCCTTTTCCATTCTGCAACTTCAATTTCATCATGGCCTCTCTCATACCGTTTAACTGTTGTTATACAACTCTGTAGTGGCTCTCAAGTAGTATAATGCCACCCCAGGTGAATTGTAAGCAAGAGAAATATAAGGGCCCCTAAATAAATGTTGTGAGTCATTCCAAAAATAACCATTCACTTTCAATACAGTATATATCTTCAGTGGCCAATTGTGTCCCCAGTGAGTCGTCTTTTAAATTCAAAGCGCACATGTGGCTATTTTAACTGGCGTAGGTCTTGTTCTGTGAACTAGTGTAACAAAAATATAGAGGGCATACCAAAAAGCATGTTTCAACTGCCCCCCCCCAACTAGTGTGAACTTTATTTTGTAGCCCTATAGTGAAGTAAGTAAAAATACATACAAGCTAGGAGTTTGGTGGGGAGAGTTTAGCAGGGGTCCACAGGGGGGTACCACCTCAGGAAAAGGACAGGGTCAGGCTGGTGGGGTCAGGATAGCAGGAACAGGGCCAGGGAGAGTAGTACTTACCTCTCCAGGGTGGTCCCAGCTGACACATTGTTGGGAGGCTGGTTGTGAGGTAGTAGGTGGTTGAGTGGTTGGTCCCTTCAAGCACTAGATGTAGTAGTTTATCTTTACGTTCTTTGGGGTACCTATAAGAAGGATGGTAGGCTTCCCCATGATAATTGGCTCAAGCACAGCAAGACAGGAGGGCCTCGAGGTCTTGACTGAGAATGAGACCTTAAAGTGAACCTAAATCCGGCATTTTGACTAACCCAGTTTTGACTATCCCATGTAAAACCCCTCAGATCAGCCAGTAAACTCACCTCTCCCCGGTCCTACAGGGAATGAGTGGGCTCTCCTCCAATTAGCTTGCTCTGCTGCGCACACTTCAAAATTGCTACGACTGAGTCTAGTTAAGAAGAACCAAGTGAAGCCAAGCGTGCCGATGGCCACATCTCCACTGCCCTCTAAAGGGATTCGCAAATGCCTGGCAGGGGCGCACACCCTGCAAAAGGTATAGCAGACGGCAGCCCCGCCTTAGTCCAAGATACACAAATAGCTTTAAAGTGGACCAACACCCAGGATTTTGACTATCCTGGGTTTTGGTCCACTTCGGTGGGGCACCCCGATCGGGGCCCCGCTCCCACGTGACCGCTGCAGCCAATCCCCGCCGGCGGACAAGCGAGAGGCAGCGCCGGACAAGCAGAGCGCGCCCACCGCCGCCTCCCACGCATCTCTCTTACAGGGAGCGCACCCGCGATGGCCATTCACAAACGCCGTGCTAGAGGGACGCTCGGGAGGCAGCGGTGGCGGCCGCTGGAACGTGGAAAAGGTAGGATTGTGGGCTTCCTGGGGGGCTTCACCTTGCGGGACATCCCGATTTCGGATGCCCCGCGGGGAGGGATCTGATCGGCCGATCCCCCCTGGGTGTTGGTCCGCTTTAAAAGAATCTCAGTAGAGGCACATGCGCGAGCCTGAACATGGTGGTCACCTTGGTCAAATTTCTGGAATCCTGGGGGGGGGGGGGATTGAACTCTGAGTTCTTTAATTTCCTATATTCTTCTTAGTACTATCTATTTTATTTTTTTTTGGTTCTAAGTTATGGTCTCTATTTTGATATAAATGGCATTTTGTTTTAGTTTATGATTAATACTATGCTATCTACTGAAAAAAACATTATTAATCTCGTATTTAGGTCATTATCAGTCAGAAAAACGTATATTTCCATTTTTTACGGAACCTTTTCTGCAGTACATACATTGCATATTCTAATGTTATATTCAGAATTCTGTTTTGCTTTATTGAAAACTCAATAAAATAACTGAAAATAAAAGAATCTCAGTTTTCATGTTTTACAATATATTTTTCTCATTTACATTCATTTGGGAAAACACAAAACATCCACATAGATGTTGGATATTGTTTAAAAAACTTTAGGCCCTCTCTTCCTTGCTGCATGGGGGCATCCCAATTTAGGATGCCCCACTGCACATCACTTTCCTGATACCCGCATGTGGTGGACAATCTGCTGTCCCTTGTGACTGCCGCCATCCAATCTTGTTTGCTAGGTGGAAGGGCGCACAGCAATCTGGCGAACCCAATTGGCCAGTGGCAGTCATGTGGGGCGGGGGGCAAACTGCAGCTGCCCACTACTGGGTTTGCAGTAAGAGTAGGAGCAGCAGGGATGCTTAGTTTCAGAAGCTCTCCTTCCCGACCCAAGGGCTAAGTGAAACATAATTTCTTTGCTTTTATTGACTGTTGATCCTCTTTAATAAAAAAAAGTTAAAACAAAAATCACAAAAATAAGATTCACCAAAGCATATTTTTGGGCCATTATTAATTATTAATCATTTATAAAGTGTCATCATCTTCCATAGTGCTGTACAAAGTAGTATTTACTGACAGGGTAGAAAATACTGTACATAAACTGTTAGAAATGCAGTGTTACAGAGTTCACAATGAATATTCCGAATACAAGATATGTCTGGTAAAATGTTAGAGCACCAGCCTAATGGACCACCTTTTGGCTTTACTCTGTTCCTGTCCTTTGACCCCTAACTGGTTATGTGCCAAGTAGAACTGACCCAGTCCAACACTGCCACACTTTTGACATTGTTAAGCTTGCAGCCCTTTCCATTTCTGACCACTGTAACAATAGGGTCCATCCAATAAAGTCACTGAAGTGTAAGAGCATAGCTAGCGGTGCAGCTGGGAGGGGGGTCGACCTGGACATGTGAGGGAGCCCTGGGAGATCTCAGGTGGTTGGATTGGGTTAGAAGGGATATTTTTTGAGGGGTGTACAGTGTGGGTTGAGATTCTGGGCATGGAAATAGAGCCCTGAGGAGAAGCCAGCATGTAGAAACGTCCTTGAGATATAGAGTGCCTGAGTCTGTTGGGACTGGTGAGAACACATGGGGATGGTAGAGAGAGCCCCTGATGTACAAGGGAGGTAGAGAAACTGGTTTGGGATCTTGGAGGGGTCAGTTGAGGATGGCCCTGGAGTCCAGGTCAGTGAGATCTTTGGGAGGGGGATGGATGAGTACCTTTACCCCAGTGTCTGGTGCTACTGTTGAGTCTTCACAGGAAAGGCAAGGAAGCCAGCTTGGGACCTAGAATCGAGAGGTTATGGGAAGGTGCACCTGGAGCGAGGCTCGGAGGGATCCCAGGAGGGGATGCCCAGAAAGGAAGATATCCCCTAGGTTGTATTAGGGAGGAAACCATGATTGCTGTGGACCCATGCTTGATAAGTTTGTGCTGTAGTATGGACTGTGTTTAATAAAGAAGGGGCACAACACCCCCTACATGTACCTTACAGAAGTAATGCCGACAGTCTTTCTGGATGGCTGTGGACTCCTTAGTGTGGCTCAAAACTGAGGCTGTGGTAGTCATGAACAAAAAGCAAAGTGGATATGGTCAAGTAACATAGCAGGGGTCAGCAACATGGAGCATAACAATAATAACATAATAAAGATGTGGTGAAGACATGATAGATGTTGCCAAGGATCAGCAACTAGGAACAAAACTTGGACATGGCCAAGTCACATTTTGATAGTGTTAAGTTCTTTATACAGTAGTCTAAAAAACTCCTGAGCTTGCGGCTAGCCTGCCCCCACGGCATTCGAATTCAAGATGCCCTGCTGTTTAAAACCAGCATTTGAATTGCCAGTAAATTCACCTTCACCGATGTCTCTCATCAGGGCCAGGTCCAGGTCTGTGGGGGCCCTTGGGCAAGAAAGTCTTAATGGGCCCCAAATTAGTGAGTCACATGATGTCACCTTTCAGCTCCGCTGCCACAAATGGGTCATCTCCTGATGCTGATTGCCCTCCAGTCCTTGTCAGATGTCACCTGGTTCTCACCACCTTCTGCGCTTCCATCAGTTGCCCTCTATTCTTTATTCACCTTCTTTATTGTTGCTGATCATCCCATGTTGCTGAAGCCAGCCATGAGCATGTCTGTTTAAACAAGGAATTCACAGCGCGAGAAATTTTTGAGCGTGATTTGTTAATGAATCTGCAGCAAGCCGTTCGCTCTGGCCATTCGCTGTCAGGCGCACCCATACAACGCGGAACCTGTGAAACAGCGACCCCTAACCCCGTATTCAACATTACCGCACACCGACTGAGTCGCTGACAACAAGCAAACCCCGGCCAAGCACAGCGAATACTAGCTGGCGCTGTGAAAATCACGCTACTGGCGCTCATCTGTCGCTACCTGGCGCTATTAATGAATCGGCCTCCCCGTCTGGAGTGCATTTTTCCAAATCCTGAATATTACTGTTGTCTAGCTGCATCCAACTGAGTTAAGTCAAAGTTTAGCCTATGTGCCTTGACAGAGCCCCATTTAACATTTAGTTATGCCTCTGGCTAAAGTTATTCCTGAAGCTTTATAACAAAGCCCCCCTGGACACTGGATTGTATGTCACTGTAGACCTGCTTGCTGCTCCGATGTGTTGTAAGACAC
Organism: Gastrophryne carolinensis; assembly: GCA_027917425.1. NCBI lineage: Eukaryota > Metazoa > Chordata > Amphibia > Anura > Microhylidae > Gastrophryne > Gastrophryne carolinensis. The sequence continues at coordinate 41,478,028 of CM051234.1, forward strand.
CTACAGTGTGGCAGATCTTTATTAATAGAAGATGCCTTGTGTAGATAGATGCCTTGAGTAGATATTTGGCAGTCCATTTCAAGTAGTCTGATCGATTTAAATATTAATGGGATCTCTTGAAGTTAGGCCTTAAAATGGCTGAGTATGTATGTTGTAAAAGGCCTTACTAAGCATCAGCGACATTGCGTCATAAATATTTAAGGTGACATCTTGCTGAAAAAACTTTAGAATACTCTTCAAAAGAGTTTGTTTGTTGCAGTTATTTGCTTTTCCTAACCTCGAAAAGTTTGAGGAGAGTCATCCATCAGATTCAGGGGTGGCAGCTTTTCATATGCCAAAGACATAAAAATAAGCGCAATGTGTCATTAGTTTGGATAAATTTATTATTAACACTATTGACAGCAGCATAAAAGATGTCGCTGACCAAGTCCAGCTCTTAAAGTGTTGTTCCTTTCCTCGGGGAGCGTGCCCACGCCAGTCATTCACAAATACCTGGCGCGGGCATGTGCACCATTAGAGGGAAGCAGAGAATGCGGCCGTCAGAGCCGCTGCTCTTAGACGTGCTGTGGGACTGCGATAAGGTGAGTTGGCTGCGGCGATCTGGGGGGTTTCACATAGCGGGCACCCCTGATCGGATAAGTCAAAATCCTGGGTTTTGGTCCACTTTAATGATGTTGGATGGATAGAAAAACAGAACAATGTTGAGTAAATGTCACTCATTAATTTGCACATTAACAATGAGAACTATCTAAAATGTAATTTTAAAATAAAAAACTACTAGATGGCATATTGTCTGTTGTTGTCTAATGTTCTTATGAATTTTTAGAAAATTCTGGTTCAGCACCATTTAGGTCTATGGTGGGAGATCACTAGTACCTTGAGGAAGGAGCTCGATTCCCCAACATGTAGGGTAATTCTAATAGCACTATAATAGTCACTATATCTGGTATCTGGTCTGGTCTATGTAGCTATATTGCCATATTATAGCTGGTCGGCCATTTGCGTTCCTTCTTTTGTCAAAATGTCCATGGCTAGGGCTTTAAAAAGATAGCCGCCCCCACGAGTGAGGACACTGGCAGCAGCTTACAGCACTTCTAGTGCCAACTGCTGACTGGATCATGGGGCTGTGCAGCTGCTTCCGGTTGCTGCGCACCCTGCATGGGGCCATTCTTTGGGTCCCAAAGTTTGGATCCCCTTTGATTTCAATTGGTACTGGATTCAGTTTCAGGTCAAGTTCCATAACCGAACTGAACTTTTGTTCAAAGTACGGTCGAACTTGCCGAACCTGAATTTATAAGGGTTCGCCCAACACTACTTGTGAGGTCTGTTGCATGATTTTGCTACATTTGGTTTATTCTATAATCTGTGTCTGCATTGTGATCTGTGTTTTGGGGGTTTCCTGGTTTAAAGTAGACAAATAGTCCAAAATGACTGCTAGTCTATTTATTCCCCAGTGGGGGAACATGCCAGTTTGGGTGGCCTCACTTTGCGCAACCTAACAGTAAGCTCAAAACTAGGCAATGGTACGCTTTAATGGGACAGGCTTGCCTAGTGTCGGTCCAGAGAAGCACTGCGGTTGTCAGGAACATGTAAGTGTGTAAGGCCGTCCAAATTGTGATGAAAGACCTATCCTTTGTTCTCCTGCCACAAGTATGGGGGGAAAAATAAAAATTATAGAAATGTTTTTATTCTCGTGTGTCAGTATGTTTTTTACATTTAACTATTTGTGAACTGGTAAGGGGTCCTTGAGATCCCTACACCAGTTCACAAAGCAGAAGGGGCTGGCAAGTCACCTGCGAGTAAGTGGGTGACTTGCCATAACCCTCCACTCCATTACAAGTAAAACCAACCCGAACACCAGCTTTGTGGGGCTGGTAGATCCATCACTGGTCTCCGCAGACTCCGGTGCCAGTGTCCCACGCTGTCTGCCATGCCGATCCTCTGCTGCTGTCACTAAAAGCTGGTGATATCATCGAACGCCTGGCGTGTGCCCGGCTTTTGCCAGTCTCTGAGTGACAGCTCAGCTCCCCACCGGGGGTATTAATACTGGAAGTGACCTGTAGCATCACAGTATAAATCACTCTTAGTATAAATGCCCTCCTTGTGGCGGGAAGCAGAGAGATATCGGGTGCACAGCCTGGGCGATGGATGCTGCAGAGACTGGCACAAGACAGCACTGGAGAAATACAGCATATGCAGAAATACAGAGGAGACAATCTTCACAGTGTCTCTTCATCACCGTAGCACAATGCACACATCACATTGAGCTGTAAGCTATCTGTAAGCTATTTACATTCCAATAGCAGGCTTGTGACTGCTTTATAATGTATCACAGCTGATTACAATATAAACACTTATGATACATCAACTGCTCTAGGCTATACCAATCTAAAAAACCCTCACTAGGGTTCTGGTAGGCTTTTCAGAATTACTCATCTTGTTTATTATAGTCTCAGCAGAAAGGAGAGATAATGCATCCCGATTTTTTTACACTCCTATCACAATATATGGCACTGTGAGTTCTGCTCCCCTAGAATGTTTAGAAGAGTTTACAAACTTTCCAGCTGTACTGTACTGTATATTACAGTATATCATTTTGTGGACATATCAATTATGAATACACTTGAAGCTAAAAGGGCCTTTTTCACGTTAATGGGAACTACAAAATTGGTTGATTCAAAAATATTTGGAAGCATGCTGTCCCGTGATTATTAATATGGGATCAGTTGCTCAAGTTCTATAATTTTAGTAGCATTTTAATTGGTGCCTCAACAGAATTAAATTAGAAAAGAGGGAGTCTAAGAGTTGTTCAGAAACGTAGGGTACTTCCTGTGTGAGGTTGTAGTCCAATTTAGCCATTCTGGAGGATTTCTGTTGTTGCTGTGTTGAGTGTCTAGATAATTTCTCTGCACTGAATTTTGGCATTACTTTGTGGCCAATGAGCCCAATAGTCTAGCACCACCATTTTCCCTTGACCCTGCCTCATGACTACTAATTGACCTGTGGTTGAATTTAGTAACTTTTTCCCTTGACCCTGCCTTATGACTTCTCATTGGCCTGTGGTTTAATTATGTAGCTAACTCATTGACCTGTGGTTGAATTAATTAGTTATTACAATCCCAGAGCCCCTTGCCAATAACAGTCTTCCTTAGCTGTTGTCTGGCTATTTTATTTGTTGGCAATAATTGGTCGGATTCAGTACCAAGCTGTTTTTAAGTGAAACCCACCAAACCGGGTTCTTCACCCTTTCAACTTATTCTGAATTGCATTATTTCAGAGACAGCTAAGCCACTTTCAGATGCAGCATTTCAAACAAGAAACATTTAAATTAGATGTCTGGTCTCCTGGTAACCCTGCCCTGCCTTCCTCTCCTGGTGAAAGCAAGAGGGGCCCCATGCAATTGCATGGGATGCATGGTGGCAAAGCCAGGTGATTGAGCTTGGCATTTGGTCATGATTCGCATGTGTTACCAAGGTACATACCAAGACTTTTCTTAGATTTTTCTTAGGGGGGATCTGGTTATTTAATACAAACATGCTTTGAGGGGCATTGAACTTCTGGGCAAACAGAATATGGCTTATGTACTAAAGGAAAGTATTGGGCATGGAGTAATGTGGGCCAGATTTGCCATAAAATAAAATTAATACCACAAATGCATAAAGTGAACAGACCAAGATATTACAGTATTATGCCTGTAGCCCCAATGGAGCCCTTGGGTTCAGGGGCCATTGGAAGAATAATGAATAATGTGCTCATATGACCAATGTATGTTTACGCATACAAAGGCATTTGTGCTCCACTTTTAACTTAATTCCCACAATGTAACTAGAGTAGCGAACAACACCAGTGAAGGGTCATTGAGTGCAAACATGTCCCCGAGGAAGTGGTCTGCCCGAACCATGGCATCCCTACAAGATGGCTCCGCCCAGTGCTGGAATCACTGGGGGTTAGGTGCCTTGCCCAAGAGTCACAGTCATGCCCAAAACTTCAACCCTGTTGTCATAAGATCCTTAACTTCTAGGCCTACTTCCCTGTGGGTCCACATCTAATATGAGATCTACTGTCAAGGCTCAGAAAATTGAAACTATTGAGAAACTAAACAAATCTATTATTTAATCCAGGTTTACACACACCACATGTTAGTTTAAATAAATTATTGATTTAAACCATTCTGATAATGTGATTAAAAAATAGAAGCTCTAAATTAAATAGCTCCAAACATGTTTTGTAGAATGAGCCTTTACCCATTAGCACACATATAAAATCACAATGAATATTGTTTTGGTGATAAATTATTCAGTTGCATTTATATTAACTTTGTGAAAATTTGCAGCCAATGCTGACTGTGCATTTATAATGTAAAAGAGAGGGACGCTCTGTTAGACCTTAATTAACGGCTTCATGGTCCTTCATTTCTTTTTCTTCTAGATCTCCTCTTAAGGGAAAAGTAAAGGTCCTTGGCTCCCAAACTAAAAAACTAGATGTTTCAAATGGCTGGTAGTCAATAAAGAATCTTTTATATTGAGTATTTTTATTATCTTATTAGAAAATATTGTTTTTGTAAATCCAGATGATTTTTTTTTTTTTTTTTAGTTTAATTTTCAATAGATGTTGTGTTACATTTGCTGCTACCCAGATCATGTATTTATAGTACACTATGATAACCGTGGGCCACAATGCTTGCCACTTGAGTTTTCCTAAAATAATAAAGCAGTGGCAAGATTCCTTCTCTATTTAGGTCATCTCTCCAGGAGAGATCACAAGAATATCAATCGGCTCGATTCCGAACAAGATTGCAATCCTGAGAAAAACCTGTTCTTGCACCTCCTCCCGCTCTCTCCTGCTTCCAAAGACCTTTTTCTGGAGCAGGATTTTTTTTTGAGAGAATTTCCGTTTAATTTGAGAACCCACATGAAAATTCTCTCCAAAAATGCAACATTGTGGGATATAGGGAGCGTGTACTACGGGACTTTTGGGCGAGATTGTGTTTTTGTGTGCCGGAATTTCTCGGCAACTCAGAGTTGGCAAGAAATGCCTGTGTTACTAGCTGACATTTTTTTTTTATTGATAAATGCCATGACGTTATAGCCAGCATGGTTTTTCTCAATGGTTATGACAGTTAGCATTTTTTGTTACTTTTTACTTTTTTTTACTATTTTGAAATAAAAAAATACAAAAAATAGCCAACTTTCCCTGGCACTAGGCATAAGGGCTGATAAACCAGTACTGGCCCAGCTATAGCAGCATGGCTTTTATCAATGAGATCTTTTCCAACTAACTGACAGTGATTCAGTAAACTGTCATGTGATTGGAAAATCATGTATGGAATTGAGAATACTCTAACAGCTTTCTCGTATACTTTTTGCGCATGCGAATTGATCTTGCATGTGTTCCTGAATGATGCGAGAAAGCAAGAATTCTTGCTTGCAAGTTTATTTTCGCTGAATGGAGATTAACATCACCAATAAGAATTCCATGGGTTAATGCCTGCTGTAATTCCTGATTGTAAAGGACTGTCTGGGAAAAAATAAAAAAGGACCTCCTCCTCTTTGGTTCCTAAGGTGGAATCCTTCTGATACAATGAAGCTGCTGTAAAACAACCTCAGCACACAAAATGCATTAATTGCACACAAACTAACAACCCCCAGAGGAGACCCTTTGAGCCACCAAGAAAATAAAAAAAGTGAGGCACTTGAACATGGCTTTCAAGATATTGAATACGAACATGGAAACCATGATGAATTTCATCCCTATATGGTCTCCCTGGGCCCCCCATCTGACCGCCTTTCTATCTTCTCTCTTTTCTCTCCCTTCACTTCTCTACTGTCCCTCCTTTCTAATTGCTAGTACCACCGTTGAAACTCCCACTGGAATTCACTTGTTTAGAATGTATGCTAGATATTGAGCTACCGTGAGACTTGGACTTCCACCATTCCTTTCTATTGTAAGGTCATGTAAGGGATACTTTTGCTGACTTGAACTGTGATTAACATTCATCCCAACGATGGTTCCCTACCAAACAAATGCCTGGGATCGTTATCTCTAGGTTGATCTTGGTTAATTTTGCATTTGAATCAATATGCAACATAGTATATTGCAACATAACTAATTGGAGTGGGTAGCATTGCCCTGCTCTCCACCTCCAGAACAATCCTTGTCCACACCTAAATCATCTGCTCCCACCTTGTTTCTTCTGTCTTAGTGTGGCAACAGAAAACCTAAAGGTACTGCTGACATGATATTTGTAGCCTGACAAATCTAAGGATCAAAAGGAAATGGTGTGACCAACCACAAAAGCTAGATGTGGCCTTCATTGACTTGACCAAGGCTTGAGACTCCATCAATTCAAGATTCTCTCTGGAATATGTTAGCTAGACTTGAATGTCTTACAAAATTCATCATGATTCTGAGGCTGCTACATTTATAGATTCCTGCAGCCGCCTTCTTCAATGTGATGAAAGCAGATTCTATGACCATCTGAACAGGGGTTGGGAAGGGTTTGTCTTTGAGGCGGCACTTTTCATACTTTTCTACCTGCATTTTATTCTATTACTGATCTCGGGCAGGTCTCATCACCTCAACGCAAAGACAAAATGGGCAAGACAACATAATCGATCTGTAGTTTAAAGCATTACAAAAGCCAATGCAGCTGGCCCTGGAATATAATCAGGATGCCCCGCTGTATGAACCTCCCCCCGGAAAATCACATGGGATGCTCTCGGGCCAGGGGGCAAAACCCAGGAAAGTCAAAATCCCGAGTTTCGCTTCCCTTTAAAAATGACCACCCATAATTGACTACCTTGCAGAGAAAAAACAAACTGATCTGAGCCTTCTTTTCCATTGTTTGCAAGTGCCAAGTTCTGTCCTTTAACATCAGGGAAACCAAGATCACTAAAGAAACTCTTGAAGTTGTTGAGCACATCTCCTGTCTTGGCAGCCAACTGTCTCAATGTGCAACTACCAAAGTGGAAATTTAGCACCTCATCAGTTGTGTCAGCATGTCTTGTAAGAAACTGCACCATCTAATCTTTTATCCCAAGAAGGAAAGCAAACTAATGGTTTATAGTCCACTACTCTGTCACTAATCTTTTACTTTTACTGCCACCTAAAGACTCCTGAGTGATTCCATCCATGCTGCCTGCAGAAAATTCTCCCTATAAACTGAGAGGATCCAATTTCAGTGCACTCACGCATAGCAAAGAACACCAGTATTGAAGCTATAATCAGAACAAACAAGCACCAATAGAAGAGTGCTGGAAGGTGGGCGAGGTAAGGGTTTTCCTCATTGTAACCCCCCTGTCCTGTCTCAGTGCCAGAGAAGGGTAGCAGGGCAGGGGGGGTTACCCCAAGACTACCCCCCCAACTGTCCTAAAACATGTGGCTTGGTGACTGGACTGGACTCTTCAGCCCCATTAGGATACACATGCAATCTTGCTGGATATTAATCTTGTTTCAAGTGAGTCTCAAAAAGCTCCTTGGTAAATTACTGCAGCAGTTCCCAAATGTGAATGACTGCATACACATCATACACAAATCCAGTGCCAAGAAGACATAACATTGACAGTCTGATGTAAATTAACTTAAACCAGACCAACAGCCTGGCACAGTTGGAAAAGAAAGGTAGCGGCCATTTTGGAGCTTCCTCTCAGGAGATAAAAAAAGGTAAATTAATTTTTATGTGCACCAATCTAAATTTCCCCGGGGAGGGATGCATATGAGCATGGTTTGTTGGGTTGGTCTGTTTTAAGTCATTTTTTACTGTTGGTCTGCTTTAACTGATCTGTATAGAGTCCAAATCTGAGGCCTAGACAGGTATAATTAGGAACTCTCAACTAACCCCCAACCCCTCCATCATTCTATATCAGTGCATACACTTATGGGCATTCTTTTAGCTAAGTGGGTACAAACCCCAGCGAACAATTTGAGAGCTACAATAACTATGAAAGAAATCAGAGCACTTACCTGACTTACTCGCATACACATAGGAAAAGAAAATTTAAATTCTATGCAAATCAAACTAGATCAATTGCCATACTGCTAAAAATACTCAGTGTTACCTATTTAACAGTTGGGCTGGCTCATTTCCAATTCTGTAAAAAAAAAAAAAAAATGAACACTGAATTGAATCATGTTTTTATTATCACCTCATTGTTACACATTCTACTGCCGACATCTAGAGACATTGGCATCACTGACATATTTATCACCCGGTAATGCAACCGGAACAATGATCAGTGATTAGTTTTCTAGGAAGGGCATTTCACTCTGACACTTGGGAAACTACTTAAACACAATTTATAATTTACAGATTCTTTTTCCCCTTCAGGCAATGACATCCACCTAATTTCCTTCAAAGCTCTCCCTCACTCAACAAGTCATAAAGCTTCTATCATCTACGCAAAGTCTATTGCATATCTTCCATAAAAGACCCACAAAATCTAGAAAACACTGGTTTTATTGGTTTTAATGATATAGTTCCTTAAAATAGCAATTTGCTAAATCACCAAACTATATACACTGATTAATAGTTATAGTGCCATGTCTTAGTACTTGCCTAGCTACTGATCCCACTCTTTTCTAGGCCAAGTCTTGTTGCCTGTTGAAAGCACTGCTTTCTGGATGGTCACCCATCGTGCCTGTTGATTGGAGACTGTTCATTTAAATGCTGCTTCCTGCTGACATGTGCCTCATTTGACCATGTCCAGTGCCCAGCCCTGTTGCCAATCAGTGCTTCGTTGAACCACATCCAGTGCAAAGACTTGTTGTTGGCCTGTAACATGTCTGTTCAAGCCCTGTTGCCAACCTGTGCCGTATCTGGTCACCTCCAGTGCCAATCATGCTCTGTTGCTGACTTGTGCCACATCAGTGTCTTGACCTGTTGCTAAATTTGGCTTGTTGGACAATGACTGCTCCAACTTTGTCCTAGCTTTAACCCCAAGTCTGATCTCCTGTTTAACATTACTGACTTCCTTGGTCCCCAGCCAACACTGCCTAGGTGAAACTTGTTGAACGGTCTTATCTATACCTGTGGAGCCAGTGAGTACTATTCTCTAGAGGTTCCAAAAGCTCCAAACAAGGTATTGGCTTACACACTGTATTAACAGAAAATTTGGTGATTAGAGTTCTTTGAGAATCCGTGGTTAAACCATGCTTTGTGTTTACTCACATCCGCCATTTATATATATCAAATGATGCAGTAACACTGAAACACAACATCCAGAACTAAAGTAGAGATATTAGGAAGGCGGCTGTGAGGGTGCAGGGTGGTCATTGGCAATCTTAAGGATTTCTGTTGTTATTCTAGCAAGATAAAGAACATCTTGGGACACAAGTGAAATACTGGTGTCCACAAGTTAGACCTCTGATGTTGACATCTGGATTATTGATGAGCCAAACACACCCCTGGGGAAGTAGGGGGTACTTAGATGACAGTCAACAGAGGCCCACAGTGGATATAGAGGAACTACATACCGTATTTTTCACCCTATAAAATGCACTTATTTTTCCCCAAAAGTGTGTGTATGCGCGTGTGTGTGTGTGTGTGGGGGGGGGGGCAGTGCATCTTATCAGGCGAATGTGGAAAGAAAGGAAACAAAAGGAAAAATGGAAAAATACTGTCCCAGCAGTCTTTGCTATATCTGCCACCTTCTCCGCGGTGCCTGCACACACAGACATTCGGCTTAATACAGCGGGTGGACACTGCCTATGGAGAAAATGAGGGGGGAATGCCACACTGCCTATGGGGAATGGGATGGGGGGAATGCCATACTGGCCATGGGGTATGGGGGGGGGTAGAATGCCACTCTGCCGTTATTGGTAAGATTCTGCACCTTGCCTATTATTTGGTCCTTTGGGGGATGGTGTTTTAGCGCAAGATTTTCTTTTTCTTCCTCCTCCAAATCCTATTGGCAGGTGCGTCTTATGGGGCAAAAATACGGTAGTTAGTTACCTTCAAATTTTCAGGGAGTGGGGCAAGTAACATAGGTAGGGGTGCAGATGGCCTCTACATGGTTTGGTGTAGGATTTTTAAATGAATTTGGGGGGGGGGGGGGAGCTTGTCTCTCCCCTCCCTCTAAGGGTTTGGGTGAGGACAAAAAAAGGTTTTGGGGTTTCTTGGGACTCAACCGTGTGCAATTTACCTTAGTTTCTTATACTAATATGGATATATGCATTTACCAGATATATTATCCAATTACATGGGGGAGAGACAAACCCCCCCCCAAAAAAAATGTAGTTAATAGGGGTTCCACAACCTAGACAACACTAAAATTGGAGCTGACCATAAGGAAAAGAGCGAAGAAATCACAAACATATTTTTAAATGAAGCGTCTTGCAAGATATTTTTAAATGAAGCATCTTGCAAGATTGTTTGGTGGGAAGGTGGAAGGCAACAGGTTGTATATAAAGAGTTATGCAAGACCCCTTTATCACGGGACATTGCATTTTTAGCCTATGTGCTCCATGACACAGAATCTGAAAGTATATAGAAAAGCATCAGTGGACTTAACCTTAGCTACATCCAGCTCAAAGGATCAATAAAAAAGTGGTACATCTTGTGCCTGGATGGAAGGCCATCTTTTTATTATTATCATTATTATTATTATTATTTGTGGAGCTGTGCTTGAAAACCATCGTACTCCTTTTATTATTAGAATTCTTAAGAAAAGAAATATGATGGCCTTGTTGTATTTTGGTTCTTGCTTGTAGCATAAATAGTGTGATTTATGTTGAGAGTATAATTCAGCATGGAAACAGAAATCCTAAGATAGTCTGTGTAATGATTTATTTCCAAAGACATTACGCTGACTAAATGGATTGTAATTTGGCTTAATGGATGTAAAACTAACCATAATTTTGGAAAATAGGCGAATTTTCTGCTGGGCCTGATGTTCTTGACGACGGAGCAATCATGAAAAACAAATCTTAGAGGTTACAGTTTTTCTTCTTGGTACCACACCAAATGCCCACATCATATTTCTAACACACATCCCCCTCTGCGCCCCAATCAGTCCCGTAAGGGGTTGTCAGCAGTTAAGAGGTGGAAAAACACAAAGGTGCACCTGGAGCATCGCCTTAGTGTAGTCATAAGCACTCTAAGGTGTGCATATATTTAACACAACACTAAAAGATATCAAGCCTTTGAAACTCTCTGGCAAAGATTTAAAGTCACTGCTAGAAAATCAATTTCAGATCAAATAAAGAACCATTTTTTATTCTCTTTTTTTATTTCAAGGAAGGAAATTTAAACTGAAAGAAAGTTAAACTCCGTGTACATTTTTCTATCAGAGAAAAAGTCTAGTTTTCTTACTGTTTGGAAATGACATAAAGCTAATTTCAGCCCTTCTGTGCGAAGATTTATATTTGTGCAGAAAAAATGAAAAAGAGGTTCAAGCTGCACAAAATGTAAAAATATTTCAAACAACAAAATCCTGTATTAAAGTGGAAAAAAAAACATTATTTTCACTATTTTGGGTTTTGTCCATCCCCCTGGGGCATCCCAATTTTGGAAGCCAAGCTGCTTGAAGCCCTGCCAGTGGCCAGCTTCTCTTGAATTTCCACAAGCCCGCGGCATAGACAGGCCTCTCCAATCAGCTTCTCTGACCACTGGTCGTACATGTGGCGTGGGCTCATTGGTGAGACAGGCATATTGGACGACTGGGGGGGATGGAGTTTGCACAGTGGGGCATCCCAATTAGGGAAATGGGAATCAGGTGGCCCTGAAGTCTCATAGACTCCAGAGCTGCTTTGGTTCACTATAAAGGCTTAATCTTGGCAATAGGCAAAGCACAAAAGCAGTGAATGGGAGCAATTTAAAGAAACTTGAGTGATAGCAAGAGGTTAACACAGGTCAACAGGGTCATATAAGAAGGAAACATTACCAGAAGTGCTGATTAGGGTAGTGTTTAAAGTCCAGAAATAAAGTGCAAAGTGTAAGATCCTTACCTGATCCAGGTGGCTACAGCGCTCCTTGGGTCCATCCATCCAGGCTGTGTTGCTCTATTCGTTTGGCTTAGGACGTTCGGTCTCCCCGCACTGCTCCCAGAAGTTAAAGCATGCACACCGCAGCCCTTGCACTCCTTTAGCTCTGTGGGTAAGTGCTCATGCATGACCACTAAAGGCAGAAGCAGTGGTGGAGCTTGGTGGTTATCAACTTACCTGAAGGCGGGTGTCCCATGGGGCATCACATTATCTTGGGCAGCGTAAATGGACCAAATCATGGAACAGGTGCAGGCCCTGACAGCAGCCATGGAGCACCTGGCACATCGAGTGACCATCCAGAACTGCTCACCTCCTGTTCCTTCTTCTTCCCACGGAGTGGCAGCCACCTTTCCAGGGGACCCCAAAATCCCTCACCCTGAGAAGTGTTTGGAGGACCGAAGCAAGTTCTCCAATTTTCGTGACACATGCAAACTTTATTTTCAGTTACATCCCCATACCTCTGGCTCACAAGAACAGCAAGTGGGCCTCATCATCTCCCTTCTGCATGGCGATCTCAAGACTTGGGCCTTTGGGCTCCCGTCTTAGGACTTGGTTCAGCAGACCATGGACAAGTTCTTTAAAGCCATGCAGATCCTTTATGACGATCCTAATCGAAGTGCCGACACCAAGCTACAATCCCTAATGTAGGGCCGGAGGACAGCGGAAGAGTATTGCACCAAGTCCCATCATTGGGGAATGGACTCTTGCAGGAATGACCATGCTTTATGAGGGCAGTATTACCTAGGCCTGGCAGAAGCTATAAAGGACGCCATGGTCAACCATCCTTCACCTGGCATCTTAGATGAAACCATGCAGCTTGCCATCTATATCAACCTGTGCATTCGGGAGTAGCGTCTGGAGAAAGTGGCCTCTCCAGTGGCATCAGTTAGGGTCAAAGCTGTGACCTTTTTTTCCCCAAAGAACCCACGCAACTCGGGACCACCAAACTTTCTGAAGCTGAGAGATGGAGGTGCCTTGTGGAAGGTCTTTGCTTGTACTATAGAGGGGCTGGTCATCTAGTCAGATCTTGCCCTAAGAAGGAGATCCTCAGAGCCTAGGTGGGGTCAAGGAAACCAATCTAGGCTGCAAGGTATCTCCTCTTATTTGTTCTAGGGTTACTGTGCCAGTGGTAAACGAGTTTAGGACAGGGTCTAACCCCATGAGCACCTTTTTAGATTTCGGCTTTTGGATTTTCGGGAATTTCATGGAATTAAATTTGGTCCAATCCCTGGGGATCGCTTTTCTGTCCTTTCCTAACCCCATTAGAGTTCTTGCAATAGATAATGCCCCCCTTTCCAGGGGTCTGATACAGCATAGCGCCCCTCCTTTATTTATTAGAGTTGGGGGTTGTCATACTGAGCAGTTTACCTTCCTTCTAGTAAAGATGCTAGTAACCCTACTTTTGTTGGGGCTCCCCTGGTTACAAAGACCTATCCCCTAAATTAACTGGGTCGCTGGGCAAGTGGTTAAATAGAGCTCACCAAGTTTTTATGCTTGTCTCGAGTTACTCGTACTCTCTATGTCCCTTACCCCAGAAGGGTTACCCTCCCCATATACTGACTTTGTGGATGTCTTTTCTGAGAAGGCCACTGATTCCCATTCACCTTATAGAGCCTTTGATTGTCCCAATGTTCTCCCTGGAACTATGCCCCCCAGGACGTAGACCTAAAATCTCACACGGACTGAGGACAAGGCCATGAGAGAATATATCTCCAAAAACATTCAGAAAGGCTTTGTTCAGGCATCCACTATGCCTGCGGGGATGGGGGGGATTGTGGAAAAAAAAAGATGGTGGCCTATGCCCCTGTATAGACTACAGGGGTCTGAATAAAATCACAATCAAAAATAAATACCCTCTTTCCTTGATCGAAGGATTATTCAGTCAAGTGATTGAGGCCCAGGTCTTCACCAAACTCGACCTAAGAGAGGCCTAACATTTAATCAGGATTAGACAGGGGGATGAGTGGAAGACAGCCTTCAACAGCCAGGATGGGCATTACAAGTACCTTGTCCTGCCATTTGATCAATGTAATGCTCCTGCAGTCTTCCAAGACTTCATTAACAAGGTTTTCAGGGAGTTTTTTGGCCGCTTAGATATACAATGTGTATATCTACAAATTGTAAATATACACATTTTCATTTAGGGAACATGTTCGGCTGGTTCTGCAAAAGTTAAGCAAGAACTGCCTCCACACCAAGCTAAAGAAATGTATTTTCAAAGCTTCCGAAGTCCCCTTCCTAGGGTACATATTTTCCAACACTGGCCTAACCATGACTCAGTCCAAGGTGGTCCTCCAATGGGAACAGCCCCTAGATTTGAAGGGGTTTCAAAGGTTTTTGGGGTTTTCCAATTTTTATTAAAGATTTCTTAAGAACTTCTCCACCTTGATTGCCCCCCTTACAGACTTTACCAAAAAGTGGGCCTTATCCCCAGTCTGGTCAGATCGCACCACCTGAGCCTTTCAAGTTTTAAAAACTGCATCTGGGAGTGAGCTGCAGGAGTCCAGTGCAGTATAGAGGATGTTCATCCTCTGTCCTGCTTAAGGCAGTGAAGAGCAGCATGGGATACCAGCGCTGGAGGATAGGAGGGATGACGTGAGTCTGTTTTTAATTGTTTAAAGAGAAAATATGATCAGCACGAGTCCCACGTTCATTCATAGTAACATAGTATGTAAGCCTGAATAAAGACTTTAGTCCATCCAGTTCAGCCTGTTTAACTCCTTCCAGTGGTCTAGTAGCCATAGCTGGAAATGTTATTACATGCCAGGAAGGCATCCAGGCCACTATAGATCTCCTTCCAGTGGTCTAGTAGCCATAGCTGGAAATGTTATTACATGCCAGGAAGGCATCCCGGCCACTATAGATCTCCTTCCAGTGGTCTAGTAGCCATAGCTGGTAACATTATTACATGCAAGGAGGGCATCCCGGCCACTATAGATCTCCTTCCAGTGGTCTAGTAGCCATAGCTGAAAATGTTATTACATGCCAGGAAGGCATCCCGGCCACTTTTGAACGTTTTTACTGTATCCATCATTACTACCTCCTCTGGCAGCGAGTTCCATAGTGTCAAGAATCCCCTCCTATGTCGGTGGAGAAAGCACCTTTCCTCTAACCTTAGTGGATGCCCTCGGGTTATGGTTACACTCTGGGGTATTCCTAAGCAAGGAAAATATACTTGTAATATTTACTTTGGTGACCTGTAAAAATTGTCTGCCCCAATGGTCCACACTGCCCAAAAAGCAAATGTAACTAAAATCCTAAACGTTTATGCAGGAGTTGCGCTTTAGGATGCAGATCTGAAAGTTTACATCATGGAAGAGACCCACTCATGCTCTTGAGTTTCTGTAGTTTTTATCTTTCTGGCTTTGTCAGTAGAACAAGGCAATAAATACAGATAAAATTTCCCTTTCTAAGAAAATAAGGTGAAGAAACGAAGTTACAACTGGAAAAAGCATCTCACAACCTTTTTAGTGCTTCTGCTGTTATCTGGCTGCAAAATATGTTTTTTATGAAGCTTTAAAGGCAGGTGTAGGCAAAATGAAGTTTGCAGTTTACATTTTTCATTCTTTGCAATTGAGAACATTTTCTTTTGTTTTCTTAAAGGGACAGTGAAGGCAAAACAAAAAGAATAATATTCACCTTTTCTTCCCTGCAGCATTCGGCAGAAAGATCCCCATGCGCGTGTGCCCGAGTTTCCTGGGCACTCGAACAATGCTCACTGTCAGTTATGGGGATTATTCATGAAGGGCTAACGCCAAGTAGTGCCTCGTGGCGGCAGGCAGTGTCTGGTGAACGCTGGGCGCTGTACGCAAAGCCACATTTCCTAAAGCGAATCTGGTGAGCGACTCTAACAGCGCCATGTAGCGTCTGATTCATCATTACAGGTGGCTCAGTGTATAGTGCCGGCTCTAGAGCTTCCAGATATTACCTGTCGCTACCTGTCGCTCTCTCCCATACCTTTAAATGGACGTTCCCTTTCTTCTGTTTAAACAGCGTGTTTGTTTTTAAAAAAAAAAAATAAAAAATCTCAAATAATTGTGTGACCTCTTCTGGCCTAGAAAAAGTCATTTTTGAAAACTTTTTTTGATTTTTTATGCAGAATTTTATTTAGAGGTCTGGCACTAAAGTGTTATTGTTACAATGTTACTACAATGTCATTCCATGTGTTTTCGCTTTGTTACTGGTGGATATGTGTTCAAAAACAGACTTTAATCACACAGCGTCTGGCACTCTGTGCTATTGTGACCAGATCCAGAGTGCCGACGCTGTGTTTGTAGTTTTTTGATGGTGTGAGTTGGCCACACTGAGCTGGCGCTACCTTTTGCTCCCTGCAGAGCTGTACTGGTGTTACAGCGTCCAACATACATCACATTCATCAAAGCTGTCCAGGTTACTACAGCGACTGAGGCACTCTGTTACAGCGCCCGATACCCGCTTACAGTGTCCACTAGCGGTCGCTCTAAGCGCCGGCTGTACAGACGCTCATCTGCCGATACCTGGCGTTAGTAATGAATCAGTCTCCATGTCTCTGTCCTCACATCACGCACAGTGCATGTAAAACCCAACTCCATGAAACTGAGCAAGCATGCTGAGGCAGTGACATTGCAGTGAATGACCTGGAAGTCAGTTGGAGTATGCCTGGCCCACCAAGCATAGGGGATGGTAATCCGGGGTCAAGGGCCAAACTGTCAGCCCCTGGTACTGACCCTACAGCACAGGTCTGGTGATGAGCACCCTAACCATGCTGGGGGGCATTGGTCTCTTCTGCATCCCCCTGGTCAATTGGCGTTAGGGTAATGAGGCAGGGAAGTTAAAGCAGACCAACAGTCAAAAATGAATTATATCAGACCAACACAACAAACAGTGCTCATATGCGCCCTCCCCAGAACAATTTAAATTGCTGCACATGAAAAATAATTTACCTTTTTCTAACACCTACCGGGATAAATGTAAAAATCAAGATGGCCACTCATGGGCTTGCAGGCCAGCTGCAAACAGGAAGTTGTGCTCGGCTTCCTGTTACTGTGCATTTCAGTTATGTCAGTTGGGGGAGAAAGCTCCAAAATGGCTGCTACTACCTTTCTTTTTCAACAGTACAAGACCAGCTTAAGCAAGTGAACCGCTGGTATGTGGGGAAGGTGGCTTGTCATCCCGCCCGCTGCCCTATATTTCTGAGAATCAGACTAGAGAAAACAAATGTGGGATTTTATTTTTGTTTTTCTTTAACAGTCCATTTAAAGAGGAACAACAAGGCCGATTAAGTCATTTATGGGATGGGATAAACCATTGTGGGAAAGTCCTGGAAATGGCCATAAAAAAAATTACCTTCCAACATTTCTGCAGCTACATCCTGTAGTCGATGTGCGTACCTGCAGCAGGCATTTCTGGGTATGCAGACAAGTGGGGGAGTGCCATGCGCTCCATCTTCACACTTTACTTCTTTACTGCGATAATCAGACATCAGATCGGTTTAGTAAGGAATAAATGGAGGGCAAGCTAATGATTAGCCAGAGATTGGTGCATATTATGTGGAATCCCCACAAGGTGAGGTACCCTGCATGTACAGGGTGTGGGAAAATACCATTTTGTGAATACTCACCAGTAAAATGGTTATTATTGGTGTGTCACACACACCCCGCTTCCTGTAGTAATAACGTTCGGGTAAACCAACTCCAGATGTCATTGCAGAGAGAGAGATCTTGAAACTGGCCCCTCCCAGTCTATATATACCTGGGACCTCCCACTTAATCCCCAGTGTAATTGAAAAGCAGTAAGACAAGGTACCAGAAAAATTAACCCTCAATAAACTTATAGCTTCACCAAATAGAGAAAACCAGGATACTAAAAAGGGCGGGTGAAGCGGGGTGTGTGTGACACACCAATAATAACCATTTTACTGGTGAGTATTCACAAAATGGTATTATTCTTTGTGTGTCACACACACCCCGCTTCCTGTAGTAATAACGTTCGGGACATCCAAAAGCAGTGTCCCTAAAGGGTGGGTATCCAGCAGGAAGATGAAGCATAACTCAAACCACTGCAGTTTGCAGAACCTTGCGGCCAAACACAGCATCCGCTGAGGCTCGCACATCAACCTTGTAAAACTTTGTAAAAGTATGAACCGAAGACCAAGTAGCCGCCTTACAAACTTGTTCAACAGAAGCCTGGTGCTGAAAAGCCCAGGACGCACCAATAGCACGAGTAGAATGAGCAGTGATACGGAAGGGAGGAACTTTTCCCTTAGCCGTATAGGCGCCAATAATGGCTTGACGAATCCATTTACTAATGGAAGATTTAGCTGGGGCCAAACCCTTCCTAGGCCCACAAGGTAGAACGAAAAAGGCATCAGTCTTACGGAAAGAAGACGTAGCACGCAAATAAAAATGAACACAGCGAACAACATCCAAACAGTGCAAAACCTTCTCCTTGTCATTCTTGGGTTTAGGACACAAGGAGGGAAGAACAATGTCCTGATTCAGATGGAATGCAGAAACAACCTTAGGAAGAAAATCCGATTTGAACCGAAATACCACCTTATCTTGATGTTTCTCAAGGTAGGGCGCCTGAATGGACAAGGCCGCCAACTCAGAGACACGCCGAACCGAAGTGATAGCCACAAGAAAGACTACCTTCTGAGTCAAAGTGGAAAGAGCAATGTCCGACAAAGGCTCAAAAGGAGGAGCCTGAAGAGCAGACAAAACCAAATTCAGATCCCAAACAGGTAACAACGCCTTCCTAGGAGGCCACAGATGCGTAACCCCCTGGAAAAAAGTATTGACCAACGGATGAAGCGCAAAAGCCTTCTGAAAGAAAATAGACAAGGCAGAAACCTGCCCTTTTAAGGTACTAAGCTGGAGACCAGCATCCAGTCCAGATTGAAGAAAATCCAGAATTCTGGAAACAGAAAAGTCTCTGCAGGGCAAAGATCTAGCTTCACACCAATCGATGTAAGAACGCCAGGTTCTATAATAGATAGCAGAGGAAGACCTCTTTCGAGCACAGATAAGAGTCTTAATAACTGAATCAGAAAGAACCTCCTCCTTTAAAATGGAGGTTTCAGCAGCCAAGCCGTCAAAACCAGCGTTGGTAAATTGGGGTAACGCAGCCGACCCTGGGTGAGAAGA
This sequence comes from Gastrophryne carolinensis, assembly GCA_027917425.1. Taxonomy (NCBI): domain Eukaryota; kingdom Metazoa; phylum Chordata; class Amphibia; order Anura; family Microhylidae; genus Gastrophryne; species Gastrophryne carolinensis. The sequence goes on from CM051234.1 coordinate 41,497,131, forward strand.
TCCGGCCGCAGAGGCAGCTCGAACTGATCCACTGCCATCCGAACGACGTCCGCAAACCACATTCTTCTTGGCCACCTTGGAGCCACGAGAATGGCGGGGACCTTTTCCAGAATCAACTTTCTTAACACTCTTCCTAGCAAGGGAATCGGAGGGAACAGATACAGGAACCCCAGTTTCCCCCAGCTCAGAGATATGGCATCCACCGCCAGAGCCAGAGGATCCTGAGACATTGATACAAAAGTCGGAGGTTTGTAATTGTGACGAGAGGCAAACAGGTCCACCTCCGGTGTTCCCCACCGAAGACACAGAGCCTGAAAAACCTGAGGATGGAGAGACCATTCCCCCAGACGGGAGGAGCATCTGCTTAGAAGGTCCGCTTCCGTGTTTTCCACCCCCGGAATGTAAACTGCCGACAGGCAAGGAACATGAGCCTCCGCCCAGGTCAGAATCAGGGAAACCTCTCTGAGAGCTCCCAGACTGCGAGTCCCTCTCTGATGATTGATGTAGGCAACCGCCGTCCTGTTGTCCGAACGCACCTGAACCAGAAGGCCCCGGACATGGTGAGTCAGAAGAGAAAGAACCAGACGGATAGCTCTCAGCTCCAGAACATTGATGGGCAAGTGAGCCTCTCAAGGACCCCACTGCCCCTGGAACTGAAGATCCTTCCAGAATCCCCCCCAACCCGAAAGGCTGGCATCCGTGGTGACAGTCTCCCATAGAGGAGTCAGAAAGGACTTGCCCTTCAAGAGATTGTTCGAAACCAACCACCACCAAAGAGACTGCCGGACCCGGGAGGACAACTGGAAGGGTTGGTCCAATGAAAGTGGACAACGGTCCCAAGACGCCAACAGATGCATCTGAAGCGTCCGAGTGTGAAACTGAGCAAATGGAACTGCCTTGAAGGAGGCTACCATCAACCCCACCAGCCTCATCCCCAGACGGATGGACGGTCGAGGATTGGAGAGAAGAAGCCGAACCAAATCCTGAATCAAATGTATCTTCGACAGAGGTAGAAAAACACTGTGCTGACAAGAGTCTATTGTCATCCCCAAGAAGGACGCCACCCTGGCCGGAGTCAGGGAGGACTTGGGATAGTTGATTACCCAACTGAAGCTTTCCAGCGTAGAAACCACCATGCTGGTGTCCTTCTCCACTTGATTGAAGGAAGGAGCCATGATGAGAAGGTCGTCCAGGTAAGGCAAAATTCGAATGCCTTGAGTTCTGATAATGGCCATCACCCCTGCTAGAACCTTGGTGAACACCCTTGGCGCCGAGGTAAGACCAAACGGAAGCGCCACGAATTGAAAATGCCGATCCTCTACCATGAAGCGCAGAAAACGCTGATGGACCGGGCAGACGGGAATATGCAGATAAGCATCCTTTATGTCTATGGACGTCATGAAGTCCCCCTGCCGAAGAGAAGTGATGGCCGAGCGCAGAGTTTCCATGCAAAACTTCCGTGGACGAATGAACCTGTTGAGGAACTTCAGATCCAGGATAGGGCACACCGATCCGTCCCTCTTGGGCACCGTGAAAAGATTGGAATAGAAACCAAGACCCAATTCCAAGGTTGGCACCGGATGGATGACCGCCATATCTAGAAGATTCCCTACCGACACTCGGAGTTCTTGGGCGACCAAAGGATCGGAAGGTATTCGGGATTTGAGAAATCTTGAGGGAGGACGGGACTGGAACTCCAGTTTGTAACCGGACGACACCACCTCCCGAATCCATCTGTCCGGGACCGCCTGGACCCAAGTCTGGAAGAAGTGTCGCAACCGTCCCCCCACCCTCACGGGTGAGGGTGCCCCCTCATTGCTGAGCAGGCTTGGGCGTGGACTTAGGCTTAGAGCCCCACGAATGACTGGAACGGCCGCGGCCTCGCCCCCGGTTCCAGCTCGTGCCCCTGGTAGGAGGAAGGGAGGCCCCTCTGCCTGCCCTGGCACCCCGAAAGGAAGGATTGAAAGAAGAGGTTCCTCGAAAAGACGCCGCGGCTTCCTGCGCTGAGGCAACTTGCCTCCCTTGGTGACTGAATCCAACTTGTCACCAAACAGGCGTAAACCCAGAAAAGGAAGAGCTGTAAGTGATCTTTTAGCACCAACGTCCGCCGTCCATTGACGGAGCCACACTGACCGCCGAATAGCAACCAAAAGAGCAGATGTCCTGCCACACATGGACATAGCATCATCCTGGGCGGCCAGAACAAAAGAAGCAAAAGACTCACACAATTGAAGAGAGGTAAACTCCTCACATTCCGGATCAAGATCCGCGTACAAATTTTTGATCAAGGCTTTAAGAGCCAATAGGACAATGGAAGAAGCGCATACCGGACGCAAGGTCGAACCGGCACTGATGAAACCATGACGAGCCAGTTGATCGATTCTACGATCCTCAACATCCTTAATTGTAGTAGTGTCTGGTGAATGCAGCACTGAAGAATTAGAGAGCCCCAAAACCGGTGCATCAACGTCTGGGGGTACCGTCCAAAGTTTGACCAATTCCTCCGAAAAGGGATACCTCCTGTCCCAATTAGCCGGGGAGCCAGCAAGGCGGGTCGGCTGTTCCCATTCCTTAAGCACAACCCTTTCAAAATGTAGCTGACCAGGGAATGCTAAACGCGGCTTAGGCATCACAAATAGCTCACCCTCAGGCGGAGGGACCACCGCCGGAGGATCCAGAGACAAAATTTCAAAAACCTTGGAAAGGATAGAAGGAGTATCACAAGACACCCCAGTAGTCAAATCTGCCGAAGTATCAGTCAACAGGGGAGCATCAATATCATCCAAATCTTCCAAAATTTCCCCTTCTTCAGGCAAAGGACAATCTGACCAGTCTAACACCTCCGCTGCCTCCAAGGCAGGAGTCAGAGAAGGAGAATCAATGTGTTTCCTTTTAGCCGTAGCCTTATGAGCTACCTGTGCAGACAACAACTTCTCAAGAGTGGCCACTCGAGCGCACAACTCAGATTGCAAATCCCCAGCTGTGACAACATCACCCTGGGTCCGGAATAAAAGTGGAGGGGCAGGAGACGACTGAGGTTGCGAAGAGCCAGGAGTACCAGACTGGCGCGCAATATTCTGCTGTGCGCAAGGAGCGCACAAAATGACATCATCCCCTGGGAGTGGGACCCCACATCCCCCACACTGCCTAGATTGCCCCAAAGAGCCATTTCCGGTATCATTGGAAGCCTCCATTCGGTGAAACTTTTTTTTTTTTTGGAATTTGCAAAGCCCAGGGATTTATGCCATAAGCTACCCGGGATGCCCTTATTCATTAATTAGAGTCCCGGGCGTGGGAGGATTTTTTGTAACCCAAAATAAGACTAGCCAGGTATATCAGACTGGGAGACCCATGCAGCAGGGGTATCCCAAATCTGGAAAGACAGAGAAAACACTGTAAAAATTCATAAATAAACCGCACATGCACACAGAGAAAAAACACAATATTATCCAATAAAAAAAAACAAATATATATATAAATATAAATATGAGTTAAAATAAATATGGTCACATACAGTTGAATCATGCTGCTGCCTGAGTAAAGGATCAAGCATGAGAACAATGCATAATGAAAAGAAAACCACCATGGCTTATTATAACTGTACAAAAAAAACTCCATTCTATACTAATATGGACCACAGCATAAAGTCCCCTAATGGGAATAAGGACTCATTGAATGCGATATAGAAGACAAGGAGCTATAATAAAAGACCTTTTTTAAGTGACCGCAGCAGAAGAGGCAGCAGGAACACAGCACAGAAATCACCTCAGAGGCCGGTGCGAGCGTTCCCACAGCTGAGAGAAGACAGGCAGGCAGAGATGGTGGCAGCGCCCTCAGAAAAAGAAAAAACCAAAAAACCGGACCCGGTCTGAGCTGGGAACGTCGCACACAGACACACACACAGTTTAAAAGACGCACACACACACAGACACGCGCGCACCGACGCCCACATATATCAGTACCAAAATTACCTCAGGATAAAAAGAGTAGCATAAGGCAGAAAAGACCCCTCACCTCCCCCCTAACGGACTTCCCCACCAAAAAGGGGAGTCCCTGAGAAGGAGAGAAGAGATATGGGGACAACGGGACGGGGCATCCCAAAATCCGGGTCACCAACCGGATAACCACTCTGCCCCAATAATGGAGACTAGTGGAGGAGATAAGCTCCTAGGCACCACCAGGTGCCGGCTACCATTACCCAGTTAGCAGCCGAGGCTGGGAGGCTTCCGATAATTACAAAATACAAGTAAACAAGAACTGGGCAGAAATAGACCAGGGGGGGGCGGGGTGTAACCCCGGCTACCTGCAAGCAGGAGACCTCTTTCTTCTGTCTTGACGCATCTTGCAGAGAGAGAACACTGGGGATTAAGTGGGAGGTCCCAGGTATATATAGACTGGGAGGGGCCAGTTTCAAGATCTCTCTCTCTGCAATGACATCTGGAGATGGTTTACCCGAACGTTATTACTACAGGAAGCGGGGTGTGTGTGACACACAAAGAATACATATAACATAGGCTCTGATTCAGGGTGAAGGTCCGCTTTAACAGAAGTGTAAATGTGTTGGCATACTGGTGTATCTCTATGCTTCCTATGTAATGTAGTAACTGTTACATGAGCTAAATATGATAATCAATCCCATGATGTCAGATGGGAAATGCATGGTGGTTCAGTTTGATTGGTTGTCTTTTTTAAACCCACATGGATAAGGTTTTAGTTTGCCTTGAGGAAGAGGCTCTTGTGGTCCCAAAACAACTTTTTGTGTTCTGCATTATGTTCGCACTTGTATTTTCTAATATAATTTGATTGAGATATTATGTTTGAGTGCTGGATTTTTCTACAGTTTCAGTTAAAGTCCCTTTCTAGGTACACACTAACTTCCTTCCCCCTTATACTCTTTGAGAACAGAGTAAAATTAGCCATTTCAAATCTTCTCAAAATCCATGATTATATGTAAATGTAACACACACGCACACACACATTTGCTCCATAAGAAACATCAATATTTTCCCCACACTTTGTGTTTTATGGAGCGAAAAATGCGATAATCCTTTTCCTAAACGTCAAACTTTATTTGTTAAAAACTCACAACGAATATAAACATTCAAGATTCTCAAGTCGACCTTCATTGTGTTACTGTTATCATACAGTAAACAATAAATAGTACTTCATCAGAGCAAGTTCAAGACTCATCACTATGTGTGTGACTGAGTCCTCTGTTTTTAACTAGATTTAGAGACAGATTGTAGGTTGGTCTGCAAGCTAACAGGGTTGAGTGATGTGGCTCCTTTAAGACTTTTGTATCCTGATTGCCCTGCTCACGTGCACCTCTCAGGTTAGTTATAAAATGGTCTGAGCGGCTGCCACCCCTCCTTTGTTTCAATACTCATCACTAGTCCATTAAAGTGGACCTGAACCCAGGATTTTGACTATCCTGGGTTTTGGTCCTTGCCCTGCTGTGTAAAATCCCCAGGTCGCCCGAACAAACTCACCTCTTCCCGGTCCTAGGACGCATGCGTGGCTGCTCGTCGCTCAAGCCCCTTTATCCAGGAGCTTGTCTAATGTGAGCGGATCCAAGCGTGCTGGTGGCCACATCCCCTTCTACCCTCTAACAGGGAGCGTGCCCTCACCAGCAATTCACAAATGCCTGGCACGTGCCTTGCTAAAGGTATAGATGGGATGCGGCCGCGACAGCTATTCAATTGTAATGGGCAGAGCCGCACACAGCCGAGAAGGGAGATGAGTGATGCCGGTACCAGCCGTGCATGCACCGTGAACTCTGAGAAAATGTAAGATTATCAGATACCCTGGGGGGTTTCACACAGTGGGGCATTGCAGTTCGGGGGGGAGTCTCAAAGACTCCAGGGTGGGTTTTGGTCCACTTTAAGCTGAGTTTTTCATACACAAATGCGTTGTGAATTATTTCTGCTCAAGTGACCCCATGTATCATCCCATGTTCTAGGGTTGGGTGGGTGGAAATCATGAGCGGATGTTCAGATAATCAGGTGTGCTATCAGATAACATTACCATTGGATGATGTAGGCCATGCTGGGCTGGATTAAGTGTGATGGAGGCCCCTGAACACAAAATTGCCTGGAGGCCCCAGATACAGAATTTTTTTTCCTTTAAAATAATCGTCCAGCCAAGTAACTGATTGGTGGTTGTCTGGCACCCGCCTACTTACTGGAAGGTCATATGGAGTCCCTTGTGCCACCCTTGTGCGGGTGCGTGCTGCTCGGGAACTCCTGTTTTGCCATTCTGGGTGGGGGGTAGTGTAGTCACCCGGCTGGTCCAGCAGAAAACAGTTCCCTGCATTGAGCTGCCAGCGGCTGTGCTTGGTGGCTTATGTGCAGTGACAGCTCTGCACCCCTCACTGTAGCGTTGCTGACATTAGCTTTGCTGCTCTAGACTCTCCGTCCTGCCCTGTGGTGGCATTGGCTGCAGGTTTGCAAAAACAAATAGAGGCTTGCCCAGGCGGGGTTGGGGGGGTCACTGCCGCCAGTAGCTTTATTGAAGAGGCCCGCCAGACCAAAGACTGAAAAGCCTCCTGGACCAGACCATAACCCAAAGGTTGGTGGTGGCCCCCTTTGCAGGGCAAGTAGTGGGGGCCCTTGGGTGTGTGCCCCCTCATCCGGCCCTGAGGCAATACCGGCTGAGATGTACAGTATTTGGGAAGGAAAAGAGCAAATACCTTCTGTTTTAGGAAAGTGCCTCTTTTCCTTTACCCTTGAGTAGAGGGTCTTTTGGACTGGAGGATGATTGGTGGCTATAGGGAAGGCAATAAAGACAGGAGGATGACTGGTGGCTATAGGGAAGGCAATAAGGACTGGGGGATGATTGGTGGCTATAGGGAAGGCAATAAGGACTGGAGGATGATTGGTGGCTATAGGGAAGGCAATAAGGACTGGAGGATGATTGGTGGCTATAGGGAAGGCAATAAGGACTGGGGGATGATTGGTGGCTATAGGGAAGGCAATAAGGACTGGAGGATGATTGGTGGCTATAGGGAAGGCAATAAGGACTGGAGGATGATTGGTGGCTATAGGGAAGGCAATAAGGACTGGAGGATGATTGGTGGCTATAGGGAAGGCAATAAGGACAGGAGGATGATTGGTGGCTATAGGGAAGGCAATAAGGACTGGAAGATGATTGGTGGCTATAGGGAAGGCAATAAGGACTGGAGGATGATTGGTTGCTATAGGGAAGGCAATAAGGACTGGAGGGCGATTGGAGGCTATAGAGAAGGCAATAAGGACAGGAGGATGATTGGTGGCTATAGGGAAGGCAATAAGGACTGGATGGTGATTGGTGGCTATGGGGAAGGCAATGAGGACTGGAGGATGATTGGTGGCTATTGGGACGGCAATAAGGACTGGAGGATGATTGGTGGCTATAGGGAAGGCAATAAGGACTGGAGGACGATTAGTGGCTATAGGGAAGGCAATAAGGACTGGAGGACGATTGGTGGCTATAAGGAAGGCAATAAGGACAGGAGGATGATTGGTGGCTTTAGGGAAGGCAATAAGGACAGGAGGATGGTTGGTGGCTATAGGGAAGGCAATAAGGACAGGAGGATGATTGGTGGCTATAGGGAAGGCAATAAGGACAGGAGGATGATTGGTGGCTATAGGGAAGGCAATAAGGACTGGAGGATGATTGGTGGCTATAGGGAAGGCAATAAGGACAGGAGGATGATTGGTGGCTATAGGGAAGGCAATAAGGACAGGAGGATGATTGGTGGCTATAGGGACGGCAATAAGGACTAGAGGATGATTGGTGGCTATAGGGAAGGCAATAAGGACTGGAGGACGATTGGTGGCTATAGGGAAGGCAATAAGGGCTTAGTGGCAGTAGAGAATGCAACAAGGACTAGCGGGTGATTGGTGGCTATAGGGAAGGCAATTAGGATGGGAGGGCGACTGGTGGCTATAGGGAAGGCAATAAGGACAGGAGGATGATTGGTGGCTATAGGGAAGGCAATAAGGACTGGAGGATGATTGGTGGCTATAGGGAAGGCAATAAGGACAGGAGGATGATTGGTGGCTATAGGGAAGGCAATAAGGACTGGAGGATGATTGGTGGCTATAGGGAAGGCAATAAGGACAGGAGGATGATTGGTGGCTATAGGGAAGGCAATAAGGACTGGAGGATGATTGGTGGCTATAGGGAAGGCAATAAGGACAGGAGGATGATTGGTGGCTATAGGGAAGGCAATAAGGACAGGAGGATGATTGGTGGCTATAGGGAAGGCAATAAGGACTTGAGGATGATTGGTGGCTATAGGGAAGGCAATAAGGATGGAGGGTGATTGGTGGCTATAGGGAAGGCAATAAGGTCTGGAGGGTGATTGGTGGCTATAGGGAAGGCAATAAGGATGGGAGGTTGATTGGTGGCTATAGGGAAGGCAATACGGACTGGAGGGAGATCAGCAGCAGACGATGACCCATTTGTGACAGCAGGAGTTAAAAAAGGGGACATCACGTGACACACTACTTTGGGGCCCACTAAGACTCTCTTGCCCAAGGGCCCCCACAAACCTTGGGCTGGCCCTGCAAAAAAGACATCCAAAGTGGACGTACCCTTTAATCTGCAATAACAAATGTCAGAAATCAAAGTTTTTTTGTACTACGGACAGAGCGTTAAAACTCTCCACGTTATACTCCACCTACTGTGATGAATGACTCCAAACTTCTCCATTGTCAAGAGTTTCTGACACCACTGTATAATTTATGGCTTGCGTTAGTGAAGAAGAGTGGACTAAATGAGCCCCTTTCACTGTCTATAACAATGATAGATGGCCACTTTCAAACACGCACACTAGCAAGTGCCTTGCTGACATTCTAGGGCGCGTGCGAGTTATATAGAAGCATCTACCGGTACTTTCTACACTCATGATGACTCCTATGTAGGCTGTGTCACGTAATACCCCAGTGAACAATGCTGACTAGACATGGCTGGGCTGTTCATTTAGCAGGGTAATATGCACAGTATGGATATCAGGAAGACTTGGCAACAGTAATCCAGCTTTGTGCAGCATTCTTTTCTTGAAATGTTATTACCTTATTAAAGAAATGACTGCGGCATATTCAAGTTAAACCGGACCTTCACCCTAAATAAGAGTCTCTTATATGTTTCCCACACCCTGTACATACAGATTGCTCACATTAAAAATCACCCTACCTGCAGCTACTGCATTTTATAAGCCTTTAAACATCCAAGATGGCAGCCCATGGAGTCTCAGGCTGCCTACAGACAGGAAGTGTCTTCTGACTGTGCTGCTCTGCATTCTGGGATTGCTGTCCTTTTCCTGACCCCAGCTCTGTCTGTGCAAAGCACAGCTATAACCCACCCCCTGTGTTTTATCTCGCCCTCCTCAGTACTGCTAAACAACAATCTGAGACTGCACCGACCCTCAATAATTTATTCTATATGTAGTGTGCACATTAGGGTGAAACTACTGTATATACAAAAAAGCAAAGGAAGGTCCCACTCCTTTCAAAACACCCATATATATGGCACCACTACTTGTAATGTAATAAAAAATATATGTTTATTGATAACAAAGTCACATTAGCTACATACACTAAAGACTGATTAAAAAACACTCAAGACAAAAAAACATTGTCAAAAAGGAAGGGAAAAACACACATGAAGGGGCAGGAAGGAAGGTGGCTGGTACAATTAATATAAAAACATTACATGGTTAATACTGCCTGGCGGGTCAAACAAATTATAAAGTGCTATAGTGCAAAGTGCATGTCCAAATTCACATAACAAGTAAACACCGTGTTATATAACCGCCAACACTAATATAAGGGTAAGTGTAAGCCTAATAAAACCTAAGATCCTATACCTAATAATAAATAAGTTCACTCTCCTTTCCTCAGTATGTGATGCTTCTAAGCCAAGATGGCGGCTCACATATCATAGAGTCCTGAACACAGTTGCAGCCCAGTGAGAGAAAGAATAATAAGTGACTAAAAACTTAAATGTATTTAAATGTATTTAACTTAAATGTATTAATTTTAGATGCTGAGGAATAGTTTTTTTTTAAATGTTTGGGCTTTTTATTAAATGATGTTGAAGGTCCAGTTTAATCAATGGCAACAAATGCTTTATAGGAGACTCACCGAACAGCATTTCTCTAATTGCGCTACTCATACCACTTGAGCAGGTGTATATCTTTGTGTGGCAAAATTATATCTAAAAGGTGCTGAGCTGATCTGGAATTTTTATTTTTTTTTCTAATGTTAGCAAAAGTCTGGTGTAAATAAAGTCAAACATTATTCCTTCTTGCACAAAAAGACTCCAAAGTTTTCAGGCCCTCTCCTTCACAAGGATCTTATCCTCCCACCTGGGTCTTATGTAATAATATACTACATACATTCGGAAAAATACATACCACATGTGTCACCCTATAAGACTCACCTGCCCACAGGACTCACCTAGACAATATGAAAAATAATATTCTGAACCTGCGGTGTGGGCTGCGCCGACTCGGTGCAGGCCCCGCCCACCCGCGGCATGTAGCATGTGCCCTACACCAAGAGGCAGCAACAGCCGCTGGAGCCTAGAAGAAGATAGAGGAGCGGCAGGCTCTGTCCCTGTCACTGCTGCTTACAGGCCAGGGCACACAAACACCCAGCTCCGTACAGTGGGTGGGTGTGGCCTGCGCCGACCCGCTGCATGGAGCCGGGTGTTTGCGTGTGCCCCGACCAGAAGAGACAGCGCCAGCAGCAGTGGGGATGGGGACAGAGCCCAACGCTCCTCCATCTTCTTCTGGCCTCCCGCAGTGTGGCAGGCAGCCGGGCCAGCAATGCGGGAGCGCCCGTAACATGTGAGTTGACTTTTTATGTTGTTATTTTGCTTTTACATTCGTCTGATAAGATTCCTCCCCCCCCCCCCCCCCCACACACACACACACACACACACACGACTTTTGGGGTAAAAAAGTGCATCTTATAGGGCGAAAAATTCTAAAAAGGCTAATAAAAATATTAACATGGATGTCCACACCCACATTTGACATTGTATAAACCAATAATACAGCTTTCCAGAGTGGATTGCAATGATCTCATTACTACAGCCTACCACCGTTTTGTTGGACATAAGAATATACAAGTTCTTGGATACAATGCAATAAAAGATGTCACAGCAATTCTCTGACTCCAGATGATGAACCAGTCTCACCAGTCTGAAAGCTAGCTTCTTCTACATCCATATAATATACTTAAAGTGGACCAAAACCCACACTGGAGTCTTTGAGACTCCAGGGCAGGTATATTCGCTCCCCCGGGGCATCCAGATTCGGGAAGCCCCACTGTGTTATACTCCCAAGTTCACCCAGAAACTCACCTTCTTTCCTGGTCCAACGTGTGTGAACAACGGGCACATCCCCGCTATCCTTTTAGCATGGCGCGTGCCTGCTCCAGGCATTTGTGAATGGCCAGTGTGGGCACGATTCTTTTCAAAGGGTAGTGGGGGGATGCGGCCGCCAGCGCACTCGCCTTAAACAAGCTCTTGACTGAGGGGCGGGAGTGGATCCGAGCGTTCTGACTGGACAAGAGGCTGCGCAGGCATCGGATGACCAGGGAAGGGTTAGTGAGATTGGGCGATCTGGAGAGTTTCAGACCCGATCGGGGTGCCCGGGGGCAAGGACCAAAACCCAGGATAGTCAAAATCCTGGGTTTTGGTCCACTTTAACCCTTTTAACGCCAGCTATGTAAAACTCACGTAGCTGCCTCTCCTGTTGTTAACTGCCAGCTATGTAAGTTTTACGTACCTGGCATTCCCACCTGCTAGCGTCTCAAAAAAAAAAAGGCACTCACCTGACCCCTCATTTGAACCGGCCGGGTCTCCTCTTCACCCGGGGGGCCTGGCTGGATATTTTTGGACGCCGGGTGTATAAGTGATCCCTCCTCCCGCCATCCAGTATATTTATACAAATTTTTATTATTGGGCCATTTTTTTGCGCTAGTCCTTCTTAAAGTATCTCTTGTTGAAACATACACTAGTGAGTGGTGTATACTTTAGTCTGATTGTCATCAGCTCCATTAGATGTTTGAAAGTGCTCAGCTTCATATCTAAATCTGTGACCTGAGGAAACCGTTTGATTTAGGAACCACTTCCCTGGCAAGGTGCCCAAGGAGAAAAGAAGGGACACCCAAGATGCACCTGCCCACAAGACGCACCTAGGATTTTTGAAGAGGAAAAAAGACAAAAATAAATATTCTGAACCAAATGCACAGGTTCTCGTCCAATCAGAGCCAAATGACATTGTCACGGCAGACGGCTCTGATTGGATGAGAACTTGCCAGTGTGCTGTTGGATTGGGAAGAGGTGAGTTCTCTGGGCATCTGGGGGGGTTTCCCACAGAGGCATGGAACAAAAGGTTATGTTTTAGGTCATGCTCAGGATAACACAAAGCTCCAAATCATCAGGGGGTCAGTAAAAGAGGTGAAATAGCATCCTGCCAGTTATCTATTAGAGCTGCACTGGGCGGGGGGTACATTGCAGGAGGCTAGCATCTATATACATACCGTACCTTGAGGTGCTCCATTTGTTTGACAACCAAAATGTGGCAAAGTGAAATTTGGGGGTTTGTTGCCAAACAATGTTGGAGTATGTGATTGTTGAGCTCTTTAAAAAATAGTTTCTATATATACAGAAAAAACACAAACATCTTAAATTAGTGAGTTAGTCTGTGCAAATTCCGAAAGGAATTTTTGGGTCCCATAGATTGAAAGGTAGACATACAGACTGCTGGATGATCTCTCTCTATAACAACCCCAACTCTCTCCTCAAGAGCCACCGACAGGCCTGGTTTTACACATATCCACATAGACGAACAGGCAAAGTAATGAGTGTAGCAGCAGAGCCACAGAGGCAGCTATGTGGAGAACCAGAAAACATGGATCTAGGAGAGAGTTTGGGAACTCTGCTCTATAATACTGTATAAAAGGATGCGTAAAACAGCATGGAAGAATGTAATGTATAATCACCTATAATGTTCTCTCTACTACCCCCATTGGCAAGCATGTCGATAGGAAACATAATTATTCTTTTTATCATAATACAGTAATGTCAGTTAGGATAAGAATACTCTTTAGAATGTCAGGCTGGACAGCTCAGTCTAAGTAAGTTAAAGAGGAACATCAGAGGCCCTGGAGTCTAAAAAACTCCAGGACTGTCTGTGTTCCACTCCCTGGGGCATCTCAAACCGGAATTCCCTGCTGTGTGAACCCCCTTCCCCCAATCACAAGTTTCACTCACCTTCTCCCGGAGCCCTCACCGCGTCTGTGCGCTCCAGCCGCATCCCCACTCTCCTTTAGCTGTGCACGAGCCCGTGTCCAGCCTTCTGAATGAGCGGTGCGGGCAGGGCACGGCTGCAAGGTGGGCGGGGGACAGAGAAGTAGCTAGACTTTCTGGCACCCGGGCCAAAGATTCAAAATGGAGCCCCCCGCCTTTTTTCAGCTCCCCCTTTGGCACCCCTCTGACCTGTTGCACCCAGGGCAAGTGCCCCCCCCTGCTCCCCCCTAACTGCACTCCTGGCTGGGGATGCGGCAGGCAGCACCACTCAGCTCCCTTCGCACCACTGGGCAGTCCAGGAGCATAAGAAAGGTGAGTGAAACGGGGCAACCTGGGGGGGTACACACACCGGGCATCCCAATTCGGGATGCCGCCACACAGAGGAACAACACACGGGAAAGTAAAATTCCTCTTTAAGCCTAAGTACACCCACTGGTACTTGTACCACCAGGTGGGAAACACTGCAGTACAGCATTTCAAAAACTCAACCAGGCTCTTGATGATTGTTCCTGGAGCGAGAAAACTTGGCTCTAACCCTTGTCTTCTGTCTTTGCCTGAATTTGGTCTCATGGAGGCTATTTTACTACTATGGAATGACATTGTTTTAACACTGTGACAATAACACTTTAGTGCCAGACCTGTAATGACAATTCTATATAAAAATATAAAGAGTCAAAAACGTTTCTAAAAGTGTTTGTTTGCAGCCAGGAGACGTCACACAATGATTGGAGCAAAAAAAAAAAAAAAAATGGTCAAACACGCTGTTTATACACAAGCAAATGAACAGCCATTGAAATGTATGGGAGAGCGACACTGAGTGAAAGGTAATACCTGGCGCTCTGGAAATTAGAGCGCCAGGCACTATACGCTGAGCTGCCTGTAATGATACATCGGGCGCTACATGATGCTGTTAGAGGCGCTCACCAGATTCGCTTTTATAAATGTGGTTTTACGTACAGCACCCGCCGTTCACCAGACGCTGCCTGCCGCTATCCCTTCTTAAATAACCCCCTGAGTAATGACTTGGCTTGTTGTCTCAACTACTGTACCTTCCAGATTTCCAGCATCAACACCATGTCTTGACCTTGAACCTTTGGATGCCCTGCCTGACTGCTCCCACTCTTACTATTTTCTTTTACGGCCTATAAGGTGATCTTCGCAGTTAAATGACATTACATAATTGATAACATATTAGGCACTGTATTTTTATAGTTGACAATTTTCTTTTTACTTTATTAGATTATGGAATATAATTATTCTACAGAAATATACAGTATGTAATCATACATTTGCAAAATGAGATACATTTTGCGAACTGAGATAATATAGCCAGAATCATGATGTTATTATGAGGTCAATCCATAAACAAATGAGAAGAAAAATGATAATTTCACCCATAATAACCTATAAAGTGATCTGATTTTGTCAGGCCCAAGGCCTGATTATAGAATAAGTATGTGTATAATAGTCCAAGGCCTGGGTGAGGGGTGACTCAGAATATGTTTTGTGTATTCAAGTTTTATGGGGGGTTCTGTTTGTGGTACTTCCTTCTTTGAAGTCAAAAGCCTTTGTAGCAGCAGGATGTGCTGTCTCTGGACCCACCATAAAAACCAAAACTGAGATAAGAGACCTGGGAGAGAAATGCCCTATCCAGCTGGGGTCAGAGGGGAGGGTGGATGAAGCTTTTCCCTCCTAAATTTAGCTAATAAAACCTACATTCTAAGGGAGAAACTAAAATCAGAAACCTGGGTCACAAGCCTGTGGAAAACGCTGGACATAAGACCTTAAGCAACAGCTGGAGACTCGTTTACAAGGACTGCTACGCCATAATACTGTAAGGACTTTCTTTTTATTTGCTGAACTGGTCTTGCTGTACTTTTATGTATTTTTGTACCTGTATGTCTTTTGTTTCTGTATATTACATCTAGCACTGTGATACCTTTTTATCAGATTAAATGTTTAATCAATCAGCTCTGGCCTTTGATCTCTAAATATATGGGACTAGTAGTGCATACCCTGGGGTCTGGTGGCTTTAACCCTTGCACCATCACACTCTCTCTAGCGTCTTGGCTGAGCTGATAAGAGTGCGATCTTGACAGATTTGATTTGGACATAGGGGTCAGTTCAGAGCCTGGTGAGAAAACTTCTTTTTAGGAGAGAAAATTGCCATTCACTTTTATTGTCTACCTTAGGGCTGTTTCAGACCTTTAAACCTGGTAGACAATGAAAGTGAATGGCAGTTTTCTCTCCTGAATAAGAAGCGAGTTTTCTCACCAGGCTCTGAATTGACCCCATAAAGTAGGTCACATCTACTGATGAATGAATCTTCCATTTCTTTTAGATTCAATTCAGAATATTTGTTCATTTGCTAAACAACGATAGTTTTGGTCTGAAATGATTCAAATTGCAAATTCAGATTGCAAATCAAAAGTGCTCAGATTTCACAGAAAATGTGTGTATGACGCTGGGATGTCCTCCAAGTTTCATGTTTGGTAATTATTTAAAGTAGACCAAAACCCAGGATTTTGACTATCCTGGGTTTTGGTCCTGGCCCCTGGGGGCACCCCGATCGGGGGTGCTCAACTGTGTGAAACCCCCCAGGTCGCCCGTCCTACGATGCAAGAACGGCCGCTCGTCCAATCAGCGCGCTCGGATCGTTTGTCCAGGAGCTCGTCTGATGTGAGTGGGTCCAAGCGTGCTGGCGGCCGCATCTCCTGCTACTCTTTAACAGGGAGTGTGCCCACGTTGTCATTCACAAATGCCTGGTGAGGGCATGCGCCCTGCCAACGGGATAGTGGTGATGTGGCCGTACTCGCACATGCGCTGCGGGACCGGGAAGGAATGTGAGTTTTCAGGCAACCTGGGGGTTTCACATGGAAGGGCACCTGCAATTGGGGTGCCCCGTGGGGAGCGAGTAAGCCTGCCTTAGAGTCTCATAGATTCCAGGGTGGGTTTTGGTCCACTTTAATTATGGCATCAGGTACATACATGTAAAAAGGGATAATGCATACATTTTGACATGTTATACACAGTATATTCTAACATATGCATTGACGATGCAGGAATATAAGGAGAAGAAGCATTGTGCTTCAAATTTGCAATAGACTATATTTTACCGATGGTCTGCATGCGCCAGGTATTGCCATGTGAGTGTCTGTGTAGCAGTGCTTAGAGCGACTGCTAGTAGACGCTGCAAGCAGGTGTGGACTAGCTTAGCGGGCAGACATGTGGCGCTGTACTATCCTGTCCAGCATTGATGAATGTGATGTCTGGAGGGCGCTGTAGAATCTCTCCCTGAATCACTGCAGAGCCAATGGAGAACGTTAGGTGGTGTCCCGAGGTCATAGTGCCCAAGACTACGCTACATCTAACAACAGAACAATGCTGCAGCGAGCGAAAGGTAGCATCAGTTA
This sequence comes from Gastrophryne carolinensis, assembly GCA_027917425.1. Classification (NCBI taxonomy): domain Eukaryota; kingdom Metazoa; phylum Chordata; class Amphibia; order Anura; family Microhylidae; genus Gastrophryne; species Gastrophryne carolinensis. The sequence continues at coordinate 41,513,849 of CM051234.1, forward strand.
AGTGCGTCCAGCACTCTGCGCTGAAGCCCATATTCAAGAAAAAAACTACACACAAGTAGCGCCAGCGCTTAAAAACTTGGCGTTGAGCGCAAAAAGCTATGTGAAGAGATATATATATTCCATTTTTACTGTGTGTCAAAGGGAAAATGGAGGGGGGTAACACCGAGGAGTTTGACCTGCACAAAATGATAGAGAGTAGAGGGTAGAGACAATACTAATATTATGTATCCTTTATTAAAAAAAAAATAATAAAGACCCCCTATTACAGGTTGTGTGACACAACCCCCCATTATCCCATAGCAGAACATGCAAAGCCCCCTTTTCTCCTATAGCAGAACATCCCGCATCATCCCATAGTAGACTGTGAAAGAGCCCCCCATCATCTTCCATTGCAGATTGTTTTGCAGAACAACCCCCATCATCCCATAGTAGAATGTGCCCCTATCATCTTCTATAACATACTATTTTGCAGAAGAACCTTCATCATTCCATAGTAGACTGTAACAGAGCCCGCCATCATCTTTCATAGCAGAAACAACCTGAAAAACAACCTTCATCATCCTGTAGCAGACTGTTGCCAAACAACCTCTATCATCCTATAGCAGACTGTGACGGAGCCCCCGATCATCTTTTTTAGCAGGCAGAGTGCTCTGAATGCTCGTCTGTTTTCTGGCCGGCCTGGAAGTTGTCCTCCCAGCTTGCAGCTGTCCCATGTAGTGACCCAGTCCCGCCTACATCCCTTCCTGATTGCTTGGGGGGGCAGCAAGATAGTCGGCCTGCTGGCATCAGAGGGGACCAGATGCTGTTTGATGGGCTGCTCCGCAGTATGCCACACTGCCTGTGGGGAATGAGAGGAGGGTGCCTCACTGCCTTTGGAGAATGGGATGAGGAATGCCACACTGCCTATGGGAATGGGATGGGGGAATGCCACACTGCCTATGGGGAATGATATGAGGAATGCCACACTGCCTATGGGGAATGGGAGGAGGAATGCCACACTGCCTATGGGGAATGGGATGAGGAATGCCACACTGCCTATGAGAATGGGATGGGGGAATGCCACACTGCCTATGGGGAATGGTATGAGGAATGCCACACTGCCTATGGGGAATGGGATGAGTAATGCCACACTGCCTATGGGGAATGGGATGAGGAATGTCACACTGCCTATGAGAATGGGATGGGGGAATGCCACACTGCCTATGGGGAATGGTATGAGGAATGCCACACTGCCTATGGGGAATGGTATGAGGAATGCCACACTGCCTATGGGGAATGGTATGAGGAATGCCACACTGCCTATGGGGAATGGTATGAGGAATGCCACACTGCCTATGGGGAATGGGATGAGGAATGTCACACTAACTATGGGTGGGGGAATTTGGGGGACAGTCATAAAGATAAAAAATAGTCAGTAGTGAGAGCACTCCCACAGAGATGTACATGCCTCACAGACAAGCTTAGGGAAGATGTCATAGGAAGGTCACCTAGATTTTGGAGGGAATGCTCTGAAATAAAGGAACAAAATAAGATACATTGTGGCCAGGTCCATGTGCAACACGTGAGTAGGAGTGGTCATGGGAGGTCCTGTAGAAACAGTGTATACATTGAGCAAACTCACAAAGAGCCTGGAAAACCCTTGCCAGATTCTCTATTTCTAGCTTTAACTCATGCCCCTTACAGACCATACATGCTATGCAGTGAATGTGGATTAACAGATATGCTAGGGAGGGAGGTTTAGTCTAACAGTAGGAGATCTCTGATCTTCTTACAAAACATACATGGAGTAGTATTAAAGGGGAGCCCTGCCTTTGATCAAGGTTCTGTACTAGAAGGTGATCCATCTGAGAGTAGGGAACATTAATGTTAGGAGAAGAGACTGGGAGAGCAGCAGCAGAGACGGCTAATGCCAGCTAAGATACAGGAATATCCTGTGACAGCACAGCAGGAAAGTCACGCTTGAATATGGACCTTAACACCTTCACTTAAGGGGGTAAATGCAGCATAGTCCAGTGTCTCTAAAGTGGAGCTAAAGTGATGAGGGATGTTGTGGAGCCAGTTGTGATGAAACTATTTTGTGAAACTGAAAGGCACGCTGAATCCTAAATAAAGAGGCATTTGTTTTCTCTGGATTCAGCAAGGGAGTCTTCTGAAGTCTTCTCTGGATTCAGCAAGGGAAGCTCGACCTAGAAGTAAAAGCACATCACCCACACCAGGTTCCCCCTTCCTCCTCACACCCTCTGCCACTGGCCTAACACTATTATAAGACAGGAATTCCCTAGCTACGATAGCTCATTCCTTTTCACAACCAGGGGTGTAACTTGAGGGAGTGCAGAGGGTGCGACCACACCAGGGCCAAGGGGGCCCCCCATCATTTTTGCTCCTCCACATTATTTATCTGATTTGTACTTGTGTACATCATTTAGAGAAATGAAGCACAATTCATCATTGCTAATGCTTCAGTCTTTAGCTGTCTCCAACTGACTTAAAAGGCAGAAAACATTATACTGTATGAGCCTTGCAAGGGCCCCATTTCATGTTTGCACCAGGGCCCATCACATTCACCATATTTTTCACCTCTATAAGACACACTTATTTCCGTGGCAGTGTGTCTTATTGAGAGAATGGTAAAAGAAAAACAACCCAAAAAAAAACACTGTACACACCTGTCTCCATTCAGTGGGTGGGCTGAAAACCCTGTGTTTGCCTGTAAGTGGGGGATTCTGGACCCTGCCTATTATTTGGGGGGAATAAGGGTACAAACTTTACAGTGCATTTAGGTTGTATTTTAGTTGTTGGTGTCCAAATTACACATTGTTAAGAAAAAAAGCCATTAAAAAAATTTTATAAACATTTTGGCCCATCTAGGTCCTGCGTTTCAATTTTTGACAAGTCCCAATCCAAATTCTTTACAAAAATGTGTGTAATATTAATTATAAGCATTAAACTCTACAATCCAGTTCTGCCCATTGTGTTCTATGGCCCCCAGTTATGGAGCATTTATGGCTTAGAGGTAGGGAAACAGGTCTGTGACCAGAAGGTGGCAGGTTCGATTACCAGCCATGGGACATGACTGAAGTGCCCTTGAGCAAGGCACCTAACCCCCAATTGCTCTCTGGGTGCTGATTTTAGGGCAGCTCACTGCCCCTTAGTTTGTAATTCACTTGTGTATAGTCACTCACATGAGGGTTGATTCAGAGCCCCTTTCTCACCTTTTTTTTGCGTGAAAATTTCCATTCTCGTTAATTTTCTCCCCTCGTCAGCAGAGCCTTTTTTCTGCAAGAACTTTAGTGTGAAATGTTTTCATTTTTGCATGATTTTTCGTTTGGTAGCAAGACCTCCATAAAAATGATGAGAAAGGGGCTCTGAATCAACCCTATGGTGTTTATTCACTGGTGTGTACAAGGAGTTGTGTTGATCACAGTGCATGGATGGGTACAATGCAATTCCATGTGTGCGTTGGCACACAATGGCCACTTTGGGATCTTAAGCTACATTGCCAGGTTTCATCTGATGCTCCATAAACCAGAGTGCCCAGGCACTGCATCATTTTTGGCACAAGCTGGCAGCCGCATCGAAGTTGTTGTTTTATTCTTTCACTGTCCTTTAATTCTTTCACTGAATGTCCCTAATGCCAAAAAAGTGGCACTGTGTGGCGCTAGTGCTTCTTAAATAAGGCTCTTAGTTACACCACTGATCACGACCCATATCAGGCATGCACCTTAAAAAACACTACTGAATGTCTAAAATAATAGAACCCATAAAATATGACCAGTACATTTAAATCAAAAAGGAAAAATAAATTTTTGTTTTACTTTGTTATATATATTATTCATAAATAAATATATTTAAAATTACAAATCAGAACAAAGCCATTCCATTGGTGGCCCTGACTATGCTTTTACAAAAGGGCAAAGGGGCTCTTATTATCCTATTAAATAACTTTATAACCCTGAGCTGGTTTCCATATAAAATCTTTGATTAAAGTGTGGAGCATTGCAGCAGTAAATGGCAATGAATCATGGACATGGCTCGTGCATGTGAGAAAAGAGCAAAGCGCTGTGGTAATCTACTTGGGATCATTAGGATTCTTTCATAATTCACCAACACTCCAGGGGTCTGTCGTAATGTGCGCCCAGTTACCTGGCAATTTCTGTAGTTAATGACAGTTTCTATTTCTACTTGACGATATAATGGATTGTGGGATTGTAAAGCATCTCTTTCTAATCTGCAGGATGTCATAAACAGCTGAGAAGCATTCTACCTCAGATCTAAAGGTTAGGATAGACAGCATTTAGGAGAAAGGCACCGTTACCTACATCCACCAAAAACATGGGGCACGTTTCATGGCTTCTTGGTCATCATATCTTGGATAAGATGCAGTATAATTCCGGATAAAGTAGGAGGCCAAGAAAGAGTCCAAGTAAAACTTTCATGCATAAAAAACATGTACATTTGATGGTATATATGGCTGAATGTCTTTTCCTTGAATCTTCCTGGTGGACCTACTAGGGTGCAAATGTTTGAGTCGTTCATTCACAATGCAAACTATGCTGATTATTACTTGCCGTTTTCAAATTATAACTTAACTCTGTAATCCTGAAATTATACGTTTCCATATTGTATGTTTTAATCATACACGGTCATAGGTACTGGCAAAAGAATGGCTTCAGACTTGCCTGCTGAGGCAGAGACTACAGCTAAGCTTTTACACATGGGATTAAAGTAACTTCAAAAGTGCATATGATTTGCCCATTGACGTTTCCTGCTGGTGCATCAGTAATTTACAGGTTTCTGTGATTCTAAATTTAGACTTACATTTTGGGGTATGCCCGGGGCCCATTGCATCTCTATCCACCCTCTATCCATGCCTCTTGCTATGCAACCAAACATCCTACTTGCTTATCTAACTGCCTGGCTACACAGTTCTCTTACTCTAAATCTGTCAGAAATCAGTATCCCTTAATACGTTTTGGTTGAAGCTTACATAAAGTGGGTCAAAATCCCCTTACTCCCTCCTGCCGGGACATGCCAAACTTGGATGCCCCGCTACGTGAAACCCCCCAAGGCACCTGGTAAACTCACCTTTTACCCGAGCCCATGGCACATGCAAGGCTGGGGCCAGCATAACTCGTCTGCCTTCTCGGCTGTGCACGGCCCTTTCCACCGCAACTGATTGGCTGTGCACGGGGAGGAGGTGATGCTGCACGCCACTTGTAAGTGTGGCTAGCCCCGCCGTGGACTCAAGGAAAGGTGAGTTAGCTTGGGGTCCTGGGGGGTTTCCCACAGTGAAGCACTCAAAACTGGAGTGCCCCAGGGGGAAGAACCAAATAGTGAAAATCTACTACATGGCACTGCTGAGCCTAGAATGTCGGCGCTATACACTGAGCCACCTGCAATAATACATCGGACGCTACATGGCGCTGTTAGAGTCGCTCACCAGATTCGCTTTCATTAATGTGGTTTCCCCGTACAGCGCCCGGCGTTCATCAGACGCTGCCTGCCGCTACGAGTCGCTACCTGGCACTATCCCTTCATGAATAACCCCCTGAGTTCTGCCATTGGCCTGCGCTGTAGTTATATGCTAATTAGCAGACTGTGTGACAGAACCCCCCCATCGTTCCCATAGCAGACTGTGTGACAGAACAACCCCGATCTGATTGGCTGCGAGGAGGGCTAGAAGCCCCCCACCACCACCACACCCACCATCAAAAATGTTTTTTTACTTCCTTGATTCTGCCTCTGGGGGCCCCTGTCCCCAAATGCTCCCCAAATCATTCTACCACCTACCGTTGCTCTCTGCTACTCACCTTACCCCTTCAGCCCCTGCCACTGTCCTCTAGTGCTCACCTAACTGCTCCACCCCCTGCTGTTGCCATCTACCATTCACCTAGCCCCTCCACCCCCTGCCACTGTTCTCGACTGCCCACCTAACCTCTCCACCCGTTTCTTGTTTCTTTTACCATTTACCTAACCTTTCCACCCCCTGTCGTTGTCCTCTACTACTCACCTACCCCTTCCACCCCCTGCTGCTGTTCTCCACCACTCACCTTACCCCCATCCCCTGCCGATGTCCTCTAATGCGCACCTAACATCTCCACCCCCAGCACTTTTCTCCATCACTCAGCTAACATCTATACCCCTCACGATGTCCTCTAGCACTCACTTAACCCCTCCACCCCCTGCCACTCTCCTCTACTGCTCACTTAACTACTCCACCCCCTGCCGTTGCCATCTACCACTCACCTAGCCCCTCCACCCCTGCCACTGTCCTCTACTGCTCACCTAACCTCTCCACCCCATGTTGCTTTCCTCTACCATTTACCTAACCTTTCCACCCGTAGCCGATGTTCTCTACTGCTCACCTACCCCCTCCACACCCTGCCACTGTCCACTACCACTCACCTAACCCTTCCACCCCTTGCCATTGTTTTCCACCACTCACTTAACCCCTCCACCCCTTGCCACTGTCCTCTACCACTTACCTATCCCATCTACCTCCTGCTGCTGTCCTCTATCACTCACCTAAATCCTTCACCCCCTGCTGCTGTCCTCTATCACTCAACTAACCCCTCTCCATGGTCACTAACCCACACCCCTAACCTAACCTAGCAGAAGGATCAGGAGCAGCAGAGACCCATTAGCAGCAGCAGAGTCGGAGAGGGCAAAAAACTGGAGGACCAGATGGTGGTAGCAAAAATCAGCAGAGAAGGGAGATTGCCAAGGATCAGGAAGTGGTGGTAAGTACTAAGAGGCTGACCCATAATGCAGTAATGCAGTGCCACACAGGTAACTGAAAATTTATCCAACTCAGCCTACATAAGAGTGAGGGTTGAAGAACAAAAATTACCAGGATTCTCACTATACTGGTGATTGTTCCTCTCCAGCAGGGCATCCCGATTTGGTGAGGAACCAGTAATTCTTACCTTGCTGGTGATCCCATGGTGCATACACATGCTGTCCTGCAGTTAGTGCCTAGCACTCCATTCAACTTTACTAAGCCACTAAAGCTGAAGAGCATGAGCACACAGACAGGGTATATAAGTAAACCTTCCTCTTGCGATCTAGCATACTGTACTTGTAATGTGGATTCTTATTATTGGACCAGGTTTTTGCGAAATTGTGTATTATCAACATTCCAAATAAACACGCTAAATAGTGAGCTTAGTATGTGATCTGCATCCATATTGCTAGGTTAATGCAGTTTTCATTTATGACAGTAGATGGTGCTGTTACGTATATCTGTGTGTAGTCTCTGTTGTACATTCTCTACTGCATGTTGTGTTTTCTGTACATTGAGGTGATCTCTGTGACTTTGGTTTTCTGTCTATGTTATCCACCATGTAAGGTGATCTTCTCTTACTGCATTCATGTTCCAGTAAAGCCAGTTAAACCACAAATGTCTATCAGGATTTGACTCACACTCACACTCATCCATCAACTCAGTCTAAAAGGTTGTCTAGTCAGCTATAAAAAAAAAAACACATATGCCAGTAAGTCAGCCAGTAACTATTGTTTCTGAATTCTGATAAGTGCAAATGCCCAAGGCTAGAGGCTACCTTTAAAAAATAAACCATTAGGTATTTTTGGAACTGAGACGCATCTACATGAACTTTCTTTTGTAAAGTCTTATTTAAAAGGCAACCAAGTCCAATCTAAATGATCGATAACTCGGTTACATTACAACTAAATACCTTTTAACTTTTCCTGCCAACCTCCCAAGACAATTTTATTCCATCATTATATATCAGTGTGCCTTGGAGATAAAAGACAAGTGTTAAATATTAATGACATCAAAATAACTGCAATCCAATGTAAAACCAACAGAAGAGCTGTGTTGGGATTCTCTGAACTGTTATTTTGTTTCTGATGACAGTAAATGGATGTCTTAATGGCTGTTTATAACATATATGGGTTGATTCAAAGAAACATGTAACAGCTTGGATTTGGCTCACGATCATCCTATTTTTCACGTCCGCTCGTGCGTTCGTATGAACTTGCGAGTGATTCAATAAGCAAATACGCTTCTATCCTAAAATATACGTCCGTTCGTATGGCAGTTCGGGAATCAGACCTATGTCAGTTTCCATCCTGAATTTTCCGTTTCATTTCTCAGGTTGCAACATTGGTTTTGCCCTTTTTCCTTTTTTGTCTGGACGTAAATCCTTCTGATCTTGCGGCCGCGCACTACAAACTTAGCTCATTAAAGTGCATTCTAAATATTTGGTCTTATTTTTCTTTATTTCATTCATTTTGTAGAAACCAACCATTAATGAATGCATTTGCATAATAAAATCTTACTTTGTTTAATTTTTAGTTAACTTGCATTTTTTACTTGTGGATTTAATTTTAATATTTTGGCTTCAAATGGTACAACTTAAATTTTTGGTGTGTGGTTACCCACACCCTCTACATACAGATTGCTCTCAAATATTAAAAAACACCCAGCAACTTCTGCATGTTATGAGTCTAGAAACAGCCAAGATGGCGGCTCAGGTATTCTCGGGCAGCCTGCAAACAGAAAGGGCCTTGTGACTGTCCGTGCCCCCAGCTCTGGGGGCAAAATACAGCAGTAACCCACATCCTGCACTTTATCCCGCTCTCCTCTCCTCAGTAAGTGTGATGCATCTGACCAAAGATGTGCTAAAATAATTAAACAAAGCAAAGGTAAACAACTACACCAATAAATTCAATCTAAAAATATTATTCTAGTACATCAATTTAACAATAAATAACAAAGGACATAAGTTTCTTTAATTAACGCAAATATATTGCAAAATAAAGGTTTACATGCAAAGGACTAATTAAGGTCCACATTAAAATGCTTTTATAAGGCATACATGAAATGTATTAAATCAGGCATGCATTGCCATACAATTAATGGCCTCGGCCATGCTGATACATGCAGTTCATTGGAGCACAAGACGCCCAGACTCCTCCACATAGCCAAAAAACCTGTTCACGAACAGCAATCCGGCTGCTAAAAGGTGTCGGCTGTGGCTTTCTTTTAAAACGCGTTTACAGGTTTCTCTGAATCACACCTAAACACATCCAATTATCCTAAGTTTTACGTTTTCATCGTAAGTTTTAGGATTTGATCCTAAGTTTTACGTTTTGATCCTAAAATTTACGAACGCACTGCCGCTGATCGTAAGAGCATATACGCATTCGTACGTAGGCTCGTGCGAGTCGGGAATGGCCAAAAAAACAGGAAAAAATGACTAACACTCACCCAAACTTACGATTCTCGATACGAAATCAATTAACTTTTGCTCTTTGAATCGAGGGGAATGACTCTCTCTGATGACAGGCAGCTGTGAAAACAAAGCACCAGGATTACTTACAATAAAGCACGGTCATGGGTAAAAAGAACTTTTTAATGTTCCAATAATTATATTTACTTTCGAATTTCGTTGCTAAAAAAAGAAAGGATTACTTTTGTTTAAAAAAAACAGCAATTCCATTATATTTTTTTGGCTCCATACTTACCTACCCTCTCACTGGCTCTATCCATTATAGTTCAGGAACCTACAAGTTAGCCATTTTGGCTCAGGTTGGGGTATTAGCAAGCCACCCCCCTCATTACCATAACAAAAACTACATTCAGTTTATCATTTTCATCTTCCTCCTGTCCTGGCTTGTTTAGAGCAGTAGAATGTCCAGCTTCTTGATAAATGTAAAACTTAACTTTTAATCCAATAGTTAAAAGGAGAAACACAAATCCACACAAATCCAGTATACATGAATCTGGACACAGGTACACATATAAATCCCACTGCAAGGACCTTGTAACGCATTTCGGGCTAGTCACAGCCCTTATTTATATCCTGGCTTGTTTCTAGAAGTCGTCTGCCTGGCAAAAGGCTCACTTGATAGCATTCCCATTTTCTTTTGTCCTTTTTGAAACTGCTGGTTTCCAGTGTCCTATGATGTATTTTTTCAGAAACAAAGGTTTTCCATTTATCTGGCTCTTCCATATGGCTCCCAGCCAGAAGAATGATGTTACTGTCTCGGAAATAGTATTACGAGTGGCGGTGTTGCTTATGAGGAGAGTTGTGGCTTCTATTAATTCCACTTGTGACTGTATATAGCACCAGGTCGATGCTGAATTGAAAAGGGGCTGGAATATTGTACCATCATGGCTGAAATTCAGCAGTTCACCCTCCCTCCTATACCTGAAGGTTTTTCAAACTTTTTAAACAGAAAAAAAAATACATACAAATTTGATCTAAATGTTGCCAAAATTTGATTATGTCTGAGCTCAAGTGACATGATTTGGGCAGTTAAAACTTCAATAGTAGCTCAACATAGCTCAAAAATAGTCACAAGTAATAGTCAGTCTGCAAGTGCAACCTCCAGACCCCCAGTTATAAGCCTAAAAGTTCCCCTCCATACAACATCCAACTAATAGTTTATTTGTAGGACCTGTAGGAAGCAACTAGGGATGAGCAAATCGATCCGGACGAACCCGGATTCGATCCGAATTTCAGGAAAAATTTGATTCGGATCGAATCCGAATTTCCCCGCGATTCGATCACTCGAAGTTTTCCTTTAACATCCATTCATTTACATTTACAGGCATTCTAAGATGGCGGACGGGACATGTCTGGACATCTATCCCGCGCCAGTGCAAGCTGGGGCAGTCACATGCAGCCTATCAGCAGCCAGCAAGCCCGGTGACGTCACACAGCGGTATTTAACGGCGGCCATCTTGCTTTTCCTCATTTCTCTATTGCATTCGTGACAGACAGAACGCTGTGTAGCTGAGGCAGTTAGACAGGCAGGGACAGACAGGGACAGGCTGGAGACAGGCAGGAGACAGGCAGGAGACAGACAGGAGACAGACAGAAAGCCAGGGAAAGGTAGGAAAAACGGAGGCTGTCACAGGGAGATTTTTTTTTTTTTTCATCCAGCCTGAGTGTTACTAGCTGGCTGACAGGCTTTGTTAGCGTTTTCAGGCTGCTTATAGTAACTAACTGTGCATATATACTGAACTGATCTTAAGTCTGCTGTGAGGCATCCCATTCTGTGACTAAAGCAGCCTCTGTTTAAGACCATATAAGCATTTGCTCTTATCATATTTGAAATTAGCCTGATAAAGACACTTTTGCTGGGCAAAGCACTACTGGACCCTGCCAGGTCGATTCCTGTTGGGGCATCCCATTCTGTGACTACAGCAGCCTCTGTTTAAGACCATATAAGCATTTGCTCTTATCATATTTGAAATTAGCCTGATAAAGACACTTTTGCTGGGCAAAGCACTACTGGACCCTGCCAGGTCCATTCCTGCCCAGGGCATCCCATTCTGTGACTAAAGCAGCCTCTGTTTAAGACCATATAAGCATTTGCTCTTATCATATTTGAAATTAGGCCTGATAAAGACACTTTTGCTGGGCAAAGCACTACTGGACCCTGCCAGGTCGATTCCTGTTGGGGCATCCCATTCTGTGACTACAGCAGCCTCTGTTTAAGACCATATAAGCATTTGCTCTTATCATATTTGAAATTAGCCTGATAAAGACACTTTTGCTGGGCAAAGCACTACTGGACCCTGCCAGGTCCATTCCTGCCCAGGGCATCCCATTCTGTGACTAAAGCAGCCTCTGTTTAAGACCATATAAGCATTTGCTCTTATCATATTTGAAATTAGCCTGATAAAGACACTTTTGCTGGGCAAAGCACTACTGGACCCTGCCAGGTCCATTCCTGCCCAGGGCATCCCATTCTGTGACTACAGCAGCCTCTGTTTAAGACCATATAAGCATTTGCTCTTATCATATTTGAAATTAGCCTGATAAAGACACTTTTGCTGGGCAAAGCACTACTGGACCCTGCCAGGTCGATTCCTGTTGGGGCATCCCATTCTGTGACTACAGCAGCCTCTGTTTAAGACCATATAAGCATTTGCTCTTATCATATTTGAAATTAGCCTGATAAAGACACTTTTGCTGGGCAAAGCACTACTGGACCCTGCCAGGTCCATTCCTGCCCAGGGCATCCCATTCTGTGACTAAAGCAGCCTCTGTTTAAGACCATATAAGCATTTGCTCTTATCATATTTGAAATTAGGCCTGATAAAGACACTTTTGCTGGGCAAAGCACTACTGGACCCTGCCAGGTCGATTCCTGTTGGGGCATCCCATTCTGTGACTACAGCAGCCTCTGTTTAAGACCATATGAGCATTTGCTCTTATCATATTTGAAATTAGCCTGATAAAGACACTTTTGCTGGGCAAAGCACTACTGGACCCTGCCAGGTCCATTCCTGCCCAGGGCATCCCATTCTGTGACTAAAGCAGCCTCTGTTTAAGACCATATAAGCATTTGCTCTTATCATATTTGAAATTAGCCTGATAAAGACACTTTTGCTGGGCAAAGCACTACTGGACCCTGCCAGGTCCATTCCTGCCCAGGGCATCCCATTCTGTGACTAAAGCAGCCTCTGTTTAAGACCATATAAGCATTTGCTCTTATCATATTTGAAATTAGGCCTGATAAAGACACTTTTGCTGGGCAAAGCACTACTGGACCCTGCCAGGTCGATTCCTGTTGGGGCATCCCATTCTGTGACTACAGCAGCCTCTGTTTAAGACCATATAAGCATTTGCTCTTATCATATTTGAAATTAGCCTGATAAAGACACTTTTGCTGGGCAAAGCACTACTGGACCCTGCCAGGTCCATTCCTGCCCAGGGCATCCCATTCTGTGACTAAAGCAGCCTCTGTTTAAGACTATATAAGCATTTGCTCTTATCATATTTGAAATTAGGCCTGATAAAGACACTTTTGCTGGGCAAAGCACTACTGGACCCTGCCAGGTCGATTCCTGTTGGGGCATCCCATTCTGTGACTACAGCAGCCTCTGTTTAAGACCATATAAGCATTTGCTCTTATCATATTTGAAATTAGCCTGATAAAGACACTTTTGCTGGGCAAAGCACTACTGGACCCTGCCAGGTCCATTCCTGCCCAGGGCATCCCATTCTGTGACTAAAGCAGCCTCTGTTTAAGACCATATAAGCATTTGCTCTTATCATATTTGAAATTAGGCCTGATAAAGACACTTTTGCTGGGCAAAGCACTACTGGACCCTGCCAGGTCGATTCCTGTTGGGGCATCCCATTCTGTGACTACAGCAGCCTCTGTTTAAGACCATATAAGCATTTGCTCTTATCATATTTGAAATTAGGCCTGATAAAGACACTTTTGCTGGGCAAAGCACTACTGGACCCTGCCAGGTCGATTCCTGTTGGGGCATCCCATTCTGTGACTACAGCAGCCTCTGTTTAAGACCATATAAGCATTTGCTCTTATCATATTTGAAATTAGCCTGATAAAGACACTTTTGCTGGGCAAAGCACTACTGGACCCTGCCAGGTCCATTCCTGCCCAGGGCATCCCATTCTGTGACTAAAGCAGCCTCTGTTTAAGACCATATAAGCATTTGCTCTTATCATATTTGAAATTAGGCCTGATAAAGACACTTTTGCTGGGCAAAGCACTACTGGACCCTGCCAGGTCGATTCCTGTTGGGGCATCCCATTCTGTGACTACAGCAGCCTCTGTTTAAGACCATATAAGCATTTGCTCTTATCATATTTGAAATTAGCCTGATAAAGACACTTTTGCTGGGCAAAGCACTACTGGACCCTGCCAGGTCCATTCCTGCCCAGGGCATCCCATTCTGTGACTAAAGCAGCCTCTGTTTAAGACCATATAAGCATTTGCTCTTATCATATTTGAAATTAGCCTGATAAAGACACTTTTGCTGGGCAAAGCAGTACTGGACCCTGCCAGGTCCATTCCTGCCCAGGGCATCCCATTCTGTGACTAAAGCAGCCTCTGTTTAAGACCATATAAGCATTTGCTCTTATCATATTTGAAATTAGGCCTGATAAAGACACTTTTGCTGGGCAAAGCACTACTGGACCCTGCCAGGTCGATTCCTGTTGGGGCATCCCATTCTGTGACTACAGCAGCCTCTGTTTAAGACCATATAAGCATTTGCTCTTATCATATTTGAAATTAGCCTGATAAAGACACTTTTGCTGGGCAAAGCACTACTGGACCCTGCCAGGTCCATTCCTGCCCAGGGCATCCCATTCTGTGACTAAAGCAGCCTCTGTTTAAGACCATATAAGCATTTGCTCTTATCATATTTGAAATTAGGCCTGATAAAGACACTTTTGCTGGGCAAAGCACTACTGGACCCTGCCAGGTCGATTCCTGTTGGGGCATCCCATTCTGTGACTACAGCAGCCTCTGTTTAAGACCATATAAGCATTTGCTCTTATCATATTTGAAATTAGGCCTGATAAAGACACTTTTGCTGGGCAAAGCACTACTGGACCCTGCCAGGTCGATTCCTGTTGGGGCATCCCATTCTGTGACTACAGCAGCCTCTGTTTAAGACCATATAAGCATTTGCTCTTATCATATTTGAAATTAGCCTGATAAAGACACTTTTGCTGGGCAAAGCACTACTGGACCCTGCCAGGTCCATTCCTGCCCAGGGCATCCCATTCTGTGACTAAAGCAGCCTCTGTTTAAGACCATATAAGCATTTGCTCTTATCATATTTGAAATTAGGCCTGATAAAGACACTTTTGCTGGGCAAAGCACTACTGGACCCTGCCAGGTCGATTCCTGTTGGGGCATCCCATTCTGTGACTACAGCAGCCTCTGTTTAAGACCATATAAGCATTTGCTCTTATCATATTTGAAATTAGCCTGATAAAGACACTTTTGCTGGGCAAAGCACTACTGGACCCTGCCAGGTCCATTCCTGCCCAGGGCATCCCATTCTGTGACTAAAGCAGCCTCTGTTTAAGACCATATAAGCATTTGCTCTTATCATATTTGAAATTAGGCCTGATAAAGACACTTTTGCTGGGCAAAGCACTACTGGACCCTGCCAGGTCGATTCCTGTTGGGGCATCCCATTCTGTGACTACAGCAGCCTCTGTTTAAGACCATATAAGCATTTGCTCTTATCATATTTGAAATTAGCCTGATAAAGACACTTTTGCTGGGCAAAGCACTACTGGACCCTGCCAGGTCGATTCCTGCCCAGGGCATCCCATTCTGTGACTAAAGCAGCCTCTGTTTAAGACCATATAAGCATTTGCTCTTATCATATTTGAAATTAGGCCTGATAAAGACACTTTTGCTGGGCAAAGCACTACTGGACCCTGCCAGGTCCATTCCTGCCCAGGGCATCCCATTCTGTGACTACAGCAGCCTCTGTTTAAGACCATATAAGCATTTGCTCTTATCATATTTGAAATTAGGCCTGATAAAGACACTTTTGCTGGGCAAAGCACTACTGGACCCTGCCAGGTCCATTCCTGCCCAGGGCATCCCATTCTGTGACTAAAGCAGCCTCTGTTTAAGACCATATAAGCATTTGCTCTTATCATATTTGAAATTAGCCTGATAAAGACACTTTTGCTGGGCATAGCACTACTTGTCCCTGCCAGGTGTACTTACTGCTGGTTTTTAGGGCATCCCATTCTGTGACTACACCAGCCTCTATTTAAGAACCTAACCATTTGCACCTATTCTAATTGAAATTAGGCATGATAAAGACACTTTTGCTGTGCATAGTCTTACTGCTGCCTGCCAGGTGCTCTCTGGTTTTTGGGACATCCCATTCTGTAACATACCATTAGCCTCTGCATTTACTGTAAGCTGCACAGTTATTTAAAGAAATTTGGCCTGTATGAGCCTGCTAACACACTGCTGCTGTGTGCATATATACTGATCTCAAGTCAGCTTTGGGGCATCCCATTCTGTAACATACCATTAGCCTCTGCATTTACTGTAAGCTGCACATTTATTTAAAGAAATTTGGCCTGTATGAGCCTGCTAACACACTGCTGCTGTGTGCATATATACTGATCTCAAGTCTGCTTGGGGCATCCTATTCTGTAACATACCATTAGCCTCTGCATTAACTGTAAGCTGCACAGTTATTTAAAGAAATTTGGCCTGTATGAGCCTGCTAACACACTGCTGCTGTGTGCATATATACTGATCTCAAGTCAGCTTTGGGGCATCCCATTCTGTAACATACCATTAGCCTCTGCATTTACTGTAAGCTGCACATTTATTTAAAGAAATTTGGCCTGTATGAGCCTGCTAACACACTGCTGCTGTGTGCATATATACTGATCTCAAGTCAGCTTTGGGGCATCCCATTCTGTAACATACCATTAGCCTCTGCATTTACTGTAAGCTGCACATTTATTTAAAGAAATTTGGCCTGTATGAGCCTGCTAACACACTGCTGCTGTGTGCATATATACTGATCTCAAGTCTGCTTGGGGCATCCCATTCTGTAACATACCATTAGCCTCTGCATTTACTGTAAGCTGCACATTTATTTAAAGAAATTTGGCCTGTATGAGCCTGCTAACACACTGCTGCTGTGTGCATATATACTGATCTCAAGTCAGCTTTGGGGCATCCCATTCTGTAACATACCATTAGCCTCTGCATTTACTGTAAGCTGCACATTTATTTAAAGAAATTTGGCCTGTATGAGCCTGCTAACACACTGCTGCTGTGTGCATATATACTGATCTCAAGTCTGCTTGGGGCATCCCATTCTGTAACATACCATTAGCCTCTGCATTAACTGTAAGCTGCACAGTTATTTAAAGAAATTTGGCCTGTATGAGCCTGCTAACACACTGCTGCTGTGTGCATATATACTGATCTCAAGTCTGCTTGGGGCATCCCATTCTGTAACATACCATTAGCCTCTGCATTAACTGTAAGCTGCACAGTTATTTAAAGAAATTTGGCCTGTATGAGCCTGCTAACACACTGCTGCTGTGTGCATATATACTGATCTCAAGTCTGCTTGGGGCATCCCATTCTGTAACATACCATTAGCCTCTGCATTAACTGTAAGCTGCACAGTTATTTAAAGAAATTTGGCCTGTATGAGCCTGCTAACACACTGCTGCTGTGTGCATATATACTGATCTCAAGTCAGCTTTGGGGCATCCCATTCTGTAACATACCATTAGCCTCTCCATTTACTGTAAGCTGCACATTTATTTAAAGAAATTTGGCCTGTATGAGCCTGCTAACACACTGCTGCTGTGTGCATATATACTGATCTCAAGTCTGCTTGGGGCATCCCATTCTGTAACATACCATTAGCCTCTGCATTAACTGTAAGCTGCACAGTTATTTAAAGAAATTTGGCCTGTATGAGCCTGCTAACACACTGCTGCTGTGTGCATATATACTGATCTCAAGTCTGCTTGGGGCATCCCATTCTGTAACATACCATTAGCCTCTGCATTTACTGTAAGCTGCACATTTATTTAAAGAAATTTGGCCTGTATGAGCCTGCTAACACACTGCTGCTGTGTGCATATATACTGATCTCAAGTCTGCTTGGGGCATCCCATTCTGTAACATAACATAACCTACCTACCATACTAAGCAGCTCTCTTATTTAAACTAAGCAGGCCTCTTGGAGGCTGAGTGTCCACTTTTGGGTGTGCATTTATATTCGGTTTCATATACAGTGGGGTATCCCAATTTGTAAGATAACCTATCCCAACCATGTAAACTAAATAGGCCTGTTGCAGCCTGAGTTTCTCTGCTTGCGTATGGCCTGCATTACAATCTGTCTCTTTCAATGACACTGCTGCCTGGGGTATCCCAATTTGTAAGATAACCTACCCCAACCATGTAAACTAAAGGTTACGTCCTTCCAGAAGGAAAACTTATGCCGAACACTATTTTTGTTAGGGGCATTGACCTTTGGATTGATCGGCATGAAATTAATTTTTTTTTTTCAAAGTATGGCGCTGTGAAGAAGGTCAAAATGATGTCTCATACTTGGATTATTGTTACTTTTTGTTCAGCTTGAAATATAACAGGGCACACGGGCATCCCAAGGCACATGCTATTTTAAACCTATCTGTTATACAACATAAGCGTTGATCAGGCTACTTCAGTTTGCACTTGTTTTTGACTGATTTTAATAAACCAGGCCGCAGGGCACCCCAAAGCTGCACCTTGCACCCTATCTGGTATACAACATAAGCGTTGATCAGCATCAGCTTCATTAAGCTACTTCAGTTTGCACTTCCTTTTTGACTGCTTTCATTTAACCAGGCCGCAGGGCACCCCAAAGCTGCACCTTGCACCCTACCTGTTTATACTAAATAAGCATCTACAGCCTCAGCTTTATTAAGTTATTGCATTTTGAATTGGTTTTGGTCTGCTTTAAATACACCAGGCCGCAGGGCATCCCAAACCTGCATGTTGCACCCCATCTGTTATACTAAATAAGCGTTGATCAGCATCAGCTTTATTAAGCTATTGCATTTTGCATTGGTTTTTGTACTGCTGCCAAAACACTAGCCCATATGGGCATCCCAAACCAGCACATGTCACCCTATCTGTTATACTAAATAAGCTTCTACAGGCCCTTTTTTTATTTTTTTATTTTTATTTATATAGAGCTGCAATAGCTTATATTGTGAGGTTAATTTGCCATTTTGCAGCATAATATAGAGCAGCCCCTGTGTAAATCTGAGGGGCAATAGCTTATATAGTGAGGTAAATTTGCCATTTTGCTTCGTTATATAGAGCAGCCCAGTTGCCATCTAAATCAACTACTGTCCGGCCAGTACAGCTTTTCCAGGGCAAACTCTGCTAGTTGCGGGCACAAGTCAAGTTTGGCTTCCCAGCAAATCCAGTGGATCTTGAAGGTGTGTTGGCATGGTCATGTCAAGGTATGACATGACCTGCTGTTTGAGGTCCAGCTCCAGGTCTTCCTGCTGCTCATGAGTAGACTCACTATGCGGGTGTAGAAAGCTACTCACTAGCGACTGAAGACTGAGGCTGCTGCTGATGGAGCTGCTGCTGCTGCTCCTTCCACCCCCCCAGCAGCCATGGCAGTGGAAGGTGATCGCAGACTTCCCCCCGAGTCAGACCTGCGGGAGTATGGGCCATGGCGCAGATAGACATCGCCCAACTGACTACGTGGGATGTCTCTGTAGTAGGTCAGTTTGTCCTCCCTCTCAGTGGGCGTAAAAAATGCCCCCATTTTGTGCCGGAAGCGAGGGTCCAATAAGTTGGAGAGCCAGAAGTCTTCCCGCTGACAAATGGAGACAATTCTGCGCTCACTAGTACGCATGCATGTGAGCATGCATCGTGCCATTTGTGCAAGTGACTCGGAGGGACTACCTGTCTCCATCTCCACTGTAAACTGCCATGGTGTGCCTGGGTCCTCTGTCTCGCCTTACTCACAACCCTCTAGCTCCTGTGGCTGCTCCTGCTCCTCCTCTCCTGTCAGATGACTAGATAAAATGGTCATTTTGTGAAACCTAAACTGTGGTTTGCTGTGCCCCACCCCCTCCTCCTCCTCCACTTCAGCCCCCACAGGCTTCATGTGGCTGTGAAATGTATGTGCCATGTCTCCAGTGCCCTGACCAGCCATGCTTTCCAACATGTGTTGTAGTACATGAAGCAGTGGAATCTCATCGTTCATCTCATAGTCCTGGCAACTGACTAATAATGTAGCTTCCTCAAAGGGCCTGAGCAAACGGTCGGTGTCACGTATGAGCTGCCAATGGTTTACATTGAATTTACACAGGGGTGTCCCCCTATCCGTTTGGATCATCCAGAAATCCGTGATGGCTTTTCTCTGTTCCTATAGTGCAGTGGTCCTCAACCCTGTCCTCAAGGCCCACCAACATGTCATGTTTTTTGGATCTCCAAATAGCCAGCTCTATTGCTCTGCAGCTGCACTAATTACTCCACCTGAGCATCTTTGTGGAGATCTGCAAAGCCTGGCCTGTTGGTGGGCCTTGAGGACAGGGTTGGGGACCACTGCTATAGTGGATCCTGCATATGGAGGGTGGAATTCCAACGGGTGGAAACATCGCAAATCAGACTATGGTGGGGTACACCGTTGTGACGCTGAGGCTCAATAAGGTTGTGCTTGGTGGTGTAGGAGTGCCAGAAGTGCATGCTAACTTTCTTTCCTGTTGTTCGGATGTCTTTCAGATGGGGGCAAGACTTCAAAACTAGACTGAACACGTGTGCCATGTCAGGACGCATGACTCTGGCTTCCTTGTCGCAGCGCAAACAAGATGTTCTTCCAAGTGTCAGTCACCATGGGTCCAAATTTGCAGTTTTCGTGGATTAAGCAATGCTTTCATGGATTGAGTTCTCATTTTTAGTAGTTCCTCCCATGTGTGACTCTGATGGTCAAGGAAAACCATGTGAAGAACAGCGTGAAACCACAATCACCAAGGGGGCCTAAAAGGATATATATTGTCCACCATGAGTCTATAGTTACAGCTCCAGGCGTAGACAACACTGTGCACTTTGGTACACACTGACAGGCTAAAGGACTGGCCCACCTTCTGTTCAACAACCATGCCATGTGACTCTCCACCTCGGCTCGGCACAAGCCATCAGTTCTCTGAAAGGTCCACCACTGGGTAATGCAGCAGGCTGGACTTATGGTGACGCTGTCTGAGAGGAGAAATCCCTCAGACATCAAGATTAAAAATTCCAAGAATTTTTGAGGGCTAATTATTCAGAGGCAAATGATAGCTAGTTGTTTCTGATTTAATTGCAAGGTGGAAACACACCCTCAAACAAAACTTCACTTTCGCAATACTATTGCATTTGTCTATTCATAATTTTATGTATATACACTAACTAACCTACTTTTTCTCCACAGGATGCTGCATGGAACACTGCCACATCGCTGAGTAGCTGATTTTTCCTACCAACAGTCCGCAATAATTCGCTGCTGCTGCCGCCGCCACCGCCGCAGACTCCAGGGACCCTCTTCCACTACCTCGGCTTGCAACAACTCCTCCCACGACACTCTCCTCATCACTAATTGCCGGATAGTGGAAGAAGAGGCGAGTGTCTCCTCCACTTCTTGGCTGGGCAGTAGCTGCTGAATTTTATGATTATCAGATCTTGGATATCAGATATGGTTGAAAAGCAAGAATAACCATTTGTTTTTATATGAAAAAGACCCTGGTTTATACAGACTTTTTTTTTCCAGAGACTGCCCTGCGTGGAAATGAATGGCGCATGGATCAGCCAAGTTTTCCTCCCAACAATGCCTGATGTATTCCAGTAGATTGATGACGGGGCCAGACCAAGAAAGATGGATCGTGCAAAACAGATTTAAGGCGCTGCTCTCCAGTTACAGACATTCCTCCGCATCGGACCACAAGTAAGTATTGATAAAAAATCCTTTACGTTACTCTTACTTTTTATTAATATTCTTCGGATAAGACGGATCAGACATGATTCCAGATTAAAAATTCCAAGAATTTTTGAGGGCTAATTAGTCAGAGGCAATGATACCTTCTTGTTTCTGATTTAATTAAAAGGTGGAAACACACCCTCAAACAAAACTTCACTTTGGCAAACTTTTGCATTTGTTTATTCATAATTTTATGTAGATATTACTAACTAAGCTACTTTTTCTCCACATGACTCTCCACAGGGTGTGATTCATCCAATTTTTGGGCTCCTGAGGCCAACCCCAGGGTCTGTTTAAAGTAATGTTTGGGCTCCTGCTGCTGCTGCTGCCAACTCCAGGGTGTGATTCATCCAATTTTTGGGCTCCTGAGGCCAACCCCAGGGTCTGTTTAAAGTAATGTTTGGGCTCCTGCTGCTGCTGCTGCCAACTCCAGGGTGTGATTCATCCAATTTTTGGGCTACTGAAGCCAACTCCAGTGTCTCTTTAAAGTAATATTTGGGCTCCTGCTGCTGCTGCTGCCAACTCCAGGGTGTGATTCATCCAATTTTTGGGCTCCTGAAGCCAACCCCAGTGTCTCTTTAAAGTAATATTTGGGCTCCTGCTGCTGCTGCTGCCAACTCCAGGGTGTGATTCATCCAATTTTTGGGCTCCTGAGGCCAACCCCAGGGTCTGTTTAAAGTATTGTTTGGGCTCCTGCTGCTGCTGCTGCCAACTCCAGGGTGTGATTCATCCAATTTTTGGGCTCCTGAGGCCAACCCCAGGGTCTGTTTAAAGTAATGTTTGGGCTCCTGCTGCTGCTGCTGCCAACTCCAGGGTGTGATTCATCCAATTTTTGGGCTACTGAAGCCAACTCCAGTGTCTCTTTAAAGTAATATTTGGGCTCCTGCTGCTGCTGCTGCCAACTCCAGGGTGTGATTCATCCAATTTTTGGGCTCCTGAAGCCAACCCCAGTGTCTCTTTAAAGTAATATTTGGGCTCCTGCTGCTGCTGCTGCCAACTCCAGGGTGTGATTCATCCAATTTTTGGGCTCCTGAGGCCAACCCCAGGGTCTGTTTAAAGTATTGTTTGGGCTCCTGCTGCTGCTGCTGCCAACTCCAGGGTGTGATTCATCCAATTTTTGGGCTCCTGAGGCCAACCCCAGGGTCTGTTTAAAGTAATGTTTGGGCTCCTGCTGCTGCTGCTGCCAACTCCAGGGTGTGATTCATCCAATTTTTGGGCTACTGAAGCCAACTCCAGTGTCTCTTTAAAGTAATATTTGGGCTCCTGCTGCTGCTGCTGCCAACTCCAGGGTGTGATTCATCCAATTTTTGGGCTCCTGAAGCCAACCCCAGTGTCTCTTTAAAGTAATATTTGGGCTCCTGCTGCTGCTGCTGCCAACTCCAGGGTGTGATTCATCCAATTTTTGGGCTCCTGAGGCCAACCCCAGCGTCTGTTTAAAGTAATGTTTGGGCTCCTGCTGCTGCTGCTGCCAACTCCAGGGTGTGATTCATCCAATTTTTGGGCTCCTGAGGCCAACCCCAGGGTCTGTTTAAAGTAATGTTTGGGCTCCTGCTGCTGCTGCTGCCAACTCCAGGGTGTGATTCATCCAATTTTTGGGCTACTGAAGCCAACTCCAGTGTCTCTTTAAAGTAATATTTGGGCTCCTGCTGCTGCTGCTGCCAACTCCAGGGTGTGATTCATCCAATTTTGGGGCTCCTGAAGCCAACCCCAGTGTCTCTTTAAAGTAATATTTGGGCTCCTGCTGCTGCTGCTGCCAACTCCAGGGTGTGATTCATCCAATTTTTGGGCTCCTGAGGCCAACCCCAGGGTCTGTTTAAAGTAATGTTTGGGCTCCTGCTGCTGCTGCTGCCAACTCCAGGGTGTGATTCATCCAATTTTTGGGCTCCTGAGGCCAACCCCAGGGTCTGTTTAAAGTAATGTTTGGGCTCCTGCTGCTGCTGCTGCCAACTCCAGGGTGTGATTCATCCAATTTTTGGGCTCCTGAGGCCAACCCCAGGGTCTGTTTAAAGTAATGTTTGGGCTCCTGCTGCTGCTTGCAACTCCAGGGTGTGATTCATCCAATTTTTGGGCTCCTGAGGCCAACCCCAGGGTCTGTTTAAAGTAATATTTGTGCTCCTGCTGCTGCTGCTGCCAACTCCAGGGTGTGATTCATCCAATTTTTGGGCTCCTGAGGCCAACCCCAGGGTCTCTTTAAAGTAATGTTTGGGCTCCTGCTGCTGCCAACTCCAGGGTGTGATTCATCCAATTTTTGGGCTCCTGAGGCCAACCCCAGGGTCTGTTTAAAGTAATGTTTGGGCTCCTGCTGCTGCTTGCAACTCCAGGGTGTGATTCATCCAATTTTTGGGCTCCTGAGGCCAACCCCAGGGTCTGTTTAAAGTAATGTTTGGGCTCCTGCTGCTGCTGCTGCCAACTCCAGGGTGTGATTCATCCAATTTTTGGGCTCCTGAGGCCAACCCCAGGGTCTGTTTAAAGTAATGTTTGGGCTCCTGCTGCTGCTTGCAACTCCAGGGTGTGATTCATCCAATTTTTGGGCTCCTGAGGCCAACCCCAGGGTCTGTTTAAAGTAATATTTGGGCTCCTGCTGCTGCTGCTGCCAACTCCAGGGTGTGATTCATCCAATTTTTGGGCTCCTGAGGCCAACCCCAGGGTCTCTTTAAAGTAATGTTTGGGCTCCTGCTGCTGCCAACTCCAGGGTGTGATTCATCCAATTTTTGGGCTCCTGAGGCCAACCCCAGGGTCTGTTTAAAGTAATGTTTGGGCTCCTGCTGCTGCTTGCAACTCCAGGGTGTGATTCATCCAATTTTTGGGCTCCTGAAGCCAACCCCAGTGTCTCTTTAAAGTAATATTTGGGCTCCTGCTGCTGCTGCTGCCAACTCCAGGGTGTGATTCATCCAATTTTTGGGCTCCTGAGGCCAACCCCAGGGTCTGTTTAAAGTAATGTTTGGGCTCCTGCTGCTGCTACTGCCAACTTCTGCCAACTCCAGGGTGTGATTCATCCAATTTTTGGGCTCCTGAGGCCAACCCCAGGGTCTCTTTAAAGTAATGTTTGGGCTCCTGCTGCTGCCAACTCCAGGGTGTGATTCATCCAATTTTTGGGCTCCTGAGGCCAACCCCAGGGTCTGTTTAAAGTAATGTTTGGGCTCCTGCTGCTGCTTGCAACTCCAGGGTGTGATTCATCCAATTTTTGGGCTCCTGAAGCCAACCCCAGTGTCTCTTTAAAGTAATATTTGGGCTCCTGCTGCTGCTGCTGCCAACTCCAGGGTGTGATTCATCCAATTTTTGGGCTCCTGAGGCCAACCCCAGGGTCTCTTTAAAGTAATGTTTGGGCTCCTGCTGCTGCCAACTCCAGGGTGTGATTCATCCAATTTTTGGGCTCCTGAGGCCAACCCCAGGGTCTCTTTAAAGTAATATTTGGGCTCCTGCTGCTGCTGCCAACTCCAGGGTGTGATTCATCCAATTTTTGGGCTACTGAAGCCAACTCCAGTGTCTCTTTAAAATAATATTTGGGCTCCTGCTGCTGCTGCTGCCAACTCCAGGGTGTGATTCATCCAATTTTTGGGCTCCTGAAGCCAACCCCAGGGTCTCTTTAAAGTAATATTTGGGCTCCTGCTGCTGCTGCTGCCAACTCCAGGGTGTGATTCATCCAATTTTTGGGCTCCTGCTGCTGCTGCCAACTCCAGGGTGTGATTCATCCAATTTTTGGGCTCCTGAAGCCAACTCCAGTGTCTCTTTAAAGCAATGTTTGGGCTCCTGCCCCTCATAGTGATGCCACTTCAACTCTCTTGAATTCAATTGTGCCGCTCTGCGATTCTATTAGCGATGCCTCTGATCTGCATGTGATATTTCTTCAAAGTATTATTTAACTAACCCAGCACGCATCCTGTGCGTGTTACAGCAAGGCAGAATGGTTTACAACCCTATTGAGGCTCTAGGAGGCTCAGAAATAGCCGTTTTTAATAGCGATTCGTCGCGAATTTATTCGGGTCGAAACGATTTTTGTCGGAAAATTCGGCGAATCAGTCGAATCGAATTTTTCAAAAGTTCGCTCATCTCTAGAAGCAACCATTGTGTGTGGGGAACCCTACTTGTTTACAGAGGTGAAAATTCTCAAACAGACTGTGAGAACACCTCTTCCCAATGAGCCCCTCAGACCTCACAAACTACAGGCAGGATGTGACTGGAATATTCTTCCCAGACTACATATTTTTCCAGCAAGGTACCTTCTTCAGGGACGTGAGGATTTGCTAATTTTACAAGAAAAAAAAGTTAAAGGCTCTCAGCTACAGTAATTCTAATGGCAAATGTACCACTGGAAGTCAATGCAACAAAAAAATGCAATTTCAATTCATACTTTTAATACAGACTTTTTGTTATACTCAAATGCTAACAGATTCATTAGTAGACAGATACAG
The DNA here is from genome assembly GCA_027917425.1 of Gastrophryne carolinensis. Lineage (NCBI taxonomy): Eukaryota > Metazoa > Chordata > Amphibia > Anura > Microhylidae > Gastrophryne > Gastrophryne carolinensis. Next base: position 41,539,529 of record CM051234.1, read on the forward strand.
CAGTTGCACTGCTAACGATTCTCCCTAAACACAAAAACAAAGAAATATGGGACTTTTGTGTGGGCATTTGAAACACGGCTCTCCAGCTCTGAAGATTGGAGAAACAAAGGTAAAAACAGACTCTCATGTTAATGAAAGAAAATTAGAAGGGCAATAATAACATTAGTTAGACCAGGGATTCCCATGCTATAGCTCGGGAGCCACATGTGGCTCGCAGACCCCTGCTCTGTGGCTTGTGGGCTGTCTGAAAACAAGAAGGAGACAGGCAGGTGAAAATGAGTGCAGAAACAGGTAAACCTGCACACTTCTTAACTTACCTAATTCTGCCATTTAACTTCCTCTGGTCTGGGGGATTGACTCTTAGGGAGCAACTCTTTTATGGGACAGGGGGTTCCTTCTTTTTGATCTGAGGAGATAGCAGGGTTCGCACACATATACATTTATGTTATATAGATAAGTATAGGGCTGTAAGCAAGCATGAGTCATAAAACATTGGCTTGAATGTGGCTCATGACCTTTAGTGGTGGATATGGTGCTCAAAGCTAGAATCTTGGGGAAATCTGCTTTTAACTACTTGGCATAGATAGGGTCTGCCATTATATTTGACATATGATACACAAAAAAATATGTATTTGTCAAATAAAATACTCAGGAAAGTTTTCATTACCTAAAAAAGTAGGATATCCAAGAATGTGGTTTTAGTAAAAGATTTAGATTAACATCCTGGTTTAAGGACAATGCTATACAAGTCACGCATATATGAACCAACAGTGTAAAATGTGACTACTGTATTTCTAAAGCTATACAGCAGGGGATTGTCAACAGAAAGGGCAGATTACATGAATATCTGGATGTCTTTGAATATCCTGTAAACAACAACCAGCCTTGGGTCTCTAATCTAATTGCTGATATCATCGGTTCAGAACCCCATTGATTTAAAGGGGGCTCAAACTTAGGGAACACAAAAAATGGCTGTAAAATGTGGGTAGTACGGGCTAGAGGGCTGCAAATTGAAGGTAACACCAGGGAGATTGCCCTGCACAAATTGGGGTAGGGAATGTACTCAAGGTAATAACAAAGAACAACAAAATGAATTAAATAAAAAACAAAAATATATATATTCATTTTATAACAGGTGTAAGAGGTCCAGAAGGGGGAAATGGAGGAGGCGGAAGTGAATGTGGATTTGGCGGTGTATGTGGAAGAGGTGGAGGGGGAGGAGGTAGCCAATACTAAAACCACATTGGCTGTGGATTGGTGGATTCTCTTGTTGGTGATAACACCCCCTGCGGTGCTGAACACTCGTTCTGAAAGGACACAAGCTGCAGTGCAGGCCAGTACCTCCAAGGTAAAGAGGGCAAGCTCTGGCCATGTGTCCAATTTACCGACCCTAAAATTCAATGGAGAGGACCCATTGCTCAGTACCAGGAGATGCGTCGACAGATTATCGACCATGTGAGTCTGCCTCATGGTGCTAAGGCCCGTAACCAATGGTGGTGGATGTGGCAGACAATTGAATAAGGTGTCCCACATTGTGGCCATGCTCACCCTCTCTTGTGAGGTGTTGTTGGTGCCCATGCTGCCTTGGCGACTTCCTCCTCCTCTTCGGCCTTGTGCCACCCTTGAGGTTGGCAAATCACATATAAGGCGGTGAGTGGGAAGGGCAACATAGGCGACACCTTGCTGAAGTCTGTGTTGGGGTTTGGGGGGCCCCATCTTGCAAAGTTTGGTACGAGTTGAACTTTGCACCTTGGGCTCACTCAACCCCAGTTACAACAAGACTTTTTGTTATCTGTCATCGTCTAGACTCTCTTCATTTTTTAGCTTTTCTACTCAGTTGTAATGTGTGTGCCTTAGCACCTGGGATTTACTAAACTTATAGAGCTGATGAGAATTGGAAAGGGTCTTATTTCTTATCCCTCTGTCCATAATTGGGCTTTTACACGTACACACACATGTACTGCCTTTTCTTTCCTCAAAGTTGCTTGTCATGCAAAACATTTACATTTTTGTCCTGTAACTTCTGCTGTATTTATAATTAATGAATTAAAAAATAAAAGGAAGTCGATTTAGAATTTAAAAAATAGCAACCATAGCCTGGATCAACTGAACACCCTTGGTACTTTAGGTAGATCAATTGCTACACACAAATTCACATATACAATTTGGTACATTTTTGGGAAATGGGTAAATCTAAAAGTCCATGGGTTTTGTAAAAAGTTGCTATTTTAATTCATTATATTTCATGCTGTACCTGAACATCTTTTTATATTGTAATATGTTTTATATTCCACACTTGAGAATTCAACGCCACACAATGTAAGTGAAAGGACAGACATTTTTCCTTGCCAAGACTCCTAAAACAATATTCCGACATTTCACAGTCAGTGGATTAATAGTGGTGTAAGTGAGTGAAAAGGTCAGCTGGTAATGTAATAGATTAGATCCCTCACATTTAACATTCAATGAATGATGACATGTATGCCTAACAAAACTTTGTTACTGAGATCAACCAGAGGGTTCACTGGCTTTTACTTGACAGATGGCGAAATGCTGAATATTGAAGATTTATATGCTCTTATTCAATATTCTTAAACTCGAAGTTCATGATGTGTGCAGGAATGCTGTCACTTTCCCCTTTCATGCATACCTCAATGCCCCTTACCTTTTTTTTTAATTCTTAGCTGAGGAGCTTTATATGTGTGTCTTAGACCCACCTTAACTAAACAGCCTGCAGGGGGCACTTGTCCTGTTCACAGCAGGCTGATTCATTACTAACGCCAGGTAGCGACAGATGAGCGTCTGTACTGCGGCGCTAAGAGCGACATCTAGTGGTCGCTCTGATCAGCTGTGAGTCGCTATTACAGAGTGCCTCAGTCGCTGTAGTAACCTTGTTGAATTTGATGTGTGAGTCGATATAACACCAGTACAGCGCTATATGGGAGCGAACAGTAGTGACTGGTCAGTGTGAGCGACTCAAACCATATTCATAAAAAAAAAACTGCCTCACACAGCACCGACGCTCAAAATTGTGTCGCTGTAGCCCAGAGCGCCAGAAGCTGTGTGATTAACGTCTGTTTTTGAACACTAAAAAATGGTCCACGACTTTTTAGGGCACAACAGCCCTGCTGTACTATCCCTGGCCCAATATAGTATCTTAATGTCACTTATATATATATACCCTATTTTTCGTTCCACAAGACACACCCAGGGTTTAGAGGGCAAAAATAAGAAAGAATTTTTGTGCTTAAACCCCCCCCCCTCCTAATCACCCCATTAAAGACAATGTGCACAATCACCCCATTACAAGCAGGGAGTGGCATCTCTCATTACAGCCAGTAAGTAGCATCACTCATTACAGCCATTGAGCAGCATCCCTCATTACAGCCAGTGAGGGGCATCCCCCATTGGAGGCAGTGTGCAACATCTCCGTTATAGGCAGTGAGGGGCATCACACAGAGGGATGTTGGGACTATTACAGGCAGTGAGGGCATTACAGTCAGTAAGTAGCATCCCTCATTAAAGCCAGTGAGCAGCTTCCCTCATTACAAGCAGTGTATTGCATCCCACATTGGAGGCAGTGTGCAACATCCCCCATTACAGGCAGTGAGGAGCATCCCTTATTACAGGCAGTGTGCGGCATCTCGCATTACAGGCAATGAGGGGCATCCTACATTAGATGAAGTGTGTGGCATCCCTCATTACAGACAGTCAGGGGCACCCTCATTACAGACAGTCAGGGGCATCCCTCCATTCCAGACATAGAGGTGCATCCCTCATTACAGGTAGTGAGCAGGGTCCAACTATCTGCATTGGACAATAATAAGGCAGCGGGCGGACAGGGTAACCAATTTATGCCTGCCTGCCCGCCGCTGCCCCCCACACCGCTGCCGCCAATCCGGCGCCTTCCAGTTGTTGTGGTGCTTGTTTCTGGTGGCTGGTAGCTGTGGCACGATGGCTGGTGCCCAATTAAAATAATGGTCGCTGCCCATAGACACAGACCATGCCCACCAGTCACCCGAAACTAGCAGGAGAAAATGTATGAGTGTGTGTGTGTGTGTTTGTATGTGTGTGAGCGGGGGCAAAAGCAGCTGTGGTGGTATTAATCAGTTACCCTGCCCACCACCTTATTGTTGTACCGCACTCGGGGGGCGCTTCATAGCCACCATCCGAACTCCCGCATCTGTTGCTCACCCGCCGTGGGATTCCCTGGTACTGGCCTACTAGTATTTTGCCCTGTACCGCCTATGGTCAGTCCACCCCTTTTGGAGGGGGTTAAGGAGCAATTTACTAAACTTTCTTTTACTGACTTTATTATTATTATTAATGTTTATTTATATAGCACCATCATCTTCTGTAGCTCTTTACAAAGTACGTTTACAGACAAGGTAAAACATATAGTACAGAGAACAGTACAAACTAGATGCCACAAGGTTTAAACCAAGTGTTGTGAGCACAGGAGACAATAGGAAAGAGAGCCCTGCCCTTGCAAGCTTCCCCCCTTTGATTATATGGGCCCTAGGCAATTGCTCCATTTGCCACCCCCTAATGGCAACACTGATTCTAGAGATGTTAATGAATGATAAATAAGATGATGACTGAAGATGATGAATACAATAGCATAGATTGGAACGTTAAATGAAGTTTAATAAGACTAATAGGACTCTGTATAAAGCCCACACAGAGCTCTGAATATGGCATCTGTCATTTCCCTACTTCAAGTGATGACAATGATTTTCTATACTCTAAAAAAAGCCGCACACAAAACCCGGCACTGTGCACGTAAATACAGAAAGGATACAAAGCATACTGCCTGGAAATTTCTCTATAGATTTGTAAACAGTAAACATGTTCTCCTCTCTGTGACTTCTAATCTTAGGTCCTGTAATTAATTAATTTCTTCCTCTAAATAATGCACAATTAGCTGTCAGCCAGAGGAAGAACATTATGTAAATTATTTAATATAATGAGCAATACATCTTTGCAATATCTACAAGGAACAGACCTTCACTAGGGTAGAGAGACTCGTGGAGACAGTTAGTTACAAAGACAAGTTGTATTGTTGTGAAAAGTAACTTCTAGAGTTACTTTCAAGATCAGTTCATCAAAAGCGGCCAAAGGACTTTATTGTAGATGAACGCCAGAAAAAAATGTTTCTTATAATGTGGGTGCTGTGAGTGGTATGACTCATATACTAATGTTTCTAATACATCTAATGAGTACTGATGACCCAAACCCGCCTCTGTTTTGTTTTGTCAAGGTCTTACTGAATAGTTTGCAATATTCTGGTTTTGCATCACTTCCATTAAAATCTATGGGAGGAAAATTCAGGATGAGCTTTTGGGTTTTTGGAAAGTAATTACAGTCAGGGCCGGGTTAAAGTGGACCAACCCCCCCCCCCCCCGGAGCATCCAGAATCGGGATGCCCCATTGTGTCAAACCCCCAGCTTGTCCGAAAACTCACCTTCCTTCCCATTCCAACGGCACATACACGAGCAGCGGCCGCATCCCCCCTATCCCTTTAACAGGGCGCATGCCCACGGGAGGCATTTGTGAATGCCCGGCATGGGCATGCTCCCTGTTAGAGGATAGCTGGGGATACGTCCCTCAGTGAGCTTGGATCTGCTCGCATTAGACGAGCTCCTGGAAGAAGTGATGGGAGCGGATCCGAGCAGATTGGGCAAGAGGGCTTTGCATACACTGTAGGACCGGGGAAGATGGGCAGGCTGATTCATCACTAATGCCAGGTAGCGACAGATGAGCTTCTGTATAGCAGCGCTATGAGCGACCGCTAGTGGCCGCCACGATCAGCCGTCAGTCACTACTACAGGGCTCCTCAGTCGCTATCTGCCGTTATTGGTAATCTCACTACCAATGTTAAATGTGATGTTTCAGATGTGCTTTAGAGGCGCTGTTGAGTTGTTACACCGTATTCAATACAGCGCCTGAGCGTTTCTTTGCTGTTGTATAGAATTCAATCTGTAAAATTAAGAAATGTGATATAACATTACGCAAATAACACATATAACAAGATATTTTTTAGAATTTTGTTTTTTTTATTTAAAGAAGCATATTTTTTTTTTTATTTTAGTGTAAACAAAAAAAGCAGATGTTCCCATCTTCATGGTGCCTGAAATGGAGACAAAAGTGTAGTTAGTTTATGTTGTTTGTCAAAACTAAAGTTGCCAAAATCCCCTTTGTTTTGTGTTTATTAATTTAATTACATACAAAACACCTTTTGACTTTATAGAATTAAAGCAAACCACTTTGTATTTATCAATCTAAAATACCACCCACATATATTTTTGAATTAATTTAAGCTACACATTTTTCTTGTTAATAAGTTTAGACCACCCACATATTTGTTTAGTTATATGTTTAGAAGGGCCCTGTAGTACAGTAGTTGTAGTATAGTTAAGGTGAGCTAGCTTATGGAAAAAAAAGAGCTAATCATGCTTTACCATCTTTCAAACCCAGCCTGGGTGTCCTTGTTACTGTCTGCAGCCATGTTGGGGACTTCTGCCCTTAGTGTTTTATAGATGCTAGGTTCAGTTTTGGTCCAATTTTGGTACACTTTTCATACAAATATTTTACAAAATTAAATGCCATTCCCTGCTTTATTTCAGAGTAAGGCATGAGTCAAAATAAGAAGTGATTCAAATAGGAAAGAACATTACAGGATTTTATAAATGGTTAAAAGCTGGTTATGCTGGTTATTAACAATTTTTCACTCCAGGGAAGTATAAAAATCTAATGACTGTAAAACTAGAGCTCTTCCTGTCCCTGTCCAGGCACGCACTTACTTTCTCCTACCTCATCCTGCATGGGAACAGTGTCAAACAAGTCATTTTAAAGCACTTTTAAATCTACGATTATATGTAAATACTAGAGATGAACGAACCAAGCTTTTTGAATCGGAGTACAAATCAGACTTCCGGGAATGTTTGGTTTGCTGTGGTCCTGAATTTCCTGGGAGTTCATTTTAAATAAACTCCCAGGGCTGACTCACCTGACCACTCGCTGCCCCTGTCTGCCCCACCACCGCTCTCCGCTGTCTCACGTCAGTCTCTGCAGCATGCGCATGGTGCACTCCCATAAGCGCATGTACACCCCCTCTCAAGCCTGGCAATGGAGTGTGACTCTAGTGTTGGTCTAGGGGCCAACAAACCCAGCCCCCCCCCACTAATCAAGCATCACCTGGTGGAATCAGCCCCCCACCACTCCAGCATGAAGGAAGAAAGGTAAACAATCCCCTCATGCTAGCAATACACATTCTGTTTGGCTTCCTTCTCCAAATATATGGTTCCCTTATTTATAGCCATGGCCTATCAGTCCCACATCTTAAAGCAGACCAACACCCTCTGCGGCGCCTGTGTTGGCGCCACTGGCACCCACGCTATAGGCCAGTAGGAGGGGCATCGAGAATGGTCCACTGACTAGAATCCAGTGCCATAATTGGCCACCTGGCGGTCACGTGGGCAGGACATTCAGCGGCTTGAACACTAGCGCCGTGAAGGGTGTTGGTCTGCTTTAATAATGTTCCCAATTTTCATCTCATCTGAGTTATTACAGAAAAACAATTTTACCAAATTCTGGCATAGATTTCCCCCAGGAGTGATGGTGTACAATTAATGTCACTCCATTCATCCAAACCACCACTGCCAATGTGCCCCTCCTATATCACTCTATCACTAGAGGGTAGCGTGGTATTCGGCCGTCAGCACGCTCTGAGCCGCTGGCCTGAGACAAAAGCTTAGGCAACATGACGTCAGCGGCTCTGAGCGCGCTGATTGTACAAGTGGCCAAGCATGCATCCGAGGACCGGGAAGAGGTGAGTTGGCTTTGGCGATCTGGGGGGTTTCACGCAACGGGGAACCCCCGATCGGGGGAAAGGACCAAAACCCAGGATAGTCAAAATCCTGGATTTTGGTCCACTTTAAATGTTCAGCTGGCATATACTGTATGAGTCTGGTGATTGTGTTTCGATAAACATTTGTCCATTTACTGTTTATCGTTGTTTGACTCAAGGCCCAACTCATTTCTCTGAATCCTTATTTTTCTTGCCTCTTAGATATCGTTTTATTTATGTGCGTTACACTGTTATCTAGTACCTGTGTCTCATTCTCCTGGATTTAGGTAGAACTGTACACACACTCTTCTTCTATCTTCTTCTATTCATATCACATTATGTTGAAAACTCAATCCCTTTGTGTATTACACTGCTTTCTCAATAAAAGAGTTTCTCTGAGCTCTGTATATTCTCTTCCTAAAACATGCCTGAAGTAAAGAAAAGATGCTTGTCAAACTGAGAGCTGGGATAAACAGAATGCACGTAAGGTTATTATTTAGGTTTAGATAAATACAGGACAGGTTAATATCACCTTAATATTCTTCTTGATGTTGTTTACACTCGTGTGTACAAAACTCCAAAGGAAATTTGTTTTATGCTTTGTTTGTTCTAATCAAAAATCAAAATGGATTTTAAATAAAGTTGGAGTTGGGCTTCAAAAAACACCAGAGCTTGTTTTCCATACAGGAAATAAGGGGGTTATTCATGAAGGGATAGCGCCAGGTAGCGCCTCGTAGCGGCAGGCAGCGTCTGGTGAACGTCGGGAGCTGTACGCAATATCACTAGAGATGAGCGAACTTTCTGATTCGCCGAATTTTCCGACAAAAATCGTTTCGACCCGAATAAATTAGCGACGAATCACTATTAAAAACGGCTATTTCTGAGCCTCCTAGAGCCTCAATAGGGTTGTAAACCATTCTGCCTTGCTGTAACACGCACAGGATGCGTGCTGGGTTAGTTAAATAATACTTTGAAGAAATATCACATGCAGATCAGAGGCATCGCTAATAGAATCGCAGAGCGGCAATATTGCAGAGAGTTGAAGTGGCATCACTATGAGGGGCAGGAGCCCAAACATTGCTTTAAAGAGACACTGGAGTTGGCAGCAGCAGGAGCCCAAAAATTGGATGAATCACACCCTGGAGTTGGCAGAAGTTGGCAGCAGCAGCAGCAGGAGCCCAAACATTACTTCAAAGAGACCCTGGGGTTGGCTTCAGGAGCCCAACAATTGGATGAATCACACCCTGGAGTTGGCAGGAGTTGACAGCAGCAGCAGCAGGAGCCCAAATATTACTTTAAAGAGACACTGGGGTTGGCTTCAGGAGCCCAAAAATTGGATGAATCACACCCTGGAATTGGCAGCAGCAGCAGGAGCCCAAATATACACTGGAGTTGGCTTCAGGAGCCCAAAAATTGGATGAATCACACACTGGAGTTGGCAGCAGCAGCAGCAGGAGCCCAAATATACACTGGAGTTGGCTTCAGGAGCCCAAAAATTGGATGAATCACACCCTGGAGTTGGCAGAAGTTGGCAGCAGCAGCAGCAGGAGCCCAAACATTACTTCAAAGAGACCCTGGGGTTGGCTTCAGGAGCCCAACAATTGGATGAATCACACCCTGGAGTTGGCAGGAGTTGACAGCAGCAGCAGCAGCAGCAGGAGCCCAAATATTACTTTAAAGAGACACTGGGGTTGGCTTCAGGAGCCCAAAAATTGGATGAATCACACCCTGGAGTTGGCAGCAGCAGCAGCAGCAGGGGCCCAATATTACTTTAAAGAGACACTGGGGTTGGCTTCAGGAGCCCAAAAATTGGATGAATCACACCCTGGAGTTGGCAGGAGCTGACAGCAGCAGCAGCAGGAGCCCAAACATTACTTTAAAGAGACCCTGGGGTTGGCTTCAGGAGCCCAAAAATTGGATGAATCCCACCCTGGAGTTGGCAGCAGCAGCTGCAGGAGCCCAAATATTACTTTAAAGAGACACTGGGGTTGGCTTCAGGAGCCCAAACATTGGATGATTCACACCCTGGAGTTGGCAGCAGCAGCAGGAGCCCAAACATTACTTTAAAGAGACCCTGGGGTTGGCTTCAGGAGCCCAAAAATTGGATGAATCACACCCTGGAGTTGGCAGCAGCAGCAGCAGGAGCCCAAATATTACTTTAAAGAGACACTGGGGTTGACTTCAGGAGCCCAAAAATTGGATGATTCACACCCTGAAGTTTGCAGCAGCAGCAGGAGCCCAAACATTACTTTAAAGAGACCCTGGGGTTGGCTTCAGGAGCCCAAAAATTGGATGAATCACACCCTGGAGTTGGCAGCAGCAGCAGCAGGAGCCCAAATATTACTTTAAAGAGACACTGGGGTTGGCTTCAGGAGCCCAAAAATTGGATGAATCACACCCTGGAGTTGGCAGAAGTTGGCAGCAGCAGCAGCAGGAGCCCAAATATTACTTTAAAGAGACCCTGGGGTTGGCTTCAGGAGCCCAAAAATTGGATGAATCACACCCTGGAGTTGGCAGCAGTAGCAGCAGGAGCCCAAATATTACTTTAAAGAGACCCTGGGGTTGGCTTCAGGAGCCCAAAAATTGGATGAATCACACCCTGGAGTTGGCAGCAGCAGCAGCAGGAGCCCAAATATTACTTTAAAGAGACACTGGGGTTGGCTTCAGGAGCCCAAACATTGGATGATTCACACCCTGGAGTTGGCAGCAGCAGCAGGAGCCCAAACATTACTTTAAAGAGACCCTGGGGTTGGCTTCAGGAGCCCAAAAATTGGATGAATCACACCCTGGAGTTGGCAGCAGCAGCAGCAGGAGCCCAAATATTACTTTAAAGTGACACTGGGGTTGGCTTCAGGAGCCCAAAAATTGGATGAATCACACCCTGGAGTTGGCAGGAGTTGACAGCAGCAGCAGCAGGAGCCCAAATATTACTTTAAAGAGACCCTGGGGTTGGCTTCAGGAGCCCAAAAATTGGATGAATCACACCCTGGAGTTGGCAGCAGCAGCAGCAGGAGCCCAAATATTACTTTAAAGAGACACTGGGGTTGGCTTCAGGAGCCCAAACATTGGATGATTCCCACCCTGGAGTTGGCAGCAGCAGCAGGAGCCCAAACATTACTTTAAAGAGACACTGGGGTTGGCTTCAGGAGCCCAAACACTGGATGATTCACACCCTGGAGTTGGCAGCAGCAGCAGGAGCCCAAACATTACTTTAAAGAGACCCTGGGGTTGGCTTCAGGAGCCCAAAAATTGGATGAATCACACCCTGGAGTTGGCAGCAGCAGCAGCAGGAGCCCAAATATTACTTTAAAGAGACACTGGGGTTGGCTTCAGGAGCCCAAACACTGGATGATTCACACCCTGGAGTTGGCAGCAGCAGCAGGAGCCCAAACATTACTTTAAAGAGACCCTGGGGTTGGCTTCAGGAGCCCAAAAATTGGATGAATCACACCCTGGAGTTGGCAGCAGCAGCAGCAGGAGCCCAAATATACACTGGAGTTGGCTTCAGGAGCCCAAAAATTGGATGAATCACACCCTGGGGTTGGCAGAAGTTGGCAGCAGCAGCAGCAGGAGCCCAAAAAATGGCCTAAAGACATAAATATGTTTTGCACCATTTGGAAAGTGTAAAACGTGGCACCATGCTGAATCTAGTCGCATGCATCAGGCATTGGTGGGTGGAAATCCTGGCTGATCCATCCCTGATTCATTTTGACAAAGGTGAGTCTCTCCACATTTTTAGTTGACAGACGAGTTCTCCTCGCCGTAACTATGGCCCCCGCCGCACTAAACACCCGCTCAGATGGCACGCTACTTGCCGGGCAGGACAGCTTTTCCAGGGCAAACTCTGCTAGTTGCGGCCACAAATCAAGTTTGGCTGCCCAGAAGTCCAGCGGATCCTCAAGGTGTGTTGGCATGGTCATGTCAAAGTATGACATGACCTGCTGGTTGAGGTCCTGCTCCAGGTCTTCCTGCTGCTCATGAGTAGCCTCACTATGCGGGTGTAGAAAGCTACTCATTAGCGACTGAAGACTGAGGCTGCTGCTGCTGATGGAGCTGCTGCTGCTGCTCCTGCCAACCCCCCCAGCGGCCATGGCAGTGGAAGGTGAGCGCAGAGGTCCCCTCGAGTCAGACCTGCGAGAGTATGGACCATGGCGCAGATAGGCATCGGCCAACGGCCTACGTAGAATGTCTTTGTAGTAGTTGAGTTTGTCCTCCCTCTCGGTGGGTTTAAAAAATGCCCCCATTTTGTGCCGGAAGCGAGGGTCCAATAAGGTGGACAGCCAGAAGTCATCCCGCCGACAGATGGAAACAATTCTGGGGTCACTACGCAAGCACGTGAGCATGCTTCGTGCCATTTGCGCAAGTGACTCGGATGGACTACCTGTCTCCATCTCCACTGCATACTGCCACGGTGTGCCCGGGTCCTCTGTCTCGCCTTCCTCAAAAACCTCTAGCTCCTCTGGCTGCTCCTGCTCCTCCTCTCCTGTCCGCTGACTAGATAAACCAGCCATTTCGCCAAGCCTAAACTGTGTTTCGCTGTGCAACTCCTCCTCCTCCTCTTCCTCCTCCTCCTCCAGTTCAGCTCCAACAGGGTTCATGTGGGCGTAAGATGTAAACGCCATGTCTCCAGTGCCCTGACCAGCCATGGTTTCCAACATGTGCTGTAGTACATGAAGCAGTGGAATCACGTCGTACATCCCGTAATCCTGCCGACTGACAAATAAAGTGGCTTCCTCAAAGGGCCTGAGCAAACGGCAGGTGTCACGTATGAGCTGCCACTGGTTGACATTGAAGTTACACAGGGGAGTCCCCCTATCTGCTTGGATCATCAGGAAATCCGTGATGGCTTTTCTCTGTTCATATAATCGGTCCAACATGTGAAGGGTGGAATTCCAACGGGTGGAAACATCGCAAATCAGACTATGTTGGGGGATACCATTCTGACGCTGTAGCTCAAGAAGGGTGTGTTTGGCGGTGTAGGAGTGGCTGAAGTGCATGCAAAGTTTCCTTGAAGTTGTTAGGATGTCTTGCAGATGGGGGGAACACTTCAGAAACCGCTTGACAACCAGATTGAAGACGTGAGCCATGCAGGGGGCATGGGTCAGGCTTCCTTGGCGCAGCGCAGACAAAATGTTCTTCCCATTGTCGGTAACCATGATTCCCATTTTAAGTTTTCTTGGAGTAAGCCATGTTTGGATTTCCTGATGAATACATTTAAGCAGTTCCTCCCCTGTGTGACTCCGTTCGCCAAGACAAACCATGTGAAGCACTGCGTGACACCTCCGTGCCCTGCACACATGGTAGACTGGAGGGGCACTGAGACTTGAGCCTACAGTGGAGGGTGAGGAGATGGCGGAGGATGAGGAGGCCGAGTCGCACGGTGTCACAGGCCCAACGGGCAGGGAGCGCGGAGGCCGAAGCGGCGTGACCTGTCCAAGTTGCTGCTGCTGCTGCAAAGGGACCACATTCACCCAGTGGGCCGTAAACGACATGTACTGTCCCTGACCGTAGTTACAGCTCCAGATGTCGGCGCTGCCATGCACTTTGCTACACACCGACAGGCTCAAGGACTGGCCCACCTTCTGTTCAACAAAAGTGTGCAGCGCTGGTACTGCCTTCTTGGCAAAGAAATGATGGCTTGGGACTCTCCACCTCGGCTCGGCACAAGCCATCAGTTCTCTGAAAGGTGCAGATTCCACCACCTGAAAAGGGAGCGACTGCAGCACCAGCAACTTGGACAGGAGCACATTCAGCTTCTGCGCCGTAGGATGAGTGGGCGCATACTGCTGTCTCTTGGACATGGCTTCGCTGATGGATTGCTGGCGGGATGCATGACTTGGAGGAGGAGGAGCAGGAGCGACAGAGGATGGGTATGACGCACAGCTGCCTTCGGCTGAGGTGCTGGAGCCTTGGCTGGCAGAAATTGGGAGCTCACTTGGTGAGGAAGCAGACTGGACCACCCCTTGGAAGCCTCGGTTCTCCCAGGTCGCTTTATGGTGACGCATCATATGTTGACGCAGGGCCGTGGTGCCAACATTTGGACCCTGGCCACGCTTCACCTTCTGCCTACATATCTTGCATGTGGCCATGTTACCCTCCTGCGGATGCTTCAGGAAAAACTGCCACACTGCCGAGTAGCTACTTTTCCCACCCCCTGGCCTCACTGATTCACTGCTGCTGTTGCCAACTCCAGGAACCCCTGCTCCACTACCTCCCGATAAGGTAGACTGCCGTACAGCAGGTGCTCTACCCCGGCCCTGGCCCCGGCCAGCTCCAGCCTTTGGAATTGTGCCCCCATGCTGACTGCTACCACCTTGCTGCCTCAGCTGCTGACTCCGGGGCAACCTGCGCCCCTCTTCTCCTGATGATGACGATGAAGCCCCTTCATCACCCGGCTCCCAAGTGCGATCGGCTTCATCGTCATCATCATCATCATCACCGAGTTGTGGCTGTACGTCACTGATGTTCGTGGATTCGTCAACAGTGTCTGGCGCAGGAGCTGGAACGCTCGCAGCACCCACGACACTGTCCACATCACTATTTGTCTGCCTAGCTAGAGAAGCCACCTCCATTTCTTGGCTGGGCAGTAGCTGCTGACTGTCCTCTATCTGATGGTCCTCCTCACTAAAGAGTGGAGCTGAACCCAAAGCATAGGATACGTCGCTGGGGGAGGGAACGGCGTAGGCCAGAGGCAATGGGAGGACAGGGACTGCTCTCGGGGCATGCCAACTCAGGGTTGTGTCAGAGGAACCTACCGACCCTAGACTGGGGGTCTCAGACGTAAGTTGTGATGATGTTGTTGATGAGCGCGTCAACCAATCTACCACGGCAGATGCGTTACTGGTGGAGACCCGACCGCTAGCAGATACTGGCAGATTAGGTCTCTCAGCGTGACTCCTGCTGCTACTGGCCCCCAGTCTGATGCGAGCTCTGCCTGCGGAATCTTGGCCTCTGCCACTCCTCTTTTCACTTCCAGGAACTTGTCTGCCCGACATAGTCTAACTGGCGTGGTAGTAGGTGATATTTTATAAACCCCCAGGCAGCGGTGGGTCTATATGAAACAGAATATAATGCACACCAAAAGTGAGCAGTAACACTCAGCCTCCAACAGGCCTGCTTAGTATAAATAAGAGAGCTGCTTAGTGTAAATAAAGAGGGGTATGGTATGTTACAGAATGGGATGCCCCAACAGGAGTGCACCTGGCAGGCAGCAGTAAGTATATGCCCAGCAAAAGTGTCTTTATCAGGCCTAATTTCAATTAGAATAAGTGCAAATGGTTATATGGTCTTAAATAGAGGCTGGTGTAGTCACAGAATGGGATGCCCCAAAAAAGAAGTGGACCTGGCAGGGTCCAGTAGTGCTATGCCCAGCAAAAGTGTCTTTATCAAGCCTAATTTCAATTATAATAAGTGCAAATGGTTATATGGTCTTAAACAGAGGCTGCTGTAGTCACAGAATGGGATGCCCCAAAAAAGAAGTGGACCTGGCAGGGTCCAGTAGTGCTATGCCCAGCAAAAGTGTCTTTATCAGGCCTAATTTCAATTATAATAAGTGCAAATGGTTATATGGTCTTAAACAGAGGCTGCTGTAGTCACAGAATGGGATGCCCCAAAAAAGAAGTGGACCTGGCAGGGTCCAGTAGTGCTATGCCCAGCAAAAGTGTCTTTATCAGGCTAATTTCAATTATAATAAGTGCAAATGGTTATATGGTCTTAAACAGAGGCTGCTGTAGTCACAGAATGGGATGCCCCAAAAAAGAAGTGGACCTGGCAGGGTCCAGTAGTGCTATGCCCAGCAAAAGTGTCTTTATCAGGCCTAATTTCAATTATAATAAGTGCAAATGGTTATATGGTCTTAAACAGAGGCTTCTGTAGTCACAGAATGGGATGCCCCTAAAAAGAAGTGGACCTGGCAGGGTCCAGTAGTGCTATGCCCAGCAAAATTGTCTTTATCAGGCTAATTTCAATTATAATAAGTGCAAATGGTTATATGGTGTTAAACAGAGGCTGCTGTAGTCACAGAATGGGATGCCCCAAAAAAGAAGTGGACCTGGCAGGGTCCAGTAGTGCTATGCCCAGCAAAAGTGTCTTTATCAGGCCTAATTTCAATTATAATAAGTGCAAATGATTATATGGTCTTAAACAGAGGCTGCTGTAGTCACAGAATGGGATGCTCAAAAAGAAGTGGACCTGGCAGGGTCCAGTAGTGCTATGCCCAGCAAAAGTGTCTTTATCAGGCCTAATTTCAATTATAATAAGTGCAAATGGTTATATGGTCTTAAACAGAGGCTGCTGTAGTCACAGAATGGGATGCCCCAAAAAAGAAGTGGACCTGGCAGGGTCCAGTAGTGCTATGCCCAGCAAAAGTGTCTTTATCAGGCCTAATTTCAATTATAATAAGTGCAAATGGTTATATGGTGTTAAGCAGAGGCTGCTGTAGTCACAGAATGGGATGCCCCAAAAAAGAAGTGGACCTGGCAGGGTCCAGTAGTGCTATACCCAGCAAAAGTGTCTTTATCAGGCCTAATTTCAATTATAATAAGTGCAAATGGTTATATGGTGTTAAACAGAGGCTGCTGTAGTCACAGAATGGGATGCCCCAAAAAAGAAGTGGACCTGGCAGGGTCCAGTAGTGCTATGCCCAGCAAAAGTGTCTTTATCAGGCTAATTTCAATTATAATAACTGCAAATGGTTATATGGTCTTAAACAGAGGCTGCTGTAGTCACAGAATGGGATGCCCCAAAAAAGAAGTGGACCTGGCAGGGTCCAGTAGTGCTATGCCCAGCGAAAGTGTCTTTATCAGGCCTAATTTCAATTATAATAATTGCAAATGGTTATATGGTGTTAAACAGAGGCTGCTGTAGTCACAGAATGGGATGCCCCAAAAAAGAAGTGGACCTGGCAGGGTCCAGTAGTGCTATGCCCAGCAACAGTGTCTTTATCAGGCTAATTTCAATTATAATAAGTGCAAATGGTATATGGTCTTAAACAGAGGCTGCTGTAGTCATAGAATGGGATGCCACAACAGAAGTGGACCTGGCAGGGTCCAGTAGTGCTATGCCCAGCAAAAGTGTCTTTATCAGGGCTAATTTCAATTATAATAAGTGCAAATGGTTATATGGTCTTAAACAGAGGCTGCTGTAGTCACAGAATGGGATGCCCCAAAAAAGCAGTGGACCTGGCAGGGTCCAGTAGTGCTATGCCCAGCAAAAGTGTCTTTATCAGGCTAATTTCAATTATAATAAGTGCAAATGGTTATATGGTGTTAAACAGAGGCTGCTGTAGTCACAGAATGGGATGCCCCAAAAAAGAAGTGGACCTGGCAGGGTCCAGTAGTGCTATGCCCAGCAAAAGTGTCTTTATCAGGCCTAATTTCAATTACAATAAGTGCAAATGGTTATATGGTCTTAAACAGAGGCTGCTGTAGTCACAGAATGGGATGCCCCAAAAAAGAAGTGGACCTGGCAGGGTCCAGTAGTGCTATGCCCAGCAAAAGTGTCTTTATCAGGCTAATTTCAATTATAATAAGTGCAAATGGTTATATGGTGTTAAACAGAGGCTGCTGTAGTCACAGAATGGGATGCCCCAAAAAAGAAGTGGACCTGGCAGGGTCCAGTAGTGCTATGCCCAGCAACAGTGTCTTTATCAGGCTAATTTCAATTATAATAAGTGCAAATGGTATATGGTCTTAAACAGAGGCTGCTGTAGTCACAGAATGGGATGCCACAACAGAAGTGGACCTGGCAGGGTCCAGTAGTGCTATGCCCAGCAAAAGTGTCTTTATCAGGGCTAATTTCAATTAGAATAAGTGCAAATGGTTATATGGTCTTAAACAGAGGCTGCTGTAGTCACAGAATGGGATGCCCCAAAAAAGAAGTGGACCTGGCAGGGTCCAGTAGTGCTATGCCCAGCAAAAGTGTCTTTATCAAGCTAATTTCAATTATAATAAGTGCAAATGGTTATATGGTGTTAAACAGAGGCTGCTGTAGTCACAGAATGGGATGCCCCAAAAAAGAAGTGGACCTGGCAGGGTCCAGTAGTGCTATGCCCAGCAAAAGTGTCTTTATCAGGCCTAATTTCAATTATAATAAGTGCAAATGGTTATATGGTGTTAAACAGAGGCTGCTGTAGTCACAGAATGGGATGCCCCAAAAAAGAAGTGGACCTGGCAGGGTCCAGTAGTGCTATGCCCAGCAAAAGTGTCTTTATCAGGCTAATTTCAATTATAATAAGTGCAAATGGTTATATGGTGTTAAACAGAGGCTGCTGTAGTCACAGAATGGGATGCCCCAAAAAAGAAGTGGACCTGGCAGGGTCCAGTAGTGCTATACCCAGCAAAAGTGTCTTTATCAGGCCTAATTTCAATTATAATAAGTGCAAATGGTTATATGGTGTTAAACAGAGGCTGCTGTAGTCACAGAATGGGATGCCCCAAAAAAGAAGTGGACCTGGCCGGGTCCAGTAGTGCTATGCCCAGCAAAAGTGTCTTTATCAGGCCTAATTTCAATTATAATAAGTGCAAATGGTTATATGGTCTTAAACAGAGGCTGCTGTAGTCACAGAATGGGATGCCTCACAGCAGACTTAAGATCAGTTCAGTATATATGCACAGTTAGTTAGTATAAGCAGCCTGAAAACGCTAACAAAGCCTGTCAGGCTGGATGAAAAAAAAAAAAAAAATCTCCCTGTGACAGCCTCCGATTTTCCCTTCCTTTCCCTGTTTTTTGCTGGCTTTCTGTCTGTCTCCTCTCTGTCTCCTGCCTGTCTCCAGCCTGTCCCTGTCTGTCCCTGCCTGTCTAACTGTCTCTCCCTCAGCTACACAGCGTTCTGTCTCTCACGAATGCAATAGAGAAATGAGGAAGGAAAAGCAAGATGGCCGGCCTTAAATAGCGCTGTGACGTCACCGGGCTTGCTGGCTGCTGATAGGCTGCATGTGACTGCCCCAGCTTGCACTGGCGCGGGATAGATGTCCAGACATGTCCCGTCCGCCATCTTAGAATGCCTGTAAATGTAAATGAATGGATGTTAAAGGAAAACTTTGAGCGATCGAATCGCGGGGAAATTCGGATTCGATCCGAATCGAATTTTTCCTGAAATTCGGATCGAATCCGGGTTCGTCCGGATCGATTCGCTCATCCCTAAATATCACCATTGAGAAAGCTAATCTCGTGAATGATTCTAACAGTGCCATGTAGCGTCACATGTATTATTACAGGTGGGTCAGCGTATAGCGCCGGCGCTCTAGCTTCCAGAGCACCAGGTCTTACCTTTTGCTTAGTGTCTCTCCCCCATTCATTTCAATTGACGTTTATTTGCTTGTGTTTAAACAGCGTGTTTGACATTTTTTTATTTTTTTTTTTTGCTCCAATCATTGTGTGACCTCTCCTGGCTGCAAACAAACACTTTTAGAAACTTTTTTGACTTTTTGTATTTTTATGCAGAATTGTCATTACAGGTCTGGCACTAAAGTGTTAATGTCACAGTGTTAAAACAATGTCATTCCATGTGTTTTTGCTTTGTTACTGGTGGATATGTGTTCAAAAACAGACTTTAATCACACAGCATCTGGTGCTCTATGCTATAGCAACCAGATTTAGAGAGCCGACGCTGTGTGTGTCTTTTTTGATAAGTATGGTGTGGAGCGCAGAGAGTCAGTCGCACTGAGCTGGCGCTACTTGTCGCTCCCTGTAGTGCTGTACTCATGTTAGAGAGCCCAACATACATCACATTCATCAATGCCGGCCAGGTTACTACAGCAACTGAGGCGTTACATCGGCGTCTACTAGCAGTCGCTATACAGGGGCCCAGTCTCATCACTGCCTGCCACTGAGTACAGACAATAAGGGGCTGGGGAGGGGGAAGCAAAAGCGCTCAGAGCAGATCGAGCCAGCGCTTCCTGAGCCAGTGCCTGCTGCCTACGCAGCTGCCGGGCGAGGGAGATGACGGTGAGCCGTCCAAGTGGCTGAACCAGGATGCCGCAGGAATGGGGAGAAGGTGAGTGTACCGTGACACTAGACACATACATTGATAGGAAAGACAGAGGAGGGACAACAGCCTCTTGAGAGAGGCAGGGAGCAGGAGGACACAAACGCTGCAGACGCAAACACAACGGCAGTGGCTCAACAGGGAGAGCAATAGACTTGGTATAATAATAAATGGCATGGTGCTGGTTCAAGGCCCTGTCAACCTCAGTACCTATAGGTCCAAAGTATCTTCCCTGCTCCTCAGAAAACACAACTGTCCCAGTGGTGTGTACCTTACAATTGGCTAGAACTACTGTGGAATAGCTGTATACCCATACGATATCAGCAATGGCTGTGTTTCTATATTTGGTTGAGCTGATTATTGATTCTTTGCCGCACAGGGTACACATTTCTAATCCATTACTGTGTAACTGCCGCATTGTGCTATGTGTTTTGCTATTTTACAGCCCACACACTGAGTAATCCCAGGCTAACGTCACATTATGAATCTCTTTATAGACAGGGCTGAGGCTCTTTGCTTTATGTATTTGTTGGACAGACACATTTCCATAAATCTCTTCACACTGATGTTTCTAGCCTGCTGATCTCACTTCCATGCCACAGTTTACACATTGCATGTGTGTATACACTGACAGCGGCATAGCAGTAACAGAGACTCAATAATGGAAAATGGTAACATGGTATTGAGTTTGTCCTGTTAGAATAATTTTAATGTATTACTACCTCCTGTTGAATTTAGCCAAAAACCTTTTTCTGCAATGATCCAGAAGTTCGAAAAGTTCGACACTATTGGAAAACCACTGCCTGCACTTGCCATCTGCAAAGGGCCCTGATTGGAATGGCTGTCTGTGTGCAAGACACCTGGTACAAGGGGTTCTTCATATTCTCTTTAGCTCTATACTCACAAAAGTACTTCTCACCCTTCCAGGAACCAAAAGTACCCACTTACTTTGCTACTGTTTACTTAATTCCTTAAATCAGAACTAAACCCAACAGAGGCGGTCTAGGAATCTAAAGGATTCCAGGGCCAGCCTTTGGGATGCCCCACTTTGTGAAACCCCGGGGGTTTCACACTAAACTCACTTTCTTCCTGTGTCCCTCACTGAACAAGTCTGTATGTAACACAATATGGAATGGCCTCCACCCACTCCCAAATCTAAACCCCACAGGGACTGACTCTTGCACTCAAATAGTGATGATCTAATGTATTTTATTGTACATGATTAAAAACACACATGATAAAAACAAACTAACTGTGCCATAAGAAATAGCGCCACCAGGGGGAGCCTGTACTCCTATAAATACCTAATGAATATGCAGTGTTAATGAGCCATGTAACTAAACTATCTCTATACCACATATACATATACTAAATCCTAAAGTGACAGTGGTTCTCTACAGTGCATACATCTCAAGAAAATCATCAGAAAATAAAACCTGCTGGTACAAATTAAAAAAAGCCACAGAAAAGGTTAAAGTGCAACAGTGCCAAACAGTAATAAGTGAAATTGCTTACTGATAACTGATATAGGGTGGCCCCCCCAGACTGCAGCCAACGCGTTTCAAGCCTTGCCAGGCTCTTGCTCACAGCCAGTAATAGTGTATCCCGTCGGGTGGTGGAGGGTGCTCCTGACCCACTTCCACACCAGACCCTCAATATGCGTGCGCACGCAGGCGCACTCCGGCCGGAAGTGCGCCTGCCCGCCCACGTGACCCAGCGGCGTGCACGCTCCTACAGACGCGCGCCCCGCCTGTCACACAGCTTGCCACGCCCCCCCCCCCACACACCCACCTGTCAGTGTGAGCTGTGGCGATGGGACGCACTGAGGAATTCCGGCCCCACAGCAGGCAGGTGGGGGAGCGCCACTAACCGCCAAACCAGACTTGATACCCTCCCCATAACATAATTTACAAAAAATGGTACACTAACATCAATATATCACAATGTTGCAATTACAACCTCTATCGCTACAATCTATTGCTAAGGACATATGTTATGGCATGAAACAATCTTACTTTCCTTCGTCACTCTATTATGGTCTGATTAATCAATACTAAGCAGCTATACTATAACAACACTGCCATCCCCCAATACTCATGAGGTGGCATCCTGCCCAAGGGCACCCCCTCCAATATGGGGTTTATTTATTCCCAATTCCGGGGTAACCAATCCCCAGTGGGTAAATATACCAATTAATCAGAACCCCAACATCTGGGGCAAACGGACCGCACAGGTAAGTGAAGGCTGGGGAGAGCTACTCTACCCTCTAATTTGCAATCCCCCTGCTATGAATGAATACAGCAAAAAGACCCCAATGTATGGGGCAAATGAACCACGTAAGTGAATAAAAGCTAGGGGGAGCTACCCTGCCCTCTAGTTGGCTATCCCCTTATCCTATGCCGACCAACATGAGGATGAACATACATAACATGGACCAGTGGCCCCCAGGCATAGTAGATTAGTCATGTTAGGTGAACACAATGTTACAATGATGTCGCAATATGTGGCACTCTGGGGCGGTCTATGATGGTTAAATGGGGGATATTCATTCGACTTCTTCTCCTTGGCGAGTGAATATCCCCCATTTAACCATCATACACCTAACATGACTAATCTACTATGCCTGAGGTTGTAATTGCAACATTGTGATACATTGATGTTAGTGTACCATTTTTTGTAAATTATGTTATGGGGAGGGTATCAAGTCTGGTCTGGCAGTTAGTGGCGCTCCCCCGCCTGCCTGCTGCGAGGCCGTAATTCATCAATGCGTCCCATCGCCACAGCTCACACTGACAGGTGGGTGTGCTGGGGGGCATGGCACGCTGTGTGACAGGCGGGGCGCGCGTCTGTAGGATCACGTGGGTGGGCAGGCGCACTTCCGGCCGGAGTGCGCCTGAGTGCGCACGCATACTGAGGGTCCGGTGCGGGAGCGGGCAGACGGGTCTGTATTTAAGGGGGTCAGGAGCGCCCTCCACCACCCGACGGGATACACCATTACTAGCCGTGAGCAAGAGCCTGGCAAGGCTCGAAACGCATTGGCTGCAGCCTGGGGGGGCCACCCTATCTCAGTTATCAGTAAGCAATTTCACTTATTACTGTTTGGCACTGTTGCACTTTAAACTTGTCTGTGACTTTTTTTAATTTGTACCAGCAGGTTTTATTTCCCGATGATTTTCTTGAGAAAGTCTTGAGTACAGTATGCACTGTAGAGAAGCACTGTCGCTTTAGGATTTAGTATATGTATATGTGGTATAGAGATAGTTTAGTTACATGGCTCATTAACACTGTATATTCATTAGGTATTTGATAGGAGTACAGGCTCCCCCTGGTGGCGCTATTTCTTATGGCACAGTTAGTTTGTTTTTATCATGTGTGTTTTTAATCATGTACAATAAAATACATTAGATCATCACTATTTGAGTGCAAGAGTCAGTCCCTGTGGGGTTTAGATTTGGGAGTGGGTGGAGGCCATTCCATATTGCGTGCATCATTGTGGGGCACACTCCACAGGGCAGTGCACCTAGGATCAATAATTATATCAGTGCCGCCCCAACTTTGCCACTTGCCCCAGTGGCATTCTTCAGCAAAGTCTGTATGTAATGTGTAACCTGGTGACATAAAGCCAGCAAGAAACCTCTGCCATGAGATTATGCTGACTGTCAAGTTTCAAAGCATAAATTCATACAGAAGAATTATGAGGTTACCATGCATACTAATGAAAAACAGATTACATCTTTGAAACTTGAAATTTATAATTCCTGCATCCCAGATGCACAGGAACCCAGTTCTGCAGAACTGAGGCTAGAAGCCATATATAACATTAGTGTTTGGACTCAAAACATGCCCGGAACCCTGTTGGACGCATTGACATCAAGGTCAACATCATAAAACTTTGCAACAGAAAGTGAGGAAGTGACCAGCTCGGTCTCAGAATGCGTGGGTGCCTAACACAGGCAGATTGTCCGGTCTATGTGTGTCCTCTGACTTCTATGGTCTGGTGATGTACTTTTATGTTTGATTTTCTTTCCCCGGTGTCCAGACTCTTCCTTTTGATGTCATTTGATGTGGAACCCCTGGGGGTTCCACACTAAACTTGCCTTATTCCTGTCTCCCTCACTGAACACTGAATTCCTAGTCTGTATGTAATGTACATACCTGGTTAAATAAATCTGATTCTGATTCTTCTGTGGTCAATGATGGAGTGAACTATTCTCCCCCCATAATCTGTTTTTGGGTTCAATCTTTTTTATAGAAGATTATAGATGTATAATACTACAAGGCACACAATGACCATAGCATCTGGGCTACTAGCACCATTCTAACTATGGTCCCCTTTCTGGGTCATAGTTTAATATTTAGATTGGAAGAGATAGACATTTTAATAGGAATCTACTAGTTAAAGGAGCACTATCGCAAAATTGTGTAAGATTAACATGTCAGGTAATGAGAGAAGGGGGTCACTTATACACCCGAACTGAATAAAATAGTGATAGTGCTCCTTTAATTGCAGCTTGTAGTATAGTCACAAAATAGCAACTGTAAGAGCAAGACAATAGACAATATAGGAATTAGGTCACGGGTGAGAGCTAGAAAATGGAGGTATAGTTACAAGATCTAGTGAGAACTCATCTGAACGGAGACCCTTGCACATGCTGACATGTGTGCTGAACATGTAAGGCATGCGATGAGGAGGGACTAGAGGTGTGTACAAGTATAGCACCATCATAACAATAGATGTTACAAAATGTATGGCATTGGCATGTGTCAAAATAAAATACATATGGAATAATAACATTAATGCCTGGCTATTGCATTCCATACACTTGTCTACACTAAAGCTGGACTTCTAGTTACAGACAGTATTAGTCATATTTAGGGGTGAAACTACACTCACTGATGCCTGTGCCCCTTCCAGGGTGTGTGGTTCATTCCTCCACCAAGTTCAATCCTATGATGGGAGCCGTGTTGGCTCACTGTGGGGTGCTAGGGGGCGAGGTCACAGCCAATGAGCCACCAATGATTGACTGTAAAAACATAACAGCATGCACTGGCACGCCCCCAATCTCGAATGTACCACTAAACACATAATAGAAAAAAACTAAAGAGCAATTGCTGTTACCCCCCGCAGTGCCGCATGAGGCGACTGCCACACATGGCCTCCCCAGGTACACCCCTGGTCATATATAACATAGCAGGTAGTATGTAGGAAAGCTGTCATAAAAAGTATCCTACAGTAGTTTGCTTTTTTTCTTTTTAACAATGTCCTGAAATTTGCCAACGTTTTTCTGTAGATGTCAGGTAAACAGCGAGTGGTATTTTTATGATAATATTTCATATCCTCTTAAAGCCTTCTAATATTCAGAACAGAAAACATAAACTGAAGAAAATTGTTTTAATAGATTTTGTTTGTAAATCTTTCATTCGGATGCAGCCGGTATAATTAAAAACATCCTGATTCCTGTCTTTATAATGACAAGTAATAATGTGGAATGTAAGCCATCTGAAGCTAGCTATGGATTAGATGGATTATATATCATGGATGACCGAAAATAATAACATCCCTACAGCAAATCTCACAAACTTTATATAATTCATTTGCATTCAGATGGACAAAAAGCTTAAATGCTTTTTAAAAAGTCTTGGGCAAAAACCATCCTATTGTCATCAAAGAGTGACATTCCCAGCGCCCATAGATTCACAAGGAAACTGGAATGGTGAACATATGAGATAGGGCAATACATGGTGGCAATTTACCCTGCAGCAACTCTAGTTCACCAACTGGCATCTTTGGGGGTTATTTAAGAAGGGATAGCGCCAGTTAGCGCCTCATAGTGGCAGGCAGCGTCCGGTGAACATCGTGCACTATGCGCAAAACCACATTCATGAAAGCGAATCTGGTGAGCGACTCTAACAGCGGCATGTAGTGTCACATATATTATTACAGGCGGCTCAGCATATAGCGCTGGCGCTCTAGCTTCCAGAGCGCCAGGTATTACCTTTCGCTCAGTGTCGCTCTCCCATACATTTCAATGACCATTCATTTGCTTGTGTTTAGACTGCGTGTTTGATATTTTTTATTTTTTTTGCTCAAATCATTGTGTGACCTCTCCTGGCTGCAAACAAATACTTTTAGAAACTTTTTTGACTTTTTATATTTTTATGCAGAATTGTCATTACAGGTCTGCCACTAAAGTGTTATTGTCCCAGTGTTAAAACAATGTCATTCCATGTGTTTCCGCTTTGTTACTGGTGGACTTGTGTTAAAAAACAGACTTAAATCACACAGCATCTGGCGCTCTATGCTATAGGGACCAGATTTAGAGCGCGGACGCTGTGTGTGTGTGTGTCCTTTTTTGATAAGTATGGTGTGGAGCTCCTAGAGTCGGTCGCACTGAGCTGGCGCTACCTCTCGCTCGCTGCAGCGCTGTACTGGTGTTAGAGCTCCCAACATACATCACATTCATCTATGCCGCCAGGTTACTACAGCGACTGAGGTGCTCTGTTACAGCGCCCAATACCCGCTTACAGCTTCTACTAGTGGTCGCTCTAAGCGCCGCTATACAAACCCTCATCTGCCGATACCTGCCATTAGTAGTGAATCAGCCTCCACGTCTTCCCTGTGTTGGATCTTTGATCAACCAGCAGGTGGACCTCTAGAGCCTGGTGTGAGAAATATGATGGAAGATATGATATTACCTCTATGACTTGCTCATCTGTGAACAAAGACCTCATTCACAATGCCCTTTGCTAACCCAGCTGTAAGGAAATTGTCACCTGTTTCGCAGGTCAGTGAACACCGTGCCCCACAGGGGGTCTTCACTTCAAAAGACCTTGCTAGCCTGGTTGGCCACAAGCCTTAGCCAGCAAGAGACCCCTGCCGTGAGACTGTGCTGACAGGCAAGTTTGAAAGAGTAAATCCAGACACACCGGTGCCAGTACTTTATCAAGAATTATGAGGTTGCCATGCACATTAATCAAAAATCGATTACAACTTTGGAATTTGACATTTATAATCCCTGCATTGCAGATGTACGGGGACCAAGTTCTTCAGAACTGAGGATAGAAGCCATATATAGCATTAGTGTTTGGACTCAAAGCATGCCCTGAAACCCGTTGGACGCATTGACATCAAACCCACATCCTAAAACTTTGCGACAGAAAGTGAGGAATTGACCAGCTCAGTCTCGGAATGCGTGGATGCCTTACACAGGCGAATTGCCCGGTCTGTGTGTCCCCTCTGACTTCTATGGTCCAGTGATGTACTTTTATGTTTAATCTTTCCCTGCTGTCCAGGCCCTTTCCCTGTCATTTGATGTTATTAGCTTCTTTAGCCTGGCTTATTGATACAATAGCACTCACTAGCCTTTGCTGGCCTGAGGATTGAGCCTAAGCACTTTCCGCTTCCGCCCTGGTTTCTGCACTGGCACATTCTTTATGTGAAAGCACTTTTTGGGAGTGATATGGCTGTTCATTAACATACAAATATATAATGACTTTTTTTTGTAGTAAGCACTGGCACTTTATTGTTAGATATCAGCTTTGGTTAACATAATTTCTTACATATAACTGTGAATAAGGCTTAATTTGTACACTATTAGTGGGCATGGGTTGTTAAAATTCTGTGTTTGGGGTGATGCAGGGATATTTATTGCATTAGTGATTTTGCAATTATATTTACTTATTTCAGGGAGGGTTGGACCTCCCGCTTGTGTTGCTGGTTTTAGATTTGTCTATTGTGTTTATGTGTATGTTTGTTTTTAAGGGAGGGAATCAGTGTATGTAATTTCAATAAACATTGAGTGATCTCAACTTGAGTGTGGGGCACATCATATGTAGGGGTCATTTTTGTTCGCCATCCTGGGGCCCGGATTTTGGTGAATGTACAGAAAGCGAGGACCGATATTAGTTTTAGGTATGCTATTTAACTGCCAGTGGGAGGGACGAGGCTCAGAGGGGGGGGGGGGGAGTGACCAACCAGGTGCTAAAATGTAGGCGGAAGGCTCTCAGTGGCTACCAGATATACATATAACTAACATTTATTCTATTTGCTCATTTTGATTGTAACATACCCACTTCTGACTTGTATTGCGTCTACTCATTGTATGTATATAGATAATGTGTAGAGTAAGGATGCAATAGGGCTTAGTAGTAATGATACACAAGTTGTGCTAGCCTTGGGTAAAAACTCTAAATAGCTACAACTGAAAACATTGGTAGGGCCAAGGCCTGTTTACCCAAATAGTAGCTGTACAAGCCAAGGTAGAAAAATAAAAACAGCTTTATTGTACAAAAATGTACACACCATACAGACAAAACAATTAAAAACATAAACACCAGGCTACAGCATCAGGATACCAGGATATTGGAGTGTGAATCACTGGGGACCACCGGCTGAATATGTGACCTGATCCTGTACTTTGCATTCTTTATTGTCACTTTTGTTGGGGGACGCTATCACTTATAACAAAATCTTATATAATTGTTTTTGAGTTTGACTATTGTTGTGAGAGCACTAGATAATTAATCTTTAAGAATTTAGCACTAGCACTTTTTACTGAAACTTAATTGTGTAGTTTACATTCAGCGGCAGGATCCATTATACAGTGATTTATATCATTTTTGCCATTCATTTTTAGGCTGGACTTATTTTCCATCAGCCTGCCAGATTGAGTTACTGTACTCAAAAATCTTTTTTGTATACTCTTTTATACAATAAAGCTGTTTTATATTTTTCTACCTTGGGTAAATAAAGCTTGGCCCTATCAGTTTTTTCAGCTATAGCCATTGTATGTATATAGTTTGTCTATTTTTCTCTTAAATTGATTAAATATATAAATTAATCTGGGCTGCTTTATTAATCCACAAACTTGCACTTGTCCATGTCCCTTGGGTTATATTACACTGGGCTTGCTTCTGGCCATCTATAGACCTGTTAATGGAGCAGGCTTATCTTAAACCATAGCTGGTGGCTTTATTATGGCCTGGTTCTGTTCACTGGTGGTAGTGAAGGACTCCACTACAGGTCAGGGTGTGAAGACCTGTATTAACAAAAATGTATAGTGATATTTTGGTGGCAGTGATATCAGCCGGGCCAAGATGTATGGGTGGTTTAGTCACACCTGAAATCTAGCCATCCAACATGATATTTCTGTTAGTTATCACCCAGGTCTAGCTATTTAGCCAGATGTTCCTTTTAATCATCCCCTAGGTCTTGCCATCTTAACAAGAGATGAGCGAACTTTTGAAAAATTCGATTCGACTGATTCGCCGAATTTTTCGACAAAAAACGTTTCGACCCGAATTTATTCGCGACGAATCGCTATTAAAAGCAGCTATTTCTGAGCCTCCTAGAGCCTCAATAGGGTTGTAAACCATTCTGCCTTGCTGTAACACGCATAGGATGCGTGCTGGGTTAGTTAAATAATACTTTAAATAAATATCACATGCAGATCAGAGGCATCGCTAATAGAATCGCAGAGCGGCACAATTGCAGAGAGTTGAAGTGGCATCACTATGAGGGGCAGGAGCCCAAATATTACATTAAAGAGACCCTGGGGTTGGCTTCAGGAGCCCAAAAATTGGATGAATCACACCCTGGAGTTGGCAGCAGCAGCAGCAGGAGCCCAAATATTACTTTAAAGAGACCCTGGGGTTGGCTTCAGGAGCCCAAAAATTGGATGAATCACACCCTGGAGTTGGCAGCAGCAGCAGCAGGAGCCCAAATATTACTTTAAAGAGACCCTGGGGTTGGCTTCAGGAGCCCAAAAATTGGATGAATCACACCCTGGAGTTGGCAGCAGCAGCAGGAGCCCAAACATTACTTTAAAGAGACACTGGGGTTGGCTTCAGGAGCCCAAAAATTGGATGAATCACACCCTGTGGAGAGTCATGTGGAGAAATAGTAGCTTAGTAATATCTACATAAAATTCTGAATAAAAAATGCAAAAGTATTGCCAAAGAGAAGTTTTGTTTGAGGGTGTGTTTCCACCTTTTAATTAAATCAGAAACAACAAGGTATCATAGCCTCTGACTAATTAGCCCTCAAAAATTCTTGGAATTTTTAATCTGGAATCATGTCTGATCCGTCTTATCCAAAGAATATTAATAAAAAGTAAGAGTAACGTAAAGGATTTTTTATCAATACTTACTTGTGGTACGATGTGGAGGAATGCCTGTAACTGGAGAGCAGCGCCTTAAATCTGTTTTGCACGATCCATCTTTCTTTAGTGTTGGTCTGGCCCCGTCATCTATCTACTGGAATACATCAGGCATTGTTGGGAGGAAAGCTTGGCTGATCCATGCACCATTCATTTCCACGCAGGGCAGTCTCTGGAAAAAAAAAAGTATGTATAAACCAGGGTCTTTTTCATATAAAAACAAATGGTTATTTTTGCTTTTAAACCATATGTTCCACAGCTTTACCAGTCATTGTTTCAGCCAATGAAGCAACTTTGTCTGGAAGTGCTGCAAAAGCAGTCCACTGCATCACAAGTGACATCTGACACCCCCAGTCAACTGTCTGTTGTCTGTCTGTTATGCTTTGGGTTCAGCTCCACTATCCATTGATGAAGATCTGATAATCATAAAATTCAGCAGCTACTGCCCAGCCAAGAAGTGGAGGAGACACTCGCCTCTTCTTCCACTAGCCGGCAATTAGTGATGAGGAGAGTGTCGTGGGAGGAGGTGTTGCAAGCCGAGGTAGTGGAAGAGGGTCCCTGGAGTCTGCGGTGGTGGCGGCGGCAGCAGCAGCAGCAGTGAATTATTGGGGACTGTTGATAGGAAAAATCAGCTACTCAGCGATGTGTCAGTTTTTCATGTTGCATCCACAATCCTGTGGAGAAAAAGTAGGTTAGTTAGTATATATACATAAAATTATGAATAGACAAATGCAATAGTATTGCCAAAGTGAAGTTTTGTTTGAGGGTGTGTTTCCACCTTGTAATTAAATCAGAAACAACTAGCTATCATTGCCTCTGAATAATTAGCCCTCAAAAATTCTTGGAATTTTTAATCTTGATGTCTGAGGGATTTCTTCTCTCAGACAGCGTCACCATAAGTCCAGCCTGCTGCATTACCCAGTGGTGGACCTTTCAGAGAACTGACGGCTTGTGCCGAGCCGAGGTGTCCAATGGCATGGTTGTTGAACAGAAGGTGGGCCAGTCCTTTAGCCTGTCAGTGTGTACCAAAGTGCACAGTGTTGTCAACGTCTGGAGCTGTAACTATGGACTCATGGTGGACAATATATATCCTTTTAGGCCCCCTTGGTGATTGTGGTTTCACGCTGTTCTTCACATGGTTTTCCTTGACCAAAAGAGTCACACATGGGAGGAACTACTAAAAATGAGAACTCTATCCATGAAAGCATTGCTTAATCCACGAAAACTGCAAATTTGGACCCATGGTGACTGACACTTGGAAGAACATCTTGTTTGTGCTGCGACAAGGAAGCCAGAGTCATGCGTCCTGACATGGCACACGTGTTCAGTTTAGTTGTCAAGTGTATTCTGAAGTCTTCCGCCCATCTGAAAGAAATCCGAACAGCAGGAAAGAAAGTTAGCATGCACTTCTGGCACTCCTACACCACCAAGCACAACCTTATGGAGCTTCAGCGTCAGAACGGTGTACCCCAACATAGTCTGATTTGCCATATTTCCACCCGTTGGAATTCCACCCTCCATATGCAGGATCCACTATAGGAACAGAGAAAAGCCATCACAGATTTCTGGATGATCCAAACGGATAGGGGGACACCCCTGTGTAAATTCAATGTAAACCATTGGCAGCTCATACGTGACACCGGCCGTTTGCTCAGGCCCTTTGAGGAAGCTACTTTATTAGACAGTTGCCAGGACTATGAGATGAGCGATGAGATTCCACTGCTTCATGTACTACAACACATGTTGGAAACCATGGCTGGTCAGGGCACTGGAGACATGGCACATACATTTCACAGCCACATGAAGCCTGTGGGGGCTGAAGTGGAGGAGGAGGAGGGGGTGGGGCACAGCAAACCACAGTTTAGGTTTCACAAAATGAAATTTTATCTAGTCATCTGACAGGAGAGGAGGAGCAGGAGCAGCCACAGGAGCTAGAGGGTTGGGAGGAAGGCGAGACAGAGGACCCAGACACACCGTGGCAGTTTAGAGTGGAGATGGAGACAGGTAGTCCCTCCGAGTCACTTGCACAAATGGCACGATGCATGCTCAGATGCTTGCGTACTAGTGAGCGCAAAATTGTCTCCATTTGTCAGCGGGAAGACTTCTGGCTCTCCAACTTATTGGACCCTCGCTTCCGGCACAAAATGGGGGCATTTTTTACCCCCACTGAGAGGGAGGACAAACTGACCTACTACAGAGACATCCCACGTAGTCAGTTGGGCGATGTCTATCTGTGCCATGGCCCATACTCCCGCAGGTCTGACTCGGGGGGACCTCTGCGGTCACCTTCCACTGCCATGGCTGCTGGGGGGGTGGAAGGAGCAGCAGCTTCATCAGCAGCAGCCTCAGTCTTCAGTCGCTAGTGAGTAGCTTTCTACACCAGCATAGTGAGTCTACTCATGAGCAGCAGGAAGACCTGGAGCTGGACCTCAAACAGCAGGTCATGTCATACCTTGACATGACCATGCCAACACACCTTCATGATCCACTGGATTTGCTGGGAAGCCAAACTTGACTTGTGTCCGCAACTAGCAGAGTTTGCCCTGGAAAAGCTGTACTGGCCGGACAGTAGTTGATTTAGATGGCAACTGGGCTGCTCTATATAATGAACCAAAATGGCAAATTTACCTCACAATATAAGCTATTGCCCCTCAGATTTACACAGGGGCTGCTCCATATAATGGTGCAAAACCATGAATTTACCTCATAATATAAACTATTGCCCCTCAGATTTACACAGGGGCTGCTCTATATAATGAAGCAAAATGGCAAATGTACCTCACTATATAAGCTAATGCCCCTCAGATTTACACAGGGGCTGCTCTATATTATGCTGCAAAATGGCAAATTTACCTCACAATATAAGCTATTGCCCCTCAGATTTACACAGGGCCTGCTCTATATAATGAAGCAAAATGGCAAATTTACCTCACAATATAAGCTAATGCCCCTCAGATTTACACAGGGGCTGCTCCATATAATGGTGCAAAACCATGAATTTACCTTATACCTTATACCTTATACCCTATTGCCCCTCAGATTTACAGAGGGGGTGCTCTATATAATGCAGCAAAATGGCAAATTTACCTCACTATATAAGCTATTACAGTTCTATATAAATAAAAATAAATAAAAAAAGGGCCTGTAGAAGCTTATTTAGCATAACAGATAGGGTGACATGTGCTGGTTTGGGATGCCCATATGGGCTAGTGTTTTGGCAGCAGTACAAAAACCAATGCAAAATGCAATAGCTTAATAAAGCTGATGCTGATCAACGCTTATTTAGTATAACAGATGGGGTGCAACATGCAGGTTTGGGATGCCCTGCGGCCTGGTGTATTTAAAGCAGACCAAAACCAATTCCAAATGCAATAACTTAATAAAGCTGAGGCTGTAGATGCTTATTTAGTATAAACAGATAGGGTGCAACGTGCAGCTTTGGGGTGCCCTGCGGCCTGGTTAAATGAAAGCAGTCAAAAAGGAAGTGCAAACTGAAGTAGCTTAATGAAGCTGATGCTGATCAACGCTTATGTTGTATACCAGATAGGGTGCAAGGTGCAGCTTTGGGGTGCCCTGCGGCCTGGTTTATTAAAAGCAGTCAAAAACAAGTGCAAACTGAAGTAGTTTAATAAAGCAGCTGATGCTGATCAACGCTTATGTTGTATAACAGATAGGGTTAAAATAGCATGTGCCTTGGGATGCCCGTGTGGCCTGGTATATTTTGAGCTGAACAAAAAGTAACAATAATCCAAGTACGAGAAATGCTTGTGCTTAACAAATAGGGTTAAACAGCATGTGCCTTGGGATGCCCGTGTGGCCTGGTATATTTTAAGCTGAACAAAAAGTAACAATAATCCAAGTATGAGAAATGCTTGTGCTTAACATATAGGGTTAATCAGCATGTGCCTTGGGATGCCCGTGTGGCCTGGTATATTTTAAGCTGAACAAAAAGTAACAATAATCCAAGTATGAGAAATAATTTTGACCTTCTTTACAGCGCCATACTTTGAAAAAAATCCTTAATTTCATGCCGATCAATCCAAAGGTCAATGCCCCCAACAAAAATAGTGTTCTGCATAAGTTTTCCTTCTGGAAGGACGTAACCTTTAGTTTACATGGTTGGGGTAGGTTATCTTACAAATTGGGATACCCCAGGCAGCAGTGTCATTGAAAGAGACAGTAATGCAGGCCATACGCAAGCAGAGAAACTCAGGCTGCAACAGGCCTCTTTAGTTTACATGGTTGGGGTAGGTTATCTTACAAATTGGGATACCCCACTGTATATGAAACCGAATATAATGTACACCCAAAAGTGGACAATCAGCATCCAAGAGGCCTGCTTAGTTTAAATAAGAGAGCTGCTTAGCTTAACCCTTTAAGTGCCAGCCTACCTGGAGTTTTTGTCACACTCTGTTGCCAGACCATTTTGCACTATTTTGCGCTCCCCATGTTCAAATGTGATTTTTGAAGGGATTTCCAGGGATTTCCCAGGAAAATGATATATTGTTTTTTTCAGCAGAGTCTGGGCTTTAACATGAAATGTCTTGTTTGTCATTTTTTAGGTGTATTCTCAATATTTTTGGTTAAATATGTGCAAAAAAAAAAAAAAAAAAAAAAAATTTTTACATATTGTAGTTTTTTTGTAATAAAAAATGTAAGTTTGTCAATTAAATCTTATTGCGTGTGAAATCCCAATTTCTCCCGGTTACAGTGGTACCACATATGTATAGGTAGACACCCTTTCCTGCCCAGGAGACTCCCCCAAACTGAAACAACGCTTTAGGGGATTTTCAGATAAAATACAACTGTGCTACGCAATATGCGCACCTTGCAGTTTTTCCAGAAAAACAACCCTTTACATTTGAAATACCCCCAACAAACTATATATTCTCTGGAAGTACACACCTCAGGCTTTCTAGGCGTACCAGGCTTGTTGATGTGCCCATAGTTTTCTGGAAGTAATCCCTCAATGGATTCTTTGGTTGCAAAGAGTTTCCCTAAAAAAAGGATAAAAAAGCAGAATCAAAGCCACATTTTCCTAAAAAAACTATATACAAACAAGAAAAAACAAGTTTAATCTGGAAACGCAACATCCCCCGAACAGAAAAATACCCAACATGCATAGGTTCTGTCAAGGGAAGAGTTGCCAAACACCCCAAAGTAAAGCATGTGCGTAACGGTAATTTTACTTGAAAATTTCAGCTCTGCAGACAAAGTGCGCACCTTGCGATTTTTCAACCAAAACAACCCTTGACATTTGGAATATCCCCGATAAACCATATATTCCCTGAAAGTACACACGTTAAGCTTTCTAAGGGTACCCAGCTTGTTGTAGTGGGCTCATCTTTCTGGAAGTAATCCCTCAAAGAATTCTTTGTTTGCGCAGGGTTTCCTTAAAAAATTTATAAAAAAGCTGAATAAAAAACACCTTTTCCTAAAATATAAATATGCAAACCAGAAAAAACAAGCTAAGTCTGAAAGCGCAAGGTCCCCCGAACAGAACAATACCCAACATGCATAGGTACTATTAACCCTTTTAATTGCCAGCCTACTTGAGATTTTGTCACCCTCTGTTGACAGGCCATTTTTCCCCATTTTGCGTCATGTTTTGCGCCATTTTTGCTGGAACTTTCAGGAAAATTATATATATATTTTTTTGCAGCAGAGTTTAGGCTTTAACATGAAATGTCTTGTTTGTAAATTTTTTTTTTTTTTTACAATATTATTAAGTAAAAATAATAAATAAATAAATAAAAAATGTTTTAAAAAAATTGACTCCTTTATTTTAAATAAAAAATGTATTTTATTAAGGAAAATCATATTGCATGTGAAAGCCCCATTTCTACCGATTAGAACGGTACCACATATTTATCGGTAGCCCCCTGTTCCTGCCCAGGAGACCCCCCTAACTGAAACAAGTATTTAATAACATTCACAAAAAAAATACAACTACCATCCACACTACAAAGGGTTAAATCGAGAAAAAAAATGACATAGGGTCCCCCCTCCCAGGGGAGGGAGACCCCATTTTTTTTTGATTTTTAAGGGTTAAGGGGTCATGGACCCCTTACCAGTTCACAAGGGGTTAAATGTAAATAATGACACAGACACAAGCATAGAAAAAATATTTTATTATTTTTTTTTTTTTTTTTTTTTTTTACACTGTACTCACCTCCCATCCATCCTGGAGCCCTCTGTCCCTCGGCGATCACTGGCTTCTGCTCACTTGCTAGAAGCCTTTTATAGCTGCTGGATGACAGAACACAAAGGGTTAATCAAAAAAAAAAATGACATAGGGCCCCCCCTCCCAGGGGGGGGGGGACCCCATTTTTTTTTTGATTTTTAAGGGTTAAAAACCCTTAAAAATCAAAAAAAAAATTGACGTGGGGTCCCCCTTACCCACAGTAACCAGCCCGGGACCAGCTATGGGGGCTTGTAGGCACAGAGTGGGGGGGCCAGCTTATGTGGCCCCCCCACCCTGCAGCCTACGAGCCCACATAGCCCATGTGGGCCCGGGCTCTTCTGCCCCCCCCTGGCCTTTGGGGAGGCAGGTAATGGGGGTGCCAGGGGTTAATGGCAAGCCACCCGCTAGTGCAGGTGACTTGCCACCCCCCCAGCCTTGTGAACTGGTATAGGGGTCATGGACCCCTTACCAGTTCACAAGGGGTTAATATTAAAAAATGACACAGACACAGAGAAAAAAAAATCTTTATTTTTCTTTTTTTTACACCATACTCACCTCCGATCCGACGTCCCTCGCCGCTGTCCCGCGCCGCTGTCACTGACAGATGCCGGTGCTGATCGGCGCAGGGCGGGTGACAGGCGAGGGGGCTCCGATCGGAGCCTCCTCACCTGACATCCGCCCTGCTCCGATCACCACCGGCATCTGACAGATGCCGGAGCTCGGAGGGGGTATAGGAGGAGCGGGATGACGTCATCCCGCTCCTCCCACAATGGGCGGAGCTCAGCGGCGGAGGCCAGCGCCGCCATTACAAGAGGTGAGGACCCGGAAGAGGGTCCTCACCTGAAGACTGCGCAGCCCAGGGGGGGGATCGGACCCCCCCCTGGTGAAGAGGAGACCCGGACAGAAGGCTCGGGCGCGGAGGTGAGTAAATGACAGTTTTATTTTTTTTTTTACAGCGGCGATCGGCAATCAGCGCTGGAAACGGGGGGGGGGCGGCTGGTTTCGGGCCCCCCCCTGAAGACGGAGGACGACGGGGGGCCGATCGGATGCCCCCCCAAGGAAGAGGGGACCCCAGGCTTCACAAGGATACCGGAGGTAAGTGATTTTTTTTTTCTATTTTTTAACTGTTTGTGGGAAATGCCAGGCACGTAGTTTCTACGTGCTTGGCACTTAACGGTAGGAGAGGCAACCACGTAGAAACTACGTGCTTGGCATTTAAAGGGTTAAATAAGAGAGCTGCTTAGTGAAAATAAGAGGCCTGCTTAGTTTAAATAAGAGAGCTGCTTAGTGTAAATAAGAGAGGTAGGTTATGTTATGTTACAGAATGGGATGCCCAAAGCAGACTTGAGATCAGTATATATGCACACAGCAACAGTGTGTAAGCAGACTGAAACAGCCCAAATTACTTTAAATAACTGTGCAGCTTACAGTAAATGCAGAGGCTAATGGTATGTTACAGAATGGGATGCCCCAACAGCCAGCAGTGCACCTGTGAGCAGTACTACTATGCACAGCAAAAGTGTCTTTATCAGGCCAAATGACTTTTAGAATAAGTGCAAAGGGTTATAGTAGTAAATAGAGGCTTGTGTAGTCACAGAATGGGATGCCCCAAGAGCCAGGAGTGCACCTGTGAGCAGTAATACTATGCACAGCAAGTGTGTTTATCAGGCCAAATTTCTATTAGAATAAGTGCAAATGGTTATGGTATTAAATAGAGGCTGGTGTAGTCACAGAATGGGATGCCCCAACAACCAGAGAGCACCTGGCAGCAGTACTACTATGCACAGCAAGTGTGTTTATCAGGCCAAATTTCTATTAGAATAAGTGCAAATGGTTATGGTATTAAATAGAGGCTGGTGTAGTCACAGAATGGGATGCCCCAACAGGAGTGCACCTGTGAGCAGTAATACTCTGCACAGCAAGTGTGTTTATCAGGCCAAATTTCTATTAGAATACGTGCAAAGGGTTACAGCAGTAAATAGAGGCTGGTGTAGTCACAGAATGGGATGCCCCAACAACCAGAGAGCACCTGACAGCAGTACTACTATGCACAGCAAGTGTGTCTATCAGGCCAAATTTCTATTAGAATAAGTGCAAATGGTTATGGTATTAAATAGAGGCTGGTGTAGTCACAGAATGGGATGCCCCAACAGGAGTGCACCTGTGAGCAGTAATACTATGCACAGCAAGTGTGTTTATCAGGCCAAATTTCTATTAGAATAAGTGCAAAGGGTTATAGTATTAAATAGAGGCTGGTGTAGTCACAGAAAGGGATGCCCCAACAACCAGAGAGCACCTGGCAGCAGTACAACTATGCAAAGCAAGTGTGTTTATCAGGCCAAATTTCTATTAGAATAAGTGCAAATGGTTATGGTATTAAATAGAGGCTGGTGTAGTCACAGAATGGGATGCCCCAACAACCAGAGAGCACCTGGCAGCAGTACTACTATGCACAGCAAGTGTGTTTATCAGGCCAAATTTCTATTAGAATAAGTGCAAATGGTTATGGTATTAAATAGAGGCTGGTGTAGTCACAGAATGGGATGCCCCAACAACCAGAGAGCACCTGGCAGCAGTACTACTATGCACAGCAAGTGTGTTTATCAGGCCAAATTTCTATTAGAATAAGTGCAAATGGTTATGGTATTAAATAGAGGCTGGTGTAGTCACAGAATGGGATGCCCCAACAGGAGTGCACCTGTGAGCAGTAATACTCTGCACAGCAAGTGTGTTTATCAGGCCAAATTTCTATTAGAATACGTGCAAAGGGTTACAGCAGTAAATAGAGGCTGGTGTAGTCACAGAATGGGATGCCCCAACAACCAGAGAGCACCTGATAGCAGTACTACTATGCACAGCAAGTGTGTTTATCAGGCCAAATTTCTATTAGAATAAGTGCAAATGGTTATGGTATTAAATAGAGGCTGGTGTAGTCACAGAATGGGATGCCCCAACAGGAGTGCACCTGTGAGCAGTAATACTATGCACAGCAAGTGTGTTTATCAGGCCAAATTTCTATTAGAATAAGTGCAAAGGGTTATAGTATTAAATAGAGGCTAGTGTAGTCACAGAAAGGGATGCCCCAACAACCAGAGAGCACCTGGCAGCAGTACAACTATGCACAGCAAGTGTGTTTATCAGGCCAAATTTCTATTAGAATAAGTGCAAATGGTTATGGTATTAAATAGAGGCTGGTGTAGTCATAGAATGGGATGCCCCAACAACCAGAGAGCACCTGGCAGCAGTACTACTATGCACAGCAAGTGTGTTTATCAGGCCAAATTTCTATTAGAATAAGTGCAAATGGTTATGGTATTAAATAGAGGCTGGTGTAGTCACAGAATGGGATGCCACAACAACCAGAAAGCACCTGGCAGCAGTACTACTATGCACAGCAAGTGTGTTTATCAGGCCAAATTTCTATTAGAATAAGTGCAAATGGTTATGGTATTAAATAGAGGCTGGTGTAGTCACAGAATGGGATGCCCCAACAAACAGAGAGCACCTGGCAGCAGTACTACTATGCACAGCAAGTGTGTTTATCAGGCCAAATTTCTATTAGAATACGTGCAAAGGGTTACAGCAGTAAATAGAGGCTGGTGTAGTCACAGAATGGGATGCCCCAACAGGAGTGCACCTGTGAGCAGTAATACTATGCACAGCAAGTGTGTTTATCAGGCCAAATTTCTATTAGAATAAGTGCAAATAGTTATGGTATTAAATATAGGCTGGTGTAGTCACAGAATGGGATGCCCCAACAACCAGAGAGCACCTGGCAGCAGTACTACTATGCACAGCAAGTGTGTTTATCAGGCCAAATTTCTATTAGAATAAGTGCAAATGGTTATGATATTAAATAGAGGCTGGTGTAGTCACAGAATGGGATGCCCCAACAACCAGAGAGCACCTGGCAGCAGTACTACTATGCACAGCAAGTGTGTTTATCAGGCCAAATTTCTATTAGAATAAGTGCAAATGGTTATGGTATTAAATAGAGGCTGGTGTAGTCACAGAATGGGATGCCCCAACAGGAGTGCACCTGTGAGCAGTAATACTCTGCACAGCAAGTGTGTTTATCAGGCCAAATTTCTATTAGAATACGTGCAAAGGGTTACAGCAGTAAATAGAGGCTGGTGTAGTCACAGAATGGGATGCCCCAACAACCAGAGAGCACCTGACAGCAGTACTACTATGCACAGCAAGTGTGTTTATCAGGCCAAATTTCTATTAGAATAAGTGCAAATGGTTATGGTATTAAATAGAGGCTGGTGTAGTCACAGAATGGGATGCCCCAACAACCAGAGAGCACCTGGCAGCAGTACTACTATGCACAGCAAGTGTGTTTATCAGGCCAAATTTCTATTAGAATAAGTGCAAATGGTTATGGTATTAAATAGAGGCTGGTGTAGTCACAGAATGGGATGCCACAACAACCAGAAAGCACCTGGCAGCAGTACTACTATGCACAGCAAGTGTGTTTATCAGGCCAAATTTCTATTAGAACAAGTGCAAATGGTTATGGTAT
Organism: Gastrophryne carolinensis; assembly: GCA_027917425.1. Classification (NCBI taxonomy): domain Eukaryota; kingdom Metazoa; phylum Chordata; class Amphibia; order Anura; family Microhylidae; genus Gastrophryne; species Gastrophryne carolinensis. Next base: position 41,580,230 of record CM051234.1, read on the forward strand.
TAAATAGAGGCTGGTGTAGTCACAGAATGGGATGCCCCAACAACCAGAGAGCACCTGGCAGCAGTACTACTATGCACAGCAAGTGTGTTCATCAGGCCAAATTTCTATTAGAATAAGTGCAAAGGGTTACAGCAGTAAATAGAGGCTGGTGTAGTCACAGAATGGGATGCCCCAACAGGAGTGCACCTGTGAGCAGTACAACTATGCACAGCAAGTGTGTTTATCAGGCCAAATTTCTATTAGAATAAGTGCAAATGGTTATGGTATTAAATAGAGGGTGGTGTAGTCACAGAATGGGATGCCCCAACAACCAGAGAGCACCTGGCAGCAGTACTACTATGCACAGCAAGTGTGTTTATCAGGCCAAATTTCTATTAGAATAAGTGCAAATGGTTATGATATTAAATAGAGGCTGGTGTAGTCACAGAATGGGATGCCCCAACAACCAGAGAGCACCTGGCAGCAGTACTACTATGCACAGCAAGTGTGTTTATCAGGCCAAATTTCTATTAGAATAAGTGCAAATGGTTATGGTATTAAATAGAGGCTGGTGTAGTCACAGAATGGGATGCCCCAACAACTAGAGAGCACCTGGCAGCAGTACTACTATGCACAGCAAGTGTGTATATCAGGCCAAATTTCTATTAGAATAAGTGCAAATGGTTATGGTATTAAATAGAGGCTGGTGTAGTCAAAGAATGGGATGCCCCAACAACCAGAGAGCACCTGGCAGCAGTACTACTATGCACAGCAAGTGTGTTAATCAGGCCAAATTTCTATTAGAATAAGTGCAAATGGTTATGGTATTAAATAGAGGCTGGTGTAGTCACAGAATGGTATGCCCCAACAACCAGAGAGCACCTGGCAGCAGTACTACTATGCACAGCAAGTGTATTTATCAGGCCAAATTTCTATTAGAATAAGTGCAAATGGTTATGGTATTAAATAGAGGCTGGTGTAGTCACAGAATGGGATGCCCCAACAACCAGAGAGCACCTGGCAGCAGTACTACTATGCACAGCAAGTGTGTTTATCAGGCCAAATTTCTATTAGAATAAGTGCAAAGGGTTACAGCAATAAATAGAGGCTGGTGTAGTCACAGAATGGGATGCCTCACAGCAGACTTGAGATCAGTTCAGTATATATGCACAGTTAGTGTATAAGCAGCCTGAAAATGCTAACAAAGCCAGTCAGCCAGCCAGTAACACTCAGGCTGGATGAAAAAAAAAAAAATCTCCCTGTGACTGCCTCCGATTTTTCCTAACTTTCCCTGCTTTTCGCTGACTTTCTGTCTGTCTCCTGCCTGTCTCCTGCCTGTCTTCTGTCTGTCCCTGTCTGTCCCTGGCTGTCTGTCTCTCCCTCACTACAGCAGCGTCCTGTCTCTCACGAATGCAATAGAGAAATGAGGAAAAGCAAGATGTCCGCCGACTTAAATAGCGCTGTGACGTCACCGGGCTTGCTGGCTGCTGATAGGCTGCATGTGACTGCCCCAGCTTGCACTGGCGCGGGGTTGATGTCTGGACATGTCCCGTCCGCCATCTTAGAATGCCTGTAATGTAAATGAATGGATGTTAAAGGAAAACTTCGAGCGATCGAATCGCGGGGAAATTCGGATTCGATCCGAATCGAATTTTTCATGAAATTCGGATCGAATCCAGGTTCGTCCGGATCGATTCGCTCATCCCTAATCTTAACGGATGTCCCTGTTACCTATTACTGAAATCTAGCCATCTTGCCTGATGTTGCTGTAAGTCATCACTGAGGCCTAGCTATTTAGCCAGATGTTCCTGCTTGTCATTATTTAGGTCTAGCCATGTAGGTTGACATTCCAGTTATCCATCACATAGATGTATAGCACCAACATAACAATAGATGTTACAAAATTGATAACATGGAAAATAAACTATGGGGACACCTACATAAATAACCCCCTTTTTTTTACATTATGGGGAAGACTGTCCCATTGAATGCAGGATGCCGGATATCTGATCAGTTTACAAACTCAGCACAAGGGAGTATGGAATTCCTCCATCGTATGTGTGCACTGAGGCCAAAATAGCTTAGTGTAGGCTTCTGTGTCTGCGGCACATGGGATACCGACCTATGTCGGACCAGAGCAGCCCCGCATAGCTTTAGTAAAACGGGTGCCTAAGAGCCCTTAGGCACTTATATATTGCAAATGGTTCAGCATATCAAAATCTCAGACTCAGCTTATCGTTACGTTCATCGCTCACTGAAAAGTCCTGGTAGATAGCGTGCGGGTCAGGGAAATGTATACAGCTAATGCTCGTGCTGCACCTGCCATTTATTTCCACAATCCTACCAGATATTAATAGATAATAAAACCTGTCCGCCACCTTTATCTGAGTATTGACATTTATGATTCAAGAACTTAAATGTCGTAGCGAGAATAAATTGTTCTTTAAAGGCACCTGATCGCAGCAACCCTCTAGGTACATTATATTTAGAGCCACTTTTTGAGTCATAAATAATCGGCTTGTAGAGGGATTCAGCCAGTTGACCTTGTGCAATAAAAGCACACGCGTGTGTGTGTCTGCTCAGAATGAGTAGTTTTTTTATTTAAATCTGCAAAGATAAAATGTCAAGATTACAATACACCATCTAATATACAGATGTGATTTTGGAGGGATTTTACATATGCCGCCTAGTAGATTTCTACAGTGATGTACTAAACGTGTTTATCTGTAGAAATAAAGTCAACTGGACTTGCTGGACTTTTCTTGAAGACTTTCCGCTCGTCATCCAACCTGAATTCTCACTTTAGGATGACTTGTACAAAAAATGTCTAGCAGTAGATACTACAGCTAAGCGTAGCTCCAATCAGCATCCTCTATCTGTAAGCAAACCGAGGTCAAGGACCTCATAGAGGTAGGTGGTTAAAGGTGTTATTTGACGAAAATAAATGTTGCATTCTGGAAACATAAGAGGCATGAAAGAAAGAAAGCTAGAAGTGGGGGTGCAAAATATAACCACCAGATACAGTGCTATTTTGACACTTCCCCATATGCAGGGATACTCACCTTCTGTCCTCCGCAGCTAAATGGTGGAAATTCGGTGCAGATCAAATCCTGTGCCACCCAGGCCATATTTTTTTGTCACTAGCACATCAGTCCCAGTGCCTACAGAACAACCCCGCTATTTACTGCAATAGAGGGGTCATGTCAGAACCCAGCATGTGCACTCCATTGCAGTAAAAAGAAGGGGGGAGCTAGCGTCACTGTGACTGATGGCGGGGGGTAGTCCTTTGTCGGGGGGGCTTTGCTGGCAGGAGACTGGGCATGTACTCAATCTCATTTTCCTGTTGCTGAGTGCTGGAGTAGGCCCGATCAGCTGCCAGGGACAAAGGGTGAGTAGTCTTTTGATTTTTCTTTTGTGTTTCCTGGGCATTCCCTTTAATTGTATTTGCATAAGGTGTTATTAAGATGCCTTGCTAGACTGATACTAAAAATAAAAACCAAATGGAGCAAAAGCAACCAAGGCTAATCATTGAAGCTCATATTCCAATGCTCATATTCCAAAACTCTACTTGTTATATTCCACCAAGACTAATCCTTGAGGCTCATATTCCAAAGCTCATATTCCAAAACTCTACTTGTTATATTCCACCAAGGCTAATCCTTGAAGCTCATATTCCAACGCTCATATTCTAAAACTCTACTTGTTATATTCCACCAAGACTAATCCTTGAGGCTCATATTCCAAAGCTCATATTCCTCTACTTGTTATATTCCACCAAGGCTAATCCTTGAAGCTCATATTCCAAAGCTCATATTCCAAAACTCTACTTGTTATATTCCACCAAGGCTAATCCTTCAAGCTCATATTCCAAAGCTCAGATTCCAAAGCTCATATTCCAAAATTATACTTGTTATATTGCACCAAGGCTAATCTTTGAAGCTCATATTCCAAAGCTCATATTCCAAAACTCCACTTGTCATATTCCACCAAGGCTAATCCTTCAAGCTCATATTCCAATGCTCATATTCCAAAATTCTACTTATTATACTCCACCAAGGCTAATCCTTCAAGCTCATATTCCAAAGCTTATATTCCAAAATTATACTTGTTATATTCCACCAAGGCTAATATTTCAAGCCTTGGTGGAATATAACAAGTAGAGTTTTGGAATATGAGCTTTTGCTCCATATGGTTTTTATTTTTATTATCAGTCTATCAGTACCATTGAGCCTATGGTTTACTGTGTGTATGTTAACATATATTCCATATAAACAAAGTGTGAAAGTATTTACAGCTCAGTATTATCACTTTTTACCTCGCTAGATGTGTTAAATTAACATTGTATGTGACAGGAAATATATTTCGCCTTCACCACTATTCAGCTTTTTTTTTATTTTAAATCAGTGCTCCTCTGTGTCCAGAACACAAAACTGATTTTCATCAAATGAGTGTCCTGTGGATTTCAGATGTGGGTATGGGTCCTGACCAGAGGAGTTAGCTCTTAGCTTAGAGAATTGACCTCTCCCTCACCTTAGTGTGCTGCAGACTTCTCATAGAATGAGACGCATCCCCTACATCCCCGCAGTTGTACTGAATAAACTGACCAGATGTCCCAATGTTGGTGGGGGGACAGTTGCCAATTTGAGAACTTTTGTCCCTCTGAAAACTCTAGGGACACTTAAATGTTCCACTTTGCTGACATTCTGGGGAAGGTTGCCCCACTGAATACATGATGCCGGATGTCTGGTCAGTTACAACTGCTTTGACTCTTTAATCAAATGGTGGTAGTGGAAAGCATGAATTGGTTGAGCAATGGCAAAGACACCAACATCTTTTATACACTGAAGATCTCTGGAGCACGTTACCGAGAGCAGTAGGGATGAGCGAATCGATCCGGACGAACCCGGATTCGATCCGAATTTCAGGAAAAATTCGATTCGGATCGAATCCGAATTTCCCCGCGATTCGATCACTCGAAGTTTTCCTTTAACATCCATTCATTTACATTACAGGCATTCTAAGATGGCGGGCGGGACATGTCTGGACATGTATCCCGCGCCAGTGCAAGCTGGGGCAGTCACATGCAGCCTATCAGCAGCCAGCAAGCCCGGTGACGTCACACAGCGGTATTTAACGGCGGCCATCTTGCTTTTCCTCATTTCTCTATTGCATTCGTGACAGACAGACAGAACGCTGTGTAGCTGAGGCAGTTAGACAGGCTGGAGACAGGCTGGAGACAGGGACAGACAGGGACAGACAGGGACAGGCTGGAGACAGGCAGGAGACAGGCAGGAGACAGACAGGAGACAGACAGAAAGCCAGGGAAAGGTAGGAAAAACGGAGCTGGCTGACAGGGAGATTTTTTTTTTTTCATCCAGCCTTTGTTAGCGTTTTCAGGCTGCTTATAGTAACTAACTGTGCATATATACTGAACTGATCTTAAGTCTGCTGTGAGGCATCCCATTCTGTGACTAAAGCAGCCTCTGTTTAAGACCATCTAAGCATTTGCTCTAATCATATTTGAAATTAGGCCTGATAAAGACACTTTTGCTGGCCAAAGCACTACTGTACCCTGGCAGCTCGATTCCTGCCCGGGGCATCCCATTCTGTGACTAAAGCAGCCTCTGTTTAAGACCATATAAGCATTTGCTCTAATCATATTTGAAATTAGGCCTGATAAAGACACTTTTGCTGGCCAAAGCACTACTGTACCCTGGCAGCTCGATTCCTGCCCGGGGCATCCCATTCTGTGACTAAAGCAGCCTCTGTTTAAGACCATATAAGCATTTGCTCTAATCATATTTGAAATTAGGCCTGATAAAGACACTTTTGCTGGCCAAAGCACTACTGTACCCTGGCAGCTCGATTCCTGCCCGGGGCATCCCATTCTGTGACTAAAGCAGCCTCTGTTTAAGACCATATAAGCATTTGCTCTAATCATATTTGAAATTAGGCCTGATAAAGACACTTTTGCTGGCCAAAGCACTACTGTACCCTGGCAGCTCGATTCCTGCCCGGGGCATCCCATTCTGTGACTAAAGCAGCCTCTGTTTAAGACCATATAAGCATTTGCTCTAATCATATTTGAAATTAGGCCTGATAAAGACACTTTTGCTGGCCAAAGCACTACTGTACCCTGGCAGCTCGATTCCTGCCCGGGGCATCCCATTCTGTGACTAAAGCAGCCTCTGTTTAAGACCATATAAGCATTTGCTCTAATCATATTTGAAATTAGGCCTGATAAAGACACTTTTGCTGGCCAAAGCACTACTGTACCCTGGCAGCTCGATTCCTGCCCGGGGCCTCCCATTCTGTGACTAAAGCAGCCTCTGTTTAAGACCATATAAGCATTTGCTCTAATCATATTTGAAATTAGGCCTGATAAAGACACTTTTGCTGGCCAAAGCACTACTGTACCCTGGCAGCTCGATTCCTGCCCGGGGCATCCCATTCTGTGACTAAAGCAGCCTCTGTTTAAGACCATATAAGCATTTGCTCTAATCATATTTGAAATTAGGCCTGATAAAGACACTTTTGCTGGCCAAAGCACTACTGTACCCTGGCAGCTCGATTCCTGCCCGGGGCATCCCATTCTGTGACTAAAGCAGCCTCTGTTTAAGACCATATAAGCATTTGCTCTAATCATATTTGAAATTAGGCCTGATAAAGACACTTTTGCTGGCCAAAGCACTACTGTACCCTGGCAGCTCGATTCCTGCCCGGGGCATCCCATTCTGTGACTAAAGCAGCCTCTGTTTAAGACCATATAAGCATTTGCTCTAATCATATTTGAAATTAGGCCTGATAAAGACACTTTTGCTGGCCAAAGCACTACTGTACCCTGGCAGCTCGATTCCTGCCCGGGGCATCCCATTCTGTGACTAAAGCAGCCTCTGTTTAAGACCATATAAGCATTTGCTCTAATCATATTTGAAATTAGGCCTGATAAAGACACTTTTGCTGGCCAAAGCACTACTGTACCCTGGCAGCTCGATTCCTGCCCGGGGCATCCCATTCTGTGACTAAAGCAGCCTCTGTTTAAGACCATAAAAGCATTTGCTCTAATCATATTTGAAATTAGGCCTGATAAAGACACTTTTGCTGGCCAAAGCACTACTGTACCCTGGCAGCTCGATTCCTGCCCGGGGCATCCCATTCTGTGACTAAAGCAGCCTCTGTTTAAGACCATATAAGCATTTGCTCTAATCATATTTGAAATTAGGCCTGATAAAGACACTTTTGCTGGCCAAAGCACTACTGTACCCTGGCAGCTCGATTCCTGCCCGGGGCATCCCATTCTGTGACTAAAGCAGCCTCTGTTTAAGACCATATAAGCATTTGCTCTAATCATATTTGAAATTAGGCCCGATAAAGACACTTTTGCTGGCCAAAGCACTACTGTACCCTGGCAGCTCGATTCCTGCCCGGGGCATCCCATTCTGTGACTAAAGCAGCCTCTGTTTAAGACCATATAAGCATTTGCTCTAATCATATTTGAAATTAGGCCTGATAAAGACACTTTTGCTGGCCAAAGCACTACTGTACCCTGGCAGCTCGATTCCTGCCCGGGGCATCCCATTCTGTGACTAAAGCAGCCTCTGTTTAAGACCATATAAGCATTTGCTCTAATCATATTTGAAATTAGGCCTGATAAAGACACTTTTGCTGGCCAAAGCACTACTGTACCCTGGCAGCTCGATTCCTGCCCGGGGCATCCCATTCTGTGACTAAAGCAGCCTCTGTTTAAGACCATCTAAGCATTTGCTCTAATCATATTTGAAATTAGGCCTGATAAAGACACTTTTGCTGGCCAAAGCACTACTGTACCCTGGCAGCTCGATTCCTGCCCGGGGCATCCCATTCTGTGACTAAAGCAGCCTCTGTTTAAGACCATATAAGCATTTGCTCTAATCATATTTGAAATTAGGCCTGATAAAGACACTTTTGCTGGCCAAAGCACTACTGTACCCTGGCAGCTCGATTCCTGCCCGGGGCATCCCATTCTGTGACTAAAGCAGCCTCTGTTTAAGACCATATAAGCATTTGCTCTAATCATATTTGAAATTAGGCCTGATAAAGACACTTTTGCTGGCCAAAGCACTACTGTACCCTGGCAGCTCGATTCCTGCCCGGGGCATCCCATTCTGTGACTAAAGCAGCCTCTGTTTAAGACCATATAAGCATTTGCTCTAATCATATTTGAAATTAGGCCTGATAAAGACACTTTTGCTGGCCAAAGCACTACTGTACCCTGGCAGCTCGATTCCTGCCCGGGGCATCCCATTCTGTGACTAAAGCAGCCTCTGTTTAAGACCATATAAGCATTTGCTCTAATCATATTTGAAATTAGGCCTGATAAAGACACTTTTGCTGGCCAAAGCACTACTGTACCCTGGCAGCTCGATTCCTGCCCGGGGCATCCCATTCTGTGACTAAAGCAGCCTCTGTTTAAGACCATATAAGCATTTGCTCTAATCATATTTGAAATTAGGCCTGATAAAGACACTTTTGCTGGCCAAAGCACTACTGTACCCTGGCAGCTCGATTCCTGCCCGGGGCATCCCATTCTGTGACTAAAGCAGCCTCTGTTTAAGACCATATAAGCATTTGCTCTAATCATATTTGAAATTAGGCCTGATAAAGACACTTTTGCTGGCCAAAGCACTACTGTACCCTGGCAGCTCGATTCCTGCCCGGGGCATCCCATTCTGTGACTAAAGCAGCCTCTGTTTAAGACCATATAAGCATTTGCTCTAATCATATTTGAAATTAGGCCTGATAAAGACACTTTTGCTGGCCAAAGCACTACTGTACCCTGGCAGCTCGATTCCTGCCCGGGGCATCCCATTCTGTGACTAAAGCAGCCTCTGTTTAAGACCATATAAGCATTTGCTCTAATCATATTTGAAATTAGGCCTGATAAAGACACTTTTGCTGGCCAAAGCACTACTGTACCCTGGCAGCTCGATTCCTGCCCGGGGCATCCCATTCTGTGACTAAAGCAGCCTCTGTTTAAGACCATATAAGCATTTGCTCTAATCATATTTGAAATTAGGCCTGATAAAGACACTTTTGCTGGCCAAAGCACTACTGTACCCTGGCAGCTCGATTCCTGCCCGGGGCATCCCATTCTGTGACTAAAGCAGCCTCTGTTTAAGACCATATAAGCATTTGCTCTAATCATATTTGAAATTAGGCCTGATAAAGACACTTTTGCTGGCCAAAGCACTACTGTACCCTGGCAGCTCGATTCCTGCCCGGGGCATCCCATTCTGTGACTAAAGCAGCCTCTGTTTAAGACCATATAAGCATTTGCTCTAATCATATTTGAAATTAGGCCTGATAAAGACACTTTTGCTGGCCAAAGCACTACTGTACCCTGGCAGCTCGATTCCTGCCCGGGGCATCCCATTCTGTGACTAAAGCAGCCTCTGTTTAAGACCATATAAGCATTTGCTCTAATCATATTTGAAATTAGGCCTGATAAAGACACTTTTGCTGGCCAAAGCACTACTGTACCCTGGCAGCTCGATTCCTGCCCGGGGCATCCCATTCTGTGACTAAAGCAGCCTCTGTTTAAGACCATATAAGCATTTGCTCTAATCATATTTGAAATTAGGCCTGATAAAGACACTTTTGCTGGCCAAAGCACTACTGTACCCTGGCAGCTCGATTCCTGCCCGGGGCATCCCATTCTGTGACTAAAGCAGCCTCTGTTTAAGACCATATAAGCATTTGCTCTAATCATATTTGAAATTAGGCCTGATAAAGACACTTTTGCTGGCCAAAGCACTACTGTACCCTGGCAGCTCAATTCCTGCCCGGGGCATCCCATTCTGTGACTAAAGCAGCCTCTGTTTAAGACCATATAAGCATTTGCTCTAATCATATTTGAAATTAGGCCTGATAAAGACACTTTTGCTGGCCAAAGCACTACTGGACCCTGCCAGGTCCATTCCTGCCCAGGGCATCCCATTCTGTGACTACAGCAGCCTCTGTTTAAGACCATATAAGCATTTGCTCTTATCATATTTGAAATTAGGCCTGATAAAGACACTTTTGCTGGCCAAAGCACTACTGGACCCTGCCAGGTCCATTCCTGCCCGGGGCATCCCATTCTGTGACTACAGCAGCCTCTGTTTAAGACCATATAAGCATTTGCTCTTATCATATTTGAAATTAGGCCTGATAAAGACACTTTTGCTGGCCAAAGCACTACTGGACCCTGCCAGGTCGATTCCTGCCCGGGGCATCCCATTCTGTGACTACAGCAGCCTCTGTTTAAGACCATATAAGCATTTGCTCTTATCATATTTGAAATTAGCCTGATAAAGACACTTTTGCTGGCCAAAGCACTACTGGACCCTGCCAGGTCCATTCCTGCCCAGGGCATCCCATTCTGTGACTAAAGCAGCCTCTGTTTAAGACCATATAAGCATTTGCTCTTATTATATTTATATTATAAGACACTTTTGCTGGGCATAGGCTTACTGCTGCCTGCCAGGTGCACTTCTGTTGAGGCATCCCATTCTGTAACATAGCATACCCCTCTTTATTTACACTAAGCAGCTCTCTTATTTACACTAAGCAGGCCTGTTGGAGGCTGAGTGTTACTGCTCACTTTTGGTGTGCATTATATTCTGTTTCATATAGACCCACCGCTGCCCGGGGTTTTTTTAAATATCACCTACTACCACGCCAGTTAGACTATGTCGGGCAGACAAGTGCCTGGAAGTGAAAAGAGGAGTGGCAGAGGCCAAGATTCCGCAGGCAGAGCTCGCATCAGACTGGGGGCCAGTAGCAGCAGGAGTCACGCTGAGAGACCTAATCTGCCAGTATCTGCTAGCGGTCGGGTCTCCACCAGTAACGCATCTGCCGTGGTAGATTGGTTGACGCGCTCATCAACAACATCATCACAACTTACGTCTGAGACCCCCAGTCTAGGGTCGGTAGGTTCCTCTGACACAACCCTGAGTTGGCATGCCCCGAGAGCAGTCCCTGTCCTCCCATTGCCTCTGGCCTACGCCGTTCCCTCCCCCAGCGACGTATCCTATGCTTTGGGTTCAGCTCCACTCTTTAGTGAGGAGGACCATCAGATAGAGGACAGTCAGCAGCTACTGCCCAGCCAAGAAATGGAGGTGGCTTCTTTAGCTAGGCAGACAAATAGTGATGTGGACAGTGTCGTGGGTGCTGCGAGCGTTCCAGCTCCTGCGCCAGACACTGTTGACGAATCCACGAACATCAGTGACGTACAGCCACAACTCGGTGATGATGATGATGATGACGATGAAGCCGATCGCACTTGGGAGCCGGGTGATGAAGGGGCTTCATCGTCATCATCAGGAGAAGAGGGGTGCAGTTTGCCCCGGAGTCAGCAGCTGAGGCAGCAAGGTGGTAGCAGTCAGCATGGGGGCACAATTCCAAAGGCTGGAGCCGGCCGGGGCCGGGGCCGGGGTAGAGCACCTGCTGTGCGGCAGTCTACCTTATCGGGAGGTAGTGGAGCAGGGGTTCCTGGAGTTGGCAACAGCAGCAGTGAATCAGTGAGGCCAGGGGGTGGGAAAAGTAGCTACTCGGCAGTGTGGCAGTTTTTCCTGAGGCATCCGCAGGAGGGTAACATGGCCACATGCAAGATATGTAGGCAAAAGGTGAAGCGTGGCCAGGGTCCAAATGTTGGCACCACGGCCCTGCGTCAACATATGATGCGTCACCATAAAACGACCTGGGAGAACCGAGGCTCCCAAGGGGTGGTCCAGTCTGCTTCCTCACCAAGTGAGCTCCCAATTTCTGCCAGCCAAGGCTCCAGCACCTCAGCCGAAGGCAGCTGTGCGTCATACCCATCCTCTGTCGCTCCTGCTCCTCCTCCTCCTCCTCCAAGTCATGCATCCCGCCAGCAATCCATCAGCGAAGCCATGTCCAAGAGACAGCAGTATGCGCCCACTCATCCTACGGCGCAGAAGCTGAATGTGCTCCTGTCCAAGTTGCTGGTGCTGCAGTCGCTCCCTTTTCAGGTGGTGGAATCTGCACCTTTCAGAGAACTGATGGCTTGTGCCGAGCCGAGGTGGAGAGTCCCAAGCCGTCATTTCTTTGCCAAGAAGGCAGTACCAGCGCTGCACACTTTTGTTGAACAGAAGGTGGGCCAGTCCTTGAGCCTGTCGGTGTGTAGCAAAATACATGGCAGCGCCGACATCTGGAGCTGTAACTACGGTCAGGGGCAGTACATGTCGTTTACGGCCCACTGGGTGAATGTGGTCCCTTTGCAGCAGCAACTTGGACAGGTCACGCCGCTTCGGCCTCCGCGCTCTCTGCCCATTGGGCCTGTGACACCGTGCGACTCGGCCTCCTCATCCTCCGCCATCTCCTCACCCTCCACTGTAGGCTCAAGTCTCAGTGCCCCTCCAGTCTACCATGTGTGCAGGGCACGGAGGTGTCACGCAGTGCTTCACATGGTTTGTCTTGGCGAACGGAGTCACACAGGGGAGGAACTGCTTAAATGTATTCATCAGGAAATCCAAACATGGCTTACTCCGAGAAAACTTAAAATGGGAATCATGGTTACCGACAATGGGAAGAACATTTTGTCTGCGCTGCGCCAAGGAAGCCTGACCCATGCCCCCTGCATGGCTCACGTCTTCAATCTGGTTGTCAAGCGGTTTCTGAAGTGTTCCCCCCATCTGCAGGACATCCTAACAACTTCACGGAAACTTTGCATGCACTTCAGCCACTCCTACACTGCCAAACACACCCTTCTTGAGCTACAGCGTCAGAATGGTATCCCCCAACATAGTCTGATTTGCGATGTTTCCACCCGTTGGAATTCCACCCTTCACATGTTGGACCAATTATATGAACAGAGAAAAGCCATCACGGATTTCCTGATGATCCAAGCAGATAGGGGGACTCCCCTGTGTAACTTCAATGTCAACCAGTGGCAGCTCATACGTGACACCTGCCGTTTGCTCAGGCCCTTTGAGGAAGCCACTTTATTTGTCAGTCGGCAGGATTACGGGATGAACGACGTGATTCCACTGCTTCATGTACTGCAGCACATGTTGGAAACCATGGCTGGTCAGGGCACTGGAGACATGGCGTTTACATCTTACGGCCACATGAACCCCCTTGGAGCTGAACTGGAGGAGGAGGAGGAGGAAGAGGAGGAGGAGGAGTTGCCCAGCGAAACACAGTTTAGGCTTGGCGAAATGGCTGGTTTATCTAGTCAGCGGACAGGAGAGGAGGAGCAGGAGCAGCCAGAGGAGCTAGAGGTTTTTGAGGAAGGAGAGACAGAGGACCCGGGCACACCGTGGCAGTATGCAGTGGAGATGGAGACAGGTAGTCCATCCGAGTCACTTGCGCAAATGGCACGAAGCATGCTCACGTGCTTGCGTAGTGACCCCAGAATTGTTTCCATCTGTCGGCGGGATGACTTCTGGCTGTCCACCTTATTGGACCCTCGCTTCCGGCACAAAATGGGGGCATTTTTTAAACCCACCGAGAGGGAGGACAAACTCAACTACTACAAAGACATTCTACGTAGGCAGTTGGCCGATGCCTATCTGCGCCATGGTCCATACTCTCGCAGGTCTGACTCGAGGGGACCTCTGCGCTCACCTTCCACTGCCATGGCCGCTGGGGGGGTTGGCAGCAGCAGCAGCAGAAGCTCCATCAGCAGCAGCAGCCTCAGTCTTCAGTCGCTAATGAGTAGCTTTCTACACCCGCATAGTGAGGCTACTCATGAGCAGCAGGAAGACCTGGAGCAGGACCTGAACCAGCAGGTCATGTCATACTTTGACATGACCATGCCAACACACCTTGAGGATCCGCTGGACTTCTGGGCAGCCAAACTTGATTTGTGGCCGCAACTAGCAGAGTTTGCCCTGGAAAAGCTGTCCTGCCCGGCAAGTAGCGTGCCATCTGAGCGGGTGTTTAGTGCGGCGGGGGCCATAGTTACGGCGAGGAGAACTCGTCTGTCAACTAAAAATGTGGAGAGACTCACCTTTGTCAAAATGAATCAGGGATGGATCAGCCAGGATTTCCACCCACCAATGCCTGATGCATGCGACTAGATTCAGCATGGTGCCACGTTTTACACTTTCCAAATGGTGCAAAACATATTTATGTCTTTAGGCCATTTTTTGGGCTCCTGCTGCTGCTACTGTCAACTCCTGCCAACTCCAGGGTGTGATTCATCCAATTTTTGGGCTCCTGAAGCCAACTCCAGTGTATATTTGGGCTCCTGCTGCTGCTGCTGCCAACTTCTGCCAACTCCAGGGTGTGATTCATCCAATTTTTGGGCTCCTGAAGCCAACTCCAGTGTATATTTGGGCTCCTGCCGCTGCTGCTGCCAACTTCTGCCAACTCCAGGGTGTGATTCATCCAATTTTTGGGCTCCTGAAGCCAACTCCAGTGTATATTTGGGCTCCTGCTGCTGCTACTGTCAACTCCTGCCAACTCCAGGGTGTGATTCATCCAATTTTTGGGCTCCTGAAGCCAACTCCAGTGTATATTTGGGCTCCTGCTGCTGCTGCTGCCAACTTCTGCCAACTCCAGGGTGTGATTCATCCAATTTTTGGGCTCCTGAAGCCAACTCCAGTGTATATTTGGGCTCCTGCTGCTGCTACTGTCAACTCCTGCCAACTCCAGGGTGTGATTCATCCAATTTTTGGGCTCCTGAAGCCAACTCCAGTGTATATTTGGGCTCCTGCTGCTGCTGCTGTCAACTCCTGCCAACTCCAGGGTGTGATTCATCCAATTTTTGGGCTCCTGAAGCCAACTCCAGTGTATATTTGGGCTCCTGCTGCTGCTGCTGCCAACTTCTGCCAACTCCAGGGTGTGATTCATCCAATTTTTGGGCTCCTGAAGCCAACTCCAGTGTATATTTGGGCTCCTGCTGCTGCTGCTGTCAACTCCTGCCAACTCCAGGGTGTGATTCATCCAATTTTTGGGCTCCTGAAGCCAACTCCAGTGTATATTTGGGCTCCTGCTGCTGCTGCTGCCAACTTCTGCCAACTCCAGGGTGTGATTCATCCAATTTTTGGGCTCCTGAAGCCAACTCCAGTGTATATTTGGGCTCCTGCTGCTGCTGCTGCCAACTTCTGCCAACTCCAGGGTGTGATTCATCCAATTTTTGGGCTCCTGAAGCCAACTCCAGTGTATATTTGGGCTCCTGCTGCTGCTGCTGCCAACTTCTGCCAACTCCAGGGTGTGATTCATCCAATTTTTGGGCTCCTGAAGCCAACTCCAGTGTATATTTGGGCTCCTGCTGCTGCTGCTGTCAACTCCTGCCAACTGCAGGGTGTGATTCATCCAATTTTTGGGCTCCTGAAGCCAACTCCAGTGTATATTTGGGCTCCTGCTGCTGCTGCTGCCAACTTCTGCCAACTCCAGGGTGTGATTCATCCAATTTTTGGGCTCCTGAAGCCAACTCCAGTGTATATTTGGGCTCCTGCTGCTGCTACTGTCAACTCCTGCCAACTCCAGGGTGTGATTCATCCAATTTTTGGGCTCCTGAAGCCAACTCCAGTGTATATTTGGGCTCCTGCTGCTGCTGCTGCCAACTCCTGCCAACTCCAGGGTGTGATTCATCCAATTTTTGGGCTCCTGAAGCCAACTCCAGTGTATATTTGGGCTCCTGCTGCTGCTGCTGTCAACTCCTGCCAACTCCAGGGTGTGATTCATCCAATTTTTGGGCTCCTGAAGCCAACTCCAGTGTATATTTGGGCTCCTGCTGCTGCTGCTGCCAACTTCTGCCAACTCCAGGGTGTGATTCATCCAATTTTTGGGCTCCTGAAGCCAACTCCAGTGTATATTTGGGCTCCTGCTGCTGCTGCTGCCAACTTCTGCCAACTCCAGGGTGTGATTCATCCAATTTTTGGGCTCCTGAAGCCAACTCCAGTGTATATTTGGGCTCCTGCTGCTGCTGCTGCCAACTTCTGCCAACTCCAGGGTGTGATTCATCCAATTTTTGGGCTCCTGAAGCCAACTCCAGTGTATATTTGGGCTCCTGCTGCTGCTGCTGTCAACTCCTGCCAACTCCAGGGTGTGATTCATCCAATTTTTGGGCTCCTGAAGCCAACTCCAGTGTATATTTGGGCTCCTGCTGCTGCTGCTGCCAACTTCTGCCAACTCCAGGGTGTGATTCATCCAATTTTTGGGCTCCTGAAGCCAACTCCAGTGTATATTTGGGCTCCTGCTGCTGCTGCTGCCAACTTCTGCCAACTCCAGGGTGTGATTCATCCAATTTTTGGGCTCCTGAAGCCAACTCCAGTGTATATTTGGGCTCCTGCTGCTGCTGCTGTCAACTCCTGCCAACTCCAGGGTGTGATTCATCCAATTTTTGGGCTCCTGAAGCCAACTCCAGTGTATATTTGGGCTCCTGCTGCTGCTGCTGTCAACTCCTGCCAACTCCAGGGTGTGATTCATCCAATTTTTGGGCTCCTGAAGCCAACTCCAGTGTATATTTGGGCTCCTGCTGCTGCTGCTGCCAACTTCTGCCAACTCCAGGGTGTGATTCATCCAATTTTTGGGCTCCTGAAGCCAACTCCAGTGTATATTTGGGCTCCTGCTGCTGCTGCTGTCAACTCCTGCCAACTCCAGGGTGTGATTCATCCAATTTTTGGGCTCCTGAAGCCAACTCCAGTGTATATTTGGGCTCCTGCTGCTGCTGCTGTCAACTCCTGCCAACTGCAGGGTGTGATTCATCCAATTTTTGGGCTCCTGAAGCCAACTCCAGTGTATATTTGGGCTCCTGCTGCTGCTGCTGCCAACTTCTGCCAACTCCAGGGTGTGATTCATCCAATTTTTGGGCTCCTGAAGCCAACTCCAGTGTATATTTGGGCTCCTGCTGCTGCTACTGTCAACTCCTGCCAACTCCAGGGTGTGATTCATCCAATTTTTGGGCTCCTGAAGCCAACTCCAGTGTATATTTGGGCTCCTGCTGCTGCTGCTGTCAACTCCTGCCAACTCCAGGGTGTGATTCATCCAATTTTTGGGCTCCTGAAGCCAACTCCAGTGTATATTTGGGCTCCTGCTGCTGCTGCTGCCAACTTCTGCCAACTCCAGGGTGTGATTCATCCAATTTTTGGGCTCCTGAAGCCAACTCCAGTGTATATTTGGGCTCCTGCTGCTGCTGCTGTCAACTCCTGCCAACTCCAGGGTGTGATTCATCCAATTTTTGGGCTCCTGAAGCCAACTCCAGTGTATATTTGGGCTCCTGCTGCTGCTGCTGCCAACTTCTGCCAACTCCAGGGTGTGATTCATCCAATTTTTGGGCTCCTGAAGCCAACTCCAGTGTATATTTGGGCTCCTGCTGCTGCTGCTGCCAACTTCTGCCAACTCCAGGGTGTGATTCATCCAATTTTTGGGCTCCTGAAGCCAACTCCAGTGTATATTTGGGCTCCTGCTGCTGCTGCTGCCAACTTCTGCCAACTCCAGGGTGTGATTCATCCAATTTTTGGGCTCCTGAAGCCAACTCCAGTGTATATTTGGGCTCCTGCTGCTGCTGCTGTCAACTCCTGCCAACTGCAGGGTGTGATTCATCCAATTTTTGGGCTCCTGAAGCCAACTCCAGTGTATATTTGGGCTCCTGCTGCTGCTGCTGCCAACTTCTGCCAACTCCAGGGTGTGATTCATCCAATTTTTGGGCTCCTGAAGCCAACTCCAGTGTATATTTGGGCTCCTGCTGCTGCTACTGTCAACTCCTGCCAACTCCAGGGTGTGATTCATCCAATTTTTGGGCTCCTGAAGCCAACTCCAGTGTATATTTGGGCTCCTGCTGCTGCTGCTGCCAACTCCTGCCAACTCCAGGGTGTGATTCATCCAATTTTTGGGCTCCTGAAGCCAACTCCAGTGTATATTTGGGCTCCTGCTGCTGCTGCTGTCAACTCCTGCCAACTCCAGGGTGTGATTCATCCAATTTTTGGGCTCCTGAAGCCAACTCCAGTGTATATTTGGGCTCCTGCTGCTGCTGCTGCCAACTTCTGCCAACTCCAGGGTGTGATTCATCCAATTTTTGGGCTCCTGAAGCCAACTCCAGTGTATATTTGGGCTCCTGCTGCTGCTGCTGCCAACTTCTGCCAACTCCAGGGTGTGATTCATCCAATTTTTGGGCTCCTGAAGCCAACTCCAGTGTATATTTGGGCTCCTGCTGCTGCTGCTGCCAACTTCTGCCAACTCCAGGGTGTGATTCATCCAATTTTTGGGCTCCTGAAGCCAACTCCAGTGTATATTTGGGCTCCTGCTGCTGCTGCTGTCAACTCCTGCCAACTCCAGGGTGTGATTCATCCAATTTTTGGGCTCCTGAAGCCAACTCCAGTGTATATTTGGGCTCCTGCTGCTGCTGCTGCCAACTTCTGCCAACTCCAGGGTGTGATTCATCCAATTTTTGGGCTCCTGAAGCCAACTCCAGTGTATATTTGGGCTCCTGCTGCTGCTGCTGCCAACTTCTGCCAACTCCAGGGTGTGATTCATCCAATTTTTGGGCTCCTGAAGCCAACTCCAGTGTATATTTGGGCTCCTGCTGCTGCTGCTGTCAACTCCTGCCAACTCCAGGGTGTGATTCATCCAATTTTTGGGCTCCTGAAGCCAACTCCAGTGTATATTTGGGCTCCTGCTGCTGCTGCTGTCAACTCCTGCCAACTCCAGGGTGTGATTCATCCAATTTTTGGGCTCCTGAAGCCAACTCCAGTGTATATTTGGGCTCCTGCTGCTGCTGCTGCCAACTTCTGCCAACTCCAGGGTGTGATTCATCCAATTTTTGGGCTCCTGAAGCCAACTCCAGTGTATATTTGGGCTCCTGCTGCTGCTGCTGTCAACTCCTGCCAACTCCAGGGTGTGATTCATCCAATTTTTGGGCTCCTGAAGCCAACTCCAGTGTATATTTGGGCTCCTGCTGCTGCTGCTGTCAACTCCTGCCAACTGCAGGGTGTGATTCATCCAATTTTTGGGCTCCTGAAGCCAACTCCAGTGTATATTTGGGCTCCTGCTGCTGCTGCTGCCAACTTCTGCCAACTCCAGGGTGTGATTCATCCAATTTTTGGGCTCCTGAAGCCAACTCCAGTGTATATTTGGGCTCCTGCTGCTGCTACTGTCAACTCCTGCCAACTCCAGGGTGTGATTCATCCAATTTTTGGGCTCCTGAAGCCAACTCCAGTGTATATTTGGGCTCCTGCTGCTGCTGCTGTCAACTCCTGCCAACTCCAGGGTGTGATTCATCCAATTTTTGGGCTCCTGAAGCCAACTCCAGTGTATATTTGGGCTCCTGCTGCTGCTGCTGCCAACTTCTGCCAACTCCAGGGTGTGATTCATCCAATTTTTGGGCTCCTGAAGCCAACTCCAGTGTATATTTGGGCTCCGGCTGCTGCTGCTGTCAACTCCTGCCAACTCCAGGGTGTGATTCATCCAATTTTTGGGCTCCTGAAGCCAACTCCAGTGTATATTTGGGCTCCTGCTGCTGCTGCTGCCAACTTCTGCCAACTCCAGGGTGTGATTCATCCAATTTTTGGGCTCCTGAAGCCAACTCCAGTGTATATTTGGGCTCCTGCTGCTGCTGCTGCCAACTTCTGCCAACTCCAGGGTGTGATTCATCCAATTTTTGGGCTCCTGAAGCCAACTCCAGTGTATATTTGGGCTCCTGCTGCTGCTGCTGCCAACTTCTGCCAACTCCAGGGTGTGATTCATCCAATTTTTGGGCTCCTGAAGCCAACTCCAGTGTATATTTGGGCTCCTGCTGCTGCTGCTGTCAACTCCTGCCAACTGCAGGGTGTGATTCATCCAATTTTTGGGCTCCTGAAGCCAACTCCAGTGTATATTTGGGCTCCTGCTGCTGCCAACTTCTGCCAACTCCAGGGTGTGATTCATCCAATTTTTGGGCTCCTGAAGCCAACTCCAGTGTATATTTGGGCTCCTGCTGCTGCTGCTGTCAACTCCTGCCAACTCCAGGGTGTGATTCATCCAATTTTTGGGCTCCTGAAGCCAACTCCAGTGTATATTTGGGCTCCTGCTGCTGCTGCTGCCAACTCCTGCCAACTCCAGGGTGTGATTCATCCAATTTTTGGGCTCCTGAAGCCAACTCCAGTGTATATTTGGGCTCCTGCTGCTGCTGCTGTCAACTCCTGCCAACTCCAGGGTGTGATTCATCCAATTTTTGGGCTCCTGAAGCCAACTCCAGTGTATATTTGGGCTCCTTCTGCCCCTCATAGTGATGCCACTTCAACTCTCTGCAATTGTGCCGCTCTGCGATTCTATTAGCGATGCCTCTGATCTGCATGTGATATTTCTTAAAAGTATTATTTAACTAACCCAGCACGCATCCTGTGCGTGTTACAGCAAGGCTGAATGGTTTACAACCCTATTGAGGCTGTAGGAGGCTCAGAAATAGCCGTTTTTAATAGCGATTCGTCGCGAATTTATTCGGGTCGAAACGATTTTTGTCGGAAAATTCGGCGAATCAGTCGAATCGAATTTTTCAAAAGTTCGCTCATCTCTAGAGAGCAGGGCTACACCTGCTTACACTCATGAGTAGTAAAGAATTACAAGGCCACATCCAACCCCACCAGGCCCATCACCCATAAACTGGTTAACTCTGCCCCACTCGAGTGACCCAAAAATGGTCTGTTTAGTAGTGGAGCTTGCTTTTTATACATTGCAGCCATGTTGCAAATCTGCAAAAGGAAGACATGCGTAAGGGGAAGTTGAGTAAGTATTGGTGAGTAATATCAGGGTGCCTCAGCTGCTTCTCTTTCATTTGTCACTGTGATGCTTTATCTGCTGCCATCCAGCCAGATGTATTTCAACCTGCTGTTTGATCGCTGCCTAGACCAACCAAACCTGTTTCCTGAATACACTTTAGCCTGACCCTTTCAATACTGTGATATCTGACTTTTGATTCTTGAATATACCCTGGAGTTTGTCTTTGGTTCATTCTTTCTGTTGAAACGCTTGTGAGACAGATTACAATGATTGATTTTTATTTTTTTGGATTCCTTATGCTATTTAATGAAGGGCAAATGGGCTAGCAAGCAGGCAGGGCCAATGGACGACAGTTTGGCCTCTTTTCTCTGTGTTGCCAGCCCCTATGCCTGGGGCACAAGACTGGTTGGTTTAGAGAGTTTTGCATTAGGCTTTGGGAACTAATGGCGGCTGTCGGGGGCCAAATCTTTTAAACCAGAGAGTTGGGGCATCTGTGAAACCCCCCACGTGACTATCTGTATCACTGGAGGGGAGAGCCATGGAGGGAATACCCTAGGAAATCCCCTTTATATCCCTCCATTCTTGTCATGCAACTCCAAGGGACCACTATAACAGTTAAAATTTTAGGGCACTGGCATGTCACCTGCCTGATTACCCGCACACTCTCCTTGGAACCTGAGGAATGGAGGACCCTATTGCCCATCAGCAGGGGCCTGGTGTTCTTCCACAGGTACCCACACCCCAGTAAAACTGCTGGACCTGTGCAGAAGGGCAAATGGGCTGCCAAGCAGACAGGGCTGTGGGCCATCTGTTCAGCACCTTAGAATATATGACTGATGCAGCTCGGTTGGTTTAGAGAAGGTGGACAGTAAAAAGTAAAAAACTAAACAAACCAAAATCTGTCACAGGCAGCCCCACTGGCTGAGAAACTACTGCTGCTGGTGCTGCTAATAAATTAGAACTGTATCTACAAAAATACACAATCTTTATTAAGAATGATTGACAAGACTGCCGCTGTGACTGGGTGACGAGACTGACTGAGACTATTGATGGTGGCCAAAAAGTCAGCCACATATGTAGACAAGGGAGAAGATTGTGTCTCGGTAAAATTCAATCCAATTAGAGAAGCTGGAATTATCTTGTGTACAATTGGCATTCTTGTCTATTGATTCTGGGTCCCTCGGCCAGAAAGCCCCTAACGAGAGACATATTTGATTGCAAACAAAATCTTTTCATTTCCCTTCAGTGTGTTTTAGTTTCGGCTGAATAATTGGTGTGTGGATGGATTAGCAGAGATTGTTGATAACACATTTTGCTTGTGGAGTGTTGGAGCGCTGCCCAGTTGGCACAGGGCTAAAACGAAATTTAATACTATAGTGTTTTTTTTTTTTTTGGAGTAGCAATATTTCAGCATTTCGGCTTTATTCTGGGGAAGTGGTTTATAAGGAAAGGGATAAGGAACACTTTATTCAAATGGGGAACATTTTGATTTTCAACTCGTTCAAAGCTATATCCTACAAGTTAAATGCCTAATTTTCATTTTGTGCATCTGATTGCAAACTGGCTAAAGCCCTACAGGATCAAAGTAGTGATTAAAGACAGAATTCAGCCAATGTGGTTTGAAAATTCTTGTTTTTATAGGCAACATCTAAACATTTTAATTGGTATCAAGGGGGTGTGGAGAAAGATAGATAGTGGTCATTCCACAGAAATGTCCTCTTATTTACTGGGCATGGATTAGTCATACAAATTCACATATGCCTGCCCAGGTCTGGTAATTCACAATAGCCTTTTTGGTAACAGGAAAGACCATATTTGGAATGCATAGCATACCTCACACCGGCCGGGGCGTCTAAGACCCCCTACTGATTCAGTTCACACCTAGCCCAGACTGAAGGGAGCCGGAAGGGAAAGCTCCAATGGCCAGGGAACTTCACGGAAATCTTGCAGACATTTAGACATGGGGAATTTCTAGACCACAGTTCACATTAGCTTTAGAGTGAACACATTTTCATATTCTGGAAGTCATAAAGTATGCCAGGGTATCTCTTGTATGATTCTCTGGTGTTCAGCAACCAAGTTCTTAGAGATTTTGGCTTAAGAAACATATGTCACAGCAGTGTTCGCTGAACCCATATCAGATAGTATTGCCCAATCTCCAACTCTATTTCACCTAGAGCCAAGCCCACATTCGCTGGGTGCAGGTTATGCCTCAACAGACAAGATTGCCCCCAGACTTGTTAGTGCAAGCAAGCCAAGCCAAGGTCAGACACAGGTTGGCATGGAATCGGCAGGCAATGGAGACGGGGTCACGGAGGGTATCCAAGGTCACAACAGGAGATCTTAAGGGTGCAGTACAGGAGGGTTTAAACAAAGATGAGGTGAGGCAAGACGCAGGTCAAACACAACGGAAAATAACACTAAAGCACCCAAAGTGATGGCTTCACAGGTATATTGGCAAAAGAATGGAACATAGGTCCTTAACACCTGCCTGAGCTGCCTGAGCTGGAGCCGGATACTGACTGGTAAAGGTCAGCTTAGGGTGCCAGCCCAGTACGCCGCTGGGCAAGGAGATGGTAAGTGAGGAAGGGAGGAAGTACTTGTTGTAGCCATGCTGCTACTCAGAGCATGGGTCTGCTTCTTCTCCAGGTTTCTGTCACATGATATGGAGGGCTGTGGAGCACTGAGGAAGGAATATTAAGTACCTCTGTCTGTACCCACATGGCACTAGCCATACATACCTCACCCACATACCTCTAGAAGAGGCAGGGGGCAACACCACACTGGTCTTGCTATAAATCCATTGCCACTGCTTTTGACCATGGGAGCACCCCCCATGCACCTCATACCTGATCTAGCACCCCATGTGATTGCCCACCTCGCTCGACCCTAGAAACATGCCTGGAATGGTCACATGTAACATCTTGATATTAGGTACACTAGCAAATGTTGTTGTCGGTTACACCTTGAATGGTTGCAGGCCTCTGTCCAGATCGAGAGATGCAAAATCTTATCCAACTATGTCTTTTACAGTTTCCAGAGACTTGGATGACTTCTGAAGTCGATTCTATTCCATGGATGATACTTTATTTGGTATCATTTCCTAAGATGAATTATGTAATTGCGACAGCACATTCACATGAGAATTTATCTTGGGTAATCAGTCCAATTATATTTCTAAAATGTTGTAGTTGAGTTGAAAAACAAATAGTGCATTTGGAAAGTGTCAGCTCCTGACAAATTACTCATCAGTGTTTATTAACTTAAATTGCTTTCCAGTCTTCTAGCTAGTGGAAAAGATGTTGCCTTTCATTTATGAATACAGGCGAGAATTAGAAGCTAAAACAAGGATGCATTTAGAAAACACACAGTTGTTTCTTGTGGAGTTGTTCACATATGAGAGCATAAAGCATTTCTTTGTCAGGTATCTTTAGCCTCTGAAATGGCCTCTTCTTCCATAACTTTTACACTTGAATACATCCAAAAGATTTGTTTAGATGAGGCTCACGTTGGTAGTGCCCCTAATGATACATATAATGTTAGGCACTTGCAGTACGTTGTGCCAAAAAAACCCGGGTCAAGCTGGACAAGAGCTGGAGAAGGACCCGCATTCTGACTCACCCAAATGGCAGTAAATGGAATCCTGTAGACAGCTCCACGTTCCATGTGTGTTTCTGTGATGGATGTTTTCTTTACTCCATAAGGCTTGGCAGATAGCTTACTGTCACGATCAGCTTACCTGTGCCGCGTTCCAGCGGTGTCCCCGTCGCCCCGCCATCCAGGCGCCGGCCGCGCCGGGCGGCAGCTCGCGCGGCTGCGGGCGCGCCCCCTCCTTCTCCTCCTGCCGGCGTGTCCGGCATCTGCACACGTGCTCGCGCGGGTGCGCGAGCACGTTCCTTCTATGCCCTCCGGCGGCGCTGCATTCAGCGTGGCCGCCGGAGGAGGTGAATAAATTAAAAAGGGGCACGCCCCCTTTTCAGTTAAAGGGCCTATGAGCCCAGCTGGCCGGCACGTCCCCTATTCCTTCTGAAGGGCCAATGAGCCCTGGGTTCAGTGGGGGGACACGCCCCCTCCTGTTGTGCACTCCAATCATTATCATGATCCTGTGTGCACCAATCACAATTCCTTCCCTCTTATGTCTGTCCCTATAAAGCTCTTTTCCCCGCAGTTGGTGGTTGCCTGTGATAGCGCCTAGACCCCAGCCATTGTTAATCCCTGATTTTGATCCAGATTCCCGTTGCCGACCCTCGCTTGTTTGACCATCCGTGCTCTCCATTCCTGTTGCCGACCCTCGCTTGTTTGACCATCCGTGATCTCCACTCCTGTTGCCGACCCTCGCTTGTTTGACCATCCGTGCTCTCCATTCCTGTTGCCGACCCTCGCTTGTTTGACCACCCGTGATCTCCACTCCTGTTGCCGACCCTCGCTTGTTTGACCATCCGTGATCTCCACTCCTGTTGCCGACCCTCGCTTGTTTGACCATCCTTGATCTTCACTCCAGTTGCCGACCCTTGCCTGTCCTTGGACTCCCACCATACGCTCACATACCAGCTACCCGATTCCACTTCCAGCCGCGGGCTCTCCAGTACTCTGTACCGTAAGACCTCAACCTTTGAGCCATTAAGTCCTGGGGGCAACCGATCCCGAGCAGGCGTGCTCTGCGTCTCGGCAAGCGGGGGCTCCTATAGGTGAAGCTGGCTGCGGAGATTGGGGGTTGAGGTCCTTACCAAGAGAGCTGGAGTTGTCCAAGTGGTAAATTGTGGTTCCGGGAGCGTGATATTATCACAGGCCTTCATGGATGACCTGGTACAGCAAGTACAGGCTATGGCCACAGCTATAAATCAACTTGCCCAGAGAGTGGCCAATCAAGAAACCAGGCAGATTCCTGCATCCGCTGTACCACCTCACGTGTCGGAGCCGAAGGTCCCGTTACCAGAGAAATTTTTTGGAGACCGAGCCAGATTCTCCAATTTCAAAAACTCCTGCGAGCTGTACTTCAGATTGAGACCTGGGTCCTCGGGCACCGAGACCCAACGGGTGGGGTTAGTTATCTCCCTTTTGCAAGGAGATCCCCAATCATGGGCCTTTAGCCTGCCTCCAGATGATGCTGCCCTGCACTCCGTTACTTCCTTTTTTCAGGCTATGGGTGTGTTATATGCTGACCCAGACCAGCAGTCCACAGCCGAAAATAGGCTTCGGGCCTTGAAGCAAGGTCGGAATACTGCCGAAGATTACAGTTCTGAATTCCGGCGGTGGGCAGTAGACTCCAGATGGAATGACCCAGCCCTGTGTAGCCAGTTCCGAATGGGTCTATCAGAGGGTATCAAGGACGCTTTGGTCAATTTCCCTACACCAGCAGATCTAGACCAGCTAATGCAGGTTTCCATCAAAATAGATCGGCGTCTTAGGGAGAGAGCCAGGGAAAGGGTTAGGACTTCTTCGTCCTTTAAGCCATCTCAGTCCTCCAACCCACTCCCTTCCCCTGGGGCAAACACACCTTCCTCCTCACTGGAAGAACCCATGCAGATCGGTAGAGCTCGTCTTACCCAGGACGAGAAGCAGCGTAGACGCTCCATGGGTCTCTGCTTATATTGTGGGAATCCGGGACATTTTGCTAGGTCCTGTCCTAACAAGGGATACCCGGCGGGAAACTTCCTCGCCTAGATCAGGAGGGGAGTACTGGTCTAGGTGAGTCAGTTAATTACTCTCACTTGAATAAAATGTTAATCCCCATAGAGCTTTCTTGGGGTCCCTCCAAACGGGCAGTATCCGCCTTTATCGACAGTGGAGCTGCAGGTAATTTCCTGGACCGGAGCATGATCTCCGTCCTGGGGATTCCGCTGGTACCCCTTGGAAAATCTCTACAGGTTCTAGCCATAAATGGGAAGGCCATCCAGGGAGGTCCGGTTAGTACCAAGACCCCACCTCTCAATTTAATCGTTGGCTCTTCTCACTCTGAATATATCGAGTTCTTGGTTTTTGACTGTCCTGAAACCCCGGTAGTACTGGGATATCCCTGGTTAAAACTCCACAACCCCATTTTAGACTGGCAGACTGGGGATTTAGTGAGGTGGAGTAATCACTGCAAGACACATTGTTTTTCCACTGCCCTCAAAAGTTTTCAGATGCTGCCACAGGGATTGCCTCAGCCTTACGCAGATTGGGCTGATGTTTTTTCCGAACGTTCTGCCGATTCCCTTCCCCCTCATAGGCCCTATGACTGCCCTATTGACCTGCTCCCTGGGACCATCCCTCCTAGAGGGAAGGTTTATAATCTCACTCGGCCGGAAGAACTGGCCATGAAGGAGTACATCTCCGAGAATTTAAGCAAGGGGTTCATCCGTCCTTCAACATCACCCGCGGGGGCTGGCTTCTTTTTTGTGGAGAAAAAGGATGGTGGTTTAAGGCCTTGTATAGACTACAGAGCCCTGAATAAGATCACAGTTAAAAACCGGTATCCCCTTCCCTTGATTGGGGATTTATTTAATCAAGTAGTAGGAGCTCGGGTGTTCTCCAAGTTAGACCTGAAGGGGGCCTACAACCTGATTCGTATTCGACAAGGGGATGAGTGGAAAACTGCATTCAATGTTAAAGATGGTCATTACGAATATCTAGTCATGCCCTTTGGCCTTTGTAATGCCCCTGCGGTCTTCCAAGACTTCGTTAATGACGTCTTCCGAGACTATTTGGGCAGGTTCATGGTAATTTATTTGGATGATATCCTCATTTTCTCTAAGTCTTTGTCCGAACATAGACTGCATGTGAAAATGGTACTTCAAAAACTAAGAGAGAATAACTTGTATGCAAAGATTTCTAAATGTATGTTTGAGGTCACCACCGTTCCCTTTTTGGGTTATATAATCTCTAGCCAGGGGTTAGAGATGGATACGAGGAAAGTTTCGGCGGTGCGGGAATGGGTACAACCCAAGACTTTAAAAGAATTACAGCGTTTTTTAGGTTTCGCTAATTTCTATCGACGCTTTATTAAGGGTTTCTCCAAGATTGTTGCTCCTCTCACCAACCTTACTCGCAAGGGCGCCTTCACAGTAAACTGGTCATCTTCGGTCAATGAGGCCTTCCAGACTCTAAAACAGGCTTTTACTTCGGCGCCAGTTTTAGTTCACCCTGACGTTAATAAACCTTTTACCATCAAAGTAGATGCATCTGAGTTGGGTGTGGGGGCGGTGTTGTCTCAATACTCTGGTCCTCCTGATCGTTTGCATCCTTGCGCCTACTTCTCACGGAAATTTAGTACCGCGGAACAGAACTATGATGTTGGAAACAGGGAGTTATTGGCGATTAAACTGGCTTTTGATGAATGGCGTCACTGGTTGGAGGGGTCATTGTATCCGATCACGGTCTATACTGATCACAAAAACCTCGAGTACATTAGCTCAGCTAAGAGACTGAACTCTCGTCAGGCCCGTTGGGCATTATTTTTCTCGCGTTTTAATTTTATAATTACATTTAAGCCAGGAGTGAAAAACTCTAAAGCGAATGCTCTGTCCCGCTTGTTTGGGGATTGTAAGGATCGGGGTGATATGGGTGAACCTATTTTGCCTGTGGGATGTGTGATTGGGGCCTTGCTTCCTGATCTTTCGAATGCACTGGCACCATTTCAAAATGAGTCCCCTGTAGATGTACCTTTAGGATGTCAGTTTGTACCACCGCATATGCGTTCCGATGTAATTCGCGAGTTTCACGATGCCAAAACTGCTGGACATCTAGGAAATCGTAAAACTTTCATTTTAGCCCGACGCCTTGTATGGTGGCCTACTATGCGCCGTGATATAACTACCTTTATCGACGCATGTTCTGTTTGTGCACGAAGTAAGGGGGTTCACAAGGCCCCTAGTGGGTGTTTAGTCCCACTTGAGATTCCTAAAGAACCATGGACTCATATCTCTATGGATTTTATTGTAGATTTGCCTCTCTCACATGGGAACACTGTGATTTGGGTGGTCGTCGACCGTTTCAGTAAGATGGCACATTTTATTCCTTTATCTAAGCTACCATCAGCTCCTGAGCTTTCGCGGTTATTTATCTCGCACATTTTCCGTATCCATGGCATACCATCTAATATAGTTTCCGATCGGGGTGTGCAATTTACTTCGCGTTTTTGGAAGAACTTCTGTTCTCGCTTGGGGATTCAGATATCTTTGTCTTCTGCTTACCATCCTCAAACCAATGGACAGACTGAGAGAACCAATCAGAGTCTAGAACAGTATTTGCGGTGTTACATTTCCGACGCACAAGAACAGTGGTCAGAATATATTGACTTCGCGAAATTTGCATACAATAATGCGCCGAGTGAAAGTACCAAAGTCTCTCCGTTTTTCTGCAATCTTGGGAGGAATCCCAGGGCTTCCTCTCTCTCTGGGTCCCCTTCCAATTTACCAGCATTGGAAGAGTGGCTCCAAGAGCGGAAGAACATCTGGACCCGCGTCCAGCAGACTTTGAAAGAAACTATTCTTAGATACAAAAGGTTCGCCGATCGCCACAGGTCTCAAGAACCCGCGCTTCAGATTGGGGACTTTGTTTGGGTTTCTACAAAAAATATTTCTCTGCGGCAACCGTCCAGTAAGTTAGGGCCCAAGTTTATTGGCCCTTTCCCCATTATTCAGAAATTAAGCAACGTGTCCTTTAAGGTTCAACTCCCGCAAACCATGAGAATCCCAAATTCTTTTCACGTGTCACTGCTAAAACCAGCCAAGAATGTACCGCGTCCATCATCGCCGCCTATTCTAGTAGATAACGAACCAGAATATGAAGTAAACAAAATTCTTGACTCGCGCAAGCTCCGTAATTCTTTACAATATCTAATTGACTGGGTTGGTTACGGTCCTGAGGAGAGATGTTGGGTTGCGGCAAAAGATGTGCATGCTAAAGTTCTTATTAAAAAGTTCCATCGTGACAATCCGGGGAAACCTGGTGAGGGTCCGGAGGCCCCTCATGAAGGGGGGGGTAGTGTCACGATCAGCTTACCTGTGCCGCGTTCCAGCGGTGTCCCCGTCGCCCCGCCATCCAGGCGCCGGCCGCGCCGGGCGGCAGCTCGCGCGGCTGCGGGCGCGCCCCCTCCTTCTCCTCCTGCCGGCGTGTCCGGCATCTGCACACATGCTCGCGCGGGTGCGCGAGCACGTTCCTTCTATGCCCTCCGGCGGCGCTGCATTCAGCGTGGCCGCCGGAGGAGGTGAATAAATTAAAAAGGGGCACGCCCCCTTTTCAGTTAAAGGGCCTATGAGCCCAGCTGGCCGGCACGTCCCCTATTCCTTCTGAAGGGCCAATGAGCCCTGGGTTCAGTGGGGGACACGCCCCCTCCTGTTGTGCACTCCAATCATTATCATGATCCTGTGTGCACCAATCACAATTCCTTCCCTCTTATGTCTGTCCCTATAAAGCTCTTTTCCCCGCAGTTGGTGGTTGCCTGTGATAGCGCCTAGACCCCAGCCATTGTTAATCCCTGATTTTGATCCAGATTCCCGTTGCCGACCCTCGCTTGTTTGACCATCCGTGCTCTCCATTCCTGTTGCCGACCCTCGCTTGTTTGACCATCCGTGATCTCCACTCCTGTTGCCGACCCTCGCTTGTTTGACCATCCGTGCTCTCCATTCCTGTTGCCGACCCTCGCTTGTTTGACCATCCGTGATCTCCACTCCTGTTGTCGACCCTCGCTTGTTTGACCATCCGTGATCTCCACTCCTGTTGCCGACCCTCGCTTGTTTGACCATCCTTGATCTTCACTCCAGTTGCCGACCCTTGCCTGTCCTTGGACTCCCACCATACGCTCACATACCGGCTACCCGATTCCACTTCCAGCCGCGGGCTCTCCAGTACTCTGTACCGTAAGACCTCAACCTTTGAGCCATTAAGTCCTGGGGGCAACCGATCCCGAGCAGGCGTGCTCTGCGTCTCGGCAAGCGGGGGCTCCTATAGGTGAAGCTGGCTGCGGAGATTGGGGGTTGAGGTCCTTACCAAGAGAGCTGGAGTTGTCCAAGTGGTAAATTGTGGTTCCGGGAGCGTGATACTTACTCGGTTGTTCTTGGATCACGTGGTTAAATTTCAAAAGCTTTATTTCAATACAGAATCTTGTTACAGCAGACATGTATGTTCAATACAGCATGAAACTTGTTGTGTAATCCATACAGCAACAACAGGTAAAGTACTGTAGCTGCAGAAGGGAGCAGCAGGTGTGCACTGATTGGATGACAAACCAGAAATGGCTGAAGGAGGGGGGAAGAAGGGAGGAGTTACCCGCATCACAGCAAGACTAAGGGAGCCTGGAAGAGATAAGGGGAATTAAAGGCACACTGCTCAGCCTATGTAAATAAACATAATAAGAGCTACCCCGGGTAAATCAAAACACACGTCATGGAACATGACAACCTGGGTGTACTGACTAACAATGACTGCAGCAATACTATCAATTAATCAAAGCTATAGTGTTCACTGTAAAATATTTTCCTTCAAGTCATTTGTAAGACACCTAGCATCTACATAGCTTCCTTACACCTCTGAACTCAGCTGCTCCCCTCACCCATTTCTCCTCTGGTTTGTCCAGATCTGCTCCCCTCTGTCAGTTCATTCTCTGGCTGCAACTCTAATCTACAAAGCTCCCTCCAGCCAGGGTCCTCCCTACATTTCATCATAAACCTAAAATCAGCCTCTTCTTTGCCTCTGACCTTCTCCTGTCCTCCACCCTTATCACCTCCTCTCACTTATCTCCAAGCCTTCTCACAATTCTCTTTTGTCTCCACCCCCTTTTAGGCCTGTTTCACACCTGGCCGTTTGAATTGCATTGGAGTATAAATACTCCAACATGTCACAAATGGCCAGAAAACATAGAAACACAGAAGGTTGATGGCAGAAGGAGACCATACACTCCATCTAGTCTGCCCTAATGTGTATACTGTATTTTCTCTTTATCTTAGGATAGATGTGTGCTTATCCCAGGCATGCTTAAATTCACTTACTGTCAATTTTTTAACTACCTCTGCTGGAAGTTTGTCTCAAGCATCTACTACTCTTTCTGTAAAATAATATTGTCTAACATTGCTCCTGATCTTCCCCCCGACTAGCTTCAGGTTGTCCCCTCCTTGTTCTATGATTACGTTTTTTTTTTTTCAAAAGATACTTCCCTCCTGAACCTTATTGAATCCTTTCACATATATAAAGGTCTCCATCATGTCCCCTGTCTCCCTTCTTTCCTCCAGACTGTACGAATGAAGTTCTTTAAGTCTCTCCTGATAAATTTTAAGTTTAAGCCCTTCTACCATTTTTGTTTCCCACCTTTGGACCCGTTCTATTTGAATAATGTATTTTTGCAAGTAAGGTCTCCAGAACTGCACACAGTAATCTAGCTATGGTCTCACCAGGGCTCTATACAGCGGCATCACAACCTCCCTCTTCCTTCTGGTGATGCCTCGAGCTATGCAGTTTGCTTTTCCCACTGCCTGGCTACTTGCAGCTTTCAGTAATCAGTATCCGTAAATCTCTCGTCTCCAAAGTCCTGGAAAAACACAGGCCATTGAAATAACGGGGCCCTTTCATATCAGTCTGCTGTGGTTTGCAAAATTCTGCATGCAGCGTTTTGGTCACAGTGCAGCCAAAATGCACCCCCATAGAAGTCTATGGATACCAAAGGTAAAGTTCATGTATTGCGCCTTACCTGTGGTGTGTTGTGGTGAAAGGGACATACTCGCTGGTTCCCCACTACTTTCCTGGTCTCTGTCCTCTTGTTTGGCAGTGCTGCAACCAGTGGGGTTCTTCAGCCCTCTGCTCCAGCAAAGACCCCAAGAGGTAGCTGCAGCACTGCCAGGTCAGAGGAGCTAGATAAGTATAAGGCAAAACTGGAGGTTTCACATAGTGGGACATGCCAAATTAAGATTTAATCAAGCTCTACAGTCTTTTTGGTCCGCTTTAAAATCATTAACAGTCCCTATAGCCTCAGTGGTTTAATCTTTGACTTTGCTGCATTTACTAACAAGGCACAGATGTTCTAAAGTGATGCACCCATAATTACTAGTGTAGCCAAAATAAATGACACCCACTAGTTTATGTCTCCCTTTTTGAGAATTACTGCATGTCGTCCTCTATCAGGAGTTACAGTGGTCGATGACAGGCATATTGGGTCTACCTGACCAAAGTTATGTTCTGGTATAGGGTGCTACTGTTTTAAATGTTTTTCCATTGAGCATTTAATTAGTATTCACACTCAGTGGTCGCAGTGTTAAATTGTTTTTTTATGTGTCACTTGAGAGTATTTTAAAGGTTCAAAGTGATGATCCCTTCTAGAAGCTGTACAGTAGTACTTGAGTCATAAACACCATCTTCTATGGTTTCAGTCTGGGTCCAACCTGTAAATCACACTTTACTTCTATGGCTGTATATGCAGGAATGGTAGTTGGACGCAGTACTATCTTGACCTCTTTAACTGCCACTGCTGTCTTTGTCTTCCCCATAGCTTGCACTACTTGTTCTGCTGCTCTTTTTGGTAAATCGAAGGAAGGGGCTACTTAATCCACCAAGGGGGTAAGGGTCGCTGTCTTGTGGATCACTTCAGCAAACACGTTACAAGCAATGATTGGCTCTTCTGTCCCTTGGTTGTCCCTGTTCACTAGGAATGGTACTAACAGCTCACAGGGATTGCGGTTCTTGGAGTGGAAATCACTTGAAGTCACTTTTACCCATGTGGCCTAGGTAAAAATTGGGGTACCTAATCTCTCATAGAAATCCCTGCACAGAAACAGCCTAGCTGTTTAAAACATAACATCAGGTATGGAGTTAACCACTAGAAGCTGCTGTGTAGACGTGACATCACAAACAGAGGTGATATAGCTATATAAGAAATAACAACAGCTATGGAGTTAACCACTGGAGGCTGCTGTGTAGAGAAGTGACATCACAAACAGAGGTGTTATAAGTACTGTAACTTCATAGAGCAGTTGTCTCGAGTCTGACCTGAAAGTGTGCAGGGAGTGTGCCAGTGCAGTGCAGAGAGTCCCAGAGCCATGTAGCATGCAGACCAGCACCCGAGGAAATCTGCAGCACACCTTTGAGACTCAGAGAATACTGTGGATAGCCTTTACACACATAACTGGAGAAAGCTACCGTCTATTGAGCCAGCCAGAGCAAGAAAGAGTGCCTATGACAGAGAAATCCTAGGAGGAGCAGTGAGGAGTACACTGAGGACCAACATATAAGGTAGCGAAGTAGTATAGTCCCAGCCCCTAGAGTGACCCCAGATTCCTGAGAGACTGTTTGCTCACAGTTGCTGAAGTAGAAGTTGTGGCTGCTATAAATGTTGGAAAGAGATTTCTGCAGACCAAAAACTCGTGACAGCTCGACATCCGGCCTTGGTAGTGACATGTGGGTTACACCCATCCGAGAATGGGTACCTCAGTCTGGTTCACAGCTCTGCCACAAAATTCACCAGACCCTATAGGTTTTTCCACTGGCCTGATTGCCTGAGATAAGTGCTCTCTTCTCCATCCATCATGCTGTCTTCTCCATCCATCATCGATCATACACTTCCCTCCAATTAGATTGATTAGTCTGTTTTGATCTTTTGAGGTAATTTCCTGTTCTCAGACATAGATTGAAGAGCTGTCACATTCAATACTGGTTGATGAGTAATTCTGCCTCTGCTGTAGCTGTTGGAGATGATTACACACCAGTGGATAGTGCTGGTGCAACAGTTCATTCTGGGTGACTTCAAAAGGCAAGGTTCGGTTGGGTTGGGATTGCAAGGGGGGAAAGACTCTACATGTCCTAAATGTGCTCAATGCTCTCCTCATTTCAGCCAAATCAGCTTGGAAGTCACACACCACTGTTTCCCAGTTTGTCTGAGTTGCCATGTCTTTAAGTGGTATCTTCAACATGACCGGGGGAGAACCAGGGCAACTTCTTTGGCAATGTTTGCTTCATACCCGCTGTTCCAGCTTGGTTGGTACACTTTGGCTATTTAGCTTGAAAATATCTTATTGTATTCTCTCTCTGATTCAGCTCTTCTCTCTCAACTCTGCTGCCTTAACTGGAACTTCATGTTATCACTTAACAGACCTGTCCATAGTGATCTGAGAAGCTTCTTTTGGACCAACCCTGTATCAAACCTTTCTTCAGCTTCTTCCTCTCCTGATGCAAACAAAAATCTTTCTTTAACCCTTTAAATGCCAGCCACGTAAAATTTACGTGGTTGCCTCTCCGCCACTTAAGTGCCAGCCACGTAAATTTTTACGTGCCTGGCATTCCCCAATCACAGTTAAAAAAGTTAAAAAAAAGGCACTTACCTGACCCCTTGTTTGATCCGTCCGGGTCTCCTCTTCAGCCAGCGGGGCTCCGATCGCCGATCGGGGCTCCTCCGGCTGCAGGGGAGGGCCCGGAATAGGGTGCCCCCCCCCGTTTCAGCAGCCGCCGGGATTGCCCATAAAAAAAAAAAAAATGACAGTTACTCACCTCCGCTCCCGCCAGCTCCCGACGCCTCTCCTCTTCATGGGGGGGGGCTCCGATCACCCCCCCCGGCTCTTCTGTCTTCTGGAGGGGGGCATAAAAGCCCTCCGCTTCAGCTTCCGACAAACTTACATTTTTTACAAAAAAACACTACAAATTGTAAAAAATAGTTTTTTTTATTTTTTTTGCACAATTTTCACCCCAAAATATTGGGAATACACTTAGACTTACACTTACACTTAGAAAATGACAAACAAGACATTTCATGTTAAAGCCCAAACTCTGCTGAAAAAAACAATATATCATTTTCCTGGGAAATCCCTGGAAATCCCTTCAAAAATCACAGTTGAACATGGGGAGCGCAAAATAGTGCAAAATGGTCTGGCAACAGAGTGTGACAAAATCTCCAGGAAGGCTGGCACTTAAAGGGTTAAGCGCAATGGCTCTGAACACAAAGTCTTGAGGAGATTCTCTGTTATCCTGAGAGATGTTGATCAACTTGTGGTAAAAATCACAAGTACATTCCTCCTTGTAAAGTTCCTTATCTGGAGCAAGGTAAGATTGTTCTCTATCTTTAACATGTGAGATGTAACCTTGGACTGATGGCCTTGACCACAGTTTTTATGATTTCTTCATCTTGGTATTCTTTCTTGACCCCCAAGTATATCTGATGAATGAGATTGGTGTAAGTCTTTCTCTTTGTTCTCACTCCCTGGTCTGGCCATTTATCTTGAACTCTTTCATTATGAGGATCTCTGGAGGGGGTCTGGTTCTCTTTACTGGGGATACAGGCTTTCACTTGCTTGGAGACTTGCTAGGGCTAATTACCCCCTCCACTGTTGTAGCTGACTCTTGCACGGTCTTCTGCAAAGCAAGGAACTGGTCTTATAATTCTTGCAGCTTCCTCCGTTGGATGGTTATCTCCTGCTCAGACCCTCACCAAACAATGTGGGGAGAGCCCCAACCCCCACCGCTGCACCAAAGGAACTACCGCACCACCTTACAATCTAGCTATGCAAAATATTTTATTGGAATTGATATTGGGCATACACAACAACACAGTTAAAATCCATTAAAAACATGAAATATACACATGTCACCGTATATTGTATGGGACACTGCACCATATATTCCCCTTGATCCTGAACACGATTAAATTGTATAGTGCTACCTCTTTACACCCACATTAATCCCTATTTATACATTTCCTCCCCTCAATGAAAGTGCATATGCAAATAAAATAATCATGTGCAACATCACTACAGTGCAAAAAAATACCATTTTGTGAATACTCACCTGTAAAATGGGTATTATAAGTATGTCACACACCCCTCTTCAAATTATCATTGCACTTGGATTATACCGACCTGTAGAGGGCGATCTTGCAGAGATGTCATGAAAAAAGTGAGCCCCTCCCGGTCCATAAATACCTGGTAGTAAAGGGACCAGGAAGAGCCAAAATAACCAGTAACAGTAAAAAAGGTTCACCATAGAAAGGATCCAGAATACCAAAGGGGGGGGGGGTGAAGCGGGGTGTGTTATAATACCCATTTTACAGGTGAGTATTCACAAAATGGTATTATTCTAAGTATGTCACACACCCCGCTTCAGATAGTCATTACACTTGGGACATCCAATAGCAGTGTCCATAAAGGGCGGGGATCCAAAACAAGGCAACAATGCACAACTTAAACCACTGCAGCTTGCAGAACTTTGCGGCCCAAAGCAGCATCCGCTGAGGCCCGCACATCAACTTTGTAAAACTTGGAAAACGTGTGAACTGAAGACCAAGTAGCAGCCTCACAAACTTGCTCAACAGAGGCCTGATGCTGGAAAGCCCAGGACGCCCCAACACAAGTGGAATGAGCAGTAACACGAAAAGGAGGAACCTTCCCCTTGGCAGAATAGGCCCCAACAATGGTCTGGCGAATCCATTTACTAATAGAAGACTTGGCGGGAGCCAAACCTTTCCTAGGCCCAGAGGGCACCACAAAAAGGGCGTCAGTCCTACGAAAAGAGGAAGTAGCCACCAAATAGTACTTCGCACAGCGAACCACATCAAGAGAATGCAAAACCCTCTCCTTGTCATTGCTGGGCTTAGGACACAAGGAGGGTAGAACAATGTCCTGATTAATATGAAAAGCAGAAACCACCTTAGGAAGGAAATCTGGCTTAAAGCGGAAAACAACCTTGTCCTGATGCCTCTCAAAGTAAGGAGCCTTAATAGACAAAGCCGCCAACTCCGATACACGCCGAATGGAAGTGATGGCAACCAAAAACGCGACCTTCTGAGTAAGCGTAGAAAGAGCAATATCCTGCAAAGGTTCAAAAGGAGGACCCTGAAAAGCAGAGAGAACCAAATTCAAATCCTAAACTGGGAGCAAAGGCTTCCTAGGAGGCCGCACATGCGTAACCCCCTGGAAAAAGGTCTTAACCAGAGGATGAAGAGCAAAAGACTTTTGAAAGAAAACCGCCAGGGCAGAAACATGCCCTTTCAGCGTACTAAGCTGCAAACCTAGGTCCAGACCATGTTGCAGAAATTCCAAAACCCTAGGGATAGAAAACGCCCTGCAAGGCAAGGCCCGGACCTCACACCACTCAATATAAGACCTCCAAATCCTATAGTAGATGGCAGAGGAAGAACTCTTTCTAGCCCTAACCAGAGCCTGAATGACAGCATCAGAAAGACCTTCCTCCTTCAAGATGGAGGTTTCAGCAGCCACGCCGTCAAAGCCAGCGTTGGTAAATTGGGGTAGAGTAGTGGACCCTGAGTGAGCAGATCCGGCAGAATGGGCAGATCTAACTGATCCTCTGCCAACCTTACCACGTCTGCGAACCAAACCTGTCTTGGCCATCTTGGAGCCACCAGGATTGCTGATGCGCCCTCTGCCCACCATGGGAAACGGAGGGAACAGGTACAGAAACCCCAGATCCCTCCGGTTCAGAGACATGGCATCCGCTGCCAGAGCCAGCGGATCCCACGAGAGAGACACAAATGCCGGAAGCTTGTGATTGTGACGAGAGGCAAAGAGGTCCACCTCCGGAGTCCACCACCGGTGGCAAAGCGCCCGAAACACCTTGGGGCTGAGCGACCATTCCCCCTGGCGAGATGAGCCCCTGCTCAGGGAGTCCACCTCCATGTTCTCCACTCCCAGAATGTACACTGCCGAGATGCATGGGACATTGCCCTCTACCCAAGCCAGGATCAAAGACACTTCCCTGAGGGCATGCCTGCTGCGAGTCCCTCCCTGGTGATTGATGTAGGCGACCACCGTCCAACCGAACTTGAACCGGTAGGCCCCGCAACTGATGAGTCAAGTGAGCCAGAACCAACCTGATGGTTCTCAGTTCCAGAACATTGATGGGATTGTGAGCCTCCTGAGGCCCCCACAGTCCCTGAAACTGAAGATCCTTCCAAAATCCTCCCCAACCTGACAGGCTGGCATCCGTGGTGACCGTCTCCCAATGAGGGGTCAGAAAGGATCTGCCCCTCATCAGATTGCTCGGTTCCAGCCACCACCGAAGGGAGCGCCGCACCTGGGGGGAAGAAAAGACTGATCCAATGACTCCAAGAGATGGAGCTGGAGCATCCTTGTGTGAAACTGGGCAAAGGGAACCGCCTCGAACGATGCCACCATCAATCCCACCAGTCGCATCCCCAGCCGGATGGGTGGGCGAGGGATGGATAGGAGACGCTGAGTCAATTCCTGAATCAAAAGAACCTTGGGCTGGGGGAGGAACACCCTGGACTGAGAAGTATCCAGAGACATTCCCAGGAACGCCACCACCCTGGAGGGAGAGAGGCAGGACTTGGGATAGTTGATCACCCAGCCGAATCTCTCCAGGGTGGCTACCACAGTCCTGGTATCTAGCTCCGCCTGGCTGAGAGAGGAAGCCACGATAAGAAGATCGTCCAGATAAGGCACGATGTGGATACCCTGGGCTCTGAGGAGGGCCATCACCCCCGCCAGCACCTTGGTGAAAACCCTTGGAGCCGAGGTAAGGCCAAACGGAAGAGCCACAAACTGAAAATGCCGATCTTACACCACGAACCTGAGAAATCTCTGATGTGCCGGGAAGATTGGAACATGCAGATAAGCATCCTTGATGTCTATGGACGTCATGAAGTCCTCCTGCCGAAGTGAATTAATGGCAGAGCGCAGAGTTTCCATGCGGAACTTCCTGGGACGGATAAATCTGTTGAGAAACTTCAGATCCAGGATGGGACGAACGGAGCCATCCTTCTTGGGCACCGTGAACAGATTGGAATAGCATCCCAGGCCCCTGTCCGAGGGAGGCACCGGGCAGACGACAGCCATGTCCAGGAGATCTTTTACTGCCGCCCGGAGCCCCTGCGCGGCCAGAGGATCCAAGGGCACCCGAGACCTGAAGAATCTGGGAGGAGGCCGGATCTCGAACTCCAGCTTGTAACCGGAAGACACCACTTCGCGAATCCATCTGTCCGAGACCTCTTGGTCCAAGACCTGGGAGAAGTGAGGGCGCCCCCTCATTGCTGAGCCAGCTTAGCAGCGGCTTTGGGCTTGGAGCCCCAGCTGTGACCTGGACGGGCACGTCCTCTTCCCCTGTGCCAGGAATCACCTCTGGAGGGGAAGACAGCCGATCCCCGTCCAGATCTGGCCCCACGAAAGGAAGGGGTAAATGAAGCCGCCCGAAAGGGACGACGTTGCTTCTTTTGCTGAGGTAACCTACCTCCCTTGGCGACCGAATCCAACTTTTCTCCAAAGAGCCGCAAGCCCAGAAAGGGAAGAGTCGTAAGAGACTTTTTGGACACAAAATCAGCCGCCCACTGGCGCAACCAAACCGACCGCCGAATTGCCACCAGCAAGGCCGAAGCACGAACAGGCTGTAAGGCCGACCCGACGCTGGCAAAACCATGACAAGCTATCTGGTCAATGCGTTTGTCCTCACCGTCCTTGAGAGTAGAACAGTCAAGAGAATGCAAGACGGAGGTGCTAGACAACCCCAAAACAGGGGCGTCCACCTCGGGAGGGGACGACCAGCGCTTCACCGCGTCAACCGGAAAGGGATATTTCTTATCCCAACCCGGAGGGACACCCGGAAGCCTAGTTGGCCTCTCCCATTCCTTGAGGATAATGCAGTTGAAATGCCTTTGATTCTGGAATTCTAAGCGCGGCTTAGCCTCCTCAAAGAACTCCCCCTTCTGCGGAAGAGTCACTTCGGGAGGAGAGATTGCCAGAACCTCAAACATATGAGCCAGGACCTTAGGGGTATCCAAATAATCCCCCTGACCCCGCTCGGCATCAGCGCCAACAAACTGCTGATCGTCAGAACAATCCGACTCCTCAAAAAGCTCCCTTCCTCTAGCGGGGGGTAATCAGACCAGTCCAGCGAGTCAAACTCCTCAAAATCAGAAGCCTGCGTGGTTGGGGACAAGTGCTTTCTCTTAGCCGGGACCTTTCTGGCCACAGCGCTAGAAAAAATTTTTTCAAGATTGATCTGGCACACACCTCAGATTGCGACTCCCCACTCGTGACAACATCACACGGGGTACGGGTCAGGCAGGGAGGGGTAGGAGAAGGGACCGGCGGCGCAGAACCAGAGGCAAGGGATCCGGACTGCCGCGTAATAGTCATGGTATGCAAAGGAAAACATCATCCCATGTAAGGGATGCCCCACACCCCAAACACTGCCGGGGTTGCCCAGAGGGGAGCCCGAGCCCGGTATCCTGGGAAGCCTCCATATGGTGATTTTATAGGTACTCACAATACCCAAGGGAATTACACGATATAAGCAACCCGGGATGCCCCTTCTGTGTCCCGAGTGGGAGGATTTTATGGGGAATTCTAAGATTAAACCAGGGACCCTAGGACCGGGAGGACCCTTTAGGCTCCGACAAGGGTCCACCTGGAAGACAGAATACAGGGCTAATCAGCACCTCAATCATGCCCAAGCACACACAATGCAGACATGCTGACAATGCAAAAAACATATGAATTGTATATATACATATGCAGGTCAAAGCCATGGCTGTTCACATAATAACAAAACGCTTAAAGTATAATGCAGAGATCGCAGGCAGTGCCTGAAGTAATGAGGCTGCAGGGGCCACTCACGCGTTCAGCCGGAGACCTGAGAAGCAGAGGGAGAGAGAGAGGGGCGGGCGGCGCGCTACGCAGCGGCGCCAAGAGCACGGGGGCGGGCCATCGGCGAGCGCGCAGAGCGCCCGACCCCGCCCCCCCTTCACCAACCGTACCTGAGGGGAAGAAGCTCCCCCGCCGAATGTCACAACGGCCGGCGCTGCGGCACAGCCAGCGCCGGCTGAATACAGTTTAAAAGAAAAGTGCGCCCAGTGAACACACGCACCCGCACACGCACAGCTGTGACAACACACGTTAGTTTAAAAGGAAAATGCTCCCAGTGAACACACGCACCCACACACACACACAGCTGAACCAACACACATTAAGAGAGAAAGGGGACCCTACGCTGCCCCCCCTCCTCTAAGGAGCAAGGCCCATCCGGGAGAAGGGGGAATCCACGCTGGAAGGTGGAAGGGCAAGGGATGGGGCATCCCTAACCGGGATCACCAGCCCGGCAAAACCGCCTACCCCTTAGTATGGGGTCTCACAGTGGAGCGTAGCTCCTAAGCACCATTAGGTGCTGTCTACCCTTGCCCGGACCAGCAGCCTAGGCTGGGAGGCAAGGCGAAAACTTAGACATGGGGTCCAGGCAGAAATAGACTATCACGCGGGCCGGGAGTTACCCCGGCTACCTGCAAGGAGGAGACATCATCTTCTGACTTGCTCGCCGTCTGCAGAGATGAAAGACTGGGGAATGAGTGGGAGGTACCAGGTATTTATGGACCGGGAGGGGCTCACTTTTTTTCATGACATCTCTGCAAGATCGCCCTATATAACTCCCTAACCCCAGAGAAATCCTTTGAAAGTGCCTAGTGTTTATCCATTATTTCCCTAAAAATAAAACATCCTTTAAGTGGAGCAAAACCCAGAGGGGGAACCCATGACAACAATCACAATCAATACATTTGATGAGTTTAATTACCAAGGTGCCAGTGCAGTGTCCGCCTCCCCTGCAATGCCATCCTAACTCCTTCTTCCTCACTCTTTTCCAGTTTATCTAACAATCTATTGTTGGCAGCTGACAGGTGTCGGCATTTGCGGGTATGGGCAAGCTGCTCTTCTGCTATCTTAGTGTATCTGGCTATTGAAACCAGTTCTGTGTGGGTTTATGGCAGTGGAGATTTACTGATGCCTTCTGTTTGCTGTTGCACATCCATGCCTGTCCTCCCTTGTTATTATTGTAAAGCAGTGCATTTGTCTTTAGAATCAGTTCAGTTGTTTTACTGGCGGTGCACTGTCCCTTTAAGGTTGCTGTCAGACTATCATTGGAATTATGGCTAATAGTACACTTCTTGTATAGGGCATTGAAAAATCCCAGTGGGGTGAAACATGTCTGCCAAACACCACAAGGTGCAATTTCTGTAATGTTTTATGCAGCAACTGAAGTGTGGGGATTTCCCTATGTGATGCAATTGCAAGACAATCTCAGTATTATGTCTTTTTTTTTAATGATACAAAATAAAAGAAAGCTATTTTAATTCAATTGGTGCAGCGAGGTTAAAGCGGTCCTCCACTCTGAATTAGAGTCTATCTTATATGTTTCCCACACCCTGCACATACAGATTGCTCACATTAAAAATCATCCTACCTGCATCTACTGCATGTTATTTAGCCTTTAAACATCCAAGATGGTGGCTCATGGGACATAAGGCAGCCTGCAAACAGGAAGTGCCTTCTGACTGTGCTACTCTGCATTCTGGGATTGCTGACCTTTCCCTGACCCCAGCTCTGCTCTGTCTGAGCAAAGCACAGCTATAACCCCACCCCCTGTACTTTATCCCACTCTCCTCAGTATGCGTGGTGCTTCTGAGTTAAGATGGTGGCGCCCGTATCCTAAAGTCCTTAACAGAGTTGCAGCCCAGTGGGGGAAAGAATAATAAGTAAGTGACTAAAAACTTAAAATATATTAATTTTAGATGCTGGGGAATAGTTTTTTAAGGGTTTGGGCTTTTCATTAAATCATGATGAAGGTCCAACTGGGAAAGGCCTAAACCCAGATACATAATTATATGTTAAAGGCCTGTATCTAAACCAGCCCAGTAATGAGTTTTATAACATTGTGAGTTTTAATAAAGGACCAATTTCTGTGGTTGGGCGGCTGGGTGTGGTTTATGCCAGCCACTGTGAACTAATAATGGAATATATACAAAAAAGAGACACCCTGTTAAGCACCACCATAAACAATCCAAATTTAGGGGAAGGGAGTGCGCCAATCCTGTAACTTAAATTGCTACTACAATATACAAAGAATTTTCTGTGGCTCCAGCCATCCACAGACAAACACAGTTACTCAGAAAGCACCACTCTCACCCCAAATAAATCAATCAATAATACCGACTGATCTTAGTGTTCATTTTAATTAATCAGTTCATCAATTATTTTTAAAAACACACATCAAGACCATACAACACAATTACATACATTTAAAAACATATATACAAAACATAGCCTCAGCAGGAGCGACCTACACAACCCATACCAACCATGTAATCCCAAATAACCCCCCCCAGTATAAATCTCTATCACGAGATTGAAATGGCAATCTCCAAAGTGACC
Organism: Gastrophryne carolinensis; assembly: GCA_027917425.1. Taxonomy (NCBI): domain Eukaryota; kingdom Metazoa; phylum Chordata; class Amphibia; order Anura; family Microhylidae; genus Gastrophryne; species Gastrophryne carolinensis. The sequence goes on from CM051234.1 coordinate 41,624,014, forward strand.
AGTGCAAAATATGATCCATAAATATATGAAAACAAAACCTTAATCAACATATATTCACCTCAATGTAAACAGCGATCACCTCCTGCTGAGAGAATATGCAAAACACCCACGCTTTCCGTGACTATATGCCACTTTCTCAAGGTGCCAAGGTGGAATATATATATATATATATATATATATATATATATATATATATAAAATATATTTAGCCAAAGCCCCTGCTGATACTCTTAGAGTTTAGAACTGGAAATGGATATTTTGGCCCTACCGAATCGTCCTGAAAAATGTATTTTTTACTATTCCTCTCCTCTGGCTCCTAAGTCATCATGGCAAGTTAACCCTGTAGTCCCTGAGATGCGCTATGGGAGATTGCACAATTCCAGTCCCTGGTCATACCAGATCCATGTGCCGTGGCTTTACTTTTAGGAGACTGGATAGAGGGAGAAACGCTGCAAGAGCTCTGCTTGCAGCGGCGCTGTGAGATGGAAGGTGACTGTCCTCTCTCTCTCTCTCTCTCTCTATATATATATATATATATATATATATATATATAGTGGTAAGGTTTATGGAAAAGTAATAAATGGTGTCTATTTTTCCCCTGCTATGCTCTATCAGGCACGATCCATGCCGGGTTTTCACTCAAGCAATGCACTGGTAAGTGCAGCGTTTTGTCACTCGTTGCCTCTAGCAACAGTCCCTGTGCCCGCATCCTCCACCAATTGTAAGAGATTGGGGCGAAAGGTAGTGACTCAGACAACAGTTCTCCTTCAAATCAAATGTAGTTTATTGAAAATAAGAATTCGACAGCCAAAGCATCTCTTAACATCAGCGGTGGTTGCAGCACAAAACGCAGCATAAGCGGTTACCTCACCGGCTTCCATGGTAAGAAAATGCAGCAACCTGAAAAAGTCCTTGTTGGACAAGGTCCACTTTTAGGGCACACAAGCCCACGCTGTTAATCCCCACAAGTCCAAGTTTGGGCTGACAGAAGCAAAGTTCTTCAGCTTTAATCCAGTTCTCTCATTCACATTGAGCAGTATAGCCTGGGTTCCTTACTCCAGGCTGGTCAACAGCCAACTCAGCGGCTCCTTTTATTTAGGCTTCCCCTGCAATCAGCCTCATCACCTGTGCGAGGCGTGGAATCAGGGAACAAACCTGTAGAGGACTGAGGAATGTGAACTGGGTCCTGGAAACCCGGCATGGATCGTGCCCGATAGAGCATAACAGGGGAAAAATAGACACCATTTATTACTTTTCCATACACCTTACCACAATATATATATTGCATTTCAACCATTAAAAATTAAACAACCACCCTCCTAGAGGAAAGCATTTACCCACACCCCTACAATATTAATAGTTTATCTTTAGTTCTTGCCATAATGTGGATTAGTGCAGTGGTAGAAATAAGCTTAACATTGTATGGAACAGAATATCTCTGAATCTGTACAACACAACTGATGGTCTTTAACATATTATGAAAGTAAGACATTAAGGTATAGCTGTTACACCAGGCCTTCAGTATCATTTATTGAAAAGTCCAAAACCTTAAAAAACTATTCCCCAGCATCTAAAATTAATGTATTTTAAGTTTCTAGTTGCTTACTTTTTATTCTTTCCTCCGCTGGGTTGCAACTCTGTTCAGGACTCTAGGATACGGGCGCCACCATCTAGCCTCAGAAGTACCATACACACTGAGGGGAGGAGAGCAGGGTAAAGTGCAGGTGGGTGGGTTATAGCTGTGGTTAGCACAGGCGGAGCAGAGCTGGGGTCAGGAAAAAGACAGCAATCCCAGAATGCAAGGCGGCATAGTCAGCAGATACTTCCTGTCTGCAGGCAGCCTGATGATCCATGGGCCACCATCTTGGATGTTTAAAGGCTCAGAATATGAATTAGGTGCAGGTAGGATGATTTTTAATGTGGACAATCTGTATGTTCAGGGTGGGGGAAACATAACATAGGCTCTTATTCAGGGTGAAGGTCCGCTTTAAATAAAAACCATTTTAGATAACTAAACCAAGAAAGCGCATAATCAACATTAATCCAAAACCAAGATTAATCCTTTAAGTGCCAAGCCGTAAATTTTAAGCGGTCTCCTCTCCGACCCTTAACCCTTTTGTTGCCAAGCACGTAACACCTACGTGCTGGCTTGGCTGGGCCTTAAGTGCCAAGCCCGTAGGTGTTACGTGCTTGACTTTCCTCGCTTCTAGTTTAAAAAGTAAAAATAAAAAATACTCACCTGACCCCTTGTTGCATCCGGCCGGGTCTCCTCTTTAATTTGGTGCCATCCGATCCCCCGTGGGGGGTCGGATGGCTCCAGGAGAGCCCCCGGAATAGGCCGCCCCCCCCCCCCCCCCGCTTCTGCAGCAGCAGCTGCTAACTGTAAAAAAAATAAAAAAAAATAAAAATGACATTCACTTACCTGTGTGTGCGCTGGCTCCCGCTGTCCCTCCTCTTCACCTGGGGGGCCTCCGATCCCCCCCCAGGACTTACCGATCTTCAGGAGAGAGCCTGGGAGGCTCTCTCCTCTCTTCTTCTCGATGGCTATCTTGCCTCTAAGCCCCGCCCCCTTGGGGGCGGGGCTTATGAAGTCATCCCTGCCCCGAACGGGCTTCAGCTTTCTCAGCTTCTCAGATGCCGGTGATCGGCGCTGGGGAAGGAGGTGACAGGAGATCCTCTGATCTCCTGCCTTCTCCTTCTCTGGATGCCGATCACCGGCATCTGTCAGCTGAGCGGCGAGGGACAAGAGCTTGCAATCGAAGGTAAGTACAGTAAAAAAATTTTTTTTTTTTCTAATAAAATACTTTTTATTATTGTGTGGTGGTTTTTTTTAACAGTTAACCCTTTGTGAGCTGGTAAGGGGTCCATGAGACCCCTTATACCAGTTCACAAGGCTGGGGGGGTGGCAAGTCACCTGCCCTAGCGGGTGGCTTGCCATTAACCCCTGGCACCCCCATTACCTGCCTCCCCAAAGGCCAGGGGGGGCAGAAGAGCCCGGGCCCACATAGGCTATGTGGGCTCGTAGGCTGCAGGGTGGGGGGGCCACCAAAGCTGGCCCCCCCACTCTGTGCCTACAAGCCCCCATAGCTGGTCCCGGGCTGGTTACTTTGGGTAAGGGGGACCCCACGTCATTTTTTTTTTTGGATTTTTAAGGGTTTTTAACCCTTAAAAATCCAAAAAAAAATGGGGTCCCCCTCCCCGGGAAGGGGGACCCTATGTCATTTTTTTTTTTAATTAACCATTTGTCATCCAGCAGCTATAAAAGGCTTCTGGGCAGGAAAGGGTATCTACCTATACATATGTGGTATCGCTGTAACCGGGAGAAATTGGGGTTTCTCACGCAATAAGATTTTATTGACAAACTTACATTTTTTATTACAAAAAACTCTACAAATTGTAAAAAATTTTTTTTTTTTATTTTTTTTCACACATTTCACCCAAAAATATTGAGAATACACCTAGAAAATACAAACAAGACATTTCATGTTAAAGCCCAGACTCTGTTGAAAAAAACAATATATAATTTTCCTGGGAAATCCCTGGAAATCCTTTCAAAAATGACAGTTGAACATGTGTAGCGCAAAATAGTGAAACATCGTCTGGCAACAGGGAGTGGCAAATGCTGCAGGTAGGCTGGCAGCGAAAGGGTTAAGTTCCAGCCACGTAACATTTACGGGCCTGGCATTTTCCCCTGCTAACGGCCAAAAAAATTAAGAAAAACACTCACCAGACCCCTCTATCAATCCGACCAGGTCTTCTCTTTAACCTGGTGCAAAATGAGGCTATATCAACATAAGTCTACAATGCAGGAAAAAAGAAAATCCATTAAAATGTGTGTTAAAACCTTTGACTGGTACTGTAGGTGTTTTGTTTTGTAGCAGATGTTGTGTGTGCATGTTGTGCATGCATGTCCAAATATTTAAGGCCATTTAGCGACTCTGTCGTAGAAATGCCTTTTGTACGAGTCGTTGTTTGCATTCATTTTAGATAATCAAACTTGTGCAAGAGCCTTCTTTCAAACAAACGGTGCAGCAAATAAGAAGAGACAGAAGTTTCTGCAAATCAAATAAGATGGGAGGATGAGTAAGATACATCATAATAAACGCTGATCATTTTATTTTACATGCTTTATAACAAATATTCTTATTTATTTATTTTTAATATTCAAATCTCATGGCTATAAATACTTGTCAGATGCCTGGGAATCACATTCTTCCAATATCTTTCTAATAACGGAAAGTTGCATGTTGCAAACATCTTGACCTTTACATTGACATATGGAAGACAAACAAGAACATACAGAACAAAGGATTGTGAAAGTATTGGTGTAATATGTCTATGTCATATGCTTTTATCTTCTAGCATATCGTGTGTTTGTGTCTTATGTATATTAAACACGTGTTTCTAGTTCTATATGAAGGAAAACAACAGAAGACCTGCAGTCTCTGTAGGTTGGCAATTGCAGTTTTGCTTGCAATGTGGCCCAAATCCTGAGCACATGGGTGTGTGTGTGTGTGTGTGTGGGGGGGAGTAGTTGTAAAGGGAAGGCTTTTGACTCTTCCTCATCATGTGCTGCACCCAAGGTATAGTATAGGGCAACCTGCTCCGAAGATATCCATTGACTGTATATCCCAAAGTAGGCTCTCATAGATTAGAGTTAGGACTGCACCTAAATAGAGGCACCGTAGAGTTTGGTGGTGTATCTTTAACATACATCTGCAGTTTTGTGCCAGCCAAGACCTATGTTTTAACTAGATTTAGAGATGGATTTTAGGATTGGTTGATTGCTAACAGAGTTGTGTGCTATGGCTCCTAAGATTTGTCCAACTCTATCACTCTGTTAACTCTGATTGGTGTCACAGTCTGATAGCCACCTTTCTGCCACTCTTATGCTGCTCTTCAAATGGTGCTGGCCAAAACTGAACAATTACTCCGCAACTGCCATGAACAGGACCAGATTAGGTGTGGTGGAGACCCCTTTATAGGTAACTGTTGTGATGAGATGGTTCCCTGCTACCAACTTTTCTCACAGTTGATTAGGTCTGCCATTAAGTGGGGGGGGGGGGGGGGGGGTATCACAGTAGGGGGCAGAGCAATTTGCATAAAGGACTCAAGAGCTAGAAAGGACTCAACAAGAAATGGCCAATGTCATTGGGTGAGTCGCCAGAGGTTTTCAGTCGAAGAATGAATGTCTAAGCTGTTGGAACTGGCTTAGACAGGCCTTTAGTAAGCCCTGCCACATGCCAGCCACGTAACTGGCATGTGCAGCATGTGACATGATTGTTACAGTTGTAGATTTGTAGATCGACCAGAGTTTATTTAAGCAGGGACCTTATGGCCAGACAGCTGTAACAGAGTGGGAACTAGAGATCAGGGAAGCCTGAGTGGTAATCAATATATACAGTAGGAGCTCACCAGAAGGAGTACATCCATCTGTGACCAGCTTGCTGCCAAGGGAAAGGGAGTACCATGTGATATGTGATAATCTACACTGGTACCATCAGCCGCTGGATTAATGTTGTATTCTACTCTTGGAGGAGAAATAAAGACACTTCAGATGTTTTTAATAAGTGCATGTACCTGTCAGTGACTTCTGCTGAACTGTAGTTAACCAACGGCCCTTGTTACATTAACACCACCTCACCCACCAACACCTGCATCCAAAAACACATGCTCCACCTGAAAACAGCACTGGCCAAGAACTTTTGCTATTACAGATGCTGATGTTACTGTATGTTTTAGTTTGTATGGCCTTGTGTCAGTGGTTGATGTACCCTTCTAGCATAGTGTGACGCTTCTTTATCAACCTTGTATCTACAATAAGGCCAGGAAGTTCCCCGGCAACGTGTTCAGAAATTATATGTTTGAGCAGGATCATTAATTAACTCCCCTCAAATGGTATGGAAAAGGGAAATTGATGTATTATGCTATTTTATGATCAACTTTAATTTATATATATATACAACACTCAATGCAGATGTTTGGACCGGTGATTTGTTTGAAGCTCCCAATTTGTTTCTGAGGAGGTCGGAGATCTCCAGGAATGTAGAATGCTCGAAGATATTTGATCCAAACATTTGCCTTAAACCAGACTAACAGCTGGTTTTCCTTTAACGGTTGTTGGTCCCGCAGACAGCTAATCAAAACAAGCTTGGGGGGGCACCCAGAATGCTTGAGTCCCCCCCATACATAACCCCCCACAGAACGCTTGTAATCATCACATTCACTACTAGCCAATGCTGGGAACGGAGTCTCGTGAATGGCCGGTAGGTGGTCACGAGGGCAAGTTGTTCTGGTGGCCATGACCATGGCCCACGTGTACGCCGGAGGCCAATAGCGGGACTCCTTTCCCGACGCTGGCTCATAGCTAAGTTGAGGATTAAAGTGGACCAAAACCCACTGAGGTTTGCTGATTTCCTCCCCCGGGGCATCCAGAATCGGAATGCCCCGCTGTGTGAAACCCCCAGGTCACCCATAAACTCACCTTCTTTCCCGATCCAATCGCGCATGCGCGAGCAGAGGCTGCATCCCCACTATCCCTCTAGCAGGGCGAGTTCCCGTGCCAGGCATTTGTAATGTGGACACACTCCATGTTAGAGGGTAGTGGGTAATGCGGCCACCACCAGCAAAAAAATTCCAGGACGATTCAAAAAGTTAAAATATCCATTTCTAGTTCTGCACCCTAAGAAGGGAGTATCAGCAGGAGATTTGGCCAAACGTTTTTCACAAGTTCAGTAGGTTTTGGTCCACTTTAACCTTCACAATCATGTTCAAATGTTACATGCCCTATAACCCTCCAGAAGGGTTCTCTTTCCACAAGATCAGTGGCTTAGTTACTATTTTGATGGTGCTATAAAGTTCCTCATGTTATCAGTCCCTAAAGCTTTCTACATCAGCCTATATATATATATATATATATATATATATATATATATATATATATGAAAAGTGAATTGTTAACTAATGGCGTCCATGAAGTAGGAAATAAATGAAATAAATTGCAGGAAATTCAAATCGCTTGCGTCTTCAAACCATGATTAGAGGTGATAATTGGCCCCCTGTAGTTTTCGGGGGGGGGGGGGGGACGCGAAGACATTTCCTCCAAGAAATTCGAAATTCATATAAATATGCATTTCTTCTCCTCCAACCCCCCAACTAAGCAGATAAAAGTATAAAATAAACATTTGCTACGAGTCGGAAAGCTTGAGTTGAAATGTAATCTAATCAGACTTGTTTTCGGAACAGCGCATTTATATTTAAATTTTAATACCGAGCATTGTAAAACTTGCATTTGTAAGTTATACAACATGAAATGCCCACAGCAGCCGGCGAGTGGAGATGATTGAACCAGACAATTTAAAATTCAGCAGCCAAGTTTCCTCCTTGACTCATGATATTCCATAAAGCAGCCACTAAAATGTCACAATGACTTATCCGTGTTGTTGGAGAAAATTTCTCTGGGAGAGGCGAGCGTGTTTAGGCGAGTGAGAGAAATATCCTTCCGGTGTGGAAATACCCAACATCACTTTATCTTTGTTTCAGGACTGCTTTATGTCTGGGGACAACAAAAGCATTCTCCAAACTGTAAAGAAGAAAAACTAAGGTCCGCTTTAATTTGGATTTCATTCAAATGTTATTCCGTCATTAGAGTTCTTGTTCGCCGAAGCTTAACCTGACCCATTTGTTCGTCCGTACCAAGGAATGCCTGCCATCTTGTAATGAAAAAAACTCTTTTAATGCCAGTAATTCATTTGTAAATGATGGTGGTGGTCCCCTTCAACCCTTTAAGTGTTAGCCTACCTAGAGATTTTGTTAGACTCGATCGCTCGAAGTTTTCCTTTAACATCCATTCATTTACATTACAGGCATTCTAAAATGGCGGACGGGACATGTCCAGACATCAACCCCGCGCCAGTGCAAGCTGGGACAGTCACATGCAGCCTATCAGCAGCCAGCAAGCCCGGTGACGTCACAGCGCTATTTAAGTCGGCCATCTTGCTTTTCCTTCCTCATTTCTCTATTGCATTCATGAGAGACAGAGCGCTGTAGTGAGGGAGAGGCAGTTAGACAGGCAGGGACAGACAGGGACAGGCTGGAGACAGGCAGGAGACAGACAGAAAGCCAGCGAAAAACAGGGAAAGTTAGGAAAAATCTGAGGCAGTCACAGGGAGATTTTTTTTTTTCATCCAGCCTGAGTGTTACTGGCTGGCTGACAGGCTTTGTAAGCGTTTTCAGGCTGCTTATACTAACTAACTGTGCATATATACTGAACTGATCTTAAGTCTGCTGTGAGGCATCCCATTCTGTGACTACACCAGCCTCTATTTAAGACCATATAACCATTTGCACTTATTCTAATTGAAATTAGGCCTGATAAAGACACTTTTGCTGTGCATAGCACTACTGGTCCCTGCCAGGTGCACTCCTGTTGTGGCATCCCATTCTGTGACTACAGCAGCCTCTATTTAAGACCATATAACCATTTGCACTTATTATAATTGAAATTAGGCCTGATAAAGACACTTTTGCTGTGCATAGCACTACTTGTCCCTGCCAGGTGCACTCCTGTTGTGGCATCCCATTCTGTGACTACAGCAGCCTCTATTTAAGACCATAACCATTTGCACTTATTCTAATTGAAATTAGGCCTGATAAAGACACTTTTGCTGTGCATAGCACTACTGGTCCCTGCCAGGTGCACTCCTGTTGTGGCATCCCATTCTGTGACTACAGCAGCCTCTATTTAAGACCATATAACCATTTCCACTTATTCTAATTGAAATTAGGCCTGATAAAGACACTTTTGCTGTGCATAGCACTACTTGTCCCTGCCAGGTGCACTCCTGTTTGGGGCATCCCATTCTGTGACTACAGCAGCCTCTATTTAAGACCATATAACCATTTGCACTTATTCTAATTGAAATTAGGCCTGATAAAGACACTTTTGCTGTGCATATTCTTACTGCTGCCTGCCAGGTGCACTCCTGTTGTGGCATCCCATTCTGTGACTACACCAGCCTCTATTTAAGACCATAACCATTTGCACTTATTCTAATTGAAATTAGGCCTGATAAAGACACTTTTGCTGTGCATGCTAATACTGGTCCCAGGTGCACTCCTGTTGTGGCATCCCATTCTGTGACTACACCAGCCTCTATTTAAGAACATAACCATTTGCACTTATTCTAATTGAAATTAGGCCTGATAAAGACACTTTTGCTGTGCATATTCTTACTGCTGCCTGCCAGGTGCATTCCTGTTGGGGCATCCCATTCTGTGACTACACCAGCCTCTATTTAAGACCATATAACCATTTGCACCTATTATAATTGAAATTAGGCCTGATAAAGACACTTTTGCTGTGCATAGCACTACTGGTCCCTGCCAGGTGCACTCCTGTTTGGGGCATCCCATTCTGTGACTACAGCAGCCTCTATTTAAGACCATATAACCATTTGCACTTATTCTAATTGAAATTAGGCCTGATAAAGACACTTTTGCTGTGCATATTCTTACTGCTGCCTGCCAGGTGCACTTCTTTTTTGGGGCATCCCATTCTGTGACTACAGCAGCCTCTATTTAAGACCATATAACCATTTGCACTTATTCTAATTGAAATTAGGCCTGATAAAGACACTTTTGCTTTGCATGCTACTACTTGTCCCAGGTGCACTCCTGTTGTGGCATCCCATTCTGTGACTACACCAGCCTCTATTTAAGAACATAACCATTTGCACTTATTCTAATTGAAATTAGGCCTGATAAAGACACTTTTGCTGTGCATATTCTTACTGCTGCCTGCCAGGTGCACTCCTGTTGGGGCATCCCATTCTCTGACTACACCAGCCTCTATTTAAGACCATATAACCATTTGCACCTATTATAATTGAAATTAGGCCTGATAAAGACACTTTTGCTGTGCATAGCACTACTGGTCCCTGCCAGGTGCACTCCTGTTTGGGGCATCCCATTCTGTGACTACAGCAGCCTCTATTTAAGACCATATAACCATTTGCACTTATTCTAATTGAAATTAGGCCTGATAAAGACACTTTTGCTGTGCATATTCTTACTGCTGCCTGCCAGGTGCACTCCTGTTGTGGCATCCCATTCTGTGACTACACCAGCCTCTATTTAAGACCATAACCATTTGCACTTATTCTAATTGAAATTAGGCCTGATAAAGACACTTTTGCTGTGCATGCTAATACTGGTCCCAGGTGCACTCCTGTTCTGGCATCCCATTCTGTGACTACACCAGCATCTATTTAAGAACATAACCATTTGCACTTATTCTAATTGAAATTAGGCCTGATAAAGACACTTTTGCTGTGCATATTCTTACTGCTGCCTGCCAGGTGCACTCCTGTTGGGGCATCCCAATCTGTGACTACACCAGCCTCTATTTAAGACCATATAACCATTTGCACCTATTATAATTGAAATTAGGCCTAATAAAGACACTTTTGCTGTGCATATTCTTACTGCTGCCTGCCAGGTGCACTCCTGTTGTGGCATCCCATTCTGTGACTACACCAGCCTCTATTTAAGACCATAACCATTTGCACTTATTCTAATTGAAATTAGGCCTGATAAAGACACTTTTGCTGTGCATGCTACTACTGGTCCCAGGTGCACTCCTGTTGTGGCATCCCATTCTGTGACTACACCAGCCTCTATTTAAGAACATAACCATTTGCACTTATTCTAATTGAAATTAGGCCTGATAAAGACACTTTTGCTGTGCATACTCTAACTGCTGCCTGCCAGGTGCACTCCTGTTGTGGCATCCCATTCTGTGACTACACCAGCCTCTATTTAAGACCATATAACCATTTGCACCTATTATTATTGAAATTAGGCCTGATAAAGACACTTTTGCTGTGCATAGCACTACTGGTCCCTGCCAGGTGCACTCCTGTTTGGGGCATCCCATTCTGTGACTACAGCAGCCTCTATTTAAGACCATATAACCATTTGCACTTATTCTAATTGAAATTAGGCCTGATAAAGACACTTTTGCTGTGCATAGCACTACTGGTCCCTGCCAGGTGCACTCCTGTTTGGGGCATCCCATTCTGTGACTACGCCAGCCTCTATTTAAGACCATATAACCATTTGCACTTATTCTAATTAAAATTAGGCCTGATAAAGACACTTTTGCTGTGCATAGCACTACTGGTCCCTGCCAGGTGCACTCCTGTTTGGGGCATCCCATTCTGTGGCTACAGCAGCCTCTATTTAAGACCATATAACCATTTGCACTTATTCTAATTGAAATTAGGCCTGATAAAGACACTTTTGCTGTGCATATTCTTACTGCTGCCTGCCAGGTGCACTCCTGTTGTGGCATCCCATTCTGTGACTACACCAGCCTCTATTTAAGAACATAACCATTTGCACTTATTCTAATTGAAATTAGGCCTGATAAAGACTCTTTTGCTGTGCATGCTACTACTGGTCCCAGGTGCACTCCTGTTGTGGCATCCCATTCTGTGACTACACCAGCCTCTATTTAAGATCATATAACCATTTGCACTTATTCTAATTGAAATTAGGCCTGATAAAGACACTTTTGCTGTGCATAGCACTACTGGTCCCTGCCAGGTGCACTCCTGTTTGGGGCATCCCATTCTGTGACTACAGCAGCCTCTATTTAAGACCATAACCATTTGCACTTATTCTAATTGAAATTAGGCCTGATAAAGACACTTTTGCTGTGCATGCTACTACTGGTCCCAGGTGCACTCCTGTTGTGGCATCCCATTCTGTGACTACACCAGCCTCTATTTAAGACCATATAACCATTTGCACTTATTCTAATTGAAATTAGGCATGATAAAGACACTTTTGCTGTGCATACTCTTACTGCTGCCTGCCAGGTGCACTCCTGTTGTGGCATCCCATTCTGTGACTACACCAGCCTCTATTTAAGACCATAACCATTTGCACTTATTCTAATTGAAATTAGGCCTGATAAAGACACTTTTGCTGTGCATGCTACTACTGGTCCCAGGTGCACTCCTGTTGTGGCATCCCATTCTGTGACTACACCAGCCTCTATTTAAGACCATATAACCATTTGCACTTATTCTAATTGAAATTAGGCCTGATAAAGACACTTTTGCTGTGCATAGTAGTACTGCTCACAGGTGCATTGCTGGCTGTTGGGGCATCCCATTCTGCAACATAGCATACCCCTCTTTATTTACACTAAGCAGCTCTCTTATTTACACTAAGCAGGCCTGTTGGAGGCTGAGTGTTACTGCTCACATTTGGTGTGCATTATATTCTGTTTCATATAGACCCACCGCTGCCCGGGTGTTCTTAAAATATCACCTACTACCATGCCAGTTAGACTATGTCGGGCAGACAAGTGCCTGGAAGTGAAAAGAGGAGTGGCAGAGGCCAAGATTCCGCAGGCAGAGCTCGCATCAGACTGGGGGCCAGTAGCAGCAGGAGTCACGCTGAGAGACCTAATCTGCCAGTATCTGCTAGCGGTCGGGTCTCCACCAGTAACGCATCTGCCGTGGTAGATTGGTTGACGCGCTCATCAACAACATCATCACAACTTACGTCTGAGACCCCCAGTCTAGGGTCGGTAGGTTCCTCTGACACAACCCTGGGTGAATGTGGTCCCTTAGCAGCAGCAGCAGCAACTTGGAGAGGTCACGCCGCTTCGGCCTCCGCGCTCCCTGCCCGTTGGGCCTGTGACACCGTGCGACTCGGCCTCCTCATCCTCACCCTCCACTGTAGGCTCAAGTCTCAGTGCCCCTCCAGTCTACCATGTGTGCAGGGCACGAAGGTGTCACACAGTGCTTCACATGGTTTGTCTTGGCGAACGGAGTCAGACAGGGGAGGAACTGCTTAAATGTATTCATCAGGAAATCCAAACATGGCTTACTCCAAGAAAACTTAAAATGGGAATCATGGTTACCGACAATGGGAAGAACATTTTGCCTGCGCTGCGCCAAGGAAGCCTGACCCATGCCCCCTGCATGGCTCACGTCTTCAATCTGGTTGTCAAGCGGTTTCTGATGTGTTCCCCCCATCTGCAAGACATCCTAACCACTTCAAGGAAACTTTGCATGCACTTCAGCCACTCATACACCGCCAAACACACCCTTCTTGAGCTACAGCGTCAGAATGGTATCCCCCAACATAGTCTGATTTGCGATGTTTCCACCCGTTGGAATTCCACCCTTCACATGTTGGACCGATTATATGAACAGAGAAAAGCCATCACGGATTTCCTGATGATCCAAGCAGATAGGGGGACTCCCCTGTGTAACTTCAATGTCAACCAGTGGCAGCTCATACGTGACACCTGTCGTTTGCTCAGGCCCTTTGAGGAAGCCACTTTATTTGTCAGTCGGCAGGATTACGGGATGAACGACGTGATTCCACTGCTTCATGTACTACAGCACATGTTGGAAACCATGGCTGGTCAGGGCACTGGAGACATGGCGTTTACATCTTACGGCCACATGAACCCCGTTGGAGCTGAACTGGAGGAGGAGGAGGAAGAGGAGGAGGAGGAGTTGCCCAGCGAAACACAGTTTAGGCTTGGCGAAATGGCTGGTTTATCTAGTCAGCGGACAGGAGAGGAGGAGCAGGAGCAGCCAGAGGAGCTAGAGGTTTTTGAGGAAGGCGAGACAGAGGACCCGGGCACACCGTGGCAGTATGCAGTGGAGATGGAGACAGGTAGTCCATCCGAGTCACTTGCGCAAATGGCACAAAGCATGCTCACGTGCTTGCGTAGTGACCCCAGAATTGTTTCCATCTGTTGGCGGGATGACTTCTGGCTGTCCACCTTATTGGACCCTCGCTTCCGGCACAAAATGGGGGCATTTTTTAAACCCACCGAGAGGGAGGACAAACTCAACTACTACAAAGACATTCTACGTAGGCAGTTGGCCGATGCCTATGTGCGCCATGGTCCATACTCTCGCAGGTCTGACTCGAGGGGACCTCTGCGTTCACCTTCCACTGCCATGGCCGCTGGGGGGGTTGGCAGGAGCAGCAGCAGCAGCTCCATCAGCAGCAGCAGCCTCAGTCTTCAGTCGCTAATGAGTAGCTTTCTACACCCGCATAGTGAGGCTACCTGGAGCAGGACCTGAACAAGCAGGTCATGTCATACTTTGACATGACCATGCCAACACACCTTGAGGATCCGCTGGACTTCTGGGCAGACAAACTTGATTTGTGGCCACAACTAGCAGAGTTTGCCCTGGAAAAGCTGTCCTGCCCGGCAAGTAGCGTGCCATCTGAGCGGGTGTTTAGTGCGGCGGGGGCCATAGTTACGGCGAGGAGAACTCGTCTGTCAACTAAAAATGTGGAGAGACTCACCTTTGTCAAAATGAATCAGGGATGGATCAGCCAGGATTTCCACCCACCAATGCCTGATGCATGCGACTAGATTCAGCATGGTGCCACGTTTTACACTTTCCAAATGGTGCAAAACATATTTATGTCTTTAGGCCAATTTTTGGGCTCCTGCTGATGTCAACTCCAGGGTGTGAATCATCCAATTTTTGGGCTCCTGAAGCCAACCCCAGGGTCTCTTTAAAGTAATGTTTGGGCTCCTGCTGCTGCTGCCAACTCCAGGGTGTGATTCATCCAATTTTTGGGCTCCTGAAGCCAACCCCAGTGTCTCTTTACAGTAATATTTGGGCTCCTGCTGCTGCTGCTGCCAACTCCAGGGTGTGATTCATCCAATTTTTGGCCTCCTGAAGCCAACCCCAGTGTCTCTTTAAAGTAATATTTGGGCTCCTGCTGCTGCTGCTGCCAACTCCAGGGTGTGATTCATCCAATTTTTGGGCTCCTGAAGCCAACCCCAGTGTCTCTTTAAAGTAATATTTGGGCTGCTCCTGCTGCTGCTGCCAACTCCAGGGTGTGATTCATCCAATTTTTGGGCTCCAGAAGCCAACCCCAGTGTCTCTTTAAAGTAATATTTGGGCTTCTGCTGCTGCTGCTGCCAACTCCAGGGTGTGATTCATCCAATTTTTGGCCTCCTGAAGCCAACCCCAGTGTCTCTTTAAAGTAATATTTGGGCTCCTGCTGCTGCTGCTGCCAACTCCAGGGTGTGATTCATCCAATTTCTGGGCTCCTGAAGCCAACCCCAGTGTCTCTTTAAAGTAATATTTGGGCTCCTGCTGCTGCCAACTCCGGGGTGTGATTCATCCAATTTTTGGGCTCCTGAAGCCAACCCCAGTGTCTCTTTAAAGTAATATTTGGGCTGCTCCTGCTGCTGCTGCCAACTCCAGGGTGTGATTCATCCAATTTTTGGCCTCCTGAAGCCAACCCCAGTGTCTCTTTAAAGTAATATTTGGGCTGCTCCTGCTGCTGCTGCCAACTCCAGGGTGTGATTCATCCAATTTTTGGGCTCCTGAAGCCAACCCCAGTGTCTCTTTAAAGTAATATTTGGGCTCCTGCTGCTGCTGCTGCCAACTCCAGGGTATGATTCATCCAATTTTTGGGCTCCTGAAGCCAACCCCAGTGTCTCTTTAAAGTAATATTTGGGCTCCTGCTGCTGCTGCTGCTGCCAACTCCAGGGGTGTGATTCATCCAATTTTTGGCCTCCTGAAGCCAACCCCAGTGTCTCTTTAAAGTAATATTTGGGCTGCTCCTGCTGCTGCTGCCAACTCCAGGGTGTGATTCATCCAATTTTTGGGCTCCTGAAGCCAACTCCAGTGTCTCTTTAAAGTAATATTTGGGCTCCTGCTGCTGCTGCTGCCAACTCCAGGGTGTGATTCATCCAATTTTTGGGCTCCTGAAGCCAACCCCAGTGTCTCTTTAAAGTAATATTTGGGCTCCTGCTGCTGCTGCTGCCAACTCCAGGGTGTGATTCATCCAATTTTTGGCCTCCTGAAGCCAACCCCAGTGTCTCTTTAAAGTAATATTTGGGCTCCTGCTGCTGCTGCCAACTCCAGGGTGTGATTCATCCAATTTTTGGGCTCCTGAAGCCAACCCCAGTGTCTCTTTAAAGTAATATTTGGGCTCCTGCTGCTGCTGCCAACTCCAGGGGTGTGATTCATCCAATTTTTGGCCTCCTGAAGCCAACCCCAGTGTCTCTTTAAAGTAATATTTGGGCTGCTCCTGCTGCTGCTGCCAACTCCAGGGTGTGATTCATCAAATTTTTGGCCTCCTGAAGCCAACCCCAGTGTCTCTTTAAAGTAATATTTGGGCTCCTGCTGCTGCTGCTGCCAACTCCAGGGTGTGATTCATCCAATTTTTGGGCTCCTGAAGCCAACCCCAGTGTCTCTTTAAAGTAATATTTGGGCTGCTCCTGCTGCTGCTGCCAACTCCAGGGTGTGATTCATCAAATTTTTGGCCTCCTGAAGCCAACCCCAGTGTCTCTTTAAAGTAATATTTGGGCTGCTCCTGCTGCTGCTGCCAACTCCAGGGTGTGATTCATCCAATTTTTGGGCTCCTGAAGCCAACCCCAGTGTCTCTTTAAAGTAATATTTGGGCTCCTGCTGCTGCCAACTCCAGGGTGTGATTCATCCAATTTTTGGCCTCCTGAAGCCAACCCCAGTGTCTCTTTAAAGTAATATTTGGGCTGCTCCTGCTGCTGCTGCCAACTCCAGGGTGTGATTCATCCAATTTTTGGGCTCCTGAAGCCAACCCCAGTGTCTCTTTAAAGTAATATTTGGGCTCCTGCTGCTGCTGCCAACTCCAGGGTGTGATTCATCCAATTTTTGGGCTCCTGAAGCCAACCCCAGTGTCTCTTTAAAGTAATATTTGGGCTGCTCCTGCTGCTGCTGCAAACTCCATGGTGTGATTCATCAAATTTTTGGCCTCCTGAAGCCAACCCCAGTGTCTCTTTAAAGTAATATTTGGGCTCCTGCTGCTGCTGCCAACTCCAGGGTGGGATTCATCCAATTTTTGGCCTACTGAAGCCAACCCCAGTGTCTCTTTAAAGTAATATTTGGGCTGCTCCTGCTGCTGCTGCCAACTCCAGGGTGTGATTCATCCAATTTTTGGCCTCCTGAAGCCAACCCCAGTGTCTCTTTAAAGTAATATTTGGGCTCCTGCTGCTGCTGCTGCCAACTCCAGGGTGTGATTCATCCAATTTTTGGGCTCCTGAAGCCAACCCCAGTGTCTCTTTAAAGTAATATTTGGGCTGCTCCTGCTGCTGCTGCCAACTCCAGGGTGTGATTCATCCAATTTTTGGGCTCCTGAAGCCAACCCCAGTGTCTCTTTAAAGTAATATTTGGGCTCCTGCTGCTGCTGCTGCCAACTCCAGGGTGTGATTCATCCAATTTTTGGCCTCCTGAAGCCAACCCCAGTGTCTCTTTAAAGTAATATTTGGGCTCCTGCTGCTGCTGCCAACTCCAGGGTGTGATTCATCCAATTTTTGGGCTCCTGAAGCCAACCCCAGTGTCTCTTTAAAGTAATATTTGGGCTCCTGCTGCTGCTGCCAACTCCAGGGGTGTGATTCATCCAATTTTTGGCCTCCTGAAGCCAACCCCAGTGTCTCTTTAAAGTAATATTTGGGCTGCTCCTGCTGCTGCTGCCAACTCCAGGGTGTGATTCATCAAATTTTTGGCCTCCTGAAGCCAACCCCAGTGTCTCTTTAAAGTAATATTTGGGCTCCTGCTGCTGCTGCTGCCAACTCCAGGGTGTGATTCATCCAATTTTTGGGCTCCTGAAGCCAACCCCAGTGTCTCTTTAAAGTAATATTTGGGCTGCTCCTGCTGCTGCTGCCAACTCCAGGGTGTGATTCATCAAATTTTTGGCCTCCTGAAGCCAACCCCAGTGTCTCTTTAAAGTAATATTTGGGCTGCTCCTGCTGCTGCTGCCAACTCCAGGGTGTGATTCATCCAATTTTTGGGCTCCTGAAGCCAACCCCAGTGTCTCTTTAAAGTAATATTTGGGCTCCTGCTGCTGCCAACTCCAGGGTGTGATTCATCCAATTTTTGGCCTCCTGAAGCCAACCCCAGTGTCTCTTTAAAGTAATATTTGGGCTGCTCCTGCTGCTGCTGCCAACTCCAGGGTGTGATTCATCCAATTTTTGGGCTCCTGAAGCCAACCCCAGTGTCTCTTTAAAGTAATATTTGGGCTCCTGCTGCTGCTGCCAACTCCAGGGTGTGATTCATCCAATTTTTGGGCTCCTGAAGCCAACCCCAGTGTCTCTTTAAAGTAATATTTGGGCTGCTCCTGCTGCTGCTGCAAACTCCATGGTGTGATTCATCAAATTTTTGGCCTCCTGAAGCCAACCCCAGTGTCTCTTTAAAGTAATATTTGGGCTCCTGCTGCTGCTGCCAACTCCAGGGTGGGATTCATCCAATTTTTGGCCTACTGAAGCCAACCCCAGTGTCTCTTTAAAGTAATATTTGGGCTGCTCCTGCTGCTGCTGCCAACTCCAGGGTGTGATTCATCCAATTTTTGGCCTCCTGAAGCCAACCCCAGTGTCTCTTTAAAGTAATATTTGGGCTCCTGCTGCTGCTGCTGCCAACTCCAGGGTGTGATTCATCCAATTTTTGGGCTCCTGAAGCCAACCCCAGTGTCTCTTTAAAGTAATATTTGGGCTGCTCCTGCTGCTGCTGCCAACTCCAGGGTGTGATTCATCCAATTTTTGGGCTCCTGAAGCCAACCCCAGTGTCTCTTTAAAGTAATATTTGGGCTCCTGCTGCTGCTGCTGCCAACTCCAGGGTGTGATTCATCCAATTTTTGGCCTCCTGAAGTCAACCCCAGTGTCTCTTTAAAGTAATATTTGGGCTGCTCCTGCTGCTGCTGCCAACTCCAGGGTGTGATTCATCCAATTTTTGGGCTCCTGAAGCCAACCCCAGTGTCTCTTTAAAGTAATGTTTTGGCTCCTGCTGCTGCTGCCAACTCCAGGGTGTGATTCATCCAATTTTTGGGCTCCTGAAGCCAACCCCAGTGGCTCTTTAAAGTAATATTTGGGCTGCTCCTGCTGCTGCTGCCAACTCCAGGGTGTGATTCATCCAATTTTTGGGCTCCTGAAGCCAACCCCAGTGTCTCTTTAAAGTAATATTTGGGCTTCTGCTGCTGCTGCTGCCAACTCCAGGGTGTGATTCATCCAATTTTTGGCCTCCTGAAGCCAACCCCAGTGTCTCTTTAAAGTAATATTTGGGCTCCTGCTGCTGCTGCTGCCAACTCCAGGGTGTGATTCATCCAATTTCTGGGCTCCTGAAGCCAACCCCAGTGTCTCTTTAAAGTAATATTTGGTCTCCTGCTGCTGCCAACTCCAGGGTGTGATTCATCCAATTTTTGGGCTCCTGAAGCCAACCCCAGTGTCTCTTTAAAGTAATATTTGGGCTGCTCCTGCTGCTGCTGCCAACTCCAGGGTGTGATTCATCCAATCTTTGGCCTCCTGAAGCCAACCCCAGTGTCTCTTTAAAGTAATATTTGGGCTGCTCCTGCTGCTGCTGCCAACTCCAGGGTGTGATTCATCCAATTTTTGGGCTCCTGAAGCCAACCCCAGTGTCTCTTTAAAGTAATATTTGGGCTCCTGCTGCTGCTGCTGCCAACTCCAGGGTGTGATTCATCCAATTTTTGGGCTCCTGAAGCCAACCCCAGTGTCTCTTTAAAGTAATATTTGGGCTCCTGCTGCTGCTGCTGCTGCCAACTCCAGGGGTGTGATTCATCCAATTTTTGGCCTCCTGAAGCCAACCCCAGTGTCTCTTTAAAGTAATATTTGGGCTGCTCCTGCTGCTGCTGCCAACTCCAGGGTGTGATTCATCCAATTTTTGGGCTCCTGAAGCCAACTCCAGTGTCTCTTTAAAGTAATATTTGGGCTCCTGCTGCTGCTGCTGCCAACTCCAGGGTGTGATTCATCCAATTTTTGGGCTCCTGAAGCCAACCCCAGTGTCTCTTTAAAGTAATATTTGGGCTCCTGCTGCTGCTGCTGCCAACTCCAGGGTGTGATTCATCCAATTTTTGGCCTCCTGAAGCCAACCCCAGTGTCTCTTTAAAGTAATATTTGGGCTCCTGCTGCTGCTGCCAACTCCAGGGTGTGATTCATCCAATTTTTGGGCTCCTGAAGCCAACCCCAGTGTCTCTTTAAAGTAATATTTGGGCTCCTGCTGCTGCTGCCAACTCCAGGGGTGTGATTCATCCAATTTTTGGCCTCCTGAAGCCAACCCCAGTGTCTCTTTAAAGTAATATTTGGGCTGCTCCTGCTGCTGCTGCCAACTCCAGGGTGTGATTCATCAAATTTTTGGCCTCCTGAAGCCAACCCCAGTGTCTCTTTAAAGTAATATTTGGGCTCCTGCTGCTGCTGCTGCCAACTCCAGGGTGTGATTCATCCAATTTTTGGGCTCCTGAAGCCAACCCCAGTGTCTCTTTAAAGTAATATTTGGGCTGCTCCTGCTGCTGCTGCCAACTCCAGGGTGTGATTCATCAAATTTTTGGCCTCCTGAAGCCAACCCCAGTGTCTCTTTAAAGTAATATTTGGGCTGCTCCTGCTGCTGCTGCCAACTCCAGGGTGTGATTCATCCAATTTTTGGGCTCCTGAAGCCAACCCCAGTGTCTCTTTAAAGTAATATTTGGGCTCCTGCTGCTGCCAACTCCAGGGTGTGATTCATCCAATTTTTGGCCTCCTGAAGCCAACCCCAGTGTCTCTTTAAAGTAATATTTGGGCTGCTCCTGCTGCTGCTGCCAACTCCAGGGTGTGATTCATCCAAATTTTGGGCTCCTGAAGCCAACCCCAGTGTCTCTTTAAAGTAATATTTGGGCTCCTGCTGCTGCTGCCAACTCCAGGGTGTGATTCATCCAATTTTTGGGCTCCTGAAGCCAACCCCAGTGTCTCTTTAAAGTAATATTTGGGCTGCTCCTGCTGCTGCTGCCAACTCCATGGTGTGATTCATCCAATTTTTGGCCTCCTGAAGCCAACCCCAGTGTCTCTTTAAAGTAATATTTGGGCTCCTGCTGCTGCTGCCAACTCCAGGGTGGGATTCATCCAATTTTTGGCCTACTGAAGCCAACCCCAGTGTCTCTTTAAAGTAATATTTGGGCTGCTCCTGCTGCTGCTGCCAACTCCAGGGTGTGATTCATCCAATTTTTGGCCTCCTGAAGCCAACCCCAGTGTCTCTTTAAAGTAATATTTGGGCTCCTGCTGCTGCTGCTGCCAACTCCAGGGTGTGATTCATCCAATTTTTGGGCTCCTGAAGCCAACCCCAGTGTCTCTTTAAAGTAATATTTGGGCTGCTCCTGCTGCTGCTGCCAACTCCAGGGTGGGATTCATCCAATTTTTGGCCTACTGAAGCCAACCCCAGTGTCTCTTTAAAGTAATATTTGGGCTGCTCCTGCTGCTGCTGCCAACTCCAGGGTGTGATTCATCCAATTTTTGGCCTCCTGAAGCCAACCCCAGTGTCTCTTTAAAGTAATATTTGGGCTCCTGCTGCTGCTGCTGCCAACTCCAGGGTGTGATTCATCCAATCTTTGGGCTCCTGAAGCCAACCCCAGTGTCTCTTTGAAGTAATATTTGGGCTGCTCCTGCTGCTGCTGCCAACTCCAGGGTGTGATTCATCCAATTTTTGGGCTCCTGAAGCCAACCCCAGTGTCTCTTTAAAGTAATATTTGGGCTGCTCCTGCTGCTGCTGCCAACTCCAGGGTGTGATTCATCCAATTTTTGGGCTCCTGAAGCCAACCCCAGTGTCTCTTTAAAGTAATATTTGGGCTCCTGCTGCTGCTGCTGCTAACTCCAGGGTGTGATTCATCCAATTTTTGGGCTCCTGAAGCCAACCCCAGTGTCTCTTTAAAGTAATGTTTGGGCTCCTGCTGCTGCTGCTGCCATCTCCAGGGTGTGATTCATCCAATTTTTGGCCTCCTGAAGCCAACCCCAGTGTCTCTTTAAAGTAATATTTGGGCTGCTCCTGCTGCTGCTGCCAACTCCAGGGTGTGATTCATCCAATTTTTGGGCTCCTGAAGCCAACCCCAGTGTCTCTTTAAAGTAATATTTGGGCTCCTGCTGCTGCCAACTCCAGGGTGTGATTCATCCAATTTTTGGCCTCCTGAAGCCAACCCCAGTGTCTCTTTAAAGTAATATTTGGGCTGCTGCTGCTGCTGCCAACTCCAGGGTGTGATTCATCCAATTTTTGGGCTCCTGAAGCCAACTCCAGTGTATATTTGGGCTCCTGCTGCTGCCAACTCCAGGGTGTGAATCATCCAATGTTTGGGCTCCTGAAGCCAACCCCAGTGTCTCTTTAAAGTAATATTTGGGCTTCTGCTGCTGCTGCTGCCAACTCCAGGGTGTGATTCATCCAATTTTTGGGCTCCTGAAGCCAACTCCAGTGTCTCTTTAAAGTTATGTTTGGGCTCCTGCTGCTGCTGCTGCTGCCAACTCCAGGGTGTGATTCATCCAATTTTTGGGCTCCTGAAGCCAACTCCAGTGTCTCTTTAAAGTAATATTTGGGCTCCTGCTGCTGCTTGCAACTCCAGGGTGTGATTCATCCAATTTTTGGGCTCCTGAAGCCAACCCCAGTGTCTCTTTCAGCCAATGTTTGGGCTCCTGCTGCTGCTGCTGCCAACTCCAGGGTGTGATTCATCCAATTTTTGGGCTCCTGCTGCTGCCAACTCCAGTGTCTCTTTAAAGCAATGTTTGGGCTCCTGCCCCTCATAGTGATGCCACTTCAATTCTCTTGAATTCAATTGTGCCGCTCTGCGATTCTATTAGCGATGCCTCTGATCTGCATGTGATATTTATTCAAAGTATTATTTAACTAACCCAGCATGCATCCTGTGCGTGTTACAGCAAGGCAGAATGGTTTACAACCCTATTGAGGCTCTAGGAGGCTCAGAAATAGCTGTTTTTAATAGCGATTCGTCGTGAATTAATTCGGGTCGAAACGATTTTTGTCGGAAAATTCGGCGAATCAGTCGAATCGAATTTTTCAAAAGTTCGCTCATCTCTAATGTGCACGCTTGGCTGTCTGTACTAGATCTGGATCTTCATCCATTGCACTGCTCAACAGCGCCGCCTGGTGTTCAGCACACTGCAAGTGCACGAAGCCTAGAGCATAAGCTCTTGGGCTTGCTTTTTACTTCCGTGTTTCCTTTCGTCTGAATGGACAGGAAGTGACTTCACTCATACTCTGAGACATCCCTCCCAGCTTTATTGACAGCACTATTTAAATTGAGAGCTGGCCTGTTTTCATTGCTGTGTTATCAGCTAAGTTCCTGGATCCTGTTTCCTTGTTTCCTGACTGAACTTAGACTTATTCTTTGGAATTTGCCTGTTTGCTGCCAGCCCCTGAATTCGGATTTATTCTTTGGACTTAGCCTGTCTGCCGCCAGCCCCTGAACTCTGATTTGGTCTTTTGGACTTATTTTCTTCGCTGCGCCCCCACACCTGGAGCTCCACTCAGCCCTATCCATGCTTGTAGCCAGGAGGCTTAACAATTTCCAGGGCCTTACGAGGAAAATTATATATAGTTTCTTTTCAGCAGAGCCTGGGCTTTAAAACCCCAATTTTTAACTAGCATCCCCTGAATTGCTTCCCCCAGGAAGAGCACCTTTTGCCAATTTTTGTTGCTCCGGCTCCACTATAATCTTGCATAATGGCACCTGTTTTAGCTGTAAAGCTCCCCCTCCTACATTCATTGCCACTGTTGTGTGTGGCAATGATGCCAACTCACACCAAGAGACAGCAAATAAATCAGTGTTCCAGGACAATTCAAAAAGTGAAAATATCCACCTCTAGTTCTACATCCTAATAAGGGAGTATCAGCAGGTGCTTTGGCTAAATGTATTTCTCAAGTTCGGTGGGTTTTGGTCCGGCTTTAACATAAAATGTCTTGTTTGTATTTTTTGCAGTGTATTCTGAATATTTTGGGTGAAATACGTTTTTCAATAAAATCATATAGTGTGTAAAAGCCCAATTTTTTCTGGTTACAACACTACCATATATGTATTGGTAGTCACCCTTTCCAGGTCCTCCAAACTCATACAGCGCTTTGGGAGATTTTCAGATAAAATACAGCTGCTATGCACACCCTACAGTTTTTCAAGAAAAAATATAATACCCCCCCCCCCCCCCACAAACTACATATTCTCTGGAATTACACACCTCAAGCTTTTTGGAAGTACCAGGCTTGTCAAGATAGGTATGGTTTTCGATTAATTTCCCTCAATGAATTTTTGGTTGCACAGGGTTTCCCTAAAAATAGAATAAAAAAGCAGAATAAATTAAAAAAGCAGAATCAAAGCCACATGTACCAAAAAAACAATCTGCAACCAGGAAAAATAAAGTTAAATTTTAAAAAGCAAGGTCCCCCAAACAGAACAATACCCAAAAACCCCAGCGTAAAGCATGAGCGTAAGGGTAATTTTACTTGACAATTTCAGCTCTGCAGACAAAGTACACACCTTGCGCTTTTTCAACCAAAACAGCCCTTTACAGCCCCACAAACCACCCATTCCCTGAAAGAACACACATTAAGCTTGCTAGGCATACCCAGCTTGTTGTAGTGGGCTCATCTTTCTGGAAGTAATCCCTCAAAGAATTCTTTGGTTGTACAGGGTTTCCCCTTAAACATTTATGAAAAAGCAGAATAAAAACAGATCTTCCTAAAATATCAATATTCAGTTTGGGCTTCAACATGAAATGTGAAATCCCCATTTCTCACGATTACAATGGTACCACATATGTATCGGTAGCCCCCAGGAGATCCCCCAAAATGGAAAAGTGCACTGTATAACATTTACAAATAAAATACTATCCACGTCGTCCTGTCATGGGTGCCTTTGATTGCTTGCACATGGCCCTGATTCCCCTAGTTGCGCATGAGGATTCCCTGGATCGTCTCGTCTCAGGTTTTGAGAGTGGTGAGCTGAGTGGTGGTTGGCTTCTGGGTGAGTGTGTCTATTGTTTTATTTGTTCTGCATTTCTATTATATTATCCTTGCATTTCCAGTGTTTGATTATGTTTGAATCTGTGCCCCCCCTCCTTTTTTTTGTGGTATTTTTATGTTGTTGAATATTTGTCTCCCTGGCCTCCCTCATATTACTTTGCTTATGTCCCTAATTTCATGTCCCATTTATCCTGTTGCTAGTTCAACTTCTTTGTACTTGCATTGCACCTTACCTTTATCTTTATATGCCAGTGGTCTGTCTAATGCCTCTGCTAATGCCCCCCCCCCCATAGCTGTGGACCCCCATTTCCTCAGGTTTCCTTTTCTTGTTTTTTTATATTATTAAAAGATGCCTGGAATCACGGGATAGGGATGTAATTTTGCCTCTTTACAAGGCACTGGTGCGTCCTCACCTGGAATATGCCGTTCAGTTTCTGGGCACCCATTCATAGAAAGGACGCTCTGACTATGGAAAGGGTGCAGAGGAGAGCCACCAAAGTAATAAAGGGAATGAAAGATCTTAGTTATGAGGAAAGATTACGAGAATTAAATCTGTTTAGTCTTGAAAGGAGGCGATTGAGGGGGGACATGATTAACTTATATAAATATATAAATGGCCCATACAAAAAAATTGGGGGAACACTATTTCCAGGGTGTGATTCATCCAATTTTTGGGCTCCTGAAGCCAACCCCAGTGTCTCTTTAAAGTAATATTTGGGCTCCTGCTGCTGCTTCTGCCAACTCCAGGGTGTGATTCATCCAATTTTTGGGCTCCTGAAGCCAACCCCAGTGTCTCTTTAAAGTAATATTTGGGCTCCTGCTGCTGCTGCTGCCAACTCCAGGGTGTGATTCATCCAATTTTTGGGCTCCTGAAGCCAACCCCAGTGTCTCTTTAAAGTAATATTTGGGCTCCTGCTGCTGCTGCTGCCAACTCCAGGGTGTGATTCATCCAATTTTTGGCCTCCTGAAGCCAACCCCAGTGTCTCTTTAAAGTAATGTTTGGGCTCCTGCTGCTGCTGCCAACTCCAGGGTGTGATTCAGCCAATTTGTGGCCTCCTGAAGCCAACCCCAGTGTCTCTTTAAAGTAAAATTTGGGCTGATCCTGCTGCTGCTGCCTACTCCAGGGTGTGATTCATCCAATTTTTGGGCTCCTGAAGCCAACCCCAATGTCTCTTTAAAGTAATATTTGGGCTCCTGCTGCTGCTTCTGCCAACTCCAGGGTGTGATTCATCCAATTTTTGGCCTCCTGAAGCCAACCCCAGTGTCTCTTTAAAGTAATATTTGGGCTGCTCCTGCTGCTGCTGCCAACTCCAGGGTGTGATTCATCCAATTTTTGGGCTCCTGAAGCCAACCCCAGTGTCTCTTTAAAGTAATGTTTGGGCTCCTGCTGCTGCCAACTCCAGGGTGTGATTCATCCAATTTTTGGCCTCCTGAAGCCAACCCCAGTGTCTCTTTAAAGTAATATTTGGGCTGCTCCTGCTGCTGCCAACTCCAGGGTGTGATTCATCCAATTTTTGGGCTCCTGAAGCCAACCCCAGTGTCTCTTTAAAGTAATATTTGGGCTCCTGCTGCTGCTGCTGCCAACTCCAGGGCGTGATTCATCCAATTTTTGGCCTCCTGAAGCCAACCCCAGTGTCTCTTTAAAGTAATATCTGGGCTCCTGCTGCTGCTGCTGCCAACTCCAGGGTGTGATTCATCCAATTTTTGGGCTCCTGAAGCCAACTCCAGTGTATATTTGGGCTCCTGCTGCTGCCAACTCCAGGGTGTGAATCATCCAATTTTTGGGCTCCTGAAGCCAACCCCAGTGTCTCTTTAAAGTAATATTCGGGCTCCTGCTGCTGCTGCTGCCAACTCCAGGGTGTGATTCATCCAATTTTTGGGCTCCTGAAGCCAACCCCAGTGTCTCTTTAAAGTAATGTTTGGGCTCCTGCTGCTGCTGCCAACTCCAGGGTGTGATTCATCCAATTTTTGGGCTCCTGAAGCCAACTCGAGTGTCTCTTTAAAGTAATATTTGGGCTCCTGCTGCTGCTTGCAACTCCAGGGTGTGATTCATCCAATTTTTGGGCTCCTGAAGCCAACCCCAGTGTCTCTTTCAGCCAATGTTTGGGCTCCTGCTGCTGCTGCTGCCAACTCCAGGGTGTGATTCATCCAATTTTTGGCCTACTGAAGCCAACCCCAGTGTCTCTTTAAAGTAATGTTTGGGCTCCTGCTGCTGCTGCCAACTCCAGGGTGTGATTCAGCCAATTTTTGGCCTCCTGAAGCCAATCCCTGTGTCTCTTTAAAGTAAAATTTGGGCTGATCCTGCTGCTGCTGCCAACTCCAGGGTGTGATTCATCCAATTTTTGGGCTCCTGAAGCCAACCCCAATGTCTCTTTAAAGTAATATTTGGGCTCCTGCTGCTGCTTCTGCCAACTCCAGGGTGTGATTCATCAAATTTTTGGCCTCCTGAAGCCAACCCCAGTGTCTCTTTAAAGTAATATTTGGGCTGCTCCTGCTGCTGCTGCCAACTCCAGGGTGTGATTCATCCAATTTTTGGGCTCCTGAAGCCAACCCCAGTGTCTCTTTAAAGTAATATTTGGGCTCCTGCTGCTGCTGCTGCCAACTCCAGGGCGTGATTCATCCAATTTTTGGCCTCCTGAAGCCAACCCCAGTGTCTCTTTAAAGTAATATCTGGGCTCCTGCTGCTGCTGCTGCCAACTCCAGGGTGTGATTCATCCAATTTTTGGGCTCCTGAAGCCAACTCCAGTGTATATTTGGGCTCCTGCTGCTGCCAACTCCAGGGTGTGAATCATCCAATTTTTGGGCTCCTGAAGCCAACCCCAGTGTCTCTTTAAAGTAATATTCGGGCTCCTGCTGCTGCCAACTCCAGGGTGTGATTCATCCAATTTTTGGGCTCCTGAAGCCAACCCCAGTGTCT
This sequence comes from Gastrophryne carolinensis, assembly GCA_027917425.1. Taxonomy (NCBI): domain Eukaryota; kingdom Metazoa; phylum Chordata; class Amphibia; order Anura; family Microhylidae; genus Gastrophryne; species Gastrophryne carolinensis. Next base: position 41,651,749 of record CM051234.1, read on the forward strand.
CTTTAAAGTAATGTTTGGGCTCCTGCTGCTGCTGCCAACTCCAGGGTGTGATTCATCCAATTTTTGGGCTCCTGAAGCCAACTCGAGTGTCTCTTTAAAGTAATATTTGGGCTCCTGCTGCTGCTTGCAACTCCAGGGTGTGATTCATCCAATTTTTGGGCTCCTGAAGCCAACCCCAGTGTCTCTTTCAGCCAATGTTTGGGCTCCTGCTGCTGCTGCTGCCAACTCCAGGGTGTGATTCATCCAATTTTTGGGTTCCTGAAGCCAACCCCAGTGTCTCTTTAAAGTAATGTTTGGGCTCCTGCTGCTGCTGCCAACTCCAGGGTGTGATTCAGCCAATTTTTGGCCTCCTGAAGCCAACCCCAGTGTCTCTTTAAAGTAAAATTTGGGCTGATCCTGCTGCTGCTGCCAACTCCAGGGTGTGATTCATCCAATTTTTGGGCTCCTGAAGCCAACCCCAATGTCTCTTTAAAGTAATATTTGGGCTCCTGCTGCTGCTTCTGCCAACTCCAGGGTGTGATTCATCCAATTTTTGGCCTCCTGAAGCCAACCCCAGTGTCTCTTTAAAGTAATATTTGGGCTGCTCCTGCTGCTGCTGCCAACTCCAGGGTGTGATTCATCCAATTTTTGGGCTCCTGAAGCCAACCCCAGTGTCTCTTTAAAGTAATATTTGGGCTCCTGCTGCTGCTGCTGCCAACTCCAGGGCGTGATTCATCCAATTTTTGGCCTCCTGAAGCCAACCCCAGTGTCTCTTTAAAGTAATATCTGGGCTCCTGCTGCTGCTGCTGCCAACTCCAGGGTGTGATTCATCCAATTTTTGGGCTCCTGAAGCCAACCCCAGTGTCTCTTTAAAGTAATATTTGGGCTCCTGCTGCTGCTGCTGCCAACTCCAGGGCGTGATTCATCCAATTTTTGGCCTCCTGAAGCCAACCCCAGTGTCTCTTTAAAGTAATATCTGGGCTCCTGCTGCTGCTGCTGCCAACTCCAGGGTGTGATTCATCCAATTTTTGGGCTCCTGAAGCCAACTCCAGTGTATATTTGGGCTCCTGCTGCTGCCAACTCCAGGGTGTGAATCATCCAATTTTTGGGCTCCTGAAGCCAACCCCAGTGTCTCTTTAAAGTAATATTCGGGCTCCTGCTGCTGCTGCCAACTCCAGGGTGTGATTCATCCAATTTTTGGGCTCCTGAAGCCAACCCCAGTGTCTCTTTAAAGTAATGTTTGGGCTCCTGCTGCTGCTGCCAACTCCAGGGTTTGATTCATCCAATTTTTGGGCTCCTGAAGCCAACTCGAGTGTCTCTTTAAAGTAATATTTGGGCTCCTGCTGCTGCTTGCAACTCCAGGGTGTGATTCATCCAATTTTTGGGCTCCTGAAGCCAACCCCAGTGTCTCTTTCAGCCAATGTTTGGGCTCCTGCTGCTGCTGCTGCCAACTCCAGGGTGTGATTCATCCAATTTTTGGGCTCCTGCTGCTGCCAACTCCAGTGTCTCTTTAAAGCAATGTTTGGGCTCCTGCCCCTCATAGTGATGCCACTTCAACTCTCTTGAATTCAATTGTGCCGCTCTGCGATTCTATTAGCGATGCCTCTGATCTGCATGTGATATTTATTCAAAGTATTATTTAACTAACCCAGCACGCATCCTGTGCGTGTTACAGCAAGGCAGAATGGTTTACAACCCTATTGAGGCTCTAGGAGGCTCAGAAATAGCCATTTTTAATAGCGATTCGTCGCGAATTAATTCGGGTTGAAACGATTTTTGTCGGAAAATTCGGCGAATCAGTCGAATCGAATTTTTCAAAAGTTCGCTCATCTCTAATGTGCACGCTTGGCTGTCTGTACTAGATCTGGATCTTCATCCATTGCACTACTCAACAGCGCCGCCTGGTGTTCAGCACTCTGCAAGTGCACGAAGCCTAGAGCATAAGCTCTTGGGCTTGCTTTTTATTTCCGTGTTTCCTTTCGTCTGAATGGACAGGAAGTGACTTCACTCATACTCTGAGACATCCCTCCCAGCTTTATTGACAGCACTATTTAAATTGAGAGCTGGCCTGTTTTCATTGCTGTGTTATCAGCTAAGTTCCTGGATCCTGTTTCCTTGTTTCCTGACTGAACTTAGACTTATTCTTTGGAATTTGCCTGTTTGCTGCCAGCCCCTGAATTCGGATTTATTCTTTGGACTTTGCCTGTCTGCCGCCAGCCCCTGAACTCTGATTTGGTCTTTTGGACTTATTTTCTTCACTGCGCCCCCACACCTGGAGCTCCACTCAGCCCTATCCATGCTTGTAGCCAGGAGGCTTAACAATTTCCAGGGCCTTACCAGGAAAATTATATATAGTTTCTTTTCAGCAGAGCCTGGGCTTTAAAACCCCCATTTTTAACTAGCATCCCCTGAATTGCTTCCCCCAGGAAGAGCACCTTTTGCCAATTTTTGTTGCTCCGGCTCCACTATAATCTTGCATAATGGCACCTGTTTTAGCTGTAAAGCTCCCCCTCCTACATTCATTGCCACTGTTGTGTGTGGCAATGATGCCAACTCACACCAAGGGACAGCAAATAAATCAGTGTTCCAGGACAATTCAAAAAGTGAAAATATCCACCTCTAGTTCTACATCCTAATAAGGGAGTATCAGCAGGTGCTTTGGCTAAATGTATTTCTCAAGTTCGGTGGGTTTTGGTCCGGCTTTAACATAAAATGTCTTGTTTGTATTTTTTGCAGTGTATTCTGAATATTTTGGGTGAAATACGTTTTTCAATAAAATCATATAGTGTGTAAAAGCCCCATTTTTTCTGGTTACAACACTACCATATATGTATTGGTAGTCACCTTTTCCAGGTCCTCCAAACTCATACAGCGCTTTGGGAGATTTTCAGATAAAATACAGCTGCTATGCACACCCTACAGTTTTTCAAGAAAAAATATAATACCCCCCCCCCCCCCCCCCCCACAAACTACATATTCTCTGGAATTACACACCTCAAGCTTTTTGGAAGTACCAGGCTTGTCAAGATAGGTATGGTTTTCGATTAATTTCCCTCAATGAATTTTTGGTTGCACAGGGTTTCCCTAAAAATAGAATAAAAAAGCAGAATCAATTAAAAAAGCAGAATCAAAGCCACATGTACCAAAAAAACAATCTGCAACCAGGAAAAATAAAGTTAAATTTTAAAAAGCAAGGTCCCCCAAACAGAACAATACCCAAAAACCCCAGCGTAAAGCATGAGCGTAAGGGTAATTTTACTTGACAATTTCAGCTCTGCAGACAAAGTACACACCTTGCGCTTTTTCAACCAAAACAGCCCTTTACAGCCCCACAAACCACCCATTCCCTGAAAGAACACACATTAAGCTTGCTAGGCATACCCAGCTTGTTGTAGTGGGCTCATCTTTCTGGAAGTAATCCCTCAAAGAATTCTTTGGTTGTACAGGGTTTCCCCTTAAACATTTATGAAAAAGCAGAATAAAAACAGATCTTCCTAAAATATCAATATTCAGTTTGGGCTTCAACATGAAATGTGAAATCCCCATTTCTCACGATTACAATGGTACCACATATGTATCGGTAGCCCCCAGGAGATCCCCCAAAATGGAAAAGTGCACTGTATAACATTTACAAATAAAATACTATCCACGTCGTCCTGTCATGGGTGCCTTTGATTGCTTGCACATGGCCCTGATTCCCCTAGTTGCGCATGAGGATTCCCTGGATCGTCTCGTCTCAAGTTTTGAGAGTGGTGAGCTGAGTGGTGGTTGGCTTCTGGGTGAGTGTGTCTATTGTTTTATTTGTTCTGCATTTCTATTATATTATCTTTGCATTTCCAGTGTTTGATTATGTTTGAATCTGTGCCCCCCCCTCCTTTTTTTTGTGGTATTTTTATGTTGTTGCCTATTTGTCTCCCTGGCCTCCCTCATATTACTTTGCTTATGTCCCTAATTTCATGTCCCATTTATCCTGTTGCTAGTTCAACTTCTTTGTACTTGCATTGCACCTTACCTTTATCTTTATATGCCAGTGGTCTGTCTAATGCCTCTGCTAATGCCCCCCCCCCCCTATAGCTGTGGACCCCCATTTCCTCAGGTTTCCTTTTCTTGTTTTTTTATATTATTAAAAGATGCCTGGAATCACGGGATAGGGGTGTAATTTTGCCTCTTTACAAGGCACTGGTGCGTCCTCACCTGGAATATGCCGTCCAGTTTCTGGGCACCCATTCATAGAAAGGACGCTCTGACTATGGAAAGGGTGCAGAGGAGAGCCACCAAAGTAATAAAGGGAATGAAAGATCTTAGTTATGACGAAAGATTACGAGAATTAAATCTGTTTAGTCTTGAAAGGAGGCGATTGAGGGGGGACATGATTAACTTATATAAATATATAAATGGCCCATACAAAAAAATTGGGGGAACACTATTTCATGTAAAATCCTCTCTAAGGACAAGGGGCACTGCCTTCAATTGGAAAAAAATAAATTTAGTCTCCGGAGGTGACAATTGTTTTTTACCATAAGAACTATAAATCTATGGAATAGCCTCCCACAGAAGCTTGTCACAGCATCAACCGCTGACAGCTTTAAAAAAGGATTAGATGCTTATTTAGAAGAAAATAATATTAACAGTTACTATTAGCGGTTATCAGTAAAAAAAATAAATAAAAACAAAACATAAAATAAATAGCTTCCCCTATAAAATAAAAAATAACTTCCCCCTACCCCAACATCCTTGGTTGAACTTGATGGTCATATGTATTTTTTTCAACCGTATTAACTATGTAACTATGTCTGCAAATTTGCCCTCTTGTTTCGCCTAACTAGTTGCCCTCAGATTTTTAGCTTTTAGTTTTAAATATTGTATGCTAATTTTTGTCTTTTTACCTTTTAGGTGATTCAGCTTGCCCCCTGCTCCCATGCTCTTTTAAAGGCCCCAAACACCAGGCCAGGAGGCATGTAATCTGGCCTTGCGCCACACCCATGCCGTCGCTAAGCAAGCCTTCAGCCTATTAAAATCAAGATTCCAGTGCCTGAACCATACATGGGGTGCACTCCAGTATTAGCTGAAGAAAGTAAAAATCTTACAGTTGTATTCACTTTTGTCTTTGCAGACTTTCACAACAGAGCGGTACAACTTCAAGCCCAACATCCAAAAGAAAAGGAAGTTGGCAGAGGATGTGGCAGCCGGACGTGCGGATAAAGGCGATCCGGAGGTGAGGGCTCCGACCAGTGCGGCAAAGAAGACTGGGTGTAGGGCTTCGAGTCGCCCACAGGCCAGGAACAGTAGGACAATAGACAACAAGTACACAAAATGGGGGAACAAAAGCACAAATTCCATGTATGCTGGTGTCTTGTGCTTCTCTTTCCCTCCAGAATTGTTGGACCAGGGGGAATATGCCGTGATGGAGCGGCACCAGACTCAGGTGATTGCAAACCAAATCAAGCAGACCACTACACAAGCAGGACACACATTACACATGTGCATACTTGGAACATCTGTTGGCATGTCATTACAGACCCAGGCGAAGGGATGGCGCTGAGGCAGAGGGTGGCCCCCTAAAAGGACAAAGAACAGTGGTAAGTAATGAGCATTTAGGAGGTCCTGAACAGGCACACATGTGTTTAAACATATGTTAACATGCATTTCTTTTGTTGTTATGGTGCCATGGTGTTCCACCACAGAAGTTTTAGAGATGTTCAGTTTTAAAGATTTAATCTATTTATATATTAAAAGTTTTAAAGTTTAAAAGAAAACAGTACCAAAAAAAATAAACTCAGAAATACAAGCAAAAAAACAAAAACAAAAAAATTAACAAGCAAAAAAAGTTTAAAACAATTTATATGCTGTGTGGTGTCCTTTCTTAAAGCTACATCCTTCAAGCAAAGTGTAGCAGCTCAAGCAGGGGTAGGTAAGGGCGTGGGAAAAGAGAAGGAGGACTAAGGCCAAAAAAAAGGAAGAAGAAGGTGAATAAAAGTGGGTGGAAGCAGGCGAAATGGGAGGCCACGGAATGAAAAATACATGCACCTTACATAGGATGCCCCAATTGGAACCAAGGGGGAAAGGTAGGTCAAAATACATACATGCACACTACATGGAATGCCCCACAGGTGGGCGCCAGTGAGGTTTACCTTAAAAAAAACACCCTTGGCATATTTCGGAATGCCAGGACGACAGTCACGAAACACAGAGATGGATGGACTACAGATAGGTGAAAACAGGTACAAACTCGGCATATGAGATGAGTTCACCAGTCAAAACCACAACTGTTCGGCTAAAATGTATGCGCATGCCAAGCTACTGATTACGTGCGCACAGCTGATAAATTCTCAGAACGTGACTGGGAATTCGCTGTTTACGTGTTTAATCCTGCAACAAAACAAACATTCACTTGGTGGCTATGAATCAGCACTACAGTCTCAGCACAAGAGAGAGATAGCATATCCCAATATTTTATTGGGATAAAATTGGCCCAATATATGGCTCTCTAAGAGCCTAATTTAAGACTAGTGCCACGTATTGCCATTTAGAGCATCCGCTGCAAGCGAGTGTCTGGAGCTATAACCTAGTGTAGCAGCTGGACAAGTGACGCAGTAGTATCCAGTCCAGCAGTGATAAATGTGATACCTTGAGGACGCTGTAGAAGCACTCTCCCTGATTCACTGCAGAGCCAATCGAGAACGTTAGGTGGTGTCCCAAGGTCAAAGTGCCCAAGACTACGCTACATCTAACAATATGACAAAGCTCCAGCGAAAGATGGTTAGCGCCAGTTAAGTGCATCTGGCACTCGGCGCTAAAGCCCATATTTAAAAAAAAAACTACACACAAATAGCGCCGGAGCTCTAAAACTGGGTGTTTTAATGTGGAGAGCGCCGGACGCTATTAGAGATAAGCAAATCGATTCTGACGAACCCGAATTCGTTACGAATTTCAGGAAATATTTGATTCGTTACGATTCCGAATATCGCTGCGATTCGTATGCTCGAAACGCTTCCTTAAAACTCCATTTGCTGCTATACAGCCCATCTAAAATGGTGGATCCACATGTCAGCCCATGTCCCATGGGGCAAGGAATCCTGGGTAGGTGTCACATGCTACCTATCAGCAGACAGGCTTACTGATGATGTCACAGCCCCATATAAGCAGCGGCCATTTTGCGGAAGATCGTTCTGACACTGTATTGCGGCCAGATCAGGCAGGGAGAGAGCAAGGGACAGACAGACAGACAAACAGATAGATAGATAGATAGATACAGCGAGGGAGAGATAGATAGATAGATAGATAGATAGATAGATAGATAGATAGATAGATAGATAGATAGATAGATAGATACAGCGAGGGAGAGATAGATAGATAGATAGATAGATAGATAGATAGATAGATAGATAGATAGATAGATAGAACAAGCAAGGGACAGATAGAGAAGGAGAGAGGCTGTGACAGTGACAGATAAAGACAGGGACAGTTTAAAGTGTTTGCTTTAGCACACCTGCCTATTTAGTTTTTCCTTTTCCTGGTGTCATTCCTTAAAAAGCATTCTAGCATAAATATTTCAAGACTACCTGTGTACTAACTAGTTGCATTTTGTAATCAATGTCACTTTTCCACAATCAAAGGAGCCAACATCTGTATGTGAGGAGGGGGCATCCCAAACACTAACATATATATTTCAAGAGTACCTGTCTACTAACTGGTTGCATTTTGTAATCAACGTCACTTTACCACTACAAATGAAGCCAACCTCTGTATGTGAGGAGGGGGCATCCCAAACACTAGCATAAATATTTCAAGAGTACCTGTCTACTAACTGGTTGCATTTTGTAATCAGCATCACTTTACCACTATAAAAGGAGCCAACCTCTGTATGGAAGGAGGGGGCATCCCAAACACTAACATATACATTTTAAGAGTACCTGTCTAGTAACAGGTTGCATTTTGTAATCAACGTCACTTTACCACTATAAAAGGAGCCAACCTCTGTATGTGAGGAGGGGGCATCCCAAACACTAGCATAAATATTTCAAGAGTACCTGTCTATTAACTAATTGCATTTTGTAATCAACGTTACTTTTTCACTATAAAAGGAGCCAACCTCTGTATGTGAGGAGGGGGCATCCCAAACACTAGCATAAATATTTCAAGAGTACCTGTCTACTAACTGTTTGCATTTTGTAATCAACGTCACTTTACCACTATAAAAGGAGCCAACCTCTGTATGTGAGGAGGGGGCATCCCAAACACTAGCATAAATATTTCAAGAGTACCTGTCTACTAACTGGTTGCATTTTGTAATCAACGTCACTTTTCCACAATCAAAGGAGCCAACCTCTGTATGTGAGGAGGGGGCATCCCAAACACTAGCATAAATATTTCAAGAGTACCTGTCTACTAACTGGTTGCATTTTGTAATGAACGTAACTTTTCTACAATCAAAGGAGCCAACCTCTGTATTTCAGGAGGGGGCATGCCAAACACTAGCATAAATATTTCAAGACTACTTGTCTACTAACTGGTTGCATTTTGTAATCAATGTCACTTTTCCACAATCAAAGGAGCCAACCTCTGTATGTGAGGAGGGGGCATGCCAAACACTAGCATAAATATTTCAAGAGTACCTGTCTACTAACTGGTTGCATTTTGAAATCAACGTCACTTTTCCACAATCAAAGGAGACAACCTCTGTATGGGAGGAAGGGGCATCCCAAACACTAGCATAAATATTTCAAGAGTACCTGTCTACTAACTGGTTGCATTTTGTAATCAACGTCACTTTTCCAAAATCAAAGGAGCCAACCTCTGTATGTGAGGAGGGGGCATGACAAACACTAGCATAAACATTTCAAGACTACCTGTCTACTAACTGGTTGCATTTTGTAATCAACGTCACTTTTCCACAATCAAAGGAGACAACCTCTGTATGTGAGAAAGGGGCATCCCAAACACTAGCATTAATATTTCAAGACTACCTGTCTACTAACTGGTTGCATTTTGTAATCAACGTCACTTTTCCACAATCAAAGGAGACAACCTCTGTATGGGAGGAAGGGGCATCCCAAACGCTAGCATAAATATTTCAAGAGTACCTGTCTACTAACTGGTTGCATTTTGTAATCAACGTCACTTTTCCAAAATCAAAGGAGCCAACCTCTGTATGTGAGGAGGGGGCATGACAAACACTAGCATAAACATTTCAAGACTACCTGTCTACTAACTGGTTGCATTTTGTAATCAACATCACTTTTCCACAATCAAAGGAGACAACCTCTGTATGTGAGGAAGGGGCATCCCAAACACTAGCATTAATATTTCAAGAGTACCTGTCTACTAACTGGTTGCATTTTGTAATCAACGTAACTTTTCTACAATCAAAGGAGCCAACCTCTGTATGTGAGGAGGGTGCATGCCAAACACTAGCATACATATTTCAAGACTACTTGTCTACTAACTGGTTGCATTTTGTAATCAATGTCACTTTTCCACAATCAAAGGAGCCAACCTCTGTATGTGAGGAGGGGGCATGCCAAACACTAGCATAAATATTTCAAGATTACCTGTCTACTAACTGGTTGCATTTTGTAATCAACGTCACTTTTCCACAATCAAAGGAGCCAACCTCTGTATGTGAGGAGGGGGCATCCCAAACACTAGCATAAATATTTCAAGACTACCTGTCTATTAACTGGTTGCATTTTGTAATCAACGTCATTTTTCCACAATCAAAGGAGCCAACCTCTGTATGTGAGGAGGGGGCATGCCAAACACTAGCATAAATATTTCAAGACTACCTGTCTACTAACTGGTTGCATTTTGTAATCAACGTCACTTTTCCACAATCAAAGGAGACAACCTCTGTATGTGAGGAAGGGGCATCCCAAACACTAGCATAAATATTTCAAGAGTACCTGTCTACTAACTGGTTGCATTTTGTAATCAACGTCACTTTTCCACAATCAAAGGAGCCAACCTCTGTATGTGAGGAGGGGGCATCCCAAACACTAGCATAAATATTTCAAGACTACCTGTCTATTAACTGGTTGCATTTTGTAATCAACGTCACTTTTCCACAATCAAAGGAGACAACCTCTGTATGTGAGGAGGGGGCATCCCAAACACTAGCATAAATATTTCAAGAGTACCTGTCTACTAACTGGTTGCATTTTGTAATCAACGTAACTTTTCCACAATCAAAGGAGCCAACCTCTGTATGTGAGGAGGGGGCATGCCAAACACTAGCATAAATATTTCAAGACTACTTGTCTACTAACTGGTTGCATTTTGTAATCAACGTCACTTTTGCACAATCAAAGGAGCCAACCTCTGTATGTGAGGAGGGGGCATCCCAAACACTAGCATAAATATTTCAAGATTACCTGTCTACTAACTGGGTGCATTTTGTAATCAACGTCACTTTTCCACTATCAAATGAGCCAACCTCTGTATGTGAGGAGGGGGCATCCCAAACACTAGCATAAATACTTCAAGACTACCTGTCTACTAACTGGTTGCATTTTGTAAACAAAGTCACTTTTTTGCCGGGGGGGGGGGGGGGGGGGGTAGCATCCCAAATACTAGCACGTGTCTTTTAAGAGTACCTGCCTACTTACCTTTTGCCCTTTGTATAAAAAAAGTCTGGTTTTCAAGTTTAAAGCACCCATTGCCTTTCACCGGGGGTCATTGTCAGTGCTAGCACTTATCTTTTAAGAGTACCTGCGTACTTACCTTTTGCCTTTTGTATAAAAAAAGTCTGGTTTTAAAGTTTAAAGCACCCATTGCTTTTCACCGGGGGCAATTGTCAGTGCTAGCACTTATCATTTAAGAGTACCTGCCTATTAACCTTTTGTATAAAAAAGTCTGGTTTTAAAGTTTAAAGCACCTATTGCCTTTCACCGGGGGCCATTGTCAGTGCTACCACTTATCTTTTAAGAATACCTGCCTACTAACCTTTTGCCTTTTGTATAAAAAATGTCTGGTTTACAAGTTTAAAGCACCCATTGCCTTTCACTGGGGGCCATTGTCAGTACTAGCACGTGTCTTTTAAGAGTACCTGCCTACTAACCTTTTGTATAAAAAAAGTCTGGTTTACAAGTTTAAAGCACCCATTGCCTTTTACCGGGGGGGCATCCCGAATACTGGCCCTTTTTTTTAATAGTACCTGCATCTTTACCTTTTTTACATTTTGAACAAAAAGCGGTCGTGTCTCGACCAGCAACGTATCTGCCGTAATCGATTGGTTAACGCAGTCATCGACCTCATCACAAGTGACATCTGACACCCCCACTTAACAGCTAGTAGGTTCCTCGGACAAAACCCTGAGTTGGCATGGCCAACTGGCTTTGGGCCTCAGTCCTATGCCCCCCCTCCAGCCGACGTATCTTATGCTTTGGGTTCAGCTCCACTATTCAGTGAGGACGATGTGTTAGAGGACAGTCAGCAGCTACTGCCCAGCCAAGAAATGGAGGAGACATCCGCCGATTCTTCCGCTAGGCAGACAGACACTGAAGAGGAGAGTGGCGTGGCAGGTGGTGTGCCGAGCGTTCCGTTTCCTGCAGCACATGCTCTTGTGGAAACCTAGGAGGACATCAGTGACGTGCAGACACAACTCGATGATGATGATGATGATGATTACGCGGATCGCACTTGGGAGCCCGGTGCAGAAAGGGCTTCATCATCATCAGGAGAAGAGGGTCCCAGGTTGCCCCAGAGTCAGCAGCTGAGGCAGCAAGGTTGCAGTAGGGTTGGAGCCACAAGTGGCCGGGGCGGGGTAGACCACCTGCTGCGTGGCAGGCTGCCTTCCCGGGAGGTAGTGGAGCAGGGGTTTCTGGAGTTGGCAGCAGTAGCAGTGAATTAGTGCGGACTGTTAGAGGGAAAATTAGCTACTCAGCAGTGTGGCACTTTTTAATCAAGCATCCGCAGGAGGGTAACTTGGCCACATGCAAGATGTGTAGACAGAAGGTCAAGCGTGGCCAGGGCCCCAATGCTGGTACCACGGCCCTGCAGCAACACATGCAGCGTCACCATAAATCAGCTTGGGAGAATCAAGGCTCCGAAGTGGGGGTCCAGCCTGCTGCGTCAGCCAGTGCCACGCCGCTTTCAATTTCACCCAGCCAAAGCTCCAGCACCTCAGCCGAAGGTAGCTGTGCGTCATACCCATCCAGTATCCATCCCACCAGCAATCCATCAGCGAAGCCATGTCCAAGAGACAACAGTATGTGCCCACTCATCCTACGGCGCAGAAGCTAAATGTACTCCTGTCCAAGTTGCTGGTGCTGCAGTCCCTCCCTTTTAATGTGGTGGACTCTGCACCTTTCAGAGAGCTGATGGCTATTGCCGAGCCGAGGTGGAGAGTGCCAAGTCGTCATTTCTTTGCAAAGAAGGCAGTACCAGCCCTGCACAAATTTGTTGAGCAGATGTTGGGCCAGTCCTTTAGCCTATCGGCGGGCACCAAAGTGCACGGCAGCGCCGACATCTAGAGCTGTAACTATGGTCAGGGACAATACATGTCCTATACGGCCCACTGGGTGAATGTGGTTCCTGCACAGCAACTTGGACAGGTCACACCGCTTCGGCATCCACGCTCCCAGGCTGTTTTTCCTGTCACAGTGTGCGACTCTGCCTCCTCATCCTCCGCCATCTCCTCAGCCTCCACTGTACGGTCAATTCTCAATGTCCCTTCAGCCTACCATGTGTACAGGGCACGGCGGTGTCACCCTGTGCTTCACATGGTTTGGAGTCACACAGGGGAGGAGCTCCTGAAATTCATTCATCAAGAAATCAAAACATGGCTTACTCCACGAAAATTGGAAATGGTAATCATGGTGACTGACAATGGGAGTAACATCTTGTCTGTGCTGCGACAAGGAAGCCTGAGCCATGCGCCCTGTATGGCACACGTGTTCAATCTAGTTCTCAAGCATTTTCTGAAGACTTCCCCCCATCTGCAAGACATCCTAACAACAGGAAGGAAACTTTGTATGCACTTCAGCCACTCCTACACCGCCAAGCACACCCTTCTTGAGCTACAGCGTCAGAACGGTATCCCCCAAAATAGTCTGATTTGCGATGCTCCCACCAGTTGGAACTCCACCCTATATATGTTAGATCGAATATACGAACAGAGAATAGCCCTCACTGATTTCTTGATGATCCAAGCAGATAGGGGGACTCCCCTGTGTAACTTTAATGCGAACCAGTGGCAGCTCATACGTGACACCTGCCATTTGCTCAGGCCCTTTGAGGAAGCCACTTTATTTGTCAGACGTGATTCCGCGGCTTCATGTAATACAACACATGTTGGAAACCATGGCTGGTCAGGGCACTGGAGACATGGCGCATACATTTCACAGCCACATAAACCCCATGGGAGCAGAGGAGGAAGAGGAGGAGGAGGAGCAGCCAGTGAAGCACAGTTTAGTTTTGGCAAAATGGGCGGTTTATCTAGTCATCTGACAGGAGCAGGAGCAGCCAGTGGAGCTAGAGACAGAGGACCCAGACACACCATGGCAGTATGAAGTGGAGATGGAGACAGGTAGTCCCTCCGAGTAACTTGCGCAAATGACACTGAAAATGGCCGACCTGCACATACCATTCTGCATAAAAAATAAAACATAATAAAAGTGTTTGGTTGCTGGGCAGGAGAAATCACACAATGATTTGAGCCAAAAATATAGAACATTACTTTAGAAAAACGCTATTTATACACAACCAAATAAAACACCATTGAAATGTATGGGAGAGCGCTACTGAGCGACAGGTGCTACACGGCGCTGCAGAAGACACACAGCGCTGGCACTTTTCACTGAGCCGCCACTAGTAATGTATTTGACGCTACATGACCCTATTACAGGCGCTCACCAGATTGACTTTCATATATATGGTGTTGACCTGACACTATGTGGCACTACGCGGCATTAGCATTTCTTAAATTAACCCCCTATGTCTCCTTTGTACTTGGGTCATACAGAGAGCTGAAGCCCGGTAAGCTGCTCTAGAGAAAAATAATCCAACAAGCCCCTCAGACTGTCCATCACATTAAACCCAGGAAGTCGATGAGAGATGCAGTATGGGTACCCAAACCACAGGTGGCTACAGGTAGGCCCTAGGTTTAATAGCATCAGGGAGCTTTTAGCTGAGTGACATGTTATCTGACTTCAACCCCAGCACAGGCACACAAATGATACACATAGTGATCGGCAGCACAACACAGACACAGCTGTTATCAGAGAATTCTTAAGTTTAGTTTTTCCACCAAGACAAGTTCCTTGCTAAGGAAGGCATGGTTTTTATTTTTAGTTCTTAAATTACAGGTTACATTTGAAACTTTGTTGCCTTTTTGGGAAAGAAAAACTTTAATTTTCTTTTGGAAGAAGCATCAAAAATAGACCAATTGTGAAATGTGAAAGATTATAAAAACTCATCACACGGAATATCAAAGGCCAGGTTACAGGCAAAGCGATAGCGAGTTCTAAATGAAGACGATATAAAGAATCCCGACAGCTAGACAGCAATAATAACCCGACAATATAAAGAGGGGAGAGGAAATGAACGTGCTGTCAGCGTGGATCCTGGAGATGTACGTAAATCTGAAAATGCTTTTCAGCTGGGGTGAGAAAAGGGTGAATCCCGAGAAACATCTCATTGGATGAGACTCTTTTCATTTGACAAAAATCAAGATTTATTTTCAAAACGTTTACTCAATGTGATGCTGATAAACTGCTCGCTTATCACTGGAAGAATGCCACCAAAAGAGCAAGCTCTCAGTTGTGTCAGTTACCTCTGAAAAAGAAACTTTGTTGAATAATTTTAATTATTATTATTCATCATAATAATAATAATGCTAACCAATAATAATAACCATCAAAGGAGATTGATTAAAGAATAATATACATATAATATAATAATATACAAATATAAATATACATTGTTTTTTGCCTCCCAAAGTAGCTGGCATGTTCAATCCTAAACCTTAAAGCAGAACAAAACCTGGTAATTTGACTTTCCCCCGGTTTTCTTCCTATTTGTGAAAGCGCCAGAACATCGCTTTTCAGTCACCTCTTCCTCATTTCACTGACGCATCTGCAGGCTTTCCTCCAATGAGAGCCGTCTGCCGTGACTATGTCATTCGGCAAATGGCTCTCACTGTCTAGAAAGGGGAGCGCATAGCCGCACCCTTGGCAATGTGCACAATTGGCACGGCGGTGAGATTTGGAACCTGGCCACGGGCCACAATGAATAATGTAGGTTCAGAATTTTTTCATTTAGAATAGCATAATGAAGTTTTTCTACAACTATCAGGATACCCACTGTCTTCACGAACTCCACTTGTATGTCTTTCCACCACACTGCCCTACATGGGGGGGTGTGCTGAACACAGGAATAATAGCACTAATAGGAAACACCCAGAAGCGTAACAAACTTGAGTCTAGAGGTTTATGGGAAAAAGAATCATTCCGTAGGTAGTTTACTTCACTGCCATTGGTCCATATGATTATGGACATAGCTAGATGGCACAGACACAGGCACAATAGACAGCGTGTACTGTAGCCAGTGTCCCAGGGTGGCACTGGAAGCACACCTTCTGGGTACAATCTTTCAGACTATTTAGATGGGGGTAATGGCTCTACATAGCAGTCTTGTCAAAGTTGCAATCGCAATCGAAATGCGTCAGCACTGCTGGGCTGTTTTTTCTCCCTACACATTGCATTGCGATCTCCTGTTACCTGACGGGCGCAGGTAAATAGGGGACGGAAGCCATGCTTTTTTTGATTGATATGGGCTTGATATCCAAGAAGTTTGCAAGTGCATTTAAAATAAATGATTTTTATTAGCCAACAGGATTATACTGTATGCATATTACTTTTATTCCCTTTATTGCATAAGTGGAATTGACAAACGCATGAATACTGCTTACTAAAAGAGTATATTAGCCAAGATAAAGGGCAATACCGAAGTGGGAAGCATCTAAGAGAACATTTGAGAGGAGTTCTATGCATTGAATTTACTTCCTTCTGGTGAGTGGTTAGAGAGCCTGGTGTCTGGTGGTGGTTTTATCAGAAGTCAAACCATCCTATTAAGCTAACCAAAGACGACATATAGAAACAATTTCATTACTAAAGACTTTAAAACTAAGCCTTTGTATCCTTGTTTTCTCCATGCTTTTTTCTATATACTTACTTTACTCGTATTGAACTCGTAATGAACTCCCAGTTCTATTTATCCCCCCCCCCCCACTTTTCCCACAGCAGGTCAGGGGCCACATCAGATGGCTCCTAAGGCCGGGCCACAGCTTGAGCATGTGTGATCTAGGCAATATGCTTATGTACCCCTGCTGCTATGAATAGAGCTGCCAAAAGCTAATTTAGTCCACTAGTTTGCATTTGAAGTTAGTGGACGTGGCCTTCAGAGGAGCCCATGGTGTATAGTAAGTGCACATGGTGACCCCACCATGTGCACTTACTATACCTACTATAAAGGTTTTTTTTATACAGATATAATAAAAGCCTGGATGTCCACCCCAGAGCATCAAAAGCAACCCCACTCCCTCAGTGCCATCACTTTTCGGGATATCTGATGTCTGAATAATACTCCCAAAACAGCAATATATACCAAACCACAAGAAAGGCCACTGATGGAGGACCAAGGTAAGCCTGCATCATGTGTTTAGCTGTGGCTGTTGGTAAGTTCATGTATTTGGGGGCATATTTATGCATTAGGAATCCCAACTCGGGATGACCACAAGGAGACAAGTGATGCAGTGGGGGTTGGATATCTAGGATGCCCTGCACGTTGGACGACATCGGCTTTAAAGTCCAACACCCATTTTTTAAAAAATGGGCAATGAACCGCATTGTGACAGTCAAGGGGGGATTTAAATTGCTGAAGTCAGTTTCACTCACCTACACCACAATGCCCCTGATAAATATGGCCCCATGATTGGCCACTAAAGGTCATGTGGTCCTGAATCTCTTCCTGTGACTGATGGCGGCCAATCGCAGATGACAACAGATGACACCCCCCCCCCCCCCACCAACTTGTGGTTCATTAGCTATCTTCTAAAAAAAATTGGGTGTTGAACTGCTTTAAGATGAATAAGTATTGATGTGCCAGACACATACAGTAGCCAGCTGTTGTAGGGTATAGGTTTTTTTTTTTAATGTTTTATCATATATGCTGTTTAATAGAAATAATAGTACAGGTACATTTAAAGTGGTCCTATACCCATATGTTAATCACTTCCTCATTTACAAGTGTCTGCTAATCAAGTGACTGCCAGTGACCAATCTGGATTTTCCAGTGGGCTTGCACATCAAACCTGAATGGTTTCCATTGGTCACCTGATTAAAGCGGTCCTTCACTCTGAATAAGAGTCTACCTTATATGTTTCCCACACCCTGTACATACAGATTGCTCACATTAAAAATCATCCTACCTGCATCTACTGCATGTTATGAGCCTTTAAACATCCAAGATGGCGGCTCATGGAACATCGGGCAGTGCCTTCTGACTGTGCTTCTCTGCATTCTGGGATTGCTGCCCTTTTCCTGACCCCAGCTCTGCTCTGTCTGAGCAAAGCACAGCTATAACCTGCCCCCCCGTACTTTATCCCACTCTTCTCTCCTCAGTAATTGTGATGCTTCTGAGTCAAGACGGCGGCGCCCGTATCCTAAAGTCCTAAATAGAGTTGCAGTCCAGTGGGGGAAAGAATAAGTGACTAAAAACTTAAAATATATTAACTTTAGATGTTGGGGAATTGTTTTTTAAGGGTTTGGGCTTTTCAATAAAACATGGTGAAGGTCCGGTTTAACTGTCATTTGGTGCCATATGCCATGAATGAGGAAGTGCGTTTCCATATATTCCCGTACACTCCTCAGTTGGACAGTAGCCGAGTGCAACAGCTCATGGAGGCACCACAGTATCAGATAGATATCAAGTAGACATCCAATCTATGGTACTTCTACATCCAGAACCTTTTCATTTTTTGAGATTATGACCTCAATGCATAAAGGCAAGAGTATAAAGTTCTCTGTTTTTTTTCATTAGATGGAAGAAGCTCCAACTGCCCACTATTAGTTGCTACAGCAAATACTAGAATGACCATAATTTTCTCTTAACCAGACTGCTAGGTGGTCCTTCTGAAATAGGCAAATATACCCAAGAATAGGGACCACACTAAACACAGAGTGCCTTGTCGGGGCAGTGTGGCTTCCACATGTATCTGCAGATATGTGCAACCAAATCTCTGTCTTTCCACATAGCTAGACATTTTTGGTGCTTAATACTTGGATGATGAGAGGGTTAAACTGGGCGGTAAATTGGTTCCCAGGCCCTGAATAATAATGTTGATAATTTTGTATAAATAGTGATGGAGCTTCTCCCACCCCCTTTGCTCAATTTGAATTGCCATGAACACACACAGGGAGGGATTCAGCCACCATGGATCTCTCCCTATGGAGTGTTCTAAAGGGAGGCTGGCAGCTTCCCAGGTGAGTAGCTCTGGCTGCATTGCATGTCCCAACTTTGGGGACTCAAAATTAAGAGTAGGGACCACACTAAACACAGAGTGCCTTGTCGGGGCAGTGTGGCTTTCACATGTATCTGCAGATATGTGCAACCAAATCTCTGTCTTTCCACATAGCTAGACATGTTTGGTGCTTAATATACTTAGATGATGAGAGGGTTAAACTGGGCGGTAAATTGTTCCCCAGGCCCTGAATAATAATGTTGATAATTTTGTATAAATAGTGATGGAGCTACTCCCACCCCCT
The DNA here is from genome assembly GCA_027917425.1 of Gastrophryne carolinensis. Classification (NCBI taxonomy): domain Eukaryota; kingdom Metazoa; phylum Chordata; class Amphibia; order Anura; family Microhylidae; genus Gastrophryne; species Gastrophryne carolinensis. Next base: position 41,670,489 of record CM051234.1, read on the forward strand.
TTGCTAAATATACCCAACTACTGATGCTGCCATGGGACACCACAGACACTGCAAGAAGGGGGTCACAGATCAGTGGCCTGCAAGCAAACCAGCTGCTGGCAGAGAGTTCCCAAGCTTGAAGAAAGCATGAAGGGCTATATTTTCAGGTAGACAGCTGCACTGACTTGATATAACACAGTAGAGCAAGACCAGCAGATGACATGGTTCCCCAGACCATCATTGACTGTGGAAACTTTACACTCAAACGTCAGCACCAGATTGTGGCCTCCTCATTCTTTCACTCTCTTGTGAATCTCCCCCAAATTATTGAATAGCCATTTCTTGACAATCATTTCAAAGTTGTAGTTATCCCTGTTGCTTTTGCACCTTTTTCTTTCCACCCAACTTTTCATTAGTATGCATAGACACAGCACAGCCAGCTTCTTCCTTGTGCCAATAACTGTTCTTTGAACAACTCTCAAGTCAGCAGTCTTCCCCATGAATGTGTGGCCTACTGAACTAGGCTAAGGGAACGTTTAAAGGCTGAGGAAACCTTTGAAAGTGTTTTGTGTCGATCAGTTGATTAGACAATGAGACGATGAGTTACTGAAGTAACTTAAAGTGGACCAACACCCAGGATTTTCACTATCCTGGGTTTTGGTCCACTTCCGTGGGGCACCATGATCGGGGGTGCCCCGCTGTGTGAAATCCCCCGATTGCCCTAAATAACTCACCTCACCCGCTCCTACGAGAGCGCTCGTCCAATCAGAGCGCTCAGAGCCGCTGTGGTATGTACGTACAAGCGACGGACAACCACAGCAGCTCTGAGCACGCTGGAGGCCGCGGCTCGCGCTTTCTTCTAACAGGGAGCGCGTCCGCCATTCAAAAACGGCCGCTGCGGGTGCGCGCCCTGCTAGAAGGAAGCGCGAGATGCGGCCGCGGCCCGCGCATGCGCCGTTGGAACGGGGATAAGGTAAGGTCCCGATTTCGGATGCCCCGCGGGGAGGGATTTGATCGGCCCGGGAATCTTATTGCCTGTGTGTAAAATGCACACTGACAGATGCTATAAATAAGAGTGTAGCATTGTGCGGAGTAAAAGATAAAGTAAACAGGGCCCCTGCAACCCCCACATGCCTCACACCCCCCCCCCCAGGGGAGGGGGACAGAAACACATCTTGGCCGCCTAACATCACTGCTGTGGTCTGGCAGGCATCTCCGGTTGCATAGCAACCAGGACATCAGCTGGGACAAGCAGACCTGCCTCTCCTCCAGTCACCTGCTTAGCAACAGATGACAGTGAGCAAGCCGTCTGTTGATAGCCGGTGCTCATTCATCATTGTGCGAGCGGCGAAGAGGGTTGCAGGGCCCTCATTTTATTTCAAGATCTTTCTCCCACTTTTTTTATGGTTATATGGTCACGCCTTGGTCAGTCCAGGTGATATGGCCTTGTAAAATAATGCAGACAATATAGGGGTTACCTCTTACACCTCAACAAAACAGCCCACAGGTTCTAACAATTGCAATCACTCAGTTTTAAGTATCAAAGCAATAATTTTTATTGTCATCATATTAAAACCCATTTAAAAACAAAGTCCATGCCATAAGCGTTTATTGTCTCCAGGGGGAGCTGTCTCTCTCATAAGTGCATATATTAATATCTTAAACGATCAATTACTCCTATCTTATTATACAACTAACAAAATCATTCCATAAAGTGCAAGTGCTAAACAAAGTGCATCCATTTCAAATCTAACATGTGCAAAAATATTATTTGACCCAATACAGGAATTGGATAAGGTAGAAGCAGACATATAACATATAAGTCACTAACCAATCTTGATGTACATGATCCAGAGATGGCAGCGCCCCCCGCAACAAGCCTACGCGTTTCGAGATCAGATGGTCTCTTTCTCAAGGCAAAGTAGAGGGCCAGGGGGACCAGTGTCTTCCTTTTATACGTACCCCTCCGGCCGCTCACACGAACGGCCGCCCGTCTGCATGCGGACCGGCGCACTCCGGACGGAAGTGCGTTGGTCCGCTGAACCGGAAGTGGAGGCCCGCGCTCCAGACTGGAGTGCAGCGCCTTTGATGACCAACTTCCTGTCTAAGCGGCAGCGCACCACCACTCCCCACATAGTGAGAGTGGCAGCGGCCGCCAGCCTGCAACGAGCTGACCCGGCGCGGGACCGGCCAACTGGAAAGGTACGTATCCCCCGTTGGCAACGAGCCAAAAGTTAATGCAGTTCCTATTGTCCATTACTATAGTGGGCAGATAATTTGCCTGTTGTGTTTAGAGCATAGATTGTAATGTGTATATACTATAAATATTATTGGGTGTAGTTGCCAGGTTGTAACATTAATATTAGCCATTCAGAGTATTACGGATCAATTAGATATACTAGAACTGTATGTAATAACATGCTTATGTATAGAACAGCTTGGGGTATTTGTTTTATTGTTTGTGGTTAATTTTGCTTGTTGCCAACGGGGGATACGTACCTTTCCAGTTGCCGGTCCCGCGCCGGGTCAGCTTGCTGCAGGCTGGCGGCCGCCGCCACTCTCACTACGTGGGGAGGGGAGGTGCGCTGCCGCGTAGATGGGAAGTTGGTCATCAGAGGTGCTGCGCTCCAGTCTGGAGCGTGGGGCTCCACTTCCGGTTCAGCGGACCAACGCACTTCCGGCCGGAGTGCGCCGGTCCACATGCAGATGGGCGGCCGTTTGTGGGAGCGGCCGGAGGGGTACGTATAAAATGAGGACACTGGTCCCCCTGGCCCTCTACATTGCCTTGAGAAAGAGACCATCTGGTCTCGAAACGCGTAGGCTTGTTGCGGGGGGCGCTGCCATCTCTGGATCATGCACATCAAGATTGGTTAGTGACTTATATGTTGTATGTCTGCTTCTACCTTATCCAATTCCTGTATTGGGTCAAATAATATTTTTGCACATGTTAGATTTGAAATGGATGCACTTTGTTTAACACTTGCACTTTATGGAATGATTTTGTTAGTTGTATAATAAGATAGGAGTAATTGATCGTTTAAGATATTAATATATGCACTTATGAGAGAGACAGCTCCCCCTAGAGACAATAAACGCTTATGGCATGGACATGGGTTTTAATATGACAATAAAAATTATTGCTTTGATACTTAAAACTGAGTGAGTGCAATTGTTAGACCCTGTGGGCTGTTTTGTTGGGGTGTAAGAGGTAACCCCTATATTGTCTGCATCTTGGTTTGGGTAGTGCTCCACAGGGCAGTGCCCCACAGATAGGAATATTGCTGTTGGTGCCACCTATCTTTCCCCTTTTTCCTGACCCAAGAATTGAGTATACAGCCTTGTAAAATAATGATAGGTTAATAATTCAGGGAGATTCTTTTAAGTATATCTTCTGAAAAAGTGAATGAGAGAATTCCTTTTTTTATTTAAGCAGGTTAGTGTTACTTGAGATTTCATAAGTTGCCCAATTCTTGTTTGATTTGGGGCAAATCCATTTATGTTTAGCTTTCTGTGATTGGAATGAAATTGTTGAGAAGTCTAATCATAGCGTTAAGTTTGGTGCAGATTATTTTATTTTAATTTCTTGCATTGAGTTGATAATGACCTTTACAATCGAAGAGTTTTCTATCTTTGTGACTTTTCCCCAGTTTCATGTGTTGCATGTATCGAGCATGCTACTTTTTGATTGTGTAATCTCCAGCTCCACCCACTTCTCTTGTGATTTGGTCCAATTATACAAGTGAAGGGCATAATTTGCCAGATAGCATGCTTTAATATTAGCATGCTTTAATATTAAGTGCTGTCAAGCCGCCTTCACTTAATTTCTTCAGTTATCGGCATATGCCAGGACTTTTACTTCTTTGGTGTTAAGAAGAACACCTTTTATTTTAGGGGATTTATTCATTTGATGTAATACGGGTAACAGGCAAATATTAAATAATGTGGGAGAAAGTGGACACCCCTGTCTACCTGTATTTATGTCAAAGGAGTTGTTAATAATAATCCCTGCGTTTTGATTACCATATAGTGACATTATTCTAGCGGTTATTTATGGGTTAAAACCATATTGCTTTAATGAACTTTCAAAAAAATTCCAGTTTAGCCTATCAAAGGCTTTTTCTGTGCGTAGAGTAATTATTAGCAATTTCCTCTTTCTGCTAAAGTTTTGATATAAATTCTTAATAGCTACAGCATTATTGTGTCTTGTGCCTTTCCCCTTTCTAAATCCGGCCTGAGTTGGGGATAGTATTGTGTGAAGTACTTGTTCAAGTCTTTGTGTTAGTATACTTGCATACAATTTAATGTCAGAGTGTCAGACTTCCCGGCTACAACCAAGGTAAAGGTAGACTTCGGGCAACAAGTGAGGGCTGGGCAGAGCTCCAGATGTGGGGCGAAGCATGGAAATAAAGTTCAATAAGACAGAACAGAGTTTAGGAGTTTAAAAAAGACCAATAACACATACAAATTCCGGGGCTGGCAGCAAGCAGGCAAAGTCTATAAACAGACAGTGTTCAGAGCTGGCGACAAACCAACTACGAATTCCAGGGTTGGCGGCAGACAGGCAAAGTCCATTAAACAATCCGAGATCATGGGATGGCAGTGAACAAGCAAAGTTCAATAAACAATCTGAAATTCTAACTGTGTAATCCGTGCAAGGGTTAATCCATAAGCTGATCGAGAAGCAGTCCAGGTCAATCCAGTATCACAGTCAGGAGTTGCAGGTAACAGGAATCACAGCTTCCAGGAACACAGCCATGAAACAGGCCAGCTGTCCATTTAAATAGGGCTGTCAATTAGAGCAGGGAGGGATGTGTCAGAGTACACAGAACAAGGAAAACCCGGAAGTAAAAAAACAAGCCCAAGAGCTTACGCTCTAGGCTTTGTGCAGTTGCAGTGAGCCGAAAGCCAGGTGGCGCTGTTGAGCAGTGTAATGGATGAATAGCTAAGTCAAGTGCAAACACCCAAGGCACTTCTGCGGCTGCGTGCAGAGATCAATGGAGCATGGCCAAGTCTCATATAACAGCAAGAGAGGTGAGGATACTGACACGGAGTCTATTATAATTAAGACAATCTCTGATGTTTTTTCCTTCTTTTGGGATCAGTTTTATTAATGACTGGTTCATTTGTTTGCTGGGTGTAATTCCCCAGTTCATTGTTATAGGTAAGTAGATATTAGTTCTTCTTTAAAGGTCTTATAATATTCTGTGCAGAGTCTTATTGGGCCAGGACTTTTATTATATTTTATTCTATTTTGACTGGGTGCTTAATCTTTTTAACACTAATGATTTTTTTGAGTTCTGCAGCTATGGTATGGTCTATGGTGGTTAAATAGATTTTTTGAAAATAATCTAATTTTTCCTGGTCTTCTCCTTTCTTTAGATTGTATATGTCAAAATATAATTCCCAGAATTCTTTCTTAATTTCATCCAGATCTGTTACCAATTTGCCTCCAATTCTGCTGCAAATCAGTTCTATAACACTCTTGGCACCATTGCTCGCTAATTGTTCGGCCATGGTTCTCCCAGGGGTGGTCATTTGTGATCTCTGCTTCAGGAAGTTGTTCGGTCTTTTGCGTTGTCTTCATCCTCTACCATTTTTTAAATTTTGCTTTGCCATTGCTCCATCATTTGGTAATCTGTTTTCAACCTAGTAATTGTCAATACCCCGTGAGACACCTGCCTGTCTGTCCACAACCCCCAATCTCCGCAGCTAGGTTCACCTATACCTGTAGCTCAAAGATGGGGAACTTCCAGGGGTGAAGGCGGAAGAACAAGAGGTAAGACTGGGTGTTATTGGGCAAGCCGGGTCATACACGGATAATCAATCCTCACGATACGCAGCGCCAAGGGAGAAGCACGAGGAGGGTCAAAACTCCAGTCAAGGGTCAAACCGGGTAATCAGAGGGTTTGCAGTACAAGGGACAAAGCAGGAATGTAGTCAGAGTCCAGGCAGAGGTCGGTTCAGGCAGCGGTCAGGGAATGGTCAGGCAGGCTAGGTCGGCAACGGCATAACGATCAGAATCACAGGAACAATAGCACCCAGCAGAATAGCACCCAAATTCGCCCACAGTAAGCTTAGGGCTCATTGGCCCTTTAAACTAACCTCTAGCAGCCCCGCTGTGTGCAGAGCCGCCAGCGAGCAAAAATTAACCGCTCTTGTGCGCGTGGACGAAGCAGGAATGTTGTCAGAGTCCAGGCAGAGGTCGGTTCAGGCAGCGATCAGGGAATGGTCAGGCAGACTAGGTCTGCAACGGCATAACGATCAGAATCACAGGAACAATAGCACCCAGCAGAATAGCACCCAAATTCGCCCACAGTAAGCTTAGGGCTCATTGGCCCTTTAAACTAACCTCTAGCAGCCCCGCTGTGTGCAGAGCCGCCAGCGAGCATAAATTAACCGCTCTTGTGCGCGTGAGCGAGCATGAGCAGGGGAGCGGGGGATGCGGCGGGTAGAGGAAGAGGCGGAAGTGCTCGCCGCCGCTCAAGCTGACACTGCTCGAGCAGCCATAAGCTGCTGTTGCGGCTGTTGGGGGGGGGGATTCCGGACAGCCACCTGAGGACGCCGCAGGACCAGGCAGAAGGTAAGTGCGTTGTGACAGTAATCTTATGCTTTCGCTGACTCTCTGTGAGATGGTTGATTATTTCAGATTTATTTTCCCTCAGATATTTTTTTCCTTCTGTAGAATGCCCCATATAAAAAAACTTATGTGCTTCCCAAAGTGTTGATCTCAAGATTTCTTTAGTGTTATTATACAATAAATATTCTCTGAGTGCTTGTTTTATTCTCACTTTTGCTTCCGGGTCTTCTCTGAGTTTGGTATTCATGAACCAGCGCTCTTTTATTGGCAATTTGATTCCTAACTTAATAGACCACAAAAAGGGGGCATGGTGGGATATGGTCCTGTTCCCTATGTCGCATTTAATCACACTCCTAAGGCGAATTGTGGCATATACAGAATATCAATACGAGAGTATCATTGGGACTATTGTAACATGTATAGTTGTTCTGATCTATATTTTTCATTCTCAAAACTTCAACCACTTTGATTATTCTTATCATACTTTTAATGTTATCATTTTCCATTGTATTAGAGGGAGGGGCTATACTGTCTATGAGGGTTATTCATCAAGGGATAGCGGCAGGTAGTGCCTCATAGCGGCAGGCAGCGTCTGGTGAACGCTGTGCGCTGTACGCAATACCACATTTATGAAGCCGATTTTGGTGAGCAATTCTAACAGCGCCATGTAGCGTCCGATTCATCATTACAGGCGGCTCAGCGTATAGCTCTAGTATTACCACGTATTACCTGTCGCTCTCCCATACATTTCAATGGATGTTCCTTTTCTTCTGTTTAAACAGGGTTTTTCATTTTTTCCCCCCAAATAATTGTGTGACCTCTCCTGGCCTAGAAAAAGTCTTTTGATTTTTTATATTTTTATGCAGAATTGTCATTACAGGTCTGGCATTAAAGTGGCCATGTCACAGTGTTACAACAATGTAATTCCATGTGTTTTCGCTTTGTTAGACATGGAATGACACAGCATCTGCCGCTCTATGCTATAGCGACCAGATCCCGAGCGCCTACGCTCTGTGAGTCTTGTTGTTGAAAATGGTATGAGTCACTGAGAGTCGGTCTCACTGAGCTGGCGCTACCTTTTTGCTCGCTGCAACGCTGTACTGGTGTTAGAATGCCCAACATACATCTCATTCATCAATGCCGGCCAGTTTACTAGAGCGGCTGAGGTGCTCTGTTACAGCGCCCGATACACGCACATGAGCGCCTAATAGCGGTCGCTCTAAGCGCCGCTATACAGACGCTCATCTGCGAATACCTGGCACTAATAATGAATCGGCCTCCACGTTTTGTGTTGGCACCATGTTAAAATCTCCAGCCATAATTACTGGCTATCATCTGTAGCTTCTACCACCATAGAGAATAATAAGATCATATTTTGAAGACACAACCTGCTCCGGACATAACATTGGGAATATTTTTGTTCCATGGGTTTCTGTGTCTGTTCTTTTCAAAACCTTTTCTTCGTACTAAATTTCAAGAATACTGTAGGAGCTGTGAATTAGCTGTGAATTTATTTGTACCTTTATTCTAGTAAAGTGAGTTTAAGGACCCTCGGGAAATCAGTTCCGAGTTTTGTTTCACTCCGGTGTACACTTTGCCTTTGGATTCTGCCACCTCATGTGATTAAGCGCAGCGTTAATGGAGCCGGGTGTTGCTGAGGACAGAACCCCATTGAGCAGGTTCACAACTGGTTCACAAATAACGTGGCGGAGATGGAAGTTCGTCTTGATCTCTCTGATTTCAAAGTTCTTTGTTGCTGCGTTAGTCATTGTTCTCGTAAGTTTTATGTGTACTATCCAGACAGCATTTATTACTTTAGATCTCCATAGCTCCCAATATCACCATTAGCTTATTTGTCTCCATTCATCTTCTTTGGGGCCAGTTTGCCACTGCGACTGTGCAGAATCTTGTACAGGTATTGTGAAGTGAACCTGTTTTAAAGGGACTGGCCAGGCAAAGTGTATTTACTATGATTTTCAGCTTACCTCCTCATTAAAGCACTCACAGCAGCACCTGTAGGAAGAACCCAGCAACAATAGACCACCAATCTTAGGGCTCAACTTGTAATCTACATAGAGGAGACAAAGCTCACAGAGCCATATATTGGGACGGGGTTAAAAACATGTACTATCTCTCCCTCCTGCTGTGGCTACAATAAACAAGATCAGTCATTCTGAAAAGCCTGCCAGCTCCAGGTCCATGTTGTTACATTGTTACAGCCACAGAACAATTCATTTACCTAAGTAGTTTCTATTGTAACAAGCTGTGATACTTTCTAAAGCAGTCATGAGCCTGCTATTGGAATGTAGATAGCTTATAGTGCAATGTGATGTGTGTGTGTCAAGCCCCGTGGGACACCCGCCTTCTAGGTAAGTCCATAACCCCCAATCTCCGCTGCTAGCTTCACCTATAGCCAAGCCCCCATTGGGTGGGTAAAGGCGGATGAGCCCGAGGCAAAACCTGGCGATGTTGGGTAAGCCGGGGTCATACACAGGGTATCAATCCAATATAGCGCAGCACCAAAGGGAAGAGACAAGAGAAGAGTCGGATTGAGCCAGGGGTCAAGCCGGGAGGTCACGGGTACGCAGTACAAAGGATGAGACGGATTCATGGTCAGGAAACTAGCAGAGGTTGGTCCAGGCGGCAACAACGGGGTGGTCAAACAGGACAAGGTCGGCAACAGAATCGAACGAGGCTCTTAGACAAAATTACACCCAGCAGCACACTATCACGGGCACTGATACACTGGAGGGGTAAAACCTATATAGGGCTAAACTGAATGGGGTTGGACAAGGGGAGTGTGTCTGATTGGTGCTACAACAACTTTTGGGCTGATTGCCCAGGTAAACTCTAAAGGGCGTTTCGCCCAGAACAAACTCTGGGCTCATTGGCCCTTTAAAACTAAGGTCATAAGAAAGCCGTGATCGCGCGCGTATGCGAGCACGGCAGCCGAGCTGTGAGAGCTGTGACGAGTGGAAGGGTCGGACGGAGAGAGAGACTGTCAGCTGCTGAAGCCCACGCCGCCCGCCAACACCGAGGGACGGGACAGAAGGTAAGTTGGCCGTGACAGTGTGCATCGCACTGTGTGATGGAAAATACTCTGTAAGGATTGTCTCCTCTGTAGCTCCACCCCATTGTCCTACTGTGGTCTTACAGTGTCAGCCATCCTATCATCCTCTTTCCCTTCAGCCTCTCTATTGGGTTGATTCAAAGAAACATGTAACAGCTTGGATTTGGGTCACGATCATCCTATTTTTCCCGTCCGCTCGTGCGTTCGTATGAACTTGCGAGTGATTCAATAAGCAAATACGTTTCTATCCTAAAAGATACGTCCGTTCGTATGATATCTCCCGAACTTGCCTCAGTCAGTTGGCAATCGTAAAAATCACGTTCATGTGCTCACCTGTTGCGGCGGCAGCCTGTTTTTTCTGCTGCTTCCATCGTCCACCTCTTCCAATTACTTGCGTTTGCCTCTGGTTTTCATTGGTTTTTGGCCTCTTAGATTCGTGCGTTCGTATGTTTATCATGTTATCTTGCGCATGCGCACCCTCAACCAGAAACTTACCTAAACCCCTTAGCGCCTGCATCCAACTTCATTTCTCGGTCCCTAAAACTTACCTAAACCCCTTAGCGCCTGCATCCAACTTCATTTCTCGGTCCCTAAAACTTACCTAAACCCCTTAGCGCCTGCATCCAACTTCATTTCTCGGTCCCTAAAACTTACCTAAACCCCTTAGCGCTTGCATCCAACTTCATTTCTCGGTCCCTAAAACTTACCTAAACCCCTTAGCGCCTGCATCCAACTTCATTTCTCGGTCCCTAAAACTTACCTAAACCCCTTAGCGCTTGCATCCTTCTTCATTTCTCGGTCCCTAAAACTTACCTAAACCCCTTAGCGCCTGCATCCTTCTTCATTTCTCGGTCCCTAAAACTTACCTAAACCCCTTAGCGCTTGCATCCTTCTTCATTTCTCGGTCCCTAAAACTTACCTAAACCCCTTAGCGCCTGCATCCAACTTCATTTCTCGGTCCCTAAAACTTACCTAAACCCCTTAGCGCCTGCATCCAACTTCATTTCTCGGTCCCTAAAACTTACCTAAACCCCTTAGCGCCTGCATCCAACTTCATTTCTCGGTCCCTAAAACTTACCTAAACCCCTTAGCGCTTGCATCCTTCTTCATTTCTCGGTCCCTAAAACTTACCTAAACCCCTTAGCGCTTGCATCCTTCTTCATTTCTCAGTCCCTAAAACTTACCTAAACCCCTTAGCGCCTGCATCCTTCTTCATTTCTCGGTCCCTAAAACTTACCTAAACCCCTTAGCGCCTGCATCCAACTTCATTTCTCGGTCCCTAAAACGTACCTAAACCCCTTAGCGCCTGCATCCAACTTCATTTCTCGGTCCCTAAAACTTACCTAAACCCCTTAGCGCTTGCATCCTTCTTCATTTCTCGGTCCCTAAAACTTACCTAAACCCCTTAGCGCCTGCATCCTTCTTCATTTCTCGGTCCCTAAAACTTACCTAAACCCCTTAGCGCTTGCATCCTTCTTCATTTCTCGGTCCCTAAAACTTACCTAAACCCCTTAGCGCCTGCATCCAACTTCATTTCTCGGTCCCTAAAACTTACCTAAACCCCTTAGCGCCTGCATCCAACTTCATTTCTCGGTCCCTAAAACTTACCTAAACCCCTTAGCGCTTGCATCCTTCTTCATTTCTCGGTCCCTAAAACTTACCTAAACCCCTTAGCGCCTGCATCCTTCTTCATTTCTCGGTCCCTAAAACTTACCTAAACCCCTTAGCGCTTGCATCCTTCTTCATTTCTCGGTCCCTAAAACTTACCTAAACCCCTTAGCGCCTGCATCCAACTTCATTTCTCGGTCCCTAAAACTTACCTAAACCCCTTAGCGCCTGCATCCAACTTCATTTCTCGGTCCCTAAAACTTACCTAAACCCCTTAGCGCTTGCATCCTTCTTCATTTCTCGGTCCCTAAAACTTACCTAAACCCCTTAGCGCTTGCATCCTTCTTCATTTCTCAGTCCCTAAAACTTACCTAAACCCCTTAGCGCCTGCATCCTTCTTCATTTCTCGGTCCCTAAAACTTACCTAAACCCCTTAGCGCCTGCATCCAACTTCATTTCTCGGTCCCTAAAACTTACCTAAACCCCTTAGCGCCTGCATCCAACTTCATTTCTCGGTCCCTAAAACTTACCTAAACCCCTTAGCGCTTGCATCCAACTTCATGTTGACGACCCTAAAACTTACACAAACCACATAATGTACATATGTCTATATGTTTCTAAGCGTGTTTTTTTCTAGTTTGTGTAATTTTTTTTTGGTGCGCATATTAGAAAAGACACATTTATGAAGGCTTAAAATATAATTTATTTAAATTATTTTGATTTTTTTTTTTTTTTTTTCGTTTAAACATATTTTTTTTTTTTTGGGGGGGTTTTGTTTAAAACATCTTATTTTTTAATTTTTTTGTTTTTACAAACACATTCCAACTTTTTTTTTTTTTGGTTTACAAACATATTAAAATTTTTTTGTTTTTTGTTAAAAACATAGGTAAAATTGTTTTTTGTTTTTTGTTAAAAACATAGGTAAATTTTTTTTTTTTTTTTTTTTTACTAAAAAACTAAAAAATTCTGAACAATTCAAAACTGTTAAAAACAGTTAACAAAAGTAGCCAGGACCAAGGGCACTAATCCTCCTCCTCTTCTTCATCTGTTGGCCCCAACGTCGCCTGTATGGCCAGCAGCTCGGCCACCAACTCCTTGATTCTTTTTTTTTTGCCAGCCAATGTTTTTGGGATCATCCCTGTAACCAATAGAGAAATAAACATAAATAGGAGTCCCAGACCGGTTTGTATGCTGGAAATAGATTTGGGGTTAATCAAATACATGTAAATGCATGACATATGTCATTCTTCCAAGGGATAAAGTTAATGCATTTCCCACAGGTAAGTCTTTAAACTCCTTAAACCGGACCTTCAACATTATTTAATGAAAACCACTAACTATTCCCAAATGATTCTGCACCAGATCAAAGTACATTTGGGAGGTTTTTTGATTACAGCGCCGCCATCTGGACTCTGAAGCATAACACTTAATGAGGAGTGGAGAGTTGGATAAAGTACAGGGGAGTAGGTTACAGTGGTGCGTTGGGAATCCAGAGCATAGCTGGGTTGAGGGAAAGGTCATCAGTCCCACAATGCATGGCAGCACCTTACTTTTTTCAATCTGTATCCCATGCTGCCTGTAAATATTGCGCATTCCATATTCCGCAATATTGGTTTTTTTCAGTCTAATAACATGCATTACATGGCTGAAGGCTGTTTTTCAATGTTTCAAATCTGTAGGTACAGTGTGTTGGCTAATTATTATGTTCTTAATACAAGTTAGGGTCCGCTTTAAGCTAACGAAGTGCCCACATGAAAGTGTTAACTACACATTGGCTACGCCTTTAGTTATGTGTGTGTTATTAGCTAACAAAACATTAATATGAATAATGGCATGGAGACTTACGGAGTTGGTGGCCGACAGATGGCTGGTTGGGGCCAACAGGCTGCCCTTGGTCCTGGCTATGCTGTGAAGAAGTCCCTGGAGAAACATGTGACATTTGGTTAGTACTTGTATAGAGTCACTATTCCCAACATATCTGGCTCCCAGTCTGGCTGACATCACTCACCTTCGCCAGGATCAACTTCCAGCATCTCTGCTGCCTCCTCCTCCACTATCTCACCCGCACCAGAAGCTTCTACAAATACATAATAAAGGATAACTTAGTTTTTGGCCTGCCATGTATATCTTTGTGCCTATACATGAAGAGTGACATACCAGAGCCTTCCCCATGCCTGGCCAGGTATGACTCCACGCCCACGCGGTTGGGCCCCTCCTCTGTGGTAAGGTCCAGGGGCTGGTCTGAGGAGGCCACAGAGGAGGGGTAGGTCCGTCGCCCGGGAGATCCACCACCTTCACTCACAGATGCAGACTCATGCAGCACTGGTCGGCCTGTACGCCTCCGGGTGCGGCGAATTCTGAAATCCATTTCCAACACTACCAAAGAAAAGTCATTATAAATAAAGGCATAACTTATACATTTGGAACATATACCATGCAATTGCTTTGTACTTACTTGGGAAATGGATCCCAAAAAACCTCCGCACCCGGGGCATGTGCAGACGTTTCAGGTCCGACCAATGCTGCATTATCTGGGTGTGAGTGAAGGTGGTGCTAGTCACACGGTGTATTTCCGCGATGATCTCCCGGGCGATGTCCCTTTTTTCGCACACATTGGGCGCGAAGTCATACCGGCGCTGAAGCATGATCTGAAAAACATAATGGACACAGAGCTTTTACTTTTACACACAGACCCATATGTGTTGCATCACAAGTTGAGAATTTCATGTCATTAACACACACATTTAGAGTGGCAGCCATTTTTGGGGAGTGCCTTAAAGAGGACGTTGACTGTGAATGAGAGTCTGGTCTTATGTTATATGTATCACACACCATGTACATACAGATAATAGCCAACATCAAAAATCAGGCCACCTGCATCTATGGCATGTTAGGATGGTTTAAACATCCAAGATGTAGGCTTATGCTTAGGCTTTTGGACCACGTGTGTGGCTTCCCGTTGTGTTTTTATGGCTTAGGAAAACAGTGTTCCTCAAACATCCGCATCAAGGTCCGAGACACGCCAGGTTTGACAGGTAGCCCCGCTACTCCACAGGTTAATTAACTGTTGCTAAGCCTGAGCAATTTCCCTAATTAGGACATCAGCATAGACAGGTGAAAACGTGGCCAGGCTCGGCCCTTGAGGATGAAGTGTGAGGAGCCAGTTATTAAACATTAAGAGACCCCAAACTAGTTCCAAACGCATCATTTACATTTAGGCCATCATTGACTATTACATTAAAATGCAGAGGCAGGCACTTACCAGCATGAGGATCTCTTCCTGTTGACGGGTTAAGATAGTGGGCGCCATCTTTATGCTTCTTCAAGGCAGCAGATAAGTGAAACCCCAGCGGTTTCCTGGTTCCGCTCGAACGTACGTCCGTACGAGCGCGTAGTCGTGCGCATAGGCGTCACACGCTGGGCTCATTATTTAAAGGTCCCTGCACCCAAAGCTCATTCTCTTTGAGCATTTGTGGAAGATGGCACCTAAAAAGGCAATCTCCAAACGAGCACAGCAAAGCCAGACCTCGGAGGGCCCAACCACCAGGTCCCAGCAAGGTAGGAAAAAGCTGCGATCCCAGACTACTACCTCTGCCCCACCAAGGGACACTGGACCCTCTGGAAGCCAAAAAAGGGGCCCCAAGGCACGTGCCCCTGCCGCAAAAAAGCAGGCAACAGCAGCACCCACCACCTCTGCCCCCAGAAGAGGCCGCCCAAGGGAGCCCACACCGCCCATGGGTTCAAGTAGGGCAGTTCGGCAACCCAGGCCCCGCAGCAGGGCCCGAACCCCATCCAGGGCCAGAAGCCCATCCAGGGCCCGAACCCCATCCAGGGCCAGAAGACCATCCAGGGCCCGAACCCCATCCAGGGCCAGAAGCCCCTACAGGCCCCGCAGCAGGGCCAGAAGCCCCTACAGGCCCCGCAGCAGGGCCAGAAGCCCTTACAGGCCCCGCAGCAGGGCCAGAAGCCCACGACCTGCCACCAGCCGGGAACAGAGCCCCCGACCTGGCACCAGCCGGGAACATAGCCCCCCAAGAGGGCCCAGAATGTCCACCATGACCACATCTACACCTGGAAGTTCGGTGGCCAGCCACGCAAGAACACCCAGTCCCTTGGCCAGTCCAGTCCAGTCATTGGGAAGCCAACAATCCGGCCATTCCCCTACCCAGCCCCAGGCCATAATGTCACCACATGTGTCTGCACACATGGAGGAGCAGCCAAGCCAACCATCTGGCCGCACATTGCGCCGCGGCCAGTTGAGTGGGAGATTCTCCCATGACCAAAATATGGCATTGGCTAGTGGCCTTACATTATACTATGACGAGCTCTATGGGAGCAAATCAAAACACACCACAAAGCAGCGCAAGATGGAATTGTTTGAAACCATCCTACGACAAGTAAATGCAGCGGGGGAAGAGAGGAAAGATGTGTCCCAAATTCAGAAGAAAATCTCGGATCTGAAATATGCTGTACGGCAAAAAGAAATTAAAAGGCATAATTACAGGTAAATAAATGATGTCTCCAAATATAAGGATTAGGATGTACTGTATGCACATTTTCTGAGTCCCAAACGATTTTCTCTTTTCAGCATGAAAACTGGAGGTGGATTTCCTACCAAACTGGAGTTTACCCCTGCTGAGGAGATTGTGCTGGGACTTCTCCATCCGGTCGCGGTCGGTGGACATGCTGGTCTAAGGGACACAGACTCACCGACCCGTACCCACGGTGAGTACTCTTAAATCTGCATGTTTGCTAAATAATCTAAAGTTCACTAGTAACAAGATGACGGGATGGCCCTATGGTTTGCCTTGCTTGGCCTCGCACTACTGTGCCTGTTTGTGTCCTCTTTTGGTCCCTGTGAATCACACATTTAGGACCACATCCATTATGGCAAAGATCCAAGTTCCAATTTTATTGGTCAAGTAATGAAGTTTATCATGAAAAGTGATATATTTGGAATCAATCACAAAACACACATCATTATGGATGGGTTGCCTATTTGTTGTGTGAGTTGTGTTTGAGTTAACAATTTAATTACCCACCCCCAAACATATCTGACCTAGAGCAGCGAGACTCAACTGGCGGTCCGGGGTCCCAATGCGGACCTTGGCACCAGATTCCAGGACCCCTGGCCAGATAGCCCTGCACTCAGTTACTTCTGTGTTGACGTGCTCAGAGCTGCCCCCTTGATCGGCGATGTAGTGGTTGTTCTCCTGCCCAATGTCATGGCTCCCTGAAACATAGCATTGCAATATGAAGTACTGCACAGGAAGTGGCATTGCAAGGTACACAGTAACTTGGTACATCTTTCTCTTGGTACAATCGTGTCCCGCTGCCCCAGCTCTGCCCCATCTGCCACAGTCCCCCCATGCCCCCCCCCCACATAAGCCCCATACATTTGTAACAGATTTGCTCCATCCATCCCATCACCATCAATTCGTGAACTCCCCCCTTTAGCCATCCAATCCCTGTCCCCTCAGCTCTGCCCCATCCAGCCCAGCAAGGGCAAGCAGCCTTTATTAGTTTGCACTTTGAAATCTCAAGCCCCTCCACCAGTGTGTTTATTTCTAACTAGACACCCCCTGCGTCAGCCCCATGGCCAGACATTCACCTCTCACCACATACCTTTAAATGGACCTTTACAAGAAGTGTTTGAGTACCCCGGACCTAGCGAATGGTAGTCTTAATCCCAAAATTTGCGTTGCAAGTTGTATGCTGACTGGGTACACTTCCTGACTTAGAACTGAGGTCAGTTAGCAGTTTGCTCGAGGCATTGCACCTATCTAAAATTGCGTGTCTTTTAACAAATGTCCCCATTGCTGTAGAGTTGCTTAATATTACAAATAGTGGTTTATTTCATTACCTAAAAAAAAAATGGTTATGTGTGTGTTTACCTTGTTTGTTTTTCTCTTCTTCAGCCCAGCATGATCCCTCAGCAAGGGTAAACTCACCCCCCAGTTTGCTTATGCCTACCAGGTCCGTACAGCATAGGAGCCCAGATCCGAGATTTCCGGTAAGTTAATTTAGTACCATAAATACTACCAAGTGCTTAAGAATGTGTTAAACTGTGGGAATCCCAAATTTGGACGCCAACTTACACTTTTTTTTTTATATGTCCCTACAGACCCGCACACTCATGGAAGAGATCCAGGAAATGGAGGAAGCTGATGTCTCCATGCAGGGCACGTCGGATGACCTCCCCCTGGGTCCCAATTTGGAACTGCTCCATAATGTTTCTCTGGCCAATCCTCAGCAGCAGAGTGAATCTCCATCCATTGTGCATGCACATGGGGAGACTGACACAACAGTCCCCAGTGTTCACTCTGCTGCTGAGGATTTGCAAAGCATGCCTGTTGCTGTTGAGGGGACGACACCACGCGGCAGGGCACGCCCAAGAGCCAGGGTAATTGTGCGGCGGACTCCATTACGCCGCCCCACAATTTCCCAGGGGAGGCAGAGTGCCCTGCTTCAATTATGGACCCAAGAAAGGGACTCTTATGAGGCACAGCTCGTTACAGAGCGTGAGGAAAGGCATGCCGACATGGTCACCATCAATACCAGCTTACAGGGCATCCTCGCGGAGTTGCGTACCCTCAACAGCAACATGGTAACTGCAAGTAATGGCATCCAGTCAGCCATGGCTGAGATGACCAATATGCAGAGAAACATTGTGGAGCAGTTTCAAATTCACAATGCTGCCATGGCCCAGGCTAGGTCCCATTCACATGGACCTCCACCTGGACCTCCACCTGGGTATTATGGGCAGCCACCCTATTAAGCCATGGTTGTGTGGGACATCTTTTCTCTTAACCCCCACTGTATTTACTTGTCCTTTGAGGTTTCAAACAATCCATTTTGTGTTGCTCATGCAGGTTGTGTTTTGTATTTGCTCCCATATAGCTCCTTAGAGTAATGATTAAGGCCACTAGCCAATGCCATAGGTCTATGTGGAGTGTATCTGGCCACTTATGGCTTTAAATATGTATTTGGTTTGTGCTCCTCCTGTTTGCAGACATGTTTGTGTGACATTATGGCCATTCCCAAATATCCCTGGCAACAGGCAATATTAATGACTGGACTAGGCTGGCCTTTGGACTGGGTGTCCTTGTTTGGTTGTGCCACTCACTTCCAGGTGTAGATGTGCTCGATGTTTTTTTTGTTATCTCATCCATTTGTAACCACAGATGTATGTGGAATGTTTTCTGTTAAGCACAATAATTTTAACTTTCCTAAGTAAAAAAATATTCTCACTTACAATACTTGTGGCGTTTTTAGTGGGAACACATTTTAAACAGCTTGGGCTAAACCAGATAATTTTTGTTTTAAGAGGTGTAACAATGCAAATATCAAGCTAAGGAAACTACATGGAATACATTAGGCAACAATTAAGGGAAAAATGTTTTAATTTGAGGTAATGCCACATTACGGCAAAACAACATATTTAACAAAAAGGCTAACACAGACACACAGAATGTTGATACACGAAATAAAATTAACTAAAATGCTGCAATATCAAGTTTGCTCTAACTGATTGGGCAGACTCACTGGGTGGCCCAACAAAATTCTCTCCATCATCCTCTAGGGCTGTAGAGGGCAGGCTATCCACATAACGTGGGACACGTTCGAGTATAGCAAAATTGTGCAAAACAGCACATGCCATGATTATGTCGATCACTTTTTTGGGATCATATTGCAGGGCGCCCCCAGTATGGTCCAAGCAACGAAAATGGGTCTTCAACAGCCCAAAGGCCCTCTCCACAACAGCCCTGGTCTTGCGGTGCGCACGGTTGTACGCTTCCTGAGAGGCATCCTGGGGCCGCAGCACAGGCGTCATGAGCCAGGGTAGAAGTGGGTACCCGGAATCACCTTAAACAGACAATTAAATGTAATAAAAATTAAAAAGGCAACACAACAAACACAAAGAATTTTACATATATCATAATGATGTAAGGTAAAGGGCCAAAAAAAACACCCAGGGCACATTAGCAAAATAACTATTGCCACTAATGTAGTACATAATTAAACATGGCACTTCAAGATACCAATTAATTAACAAACATCTGCACGGCCAAGGGTAGTTGGAATTTAAATATATTTTTAGTTTTCTGACATGTTACAATTAGGATGCTGCTGAGGGGCTATCAACATTTATATGAAAACTACAATGTATGCAGTTTAAGTCCACTTTGCCATTTAAAGACCAATACTACAAAAGGAGCAAAAGCTCACAGATACTTGGGTATAAACTCCCAACCAATATATTTAGGGACATGGAACTTACAGACATCCTAACTAAAGGGAAAACATTCTGAAGGACAAAGCGAGGCAAGCATTTTGGTTTGGAGTTCATAATATATGACCCAACAAAAAGGCAGTTTCTGGCTTATGTAAAGAATTCAAATACAAAAATATCAACAAATACAAGATTAATCCCACATTTAATAGCACACAAATAGGACACACTTACCAAGCAGCCATGCACCCGAAAATTCACCTGCCTCAAATCTCCTAAACAACCCAGATCGCCTGAGTATATAGGAGTCGTGGGACGATCCTGGGTAGCCGGCAAGGACACTCATAAAACGCATGTCCGGACCAACCACGGCCTGGACATTAAGGGAGTGTCCCATTTTTCGATTCCTTAAGGCAAAAACATACAAAAAGGGTAATTGATATTTGTAAAAATGAAAAAAAAAAAAAAACATGTCTGCACTCTATTGGGAAATACTAATGAAAAGCCGAGATAAAGCAGCTACACAAATGAGGGATAAAAAAATATGCTGCCGCAAAGGAAAACAGGTTACATTACACGTTGGCCAACACAATAACCAATCTCAATACCTATATATATACTCGTCGGCAGCCCTAGGTACGAGTGCCACATGTGTGCAGTCAATAGCACCAATAACGTTGGGCATGTCGGCCACATTATAAAAACCAAGATTAATGGCGTTTCTGGCTGCCATATCATCCGGAAAATAAATATATTTTGGAGTTATGGCAGCCATGCCTTCCAAAAATTTAGATAGTGCGCGGCTCAGCGTAGGCTGTGACATCCCCACGGAGAGGGCACCCAGCCTCTGGAACGAGCCGTTCGCCAAAAATTGCAGGCAGCCAAGCATCTTGGTCATACCTGAAATTGCATGCCCCTTCCTTGTGGTGCGGGCTAACCATGGCCGCAGCTCACTATATAATTTATGGAGGGAAGCGCGATTAAGCCTGGTCAGCTCGAACAGCTCAACATCATTCATGCTATCGATGTTCATGCGACGACGCAGGGGCAATCTGCTCTCAGACATCTGGATCAACTCAATGCCAAAAAGCATAAGCCCTTGATGTGCCACAAACTCGCTCCTCTCCATCCTACTCCCGAGGCCAAATAGCTGCCGGCAAACATTTCGTAAAGCAGCTCTTTAATGGGCTTCAAAACAATTAGCAATCACCTCTCTGAATTGGTCGCAAGCCCATGTGAAGGACGTAAAAAATAGGATCTGACGCAAATAATACGATTTGGACGGGAAAAACACACGAACTAACGCAAAATATACGATTCCCGTACGAAATGCGTATGTTCATATACGTCTATGCGCGAACGATCGTGCGAATACGAAATGGGCAAAAAAACAAGAAAAAATGACAAACACCCACCCAAACTTACGATTCTCGATACGAAATCAATTAACTTTTGCTCTTTGAATCGAGGGGTATCTCTCTTCTCACCCAGATTGTGCCTCTACTGCACTGTGATCTAGAGGGATTTTCAGCACAGGAACTCTGGAGCAACATGCAGGGAATGGCGGTCCCATTCTCCAAACCTCAGCGCTCTGGGGTTCCGGGAATAGGACGGCCGGTCCCTGCGTGAGATGATTTTAGTATATATATATATATATATATATATATATATATATATATATATATATAGTAAAAGTTAGGTGTTATCATTATTGCGCCAAAGTTCCTGTGCTAAAAATCCCTCCATATTACATGTGCTTTTGAATGCGCTCAGCATTTCCTCTAAAGACACCAAATAGCAAGATTGTGTTGTTTTTCAAAACTGGTCATCTCAAAATACAATGTTGGAATATTATGAACCATAAAAAAAGGTAAGGAAGAGCATATATGTACTTTGAATTGGCTTACGACAGCTGAAACTTAGGGGGTTATTTAAGAATGGATAGCGCCATGTAGCGCCTCGTAGCGGCAGGCAGTGTCTGGTGAACGCCGGGCACTGTACACAAAACCACATTTAAGAAAGCGAATATGGTGAGCGCCTCTAACAGCGCCATGTAGTGTCATATGTATTATTAGAGGAGGCTCAGTGTATAGCACCGGCGCTCTAGCTTCCAGAGCGCCAGGTATTACCTTTCGCACAGTGTCGCCCTCCCATACATTTCAATGGCCGTTCATTTGCTTGTGTATAAACAGCGTGTTTGACAATTTTTTTTTTTTGCTCCAATCATTGTGTGACGTCTCCTGGCTGCAAATAAACACTTTTTGAAACTTTTTTGACTTTTTATATTTTTATGCAGAATTGTCATTACAGGTCTGGTATTAAAGTGTTAATGTCCCAGTGATAAAACAATGTCATCCCATGTGCAATGTTAGAAAATATTATTTTACAGAAAGAGTAGTAGATGCTTGGAACAAACTTCCAGCAGAGGTAGTTGAAAAATCAACAGTCACTGAATTTAAACATGCCTGGGATAAGCCTCCATCTATCCTAAGATAAAGAGAACAGTATACACATAAGGGCAGACTAGATGGACCGTATGGTCTCCTTCTGCCGTCAACCTTCTATGTTTCTATGTTTTCGCTTTGTTACTGGTGGATATGTGTTCAAAAACTTTAATCACACAGCGTCTGGCGCTCTATCCTATAGCGGCCAGATTTAGAGCGTCGACACTGTGTGTGTGTCCTTTTTTGATAAGTATAGTGTGGAGCACTGAGAGTAAGTCGCACTGAGCTGGCGCTACCTCACGCTCACTGCAGCGCTGTAATGCTGTTAGAGTGCCCAACACACATCACATTCATCAATGGTGGGCAGGTTACTACAGCAACCGAGGTGCTCTGTTACAGTGGCCAATACCCGCTTACAGGGCCTGATGCAGAGCCTCCTCTGAACTGCCCTTAAAACCCTCCGATTGTCCGGGGCTCCCTTTTGAATCGTGGCTCAAATGTGATGCAGAGCCTCCGTCGGAATGGCTCCCTAACTGATCCGTCAATTTCACTTTACTCGGAAAGCTTTTTTTGTTCTCTCGGGTGCCTTCAATTTGATCGGGGCTCCCGTTCACGTTCACACGGGCGGCCCGTTTTTCCCTGATTTTTCCTGCCTTTTTGAACGTACCTGCTTGGTTTCCGTCGTATTTGACCTTCCATTTTGGTGGTTTTAGCAAGTATACTTACATCTCCATGGCTCTTCAGTTGCCAATCTGGCTACACGCAAGCGCACATCCCTCAAACTCCATTGGAATATACATATGGCAACCACTGCCAATTTGACACATATTTTTTGGGGAACAATAAATTTGGGTTGTTCCTTTTTCCTTGCCTTTAATGCATACCTTAATCTCCTTTGTGTTCCTTTTTCCTTGCCATTAATGCATACCTTAATTCTTTCTGATTGTTTTGGATTTATTGTACCATATCTAAACTTTTTGTGTCATGTAAATGTGTGATGATGTTGTGTGATTGTACATTTGCAGGAAACACAACTTTCAATTTTTTTTTTTTTGAAATTGAAATTTTTAAACAAAGTTTTTTACAAATAATTGAATCTAAATGTTTTAACAAATAAACTATTTTCATTTTAAGCCAAATTAAAATTCTTTAGGCCTCGGTGTCTTGTGCCTGTGATTTTCTTGTATCTGTGAATGAAAAACAACATTAGTTTAGCATTGTTTATTTGGTTTGGTTGTGCGTGGTTTTTTTGGGGCCCTTTTTAAACCGGACCTTCTGCGTTATTTACTGAAAAGCCCAAACTCTTAACAAAAGATTCCGCAGCATCTCAAAATAATAGATTGTAATTTTTTAGTCAATCAATAATTATTCTTTCCACCACTGGGCTGCAACTCAGTTCAGGAATTTAGTATACGGCCGCCGCCATCTTGACTCAGAAGCATCACACTTACTGAGGAGAGGAGAGTGGGATAAGGTACAGGGGGTGGGTTATAGCTGTGCTTTGCTCACACAGAGCAGAGACCTCTTGAAAAGGTCAGCAATCCCAGAATGCAGAGCAGCACAGTTAGAAGGCACTTCCTGTTTGCAGGCTGCCTGATAAGATGGCGGCTTCCATAATCTGCCATCTTGGATGTTGAAAGCCTCATAACATGCACTAGGTGCAGGTAGGTTGATTTTGAAGGTGGGCAAACTTTATGTACAGGGTGTGGGAAACATATAAGATAGACTCTTATTCTGAGTGAAGGTCCGCTTTAAGGGCTTTTTAGACAAAGTCTTTGGTTGTTTTTTTTGGTTTTTACATTTTGTGGCCAATGGAATTGTTGGTTCATTTACTTTGGTACCAAAAAACGCCACTTACCATGTTTTAGGCGCATATTGCGTCAGGGGCGGAGTCTCCATTCTTGCTCCCTTGGTTACTGCTGTGAATCTGTTTGCATGACAAAGACACTGATATTAGAGACTGTTGTTGTCTCATGTACACAAAAAGCATTAACAAGTTTCCTGGCCTAACTAAAGTCACTTTTTGAACCTCTTGCTGCCTCACATTGCCCTAGTTCTGCTATATGCATGTAGCCTAGTTTTGAGCTGCGTACATGTGTTAAACTAAGGTGGGCTTGTATGTAACGTGAAAAACGAAGTTGTTTTAGACTATTCTGGCGCTTTGTTTTTTTTTATTACAAGGAATGTGTGCGCGCACATAAACGCACGCGCGCATACTCACATCCATGATGATGTCGTCCTGCTCCGGGGTAAAGATTGCGGCCGACAGCTTTTCTGGGTTTGCAAGGTATAGCTCTGACGTTCCCCCGCGGAGACGTAGGTGAGTGCGTGTGTGCGCGCAGGCGCGCACCCGCTGTTGACCACGGCCACACAGAAAACATATTTAAAGCACAAGGCACTCAGCTCTGTGTTGGATACCATATCAATATGGGCAGACCTAAAGGGAGCAAAAAGAGCCAACCAAGGGCAGAGGCACATAGCAGCCGCACACATGCCTCATCCTCCACAAGACAGAAGAGCAGGCACCAGACACATGCCGAACATGCCCCCACTAAAACGGTGGATACTCCACACAAACAGGCACATTCAAAAAAACGCAGGACCAAGGGTACATTAACCCATTCACCACCACCTGCAAAAAAACCACGCACACACAAGGGTACCCCATCTAGTCAGACCATGCAGCATCCTCCACCTCCACACACCAAGCATACCCACAAATCCAAACACATAAGCAAGGGTAAGCGCATTGCAAAAACCACCACCCCACCCAGGTCACCCACCCCTCCACCTCCACCCTCTGGTTCCCCCAATTCCAGTACCTCAGATTCCACATGCAGCTCCACATCTGATAGCTCAACAGGAACCCAGACATTAAGCCAGAGAAGCACACACACAACATCCCCCTCCCCCATAAGCCAAAGAAGCACACACGACTCCCCAGATACCCAACCATCAATTTCCTCAGAGGCAGGGGAGACCACACACCCATGTGGCAGACAACTACGGCGTGGCTCACTAACTGCCCTATTTTGCGATGCTCAAAGCATGGCTGTGGCAAATGCAGTTTGTGAACATTATGATGTCCTATTTGGCCGCACCTCCAAAACAACCACTAAGCAGGCTAAGATGGAGATCTGGACTAATATTTGCAGGCAGGTCAATAGTGTGGGATCAGTCCGGAGAGATATTCAACAAATAAAAAGGAAATTTGGGGACCTGAAATACTACAGCAAAAAAAAATGGACATGCGCCGTCAGCAGAGGTAAAGGACAATTTTTAGTCACATTGTTAAAAGGATGTAACACTTATTAGGTGTAATTTAATCTTCCCCAGCCAACAGACAGGGGGTGGAGCAGAAGTAAAGGAAAAAGTAAAATGCATTTTTTGTAACATTGTTAAAAGGATGTAACACTTATTAGGTGTGATTTAATCTTCCCCAGCCAACAGACAGGGGGTGGCTTACCCACTAAAATTATCCTTACGCCCGCCGAGGAACATGTATATACATTCATACACCCGGCCAGCATCCAGGGACTGGCAGAGGCACAAGACACAGACCGGAATGTAAGGTCCCAAGGTGAGTCTGATTTTGCCATGACCTAGTACAAAAAGTTCAAGAAGGCAGTGTTATGCTACACAACACACTGTACTTGGCCATTTACCTAATCTTCCTATCTACATTCTAAGGACCAAGTCAACAGGACACACCAGGCCCCCAAACCCCTGCGTTAGCACCAAGGCCAAGGGCACACCAGGCTTCTACACCACAAACCCAAATTGTGGATTGCAATGAGGTAAGTCAATGGGCCTTGGTGTGTACTTTTAACATTGATATTTGCGAGCTTTTGTGGACAGAAATAAACTAAAAGGATGCTATATTTCTTTACAGACCACAGGAAGCCCACCCATCATCGACCATATACGAGATTTGGAGGAGGACACCCCACATATGTCACTAACCACTACTGCACCAGTGGCAGCAACGCAGTCAACCCCGGCACAGCCACCACATCCACAACCACCTTCGGAACCAGAACCAACCACCCGTCCCACTGCTCCTACCCAGTCTAGACGCCATATTTCCCAAAGAAGGCAACTTCAAATTTTGGAGGAAACATGGAGGCAGGAAAATATTGCCTTTGCTGCGACAACACAGCAATTCAATGAGACTGTGTGCACCCAACTCACAAACCTCAACGCCCAATTAGAGGTATTAAACAGAAATATCTCTGCCCTAACCAGCCATATGGGTGAGATTAATCAAAGCCTGGCCCACATTGCAGCCAATTTGCAGGCACAACATCATTCCTCGTCACCATGCAACCCAACATACCACTAATTTGTGGGGAATACATTTTCTGTGCCCACGTGTAATTTTTCTTTTGGGCCCAAAAAACAAATGACAAAACAAAATTTGTTTGAAAAATAAAAAAAAAAAAAAAAAAAACCCCAAAAAATGTGGTCTCTGAAAAAACACTAAACACTAGTTGTGTACGTATGGTTTGCGCGGTGCCACTTTGGGTGCAAGAAAAAGGAGGGGTGGGGAGGGCTGAAACTAAAGGTGGTGGAGTAGTCCACAAGCCATGATTAGGTTTAGAACCGTTGCAGGCGTCTATTGTAGTGCCCCCCCCAGTCTCATCAAGACAACGGAACCTCATCTTTAAGAGAACAAAGCCTGGCTCCAACACAGAGCGAGTCCTCCTGGGGGCAGTATTGTAGCGCTCCTCTGCCTGTGAAGATCGGTGCAGGATGGGGGTCTTCATCCAGGGGACCAAAGGATAGGCAGAGTCTCCTGCCCTAAAACCAAAAAAAAAAAAAAAAATTAAAAAAAGGTGTGCATTGCAACAATAGAAAAGAGGGACAAATAGGTGAGCGGGGTAGGGTGGGAGGAAAGGACATTTGTAATGAGACTACATGCACATCCAACCTGTACTCTGATTTAAAAAGTCTGGGGAATACTACTTACATAAGAGGGCAAGAACATGACGCAATAGGGTACAATCACTTAACCCATTTAATTTGTAGCTCAATAATTGGGCTCCAAATATACAACGAAAAAAGTTACCAAATAGTGTGTTACGGGAACAAACACAGTCAGAGAGGGTGGGCAACCAATACAAGTTTCAGACCCAGTAGCCAGCCACCAAATAGATCGGCTGATTTGAATCGCTCATGTAGGCAGGAATTCCTAGGCAGGGAAAGCCAGCAAAACGACTCCCAAAAACCAATTCAGGGCCAGCCAGTGCCTGCACATTTATCCTATGTCCCATCTTCAAATGCCTGCACACAAACAATAAAATAAAAATTATGGAGACCCTGTAAAAAGGATCCCAAAAAAAAAAAAAACATAAAAAATATCAAATACTCATGCCATCGATGTCCAAAGGCGTGCAGGGCAGCCTGGTTTCTGCCATACTCAGCAGGACAAGACCGCGGAGCTGGCGCCGCTGATGTGCTCCAACAGAGGACTGCATATTATTGCCCGAGTGCAAATACGGCTGCTCTGACTTGCCGTAAGTGAAGGCTCGGCGGCCCCGTTTTATTAGGGTGTTTTCAATAGGAAATCAAGGCTCTGCATCACTGAAAAAAACGGACCAATGAACGAGGCGTCCGTTTTCCCGGGAAACAGCCTCGTGCGAGCCGACAATCGGAAAGGCGGCTGAGCGCACACCTGAGCGCATAAACGCACACTAAAATCAACGTAGCACCCTTTCCTGACCCGATCAAAGGCCAAAACCAACGGGGAAACGCACGGGGGAGCTGAACGGGGAGGCTCTGCATCAAGCCAACAGTGTCTACTAGCGATCACTCTAAGTGCCGCTATACAGACGCTCATCTGCCAATACCTGCCGTTAGTAATGAATCAGCCTCCACATTCCTATACATTAATTAATTACCAAAATGTGTTCCATCTAAAAGATTCTGTACTTACTGTATGTTAAAAACTTACCAAGCATAACATCCCTTCCTTTTCACTTAACATTCCAACAATTTTCAGGCTGATACATCACTAACGCCAGGTAGCAACAGATGAGCATCTATAGCAGGCATTTCAGAGCACCCGCTAGTAGTCGCTGTGCTTGGCCGTGGGCCGCTAGTTCATAGCGTCTTAGTCGCTGTGCTGCAATGATGAATACATTGTGAGGAGTCGCTATTTGACCAGTACAGCGCTGTATGGAAGCGCATGTTTGAGACTGGTCAGTGCGACCGACTCACAACATATTCATTAAAAAAACAGCCTCAAAAATGCTTCTCTGAGGCGCAGAGCGTCGGAGGCTGTGTGATTAAAGTCTGTTTTTTAGCATGTATCCACCAGTAACAAAGCGAAAACATATGGAATTACTTTGTAATAACATTGCGACATGAACACATTAATGCCAGACATGTAATGTCAATTCTGCATAAATATATAAAACATTAAAAATGTTTTGAAAAATGTCTTTTTCTAAGCCAGGAGAGGTCACAACATTATTTAAAATAAAAAATAAAAAAAATAAAAAATAACAAAAACCCTGTTTAAAAAGAAATAAAAGAACGTCCATTGAAATGTATGGGAGAGTGACAGGTAGAGAGAGGTCATACCTGGCGCTCTGCAAGACTGAACGCCGGCGCTGTTCACTGAGGCTGGGATAATGATGAATCGGACGCTACATGGCGTTATCCCAGTCGCTCAACAGATTCTGCTTGATAAATGTGTTTTGCGTGCCGTGTCCGGCGTTAACCTGTCGCTACCTCTCATTTACAAGGCGCTACGTGACGCTATCCCGTCATGAATAAGGGCCTGTGTCACATTAGGCACCATATATATATTTTTTTAAAGATAGACCTGTCCATCGCCTGCAGCCCATGGTGCAGCTTCTGCAAGACTTTTAGGTGCGTGTACATTATTTCTCATAAATATGAGATATAGGAGGGAACGGTTCCTTTGAGAAAACAGAGTATAACAAATTGCTGGAGCTAGATTTTAGTGCTGTACCATGGGCTCCGTGAAAATAGTAACGGGAGGAAAACTGCAATCTGCAGCAACAGTAAATATCCTTGTGGGAGTGAGGACAGACAGGGACACGGTAGAAAGCCTTATGGTTGCAGAATGTGTTGGAGGGGATGTTTAAAAGCTAAAGTAAAAGAAAAATTATTGACCCTTGAATGCAACGGTATTAAACCCACCTGTTGGGCTATAACTCTTGAGAACGAGTCATGAAAATGTTGTTGGCGTCTGCATAAAGCGATGGAATGGTTTCTCAAATAAATAAAGTTATACATAGGATCGTCATCATACAGTAATATAGATTGTGTTCGCAGGTCATCATTGCAAATCCAAAAAGGCTCCTTTATTAATATGAAAAACATGACAGATTGACCAATGCTCCATGGTCATAGGCCCTTATTTATGAAGGAATAGCGACAGGTAGCGACTGGTGAGCGGCCGGTAATGACGGGCCCCGCCACGAGAACGCCGGCTCCCCACCACAATCACACATTTATCAAGCCGATCCTGCTTAGCGACTGAGAGGCCGATTCATTAATAGTGCCAGGTAGCGACAGATGAGCGACAGTAGCGTTATTTTCACAGCGCACGCTAGTATTCGCTGTGCTTGGCCGTTGTTCGGCTGTTGACAGCGACCCCGTCGGTGTGCGGTAATGTTGAATACGGGGTTAGGAGTCGCTGTTTGACAGGTTCCGCGCTGTATGGGAGCGCATGACAGCGAACGGTCATAGCGAACGGCTCCCAGCATATTCATTAACAAATCACGCTCCAAAAATTCTCGCGCTGTGAAATGCTTGTTTAACCCTTTAAGTGCCAGCCTACCTTGAGATTTTGTCACCCTTTGTTGCCAGACCATTTTGCACTATTTTGCGATCCCCATGTTCAACTGTGGTTTTTGAAGGGATTTCCAGGGATTTCCCAGGAAAATGATATATTGTTTTTTTCCGCAGAGTCTGGGCTTTAACATGAAATGTCTTGTTTGTCATTTTTTAGGTGTATTCTCAATATTTTTGGATGAAATATGTGCAAAAAAACCCCCAAAAAACTATTTTTTACCATTTGTAGTGTTTTTTTGTAATAAAAAATGTAAGTTTCTCACTAAAATCTTATTGCGCGTGAAACACCAATTTATCCCGGTTACAGCGGTACCACATATGTATTGGTAGACACCCTTTCCTGCCCAGGCGACTCCCCCAAACTGAAACAACGCTTTAGGAGATTTTCAGATAAAATACAACTATGCTACGCGCTATGCGCACCTTGCAGTTTTTCAAGAAAAACAACCCTTTACATTACCTCAAGCTTTCTAGACGTACCAGGTTTGTTGACATGGGTGCAGTTTTCTGGAGTTAACCCCTCAATATATTCTTTGGTTGCACAGGGTTTCCCTAAAAAAGAATAAAAATGCAGAATCAAAACCACATTTTCCTAAAAAAAACTATATGGAAACAAGAAAAAAACTGAAAATCTGAAAAAGCAACATGCCCCGAACAGAACAAACCCAGCATGCATAGGTCCTGTCAAGGGAAGAGTTGCCAAACACACCAAAGTAAAGCATGTGCGTAACAGCAATTTTACTTCAAAATTTCAGCTCTGCAGACAATGTGCGCACCTTGTGCTTTTTCTACCAAAACAAGCCTTTACATTTGGAATATCCCCCATAAACCATATATTCCTGGAAAGTACACATTTTAAGCTTTCTAAGCGTACCCAGCTTGTTGTTGTGGGCTCATCTTTCTGGAAGTAATCCCTTGAAGAATTCTTAGGTTGCACAGGGTTTCACAACAAAATGTATAAAAAAGCCAAATAAAAAACACCTTTTCCTAAAATATCAATATGCAAATAAGAAAAAACAAGCTAAATCTGAAAGCGCAAGGTCCCCCGAGCAGAACAATACCCAACATGCATAGGTACTATTAACCCTTTTAATTGCCAGCCTACTTGAACTTTTGTCACCCTCTGTTGGTCATTTTTCCCCATTTTGCGCCATGTTTAACCGTGATTTTTGCCGGAATTTCCTGGAAAATATATATATATATTTTTTGCAGCAGAGTTTAGGCTTTAACATTAAATGTCTTGTTTGTAATTTTTCTGCTGTTTTTTAAATATTTTTGCGTAAAAAAAACAAAAAAATAAATAAAATAATATTTTTTAAACAATTGTCTCCTTTATTTTAAATAAAACATTTGTTTTAGTAATGAAAACCATATTGCATGTGATAGCCCCATTTCTCCCGATTACAACGGTACCACATATGTATCGATAGCCCCCCATTCTTGCCCAGGAGACCCCCCCAAACTGAAAATAGCACTTTATAACATTTAAAAACAAAATACTACTATCCACACTATAAACGCAAGGGGTTAATTTAAAAAGAAAATGACATAGGGACCCCCCTCCCGGGGGGGGGGGGGACCCCGTTTTTTTTGGAATTTTAAGGGTTAGGGTTAGGCTAAGCCTAACCCTTAAAATTAAAGAAAAAATGACATAGGATCCCCCCTCCCAGGGGACCCCATTTTTTGGGGGGAATTTTAAGGGTTAGCGTTAACCTAACCCTAACCCTTAAAGTGGACCAACACCCAGGATTTTCACTATCCTGGGTTTTGTTCCACTTCCGCGGGGGTGCCCCGCTGCGTGAAACCCCCGAGAAAGGTATAAAAAAACTCACCTCACCCCGCTCCTACGCACATGCGCGAGCGCTCGTCCAATCAGAGCGCTCAGAGCCGCTGTGGTATGCACGGACAAGGGACGGACAACCACAGCAGCTCCGAGCACGCTGCCAGCCGCATCTCGCGCTTCCCTCTAACAGGGAGCGTGCCCGCGCCGGCCATTCACAAACGGCGCCCTGCTAGACAGAAGCGTGAGAGGCGGCGGAGGCCCGCGCATGCATCGTTGGAACGGGGATAAGGTAAGGTGAATGGGGCGTCCTGGGGGGTTTCACACAGCGGGGCATCCCGATTTCGGATGCCCCGCGGTGAGGGATCTGATCGACCCTCCGTCATTTAAAAAAAAAAAATTAAGGGTTAGGGTTAGGCTAACCCTAACCCTTAAAATTAAAAAAAAAAAATGACGTAGGGTCCCCCCTCCCAGGGGGGGGGGGGGAACCTCATTTTTTTTTTAATTTTAAGGGTTAGGGTTAGGCTAACCCTAACCCTTAAAATTCAAAAAAAATGACGTAGGGTCCCCCCTACCCGTCATAACCAGCCCGGGACCAGCTATGGGGGCTTGTAGGCACAGAGTGGGGGGGCCAGCTTTTGTGGCCCCCCCACCCTGCAGCCTACGAGCCCACATACCCTATGTGGGCCCGGGCTCTTCTGCCCCCCCTGGCCTTTGGGGAGGCAGGTAATAGGGGATGCCTCGTGAACTGGTATAAGGGGTCTCATGGACCCCTTACCAGTTCACAAGGGGTTAACAGTAAAAATAAACACACTGACACTTTAATAAAAAATTTTATTAAAAAATAAATTTTACTTTACTTACCTCCGATCGTCAGCTCCTTTGTCCCTCGATGTGTTGACAGATGTGATCATGCTGGCTGCAGTAGCAGAGGGGCAGATGATGATCTGATCACCTGCCCCTCTGCTCCTGTGGCCAGCATGATCGCATCTGAATGAACAACAGCCGGGAGCCAGGACGACACCCGGTGAGTGACGTCACAAAGAGGGCGAGGCTTTGAGCCGGGATCGCGATAAGCCCCGCTCCAAAGGGGCGGAGCTTGAGCGAGGGGCACGATAAGCTCCGCCCCCAAAGGGGCGGGGCTTATCAGAAGATGGCGGCGCCCGTCGGAGCAGGAGGGGGGAGAGCCCTTTCAGGCTCTCCCCTGAAGCTGAAGAGCCAGGGGGGGGGGTTGATCGGAGGCCCCCCCAGTGAAGAAGAGACCTGTCGGGAGGCAGCGCGACCTAAGGTAAGTGAATGTCATTTTTATTTTTTATTTTTTTTTCCACAGATAGCAGCTGCTGCTGCCGAAGCGGGGGGGGCACTATTCCGGGGGCTCTCCTGGAGCCATCCGAGACCCCACGGGGGATCGGATGGCACCAAATTAAAGAGGAGACCCGGCCGGATCTAACGAGGGGTCAGGTGAGTATTTTTTTTTTTTTATTGCCCACTAGCAGGGGTAGATGCCAGGCGCGTGAATTTTACGTGGCTGGCTCTTAAGTCCAGGAGAAGCAACCACGTAAAATTTACGTGGCTGGCATTTAAAGGGTTAAACGTAGTTTTTAACCCCCAAACAACCATATTTTTAGAAAAAAAAAACAAAACATGTTTTTCAAAACATTTTGTAATATGAATACATTAATATCAGACCTGTAATATCAATTCTGCACAAATTTGGTTTTTTTGTTTTTTTTTACCTTAAAAAAAAATCTAACATTGCAGAAGTGGTCACAGAATTTTTGACATTAAAAAAAAAAAAAATAGCAATTAATTATGAATATTTAAAGTTAGCTCCATTGAAATGCATTGGAGAGCGCCAGATAGCGAGAGGTCATACCTGTCGCTGTTCAAGGTCGCTCGCTGGCGCTGTGGGGTGAGGCTGGAATAATGATGAATGATTCGCTATCTGGCGCTCTGTCAGTCGCTAAGCAGGATCGGTTTCATAAATGTGTGATTGCGGAGGGGAGCCGGCGTTCTCGTGGCGGTGAGCGTCATTACCGTTCGCTCACCATTTGCTACCTGGCGCTATCCCTTGTTAAATAAGGGCCTGAGATAGCGCCATATAGCCACTCATCCAATGCATTTCAATGGAACAATCTTTAAATATTAATAATTAATAGAGATGAGCGAGTAGTGAAATATTCGAAATTTCGAATTTCGATTCGAATAGACCGCGTTACTCGACTACTCGACCGAATATCGAATCCCATTATAGTCTATGGGAAAAAAATGCTCGACACTTGGAAATCTCAATTCGACCACTTGGAGGTCACCAAGTCCACCCTGAAACATCAGAAAATGATGCCAACACTGCTGGAATGCAACTGGGACAGCAGGGGAAGCATGTCTGGGTGCATATAACGCGCCCAAGTCGCACTATTACGCCACTATCACAGCCTCTCAACAATACACTCCAAACACAATATTACTTCTACGTAAAGTGAGACAAGACAAGGAAACCTTCTTTCCTCTACATTGCCATGGACCCCAAGCCAAACTGTACAAAAAAGAAGAACAAAATTCTGCACCCCTTAAAATCACGTTGCCTAATGACAACCACAGATGGCATAGGCAAGGGGGAAAATAAATAGACCCCACCCCTAATTGTCATTGTGTGTGTGTGTGTGTGTGTGTGTGTGTGTGTGTGTGTGTGTGTGAGATGTGGTCAGACATGTCCTCTTGTGTCATTGTGTCACCCCAGCAGTAAGGGAAGCTTAAAGGAGGAGGTTTGTTACAGTGTGTCACCCCAGCAGTAAGGGAAGCTTACAGGAGGAGGTTTGTTACAGTGTGTCACCCCAGCAGTAAGGGAAGCTTACAGGAGGAGGTTTGTTACAGTGTGTCACCCCAGCAGTCAGGGAAGCTTACAGGAGGAGGTTTGTTACAATGTGTCACCCCAGCAGTAAGGGAAGCTTAGAGCTGAGACCTCTTAAAAATTGTGTGGAGGCCCAAGATCTGAGACCTCTTAAAAATTGTGTGGAGGCCCAAGAGCTGAGACCTTTTAAAAATTGTGTGGAGGCCCAAGAGCTGAGACCTCTCAAACATTGTGTGGAGTCCCACGAGCTGAGACCTCTTAAACATTGTGTGGAGGCCCAAGAGCTGAGACCTTTTAAAAATTGTGTGGAGGCCCAAGAGCTGAGACCTTTTAAAAATTGTGTGGAGGCCCAAGAGCTGAGACCTTTTAAAAATTGTGTGGAGGCCCAAGAGCTGAGACCTTTTAAAAATTGTGTGGAGGCCCAAGAGCTGAGACCTTTTAAAAATTGTGTGGAGGCCCAAGAGCTGAGACCTTTTAAAAATTGTGTGGAGGCCCAAGAGCTGAGACCTTTTAAAAATTGTGTGGAGTCCCAAGAGCTGAGACCTTTTAAAAATTGTGTGGAGGCCCAAGAGCTGAGACCTTTTAAAAATTGTGTGGAGTCCCAAGAGCTGAGACCTTTTAAAAATTGTGTGGAGTCCCAAGAGCTGAGACCTTTTAAAAATTGTGTGGAGGCCCAAGAGCTGAGACCTCTCAAACATTGTGTGGAGGCCCAAGAGCTGAGACCTTTTAAAAATTGTGTGGAGTCCCAAGAGCTGAGACCTCTCAAACATTGTGTGGAGGCCCAAGAGCTGAGACCTTTTAAAAATTGTGTGGAGGCCCAAGAGCTGAGACCTCTCAAACATTGTGTGGAGGCCAAAGAGCTGAGACCTTTTAAAAATTGTGTGGAGGCCCAAGAGCTGAGACCTCTCAAACATTGTGTGGAGGCCCAAGAGCTGAGACCTCTCAAACATTGTGTGGAGGCCCAAGAGCTGAGACCTTTTAAAAATTGTGTGGAGGCCCAAGAGCTGAGACCTCTCAAACATTGTGTGGAGGCCCAAGAGCTGAGACCTTTTAAAAATTGTGTGGAGGCCCAAGAGCTGAGACCTCTCAAACATTGTGTGGAGGCCCAAGAGCTGAGACCTCTCAAACATTGTGTGGAGGCCCAAGAGCTGAGACCTCTCAAACATTGTGTGGAGGCCCAAGAGCTGAGACCTTTTAAAAATTGTGTGGAGGCCCAAGAGCTGAGACCTCTCAAACATTGTGTGGAGGCCCAAGAGCTGAGACCTTTTAAAAATTGTGTGGAGGCCCTAGAGCTGAGACCTCTCAAACATTGTGTGGAGTCCCAAGAGCTGAGACCTTTTAAAAATTGTGTGGAGGCCCAAGAGCTGAGACCTCTCAAACATTGTGTGGAGGCCCAAGAGCTGAGACCTTTTAAAAATTGTGTGGAGGCCCAAGAGCTGAGACCTCTCAAACATTGTGTGGAGGCCCAAGAGCTGAGCACTTATTAGTGCTGCAGCTACGGCTGCTTTATTGAGGGGTAGCTGCTGCTGCTGGAATAGGGACAGAAAGACTTCAGTGGTGTATTACCACCTATATACAAAACTATATACACTCTGCTCAAAACGGCTGCTTTAGTGAGGGGTAGCTGCTGATGCTGGAATAGGGACAGAAAGACTTCAGTGGTGTATTAGCACCTATATACAAAACTATATTTTGCACTACTGTTTTGTGTCCTCTGTGCCAACAAAACACTGTTTTATACACGGTGCGTATAGGCACCATTTCACCTTCTGGCAGTATACGGCTGTATAGCCAGGTGTTTTTCTTAAAAATATTTTTTATATTTGGCACTACTGTTTTGTGTCCTCTTTACCAACAAAACCTTGTTATATACCCGGTGCGTATAGGCACCATTTCACCTTCTGGCAGTATACGGCTGTATAGCCAGGTGTTTTTCTTAAAAATATTTTTTATATTTGGCACTACTGTTTTGTGTCCTCTTTACCAACAAAACCTTGTTATATACCCGGTGCGTATAGGCACCATTTCACCTTCTGGCAGTATACGGCTGTATAGCCAGGTGTTCTTCTTAAAAATATTTTTATATTTGGCATAACGCGTGGCCAAAAAAGTAAAACGTCTGAAATGCGGAGGGCTAGCGCAAAGGGACGTGGACGAGGACGGGGGCGCGGAAATGCTGGTGGGGGCACAAACCGCGTTGAAGCCAGTGGGGATACAATGCGTGCTGGTGAGGGGCAGCCAGCATTACGCTCATCCAGCTTCCCTGCCTTTATGGGACAGTTATGCGGGGGGCGGGGTACACCTCTGTTAAAGCCTGAGCAGCGTGAACAGGTGGTGCAATGGATGGCCGATAACGCTTCCAGTCACTTGTCCACCACCCAGTCATCCACACAGTCTCACTCTGACCCTCCTTCCTCCCAACCTGGCCAACAGAGTCAGCCCACCCTTGACCCCTCCCAGGACCTCTTTTCGGGTCCTTTTCCAGATGTGCTGCAAGAATCCCTGGAGCTAGTAGAGGAATTTGTTTGTAGTGATGCCCAAACACTTGAGTATCCGCCATCTGCTAGTGATGTGGACCCGGAACCAGCATCTGCTATCATGAGCGATGATGATGATGAGACGCAGTTGCCATCAAGGGAGGCTGTTGGAATGTCCAGTGGGCAGGAGGAGGAGCAGAGAGAGGAAGTGGAAGAGGAGGTGGTGGACGACGAAATGACCGACCCCACTTGGACAGGGGTGATGTCCAGCGGGGAAAGCAGTAGAGATGCGGTCTGCGCATCACCGAATAAGGCAGCAAGAGGCAGAGGACAGTCCAGAGGCAGAGGACAGTCCAGACAGAGAAGGCAGGCCACAGCCAGCAGGGCCGAAGCTCTTCCCGGCAGCAGGCAGTCGCGCGAAGCTCCCCCATCGAGGCCTCGTACTTCTGTGGTGTGGAGATTTTTTAATGTTTGCGCGGATGACAAACTGAGCGCGGTTTGCGCAATCTGCCACTCAAAACTGAGTAGGGGCTCTGAGAAGAGCAATCTGACCACCTCAGCCATGCGCCGTCACTTGGAATTCAAGCACTGGGCTGAGTGGGAGAGAGCAAACGCAATACAACCTGCGCCCGGTCTTGCTGCCACTGCCTCTTCCCCTTTGTTGTGTGCTGCCACTGCGGTCCAGACCTCTAGCCAGGACACCTCCACATCTGCCTCTGCCTCGGCTACTTTGGGGCCTTCTCCTTCAGCCCCCCCTTCCCCCGCATCTTCGTCTGCACCTTCCATCTCCTCGTCCCATCAACTGTCCATCTCGCAGGCGTTCAACCGCAGGCGGAAGTACGCCTCCAGTCACCCCCAAGCCCAAGCCTTAACCTGCCTCATCTCCAAACTGCTGGCCCTGGAGATGTTGCCGTTTTGGCTTGTGGAGACGCAGGCCTTCCGCGACCTGATGGCGGCTGCCGCACCTCGCTATTCCGTCCCTAGCCGCCACTATTTTTCCCGGTGTGGCGTCCCCGCCCTGCACCAGCACGTGTCGCGTAACATCAGGCGGACCCTGAGGTACGCAGTCAGCGCAAAGGTCCACTTGACCACCGACTCGTGGACAAGCGCTTGCGGCCAAGGACGCAACATCTCTTTGACGGCACACTGGGTGAATGTTGTGGAAGCGGGGACGGGGTCGCAAACAGGGACGGCCTACATACCACCCCCGCCCAAGATTGCCAGCACAGGTTCTGATAGACCCCCCTCCTCTTCCTCCTCCTCCTCCTCCTCCTCCTCTGCCTTAACATCGCCCTCAGCCCCTAGCTGGAAGCGTTGCAGCACTGGCACGGGGAGACGTCAGCAGGCGGTGCTTAAGCTCATCAGCTTGGGCGACAGGAAGCACAGCGCCGCAGAGGTGAGGCACGCCATATTGCAGCAGACAGAGATGTGGCTGTCGCCGCTGCAGCTAGGACCAGGCATGGTCGTGTGCGATAACGGCCGTAACCTGGTGGCGGCTCTGGAGCTTGCAGAACTCAATCACGTACCATGCCTGGCCCACGTTTTTAATTTGGTAGTACAAAAGTTTCTAAAGACTTACCCCAACCTGGCAGAGCTACTGGTCAAAGTGCGGCGCTTGTGCGCTCACTTTCGGAAGTCAACTGTAGCTGCTGCTAGCTTAAAAAAAAATCCAGCAACGCCTCCATTTGCCTCAACATCGGCTGTTGTGCGACCTGCCCACTCGCTGGAATTCCACCTATTGCATGTTGGCCAGGGTGTGTGAGCAGTAGAAAGCATTGATGGAGTACCAGATGATGCATCCACGCGTGCCTCCAACTCAGCTCCCTCAGTTTGCCAACCACGAGTGGCCATGGATGGCAGACATATGCGATGTATTGCGTATCTTTGAGGAGTCCACTAAGAAGGTCAGCAGCGAGGACGCTATAGTGAACGTAACCATCCCGCTCCTAGGCGTCCTTAAAGAATCGCTCATCGCAATAAGGGAGAACGCATTGCACACAGAGGAGATGGGGGTAGGAGGAGACGCAAGGCAGGTAGACAGTCAGACCACACTTTTGTCTGCTGCTCGGTGGCAGTTGCAGGAGGAGGATGAGGAGGAGGAGGACAACGTGGAGGTGGCTGTGGAAGAGGATGCTGGCGGCGAGGGTAGCAGTCAGGCTGTGTGCGTCCCATTGGTTCAGCGCGGATGGGGCGGAGAGG
Source organism: Gastrophryne carolinensis (assembly GCA_027917425.1). Lineage (NCBI taxonomy): Eukaryota > Metazoa > Chordata > Amphibia > Anura > Microhylidae > Gastrophryne > Gastrophryne carolinensis. The sequence goes on from CM051234.1 coordinate 41,709,534, forward strand.
AGGAGGAAGAGGAGGAAATGGAAAATGATCCTTCTGGTGGGGGCAGTGAGGTCATGCCTACTCAGAGTCTGGCACACATGGCTGACTTCATGCTGGGCTGCTTTTCCCGGGACATACGTGTTGTCCGGATATTGGAGAACAAACTATACTGGGTCTTCGCACTCCTGGACCCCCGGTATAAAGATAACTTCTCCTCTTTTATTCCGGTAGAGGAGAGGACGAATCGATTACTGGAATACCAGAGGGAACTCTTGCAGAACATGATGCAGATTTTCCCACCCAGCATCGCTGGCGGCAGAGAGGAGAGTGTCTCCCAGAGTCTGACAACATCGATCAGGCCCACAGCCACCAGGGGAACACTCTCCAAGGTGTGGGACACGTTCATGTCACCCCCTCGTGCAACTTCAATCACTGCGGGGCCCGCTATCAGCAGGAGGGACAAGTATCGGCGGATGTTGCGGGACTACCTGGCAGACCACACCCCTGTCCTCCCCGATCCCTCGGCGACCTACACTTACTGGGTCTCCAAGTTGGACACGTGGCTGGAACTGTCCCTGTACGCCTTGGAGGTGCTTGCCTGCCCTGCCGCCAGCGTGCTATCAGAAAGGGTGTGTTCAGCGCAGCCGGGGGCATTATAACCGATAAGCGCAGCCGCCTGTCAACCGACAGTGCCGACAGGCTGACGCTAATCAAAATGAACAGCAAGTGGATTGACCCGGACTTTGCTTGTACAACAGTGGAAAGCAGCCAAGAGTGAAGTGCCATCTGTATGAAGTGCCATTTCCTCCTCCTCCTCCTCCTCCTCCTCCTCCTTAACCGCCGTAGAATTGCTGTATTAATGAAAAAAATTATGGCACACCTCTTAGGCTTAATACAATCAATTTTTAAGAGGTCTCAACTCTTGGGCCTCCACACAATTTTTAAAAGGTCTCAGCTCTTGGGCCTCCACACAATTTTTAAGAGGTCTCAGCTCTTGGGCCTCCACACAATGTTTGAGAGGTTTCAGCTCTTGGGCCTCCACACAATTTTTAAAAGGTCTCAGCTCTTGGGCCTCCACACAATTTTTAAGAGGTCTCAGCTCGTGGGCCTCCACACAATTTTTACAAGGTCTCAGCTCTTGGGCCTCCACACAATTTTTAAAAGGTCTCAGCTCTTGGGCCTCCACACAATTTTTAAAACATAGCAGCCCTAATAAGGGCTCTCAATGACTCTCTTGTCTTCTGGTAGCTGGTATATATGGTGGTAAATGCGATATTCTGAGCTTCTGGGGCCCTGCCTGACTACATAGGATATGAGATATATACTGTTCAACATAGTAGCCCTAATAAGGGCTCTTAAGGACTCTCTTGTCTTCTGGTAGCTGGTATATATGGTGGTAAAAGGTATATTCTGAGCTTCTGGGGCCCTGCCTGACTACATAGCATATGAGATATATACTGTTCAACATAGTAGCCCTAATAAGGGCTCTTAAGGACTCTCTTGTCTTCTGGTAGCTGGTATATATGGTGGTAAAAGGTATATTCTGAGTTTCTGGGGCCCTGCCTGACTACATAGGATATGAGATATATACTGTTCAACATAGTAGCCCTAATAAGGGCTCTTAAGGACTCTCTTGTCTTCTGGTAGCTGGTATATATGGTGGTAAAAGGTATATTCTGAGCTTCTGGGGCCCTGCCTGACTACATAGGATATGAGATATATACTGTTCAACATAGTAGCCCTAATAAGGGCTCTTAAGGACTCTCTTGTCTTCTGGTAGCTGGTATATATGGTGGTAAAAGGTATATTCTGAGCTTCTGGGGCCCTGCCTGACTACATAGAAAATGAGCTATATACTGTTCAGCGTAGTAGCCCTAATAAGGGCTCTTAAGGACTGTCTTGTCTTCTGGTAGCTGGTATATATGGTGGTAAAAGGTATATTCTGAGCTTCTGGGGCCCTGCCTGACTACATAGGATATGAGCTATATACTGTTCAACATAGTAGCCCTAATAAGGGCTCTTAAGGACTGTCTTGTCTTCTGGTAGCTGGTATATATGGTGGTAAAAGGTATATTCTGAGCTTCTGGGGCCCTGCCTGACTACATAGAAAATGAGCTATATACTGTTCAACATAGCAGCACTAATAAGGGATTAAGGACTCTCTTGTCTTCTGGTAGCTGGTATATATGGTGGTAAAAGGTATATTCTGAGCTTCTGGGGCCCTGCCTGACTACATAGAAAATGAGCTATATACTGTTCAACATAGCAGCACTAATAAGGGATTAAGGACTCTCTTGTCTTCTGGTAGCTGGTATATATGGTGGTAAAAGGTATATTCTGAGCTTCTGGGGCCCTGCCTGACTACATAGAAAATGAGCTATATACTGTTCAACATAGCAGCACTAATAAGGGATTAAGGACTCTCTTGTCTTCTGGTAGCTGGTATATATGGTGGTAAAAGGTATATTCTGAGCTTCTGGGGCCCTGCCTGACTACATAGAAAATGAGCTATATACTGTTCAACATAGCAGCACTAATAAGGGATTAAGGACTCTCTTGTCTTCTGGTAGCTGGTATATATGGTGGTAAAAGGTATATTCTGAGCTTCTGGGGCCCTGCCTGACTACATAGAAAATGAGCTATATACTGTTCAACATAGTAGCCCTAATAAGGGCTCTTAAGGACTCTCTTGTCTTCTGGTAGCTGGTATATATGGTGGTAAAAGGTACATTCTGAGCATCTGGGGCCCTGCCTGACTACATAGGATATGAGATATATACTGTTCAACATAGCAGCACTAATAAGGGATTAAGGACTCTCTTGTCTTCTTGTAGCTGGTATATATGGTGGTAAAAGGTATATTCTGAGCTTCTGGGGCCCTGCCTGACTACATAGAAAATGAGCTATATACTGTACAACATAGTAGCCCTAATAAGGGCTCTTAAGGACTCTCTTGTCTTCTGGTAGCTGGTATATATGGTGGTAAAAGGTATATTCTGAGCTTCTGGGGCCCTGCCTGACTACATAGGATATGAGATATATACTGTTCAACATAGCAGCACTAATAAGGGATTAAGGACTCTCTTGTCTTCTGGTAGCTGGTATATATGGTGGTAAAAGGTATATTCTGAGCTTCTGGGGCCCTGCCTGACTACATAGAAAATGAGCTATATACTGTTCAACATAGCAGCACTAATAAGGGATTAAGGACTCTCTTGTCTTCTGGTAGCTGGTATATATGGTGGTAAAAGGTATATTCTGAGCTTCTGGGGCCCTGCCTGACTACATAGAAAATGAGCTATATACTGTACAACATAGTAGCCCTAATAAGGGCTCTTAAGGACTCTCTTGTCTTCTGGTAGCTGGTATATATGGTGGTAAAAGGTATATTCTGAGCTTCTGGGGCCCTGCCTGACTACATAGAAAATGAGCTATATACTGTTCAACATAGCAGCACTAATAAGGGATTAAGGACTCTCTTGTCTTCTGGTAGCTGGTATATATGGTGGTAAAAGGTATATTCTGAGCTTCTGGGGCCCTGCCTGACTACATAGAAAATGAGCTATATACTGTTCAACATAGTAGCCCTAATAAGGGCTCTTAAGGACTCTCTTGTCTTCTGGTAGCTGGTATATATGGTGGTAAAAGGTATATTCTGAGCTTCTGGGGCCCTGCCTGACTACATAGGATATGAGATATATACTGTTCAACATAGTAGCCCTAATAAGGGCTCTTAAGGACTCTCTTGTCTTCTGGTAGCTGGTATATATGGTGGTAAAAGGTATATTCTGAGCTTCTGGGGCCCTGCCTGACTACATAGAAAATGAGCTATATACTGTTCAGCGTAGTAGCCCTAATATGGGCTCTTAAGGACTGTCTTGTCTTCTGGTAGCTGGTATATATGGTGGTAAAAGGTATATTCTGAGCTTCTGGGGCCCTGCCTGCCTACATATGAGCTATATACTGTTCAACATAGTAGCCCTAATAAGGGCTCTTAAGGACTGTCTTGTCTTCTGGTAGCTGGTATATATGGTGGTAAAAGGTATATTCTGAGCTTCTGGGGCCCTGCCTGACTACATAGAAAATGAGCTATATACTGTTCAGCGTAGTAGCCCTAATAAGGGCTCTTAAGGACTGTCTTGTCTTCTGGTAGCTGGTATATATGGTGGTAAAAGGTATATTCTGAGCTTCTGGGGCCCTGCCTGCCTACATATGAGCTATATACTGTTCAGCATAGTAGCCCTAATAAGGGCTCTCAATGACTCTCTTGTCTTCTGGTAGCTGGTATATATGGTGGTAAAAGGTATATTCTGAGCTTCTGGGGCCCTGCCTGACTACATAGAAAATGAGCTATATACTGTTCAACATAGCAGCACAAATAAGGGATTAAGGACTCTCTTGTCTTCTGGTAGCTGGTATATATGGTGGTAAAAGGTATATTCTGAGCTTCTGGGGCCCTGCCTGACTACATAGAAAATGAGCTATATACAGTACAACATAGTAGCCCTAATAAGGGCTCTTAAAGACTCTCTTGTCTTCTGGTAGCTGGTATATATGGTGGTAAAAGGTATATTCTGAGCTTCTGGGGCCCTGCCTGACTACATAGAAAATGAGCTATATACTGTTCAACATAGTAGCCCTAATAAGGGCTCTTAAGGACTCTCTTGTCTTCTGGTAGCTGGTATATATGGTGGTAAAAGGTATATTCTGAGCTTCTGGGGCCCTGCCTGACTACATAGGATATGAGCTATATACTGTTCAACATAGTAGCCCTAATAAGGGCTCTTAAGGACTGTCTTGTCTTCTGGTAGCTGGTATATATGGTGGTAAAAGGTATATTCTGAGCTTCTGGGGCCCTGCCTGACTACATAGAAAATGAGCTATATACTGTTCAACATAGTAGCCCTAAAAAGGGCTCTTAAGGACTGTCTTGTCTTCTGGTAGCTGGTATATATGGTGGTAAAAGGTATATTCTGAGCTTCTGGGGCCCTGCCTGACTACATAGAATATGAGCTATATACTGTTCAGCGTAGCAGCCCTAATAAGGGCTCTTAAGGACTCTCTTGTCTTCTGGTAGCTGGTATATATGGTGGTAAAAGGTATATTCTGAGCTTCTGGGGCCCTGCCTGACTACATAGAAAATGAGCTATATACTGTTCAACATAGCAGCACTAATAAGGGATTAAGGACTCTCTTGTCTTCTGGTAGCTGGTATATATGGTGGTAAAAGGTATATTCCGAGCTTCTGGGGCCCTGCCTGACTACATAGAAAATGAGCTATATACTGTACAACATAGTAGCCCTAATAAGGGCTCTTAAGGACTCTCTTGTCTTCTGGTAGCTGGTATATATGGTGGTAAAAGGTATATTCTGAGCTTCTGGGGCCCTGCCTGACTACATAGAAAATGAGCTATATACTGTTCAACATAGTAGCCCTAATAAGGGCTCTTAAGGACTCTCTTGTCTTCTGGTAGCTGGTATATATGGTGGTAAAAGGTATATTCTGAGCTTCTGGGGCCCTGCCTGACTACATAGGATATGAGCTATATACTGTTCAACATAGTAGCCCTAATAAGGGCTCTTAAGGACTGTCTTGTCTTCTGGTAGCTGGTATATATGGTGGTAAAAGGTATATTCTGAGCTTCTGGGGCCCTGCCTGACTACATAGAAAATGAGCTATATACTGTTCAACATAGTAGCCCTAATAAGGGCTCTTAAGGACTGTCTTGTCTTCTGGTAGCTGGTATATATGGTGGTAAAAGGTATATTCTGAGCTTCTGGGGCCCTGCCTGACTACATAGAAAATGAGCTATATACTGTTCAGCGTAGTAGCCCTAATAAGGGCTCTTAAGGACTGTCTTGTCTTCTGGTAGCTGGTATATATGGTGGTAAAAGGTATATTCTGAGCTTCTGGGGCCCTGCCTGACTACATAGAAAATGAGCTATATACTGTTCAGCGTAGTAGCCCTAATAAGGGCTCTTAAAGGAGCAGTATCGCGAATTTTTCTTGGTGACTTATATTTAAATGGTACTTTGAATGTAGATAAGTGTTGGAGTAAGAATTACAAATGTAGAAAAAAATGATGTGTGTGTTGAGCAGCTGGAGGCTAATAGCTCATGTTTATGTCTTGTCAGTGACGGGCGCCGACACTCTGGCCTGTTCCACACTGAGGAGAGGGGTGCAACAATGTATCAGTTCCACGCTGAGGAGAATGTATCAAAGTCTCAGCTGTTCAGTGCTGGCAGCCGTCCAGCATCAGATAACAACATTGCAACATTGCCTGGCCAGAACTTATATATCTAAAACAGAGAGAAAAGCTCTAGAAGTCATTTAGCTGATTTTGACAGTTTTCCCTTCATGTTGGCTCTGCTGCAAAATTGTTCAGTTTACCATTTTTCTCTTTTTTTTTTCATATGATCTTTCTCTCAGCTTTGTGTGTTTTGAGCAAAGCCCAACCCAGGATTTTCACTATCTGGAGTTTTGTTTTGTGCCCCTAGGGGCATCCCGACTTGGGATGCCCTCATATGTGAAATCCTCAATTTCGCCTGTGAAAACGTACCTTTCCCTGTCCCACAGCGCATGCGCGGGCTCTCATCCAATCAGCTCTGTTTGCACGCAGATGGGGAGCCTGAGCAGTAACCTTCCTGGCCACCCGGCCTGTCTAAATGACTATCTGCGTGAGCGCGCCAGAAAAATGGGGGGATCTGTGGTTATCCAGGGGTCGTTTCACACAGTGGGCATCCTGATTTAGAATGGGGTTTTGTTCCACTTTAATACCTTTAGATTTTCCTGCACAGTTATTCAAAGAAGAATTTCAGTTATTTTCAGTCAGTTTAGTTTATTTTGTATAGATTTTACACATTTGAGTCACCTGGTCTCATAACAAAAGCAGCACCTCACACACACACAGCCGTTACCACTGATTACAGTGTCAGCCTCTGAGGTAAAGTGTTGCTAGGAGACCAGTGGGCTAAATGAAGCAGCTCACTAAATACAAGCCAGCAGATCCCCCTATTCAGCAAATGGACTGAGCCATTGTAATTATACAATTTAAAAGAGAGGCATATATTTTTTTCTTTTTCTATCGCCAGATTATTTATACACATGTTATAAGCTATTGTATGGCTATTTAATTATTTATCTTTTTTAATGCAAATTTCGCGATACTGCTCCTTTAAGGACTGTCTTGTCTTCTGGTAGCTGGTATATATGGTGGTAAAAGGTATATTCTGAGCTTCTGGGGCCCTGCCTGCCTACATATGAGCCATATACCGTTCAGCGTAGTAGCCCTAATAAGGGCTCTTAATGACTCTCTTGTCTTCTGGTAGCTGGTATAGATGGTGGTAAAAGCTATATTCCGAGCTTCTGGGGCCCTGCCAGCGACAGCCTGTCTTTCCCTGCTGTGAGCGTCTGTCCCTCACTAAGTTCAAGCTGCTAATGCTGACGAAGAGGAAGTGCTGAGTTTTGTATATTCAAGGTCACATGGTTTTTCCAGCCAATGCGTGTAGACGCCGTTTTCGCGATGCCAGCGTCCTCCCAGGACCTGTCCCACCCCCCCCCCCCTGCATGGTGATTGGTGTAAAAAACGCGCCAGGGAAGGTGGGAGGGGAAACGAATTGTGAGTGCGCCATCGCCGCTGTACTCGATCGAAATCGAGTATGACGAACAGCGTAGTATTCGATCGAATACCGGCTCGGTCGAATACTACTCGCTCATCACTAATAATTAATTGTTATTATTTTTTATTTTTTTTAAATGTGAAAAATTCTGTGACCACTTCTGCCATTTAAATTAATTTTTTTAAGTTAAAAAAAAAAAAAAAAATTTACAGAATTGATATTACAGGTCTGATTTTAATGTACCGTATATACTCGAGTATAGGCCGACCCAAATATAAGCCGAGGCACCTAATTTTACCACACAAAAAAACTGGAAAAGTTATTGACTCGAGTATAAGCCTAGGGTGGGAAATGCAGCAGCTACTGGTAAATTTCAAAAATAAAAATAGATACCAATAATGTTTTGAATGAGCAGAACTTCCCACAAAGCAAGTTTCCAAAAAGAAGATATAAAGCACTTAGACACACACAGACACATACACACATAGACATGCACACATACATAGACACACATAGACACAGACAAATACATAGACACCAGTGCAGGTGATTTCCCCTCCTGCTCGATCTCCAGCGAGGCTCCTTCAAAAAACCGACTCCCGGCCTCTCAGACGGCCGCTGCCACCGGCCCAAAGTGTTCAGTTGAGTGCTTACACTCGGTGCCGGCGGCAGCAGGCATCTGAGAGGCCGCAACAACCCGACGGCGAGGGACAGAGCTGAGACATCGTGGGACAAGCACATGCGCCGCGGGACATGGGACGCCCTGGCAAAAATCGGGATAGTCCCGGTGAAATAAGCAAGCCTGACAATTTAACAGCTTTGACGGGGGAGAACATGAGATCATCATAGAGGAGAAGCTAAGAATAGGGATACAAGCAAAGCTCACTAGGCAACACCACCACAACAGCAAAAATAAAAGGGGGGGGGGTCTTAGCTAGTCAGCTAAGCCCCCCAATCTTGGAATGCTAGTGTATTTTAAAACCTTCAGAACAGATATTCTGCCCCATGGTTCCGATGCCCAGGCGGGGTGACAGTTTTACTCTATACACTATAATGCCTGCAGACTGACCTGTTACCTCACACGCTGCTCCTTCCCTCACACGAAAATGGCGGGCTCGCTCACTCCCTTAAATATGCCGGATGACGTGGTGAGCGAGCCTGCCATTTTCGTGTGAGGGAAGGAGTGCGAGAACGCCTTGCTGGCCAATAGGGAGAAACCAGAGGCATGACATCAGCGGAGGGGTGGGGTTTAAACACAGCCGCAGCAACTGACAGCGGCAGCAGCTGTGAGCGGCGGCGGACTTCACTTTTTTTTTTAACTTAGCTGACGGCGCGGACTGACTCGAGTATAAGCCGAGGCAGCTTTTTTCAGCCCAAAAAGTGGGCTGAAAAACTCGGCTTATACTCGAGTATATACGGTATTCATATTACAAAATTATTTAAAAAACTTAAAAAATATGGTGGTTTGGGGGTTAAAAAACTACTTTTAACCCATCGCCGCCAGCGCTCTGGGGTTTAAACATGCATTTTACAGCGCGAGAATTTTTTGAGCGTGATTTTTCAATGAATATGGTGGGAGCCGGTCGCTAGGGCCAGTCGCTATCATGCGCTCCCATACAGCGCGGAACCTGTCAAATAGCGACTCCTCACCCAATATTCAACATTACAGCAAACCGACTGAGTCGCTATCAACTACCGAACAACGACCAAGCACAGCGACTACTAGCGGGCGCTCTGAAAATGCCGCTACAGTCGCTCAACTGTTGCTACCTGCCGCTGTTAATGAATCGGCCTCCCAGTATTTTTGAACTGCTGGTTTTCCAAGTGCATTACGGGCAGGCTGATTCATTACTAACGCCAGGTAGCGTCTGTAGAGCGGATTTCAGAGCGACCGCTAGTAGTCTCTGTGCTCGGGCCATGGATCATTGTTTCAGAGCACCTCAGTCGCTGTCCGGCATTGATGAATATGATGTGTGAGTCGCTATACTACACTGTAGAAATGATTAAGCCAGCCAGCAATCGTTATAAAATCCTTCAGTATTTATTGTCTTCATTTAAAATCAATAGTCCAACAGGTCAAAGCATATGTCGGCATGTACATGACAGGCCCTAACGCCAACGCGTTTCGGACAACAGGTCCTTAATCATGACATCCCATATACTGTATGTACACTGTATGTGAGTGAAGCGTAACGACAGCTCAGAGCGACTGACTCACACCACATTCATAAAAAAAAACAGCCACAAACATCGCCGGCGCTCAAAATCATGTAGTTGTTGCCCATAGCGCCAGAAGCTGTGTGATTAAAGGCTGTTTTTGAACACATATCCACCAGTAACAAAGTGAAAACACATGGAATAACATTATTATTATTACATTGTAACATGAACACTTTTATTCCAGACATGTAAGGACGATTCTGCATAAAAATATTATTAATGCAAAACGTTTTCAAAAATTTCATTTTCTTGCCCAGGATACATGTCACAAGGTTTGTGTTTTTTTTTAGGGAAAAAAAAAATTGGTATCAGGAAAGGGATTTAAGGATCGTCCATAGAAATGTATGGGAGAGCGCCAGGCAACGACAGGTTAGACGTGGCGCTCTGCAAGGCAGAACACCGGCGCTGTACGCTGAGCCTGGGATAATGATAAATCGAACGCTACATGGCGTTGTTCCAGTCGCCCACCAGATTCAGCTTCATAAATGTGTAATCGCTACCTGGCGCTACCTGCCGCTGTACAGGCACTACCTGGCGCTATCCCTTCATGAATAAGGCCCTTAGTGGTTTTACAACTAATGGTGGAGTACCGAATGCCTGGGATAATGATGAATCGAACGCTACATGGCGTTGTTCCAGTCGCCCACCAGATTCAGCTTCATAAATGTGTAATCGCTACCTGGCGCTACCTGCCGCTGTACAGGCACTACCTGGCGCTATCCCTTCATGAATAAGGCCCTTAGTGGTTTTACAACGAATGGTGGAGTACCGAATGCTGGGATCCAGAGGTTCCATTGCCTGGCAAGGATGGCCCTGACAATTGGCCAGTAGCCAAGGCTCAACCCCGCAGCCCAGAGTATGAGGACTTCTCTGGACTTCCCTAGAGCCCCCACAAGAGAGTATAAGTTTACTGCTTGAGAGGTCTCAGATAATATTTGTGGACTCGAGGGACTGAGCAGGCAGGCAATGGTTCACTAGTCCAGATGGTTCAGTTGCATAAAAAAGCGCAGTCTTACTCTAACAAAGCTGAGGTCAGGGATGGAAGAAGTCAAAGTAGCCTTGGTTGAAACCAGGGATTGTGGGTGGGCAGCAAACAAATGGAAAGGCCTTGATTCAATAAAGGTAGAAAAAAATTATCATGGTAGTAAAAGATTCAATTCATGAGAAAAAAGCCTGAGAATGTCACTGTTACTGAATCACTAGAAAAAAAGACAATGAAAGTCAATGGCACTTTTTTACTCCTAAGAAAAGTAGAGAACTGTTTCCTCCTTTCTACACTGTAGTAAAAGCTGCCATTGACTTTCATTGTCTTTTTTTCTAGTGATTCAGTAACAGTGACATTCTCAGGCTTTTTTTTCATGAATTACATTTTTTACTACCATGAGAATTTTTTTCTACCTTTATTGAATCGAGGCCAAAGTAAAATAATGTTGTGGGCAGGGGGCAATTAATCAAAGCCCAGGTACAGGCAAAAGTCAGCAATGAAGGGTCAAAGGTTCAAGGTTTCCCAAACACAGAAGCAAGGAGGCAGTGTTGATTACATGTGATTGATAATCTCTTGCAGCCATCTTGGCTCCGGAAAGCTCACTTCTGAGCATGTTGAGTTTTGTGTGGTAATTCGCACATGTGGTCCGCTATTTGAGCTTGTGCACTGCAAGTAGCTCTTAGCACATGCGCGCTACGAGCAGAAGTTAACACCCGTCCAGTGTGCTAGCATGAGCAGAGGTTACCACATGTGCACCATAAGCAGAAGTTAGTGCACGTGGACCTTAAACCGGACCTTCAGCATGATTTAATGAAACGCTCAAACCATTAAAAAACTATTCCCCAGCATCTAAAATTAATATAGTTTACATGTTTAGTCACTTACTTTTTATTCTTTCCCACACTGGGCTGCAACTCTGTTCAGGACTCTAGGATACGGGCGCCGCCATCTTGACTCAGAAGCATCACACATACTGAGGAGAGGAGAGCGCGGTAAAGTACAAGAGGCGGGGTTATAGCTGTGCTTTGCACAGACAGAGCAGAGCTGGGGTCAGGGAAAGGACAGCAATCCCAGAATGCAGAGCGACACAGTCAGAAGACACTTCCTGTTAGTAGGCAGCCTGAGACTCCATGGGCCAACAACTTGGATGTTTACATGCAGTAGGTGCAGGTAGGATGATTTTTAATTTAAGACTCTTATTCAGGGTGAAGGTCCACTTTAAGCGAAAGTTAGTACACGTGCACCATGAGTAAAAGTTAGCATAAGTTAGTCCACAAGTACTGCCACCGTGTGGTTTGTGCTACAAGGCCTATGACCTACTTATCATTGGGAGAACTAGGTTGTAACTGCTTGCTGCCAGGGAACACATGACATAAAAAGGCCATAGTGAGGACAACAACCCCAGTCCTCACTATTTTCTCTGCTAATGCTGATTGTCCTCTCACCTTTTCCACTGCTGCCAATCACCCACCCAAACCTCCTCTCAGTCCTTGCTGTCTTCTCCACTACCACTTGTCCGTCATTGCTGCCAATCATCCTCTGACCCTCGCCAACTACTCCACTGTGATCTCCCTCTAATTCTCGCCATTTTTTCTGCTGATCATCCTCAACTCCTGAGGTCAACCATGACCAAGGCCCTTATTTAAGAAGGGATAGCGTCAGGTAGTGGCTGATTAATGAGAGGTAGCGACAGATAGCGACCGTTGAACGCCGGACACGGCAGCAATTACACATTTATCAAGCAGAATCTGTTTAGCGACTGGGATGGCGCCATGTAGTGTCTGATTCATCATTTTCACAGCCTCAGCGAAGAGCGCCGGCGTTCAGCCTTGCACAGCGCCAGGTATGACCTCTCGCTACCTGTCGCTCTCCCATACATTTCAATGGACGATCCTTTTCTTCTCTTTAAACAGGATTTTTTTTTCCAAAAAATCTCAAATAATTCTGTGACCTCTTCTGGCATTGAAGAAGCAGTTTTTTCACATTTTTTTTATTTTTTTATATATTTTCTCAGAAATGACATTACAGGTCTGGCATTAAAGTGTTCATGTTACAATGTTGTTACAATGTAATTCCATATGTTGTCGCTTTGTAACTAGTTGATAGATGCTGGAAAACAGACTTTAAACACACCGCCTCCTGCGCTCTGGGCTTCAAACAAGCATTTTTCAGCGCCAGAGATTTTTGCAGCTGTTTTTTTCCTGAATATGGTGTGAGTCGGTCGCTATGAGCAGTCGCTAACATGCGCTCCCATACATCGCTGTACTGGTCAAATAGCGACTCCTCACAATGTATTCACCATTACTGAACAGCGACTGAGTCGCTATAAAGTAGTGACTCACGGCCGAGCACTGCGACTACTAGTGGGCGCTCTGAAAATGCCTGCTACAGACGCTCATCTGTTGCTACCTGGCGCTAATGATGAATCAGCCTGCCTGTCTGCACATGGGGCGCACCAGAGAATCATTTTGTTAGAACCGACAACCCCCCCTTACACATTATCGATTGTCATCCAACTACAGGCAAGCCAAAGTGGCTCGCTGTACCCAGAAGGGAAGCCTAAGACTTGGTACATTACAACTGCGCAATCTAGGGATCTATTTTAATAGACTCTTGATTAATAAAATAATAACAGAGGTTCGCTTCAGGGGAATTATGGATTTTTAAATTGAAAGTATAATCAATTCTTCAAAACATCTGAATGTGATGTTAGATGTCCCCTTTAACACAATAATGTAATTTCAGAATGGAAGAATTGTTCTTTGTATTATATTATAACATATGTGTAAACAGTAACACCAAGAAAACAAATGTATCAGTCAGTGTTACATTTTGGACTTTATTCATGAAGGGATAGCGCCAGGTAGTGCCTTGTAAGCGACAGGTAGCGGCAGGTGAACGCCGGCCACGGCACGCAATTCCACATTTATGAAGGCGATTCTGGAACAACGCCATGTAGCATCCGATTTATCATTACAGGTGGCTCAACGTATAGCGCCCGCGCTGAAGCTTCCAGAGCGCCAGGTATTACCTGTCGCTCTCCCATACATTTCAATGGACGTTACTTTCTTCTCTTTAAACAGGGTTTTTTCTTTTTATTTATTTGTTTTTTTAAACAAAGAATTCTGTGACCTCTCCTGGCCTATTTGAATACATTTTTTTAAACTTTTTTGATTTTTAAAATTTAAATGCAGAATTGTGACTACAGGTCTGGTATTAAAGTGGACCAACACCCAGGGGGGATCGGCCTGGGAATCTATAAGATTCCCGATTTCGGATGCCCCGCGGGGTGAAACCCCCCAGGAAGCCCACAATCCTACCTTTTCGATGTTCTTGCGGCGCATGCGCGTCCACCGCCGCCGCCTCCCGCGCCTCTAGCAGGGCGCGCTCCCGCGCCGGCCGTTTGTGAATGACCGGCGCAGGTGCACTCCCTGTAAGAGGGACGCGCGGGAGGCGGCGGCGGACGCGCTCTGCTTGTCCGGCGCTGCCTCTCGCTTGTCCGTCGGCGGGGATTGGCTGCAGCGGTCACGTGGGAGCGGGGTGAGGTGAGTTTTCAGGGCTTTCTGGGGGGTTTCACACAGCGGGGCACCCCCAATCGGGGTGCCCCACCGAAGTGGACCAAAACCCAGGATAGTCAAAATCCTGGGTGTTGGTCCACTTTAAAGTGTTAATGTCACAATGTGATAACAATGTCATTCCATGTGTTTTCGCTTTGTTACTAGTGGATACATGTTCAAAAACAGACTTTAATCACACAGCCTCTGGCGCTATGGGCTACAACAACCCGATTTTGAGCGCAGGCGCTGTTTGAGGCTGTTTTTTGGATGAATGTGGAGTGAGTCAGTCGCACTGAGCTGGCGCTACTGTTCGCTCACATACAGTGTAGTACTGATGTTATAGCGACTCACACAACATATTACACAATAACAACAAACAATGGCCGAGCACAGCAACTACTAGCGGTCGCTCTGAAATCCGCTCTACAGACGCTCATCTGTCGCTACCTGGCGTTAGTAATGAATCAGCCTGCCTATCATTAAGTGTAAGAATTGTGTCAAGGAAACCTTTGATGGTTAAATAAGTTGAAAGTTACTAAAGGTCACTGTTTTTAAAGCTAAAAACAGTTTTGGGGGAATTGTTGTGCACATTTTTATTTGGAGAGCATTAACTATATAGTTATACTGTACTGTGTAATAAAATGAAAATCGTTTCACTGCAAAATCACAGTGTTCTGTAAAAAGAAATATCTAGCTTTACATATAGATGTAAAGCATATAGACTTACATTGAGTATTATTTCAATGTAGTTATTATTCTGTTAAAGAGAATGTCTAGCGTGACATATAAAAGGTTTTAAAAGGATTTTTACTTCTGTTTAAAAATATGTTTTTCTGTTAAAGGGCAGGAGCAATTATGCTATTGTTTAAAAGCACAAAATGGGTTTCAGGATGACACTGGGAGTGGCCAAGGAACCTGCCACCCCACTTTCCCCAGTAATGGCAGTACTGGCATGATGGGGGTGCTTGGAATTTCTGCCTTCCGGAATTTCTGATAGCATTATTGGCCAAGTATCAGCATTTTGTCTGATAATGCTATAGACCTAGCAATGCAACAGTATAACGTTTAAAGGGTGGATGGTAAACAAGCAGCCCCATAGTCATAGCCAACCCCGTAGTCATAAAAATACTGTGTATTTATGGGTTAAGAGGTTAAGGACTTGGGGTCGGGTGCAATTACTGTATGATTTTGTTGAAACAAGGGTGAAGGAGAGAGAGAGTTGAATAGGGCTAGAAAAAGAGAAGAAACATAGGGATACAGGGAAAGAGAAAGAAAGAAAGAAAGAAAGAAAGAAAGAAAGAAAGAAAAGAAAGAAAGAAAGGGGAAAGAAAGAAGTAAAGTAAGAAAGAGAAAAGGAAAAAAAGCGAGAAATAGAGATAAAAAGAAAATGAGAGAGAGAGAGCGCACGAGAGAGAGAAAAACAAGGAGAGAGAGAAAAAAATAAAAGAAAGAAAGAGAGAAAGGGGGAGACACAGAGAGAGAGGGAAAAAGAAAGAAAGAAAGAAAGAAAGAGAAAGAAAGGAGAGAGATAGGGGCATTTAGAAAAAAGACTTGGGCTCTTATTTAGTAAGGGATAGCGTCAGGTAGTGATTCTTTAGCGACAGGTAGTGAGAGGTATCGGCTCGAGAAACGCCGGCTCAAATACGCAATTACACATTTATGAAGCCAATCCTGTGTAGCGACTGGGAGAACGGCATGTAGCATTCAACACGATCCCAGCCTCAGCAAACAGCACCTGCGTTCAGCCTTGCCGAGCGCCACGTATTACCTCTCGCAACCTGGCGCTCTCCCATACATTTCTATGGCAGAGGCTCAAATTCCATTTTTTGGCTTTTTTGTTTTTTTTTGTTATTTTTTTTCAAAATACAAATGTGTTAGACATTATTCCTGAAGTGTATGTAATGTTTCCTATTTTTTTATTTTTTTTGGTTGAAAAGTTAATTTGTAGTGTGCCACTTAAATATTAAACTCACACCCCTACCCAATGTCATTCCCGTTATTTTTACAGTTTGTAATTTTTGTTTCCACCACAAAAAATCACTTTAATCTAACCGTGCCTGGCGCTCTATGCCGCAGTCAGCCAAAACCCTTGTGGCCACTCTCCAGTGGGGAGTCCAAGTGCGGAGGAGGACATGGACTCGTCCACACTCCCTCAAGGATCAGGGAGTGAGAGGGAGGAGGGTGGCCCATTGGTTTGGGATCTTCTGGGCCCATTGTGAGGAGTAGAGGCTCCACGCCTCCACCTCAGAGTCCTCCCTGGGATACCAGCGGCAGCTCATCCCCTGGTGAGTGCATTTCTAATTGTTGTTTGTCTGTTCCAGGTTGAATCTGTGCTGTGTTAAATATCCTGTGCAATCATTATCTGTTTTTCAGGGCATCATAGAGCCGGCACCTCCAGCAGCTATGCAGCAGAGCTTGCACTCGGGCATAGTTGTGGTAAGTGTTTTGGATTCTCATTCACATGGTGTATGTAATGAAATTAGAAAATACATACACATGTTTTATGCTACACAGCATTATATTGTGTTATAATTTTAAGCCACTTCTGTAACACAACTCCAGTTCAATACAAATTCAAGCAAGCACAAGTAGAATTCTTAGTGACTAAAATATGAATATGTTAATGGCTATTTAAATTATGTGATTTGCATTGCACTGGCAATGTGTAGCAAAAATGTCTGTAAAAACCGGACAATGGTAATGAGTGGTCCATGTGGCCTACTTAAATTATACAGCTGACCTCATGAACCACTAAACCATGCTAATTTCTTCTAAACATGTGTAAAACCTTGTTTGCATGATTTATATCAGACCAAAAAAAGGTGGGTGTTGAAGAATAATATTCAGGGACCAGGCTTATGCTGTTTTCTGTTGTGTTTTTGTCTACACAGATGTTTCCACGCAGACGGACCCCGTCACCATACTCCCCACCCCAGCTCCAGGAACCCCCAGCAGCATGGTCCCTAGCCACAGCTGCGATGGTGAGTACAATTACTTGTTTGCCAAACATACTTTTACAACATATGTCTTGAGAAATGAACACGCATAAGGGTTAATGTCATTATGGGGTTAAGTAGCAGACATGTAGATGACATTTGGCCGAGCCACAATCAGAACTGCATGTATGCATGCTAGATTGGTGGCTCCCCTTGGTTTAAACTTAAACACATAATACATTCAGCCTGTGAGTGTGTTTGTTCATTAACAAACTCCTTCAATAGTAAGTTGGATAGCTATAATTGTAATAGCAGAAGGATTTGTTTAGTTAGTACTATGGACATGAGTACTTTAGGAAAACAAGAAATACACTGTCCAAAATCTTAGGTAGGCCTTCAATTCAGAAATCAGGCAATGTAAACATATAGGGTAGGGAGGAAAATCGCACATGGAAGGCCAAAAACCTAAAGTAATGCAACCATATATTCACACAGTTTAGCATCATGTCAAATAAGCTGAAGCATAATGAGTTTCAACAATTAAATTGTAAATAAATTGCTTACGTTTCGATCCATTTACAAACAATAATGAGCTTTTTTTCTCACTACAGCTTGCAATAATGAGCATCGCAGACTGTGGCAGTACATCCGCCGGACCCGATTTCTGCTGCTGGGAAAGAAAAAACAGCCGGGGGGGGGGGGGGGGGGTTGCCGCTATGCGGAATTTGTCATTGGCCATGTTGGCCTTTTCTTTTTAAATAATTAAAATGTTAATATTTTTTACCTTTAATTGTGTTGTGACCTTGAAACCATAGTTAAAGTTAACATTAACCAATTAGTTATTAGATTGTGAAACACATTGTTACCCCTTACATTCTTGAAGCATTCTAATGTATCCCTACTTATTACTGTTGTCATTTTTGAAACACATTCACATATATGGCTATAGAGAGGTCTAATGTATGGGTTACTATCTCTGTAATTACGTACCAAACACAAATTTGTCCAGATAAAGAAAAATGTATTACATTTAAAAAAGTCAAAACAAATTAGAACATCATTTGATTTGACCAAAATAAAAAATTGAATTTTAGTCCCTGGGTGGCCTGGTTGGTGCCTAGTCATTTGTAGGGGCAGTGTTGGGGGCCAACAGTGCAGTAAAAAAAAAAAGACTGCTGCTGTATTAGCTGATGTAACAACAACAAAGTTTCGTCCTGGTGCTCAATAGATTGATGGATGGCATGCATCAATTCTTCCTGGGGTTGGCTGCGCAACTCACATACTTCTTGCCTCAGTTCCCGAATTTGTTGTTGGTCCACCAGCGATTAGGTTTCCAACGCCGCAATGCGCTCCTGAGTTCTATCACGCGGCTGTTGGCGACTGTAGGCCTCCAGCATCCGGCTCCCTAACTCATACAGCTCGGCACTTGTGGGGGCAGCTCTGGCAGTTGGTTGTTGCGCTGGCTAAAAGAAAAAGCAAGATATTAGTTTCCAGAATGTATTTAGCAGATAAAACTCTAACAAACACATCTATGTTAGATTAACATGTACCGTTGGTGCTGCCTCTGTAGCCTGACCACATGGGACTTGTGAGGAGGGCACATCCTGGGTTGGCGCCAAGGATTCCTGCTAAGATCAAAGTATGTTGTATGTTACATGCGTTTACATGAGTGTCCCAAAAACATGTAAACATTGCTCAACGATAACCAATTCATCAGTGGTACCCGAGTGTGCTCCTCCTCAAATAGTACAGGTGTCTGGCTGCCAGAAAGGGGCAAATCATCATCCGAGAGTGACAGCAACATCACATATGCTAAAGAGAAAAGGCGTGTTATTTGTTTCATTGTTGGTATTGTGTGTCGACTTTGTCGAACCAGTATGGAGTCAATACCTGTAAAATGTTACCCATTGGGCAATACACACACCCTTTACATTTAGTAGATTTTTGTAAGAAAGATCTTTGTTAAACAAACAAGGTAAACTCATTGTGTTTCCACAGATCATAATCACATATATAAAAACACACATACCCGCCACATCGGAGATGTCCAGACTTAGCCCATCACTAGAGCTTTGCCCTAAAAATTCATGGTTCATACCAAATGTCAAGAGGCACACAACATTTAATGAAGAACTACATCCTTACGTTAACAAATTCAAACACATTCTTGCCCTCATCCCTAGCAGCCGCGCAATGAAGGGCCCTTTCATTACCAGCACTTCCTGTATTCGGGCCTAACAACATAAAGTATAATTGGTATTACTTTAAGCTGCCATAGTACTGTTAATGTAAATGTATTAGAATATCACCCAAATCTCAAAACATGTAATTAACATTTTCCTGGTTTGTTAACTGAACTAGTATGCGTTTGCTGCACAAAAATAACCAACTATCCAGCTTGGAATGTGAGGTCTCATGGTTTGCCATTTTGACATAGTAAAATATACACATTCTAAAACAAAATACACAAAGGATACAGTGTGCTTAGCAATACACACCAACAGGGTCCTATAGGCCTGCAACACAGGAAGTGGGGTCCAAAGATAAAGCAGGGAATTGGCCTACAAATGAAAAGCATGCTTGAGATCCATTCCCACATTTAAATGACTTTACCAAAAGCCACCTTGACATATGCACTTACTGGCATCCAAAGAGTATGTAGACTCATGAGGAGATGCAGGTGCAATTCTGAGGGCATCTATGTGAAACAAATTCAAAGAATTAGGCATTGTTAATGTGCGCTTAAAAAAAAAAAAAAAAACATCCACAACAATACCATAAAATCACATTATCAATACTCTTTACCTTCAACCTCAGACTGGGTTAATGTTGAGGCTGGGGGAAGGGCAGGATTCTGGGACCCCTCATCACCCGCCTCCTGCTAGTCCTTATGTGCCACTATGCATAAACCAAGAGAAATGTTGCAAAAAAATGACATAGCTATAATATGATACTTACCCTGACCTATTTTTATTATGATAAAGAGTTTAGTTACAGAAATGGGTCTACATGATTATCAACAATAATTTACAAGGTAAAAACAATGTACCTTCACCCCAACCTGTGGTGTCATCCCCAGCATCCACATCCTGCAGCCGACAGAGGGGAATCTTGTACTTCAGCATCTCCTCATATGGCCTGTATTTACTCTTTGGACCCTGCTTCGTCCCACTGTCTACAAGTAGATCATTCTTCATCTTTAGCATAAGGGCCCTTTGCAAAGTGTAGAAGCGTTTCTTGCAGGCTGGGCCACTGCGTGGGTATTGAGCAGTGCTAGTAAGCTGCTACCAATGGCATCCCACAATTTGCTCCTTTCTTGTTTGCCTAAACACTGACTTTGGGAGCCAAATAATAATTCCCATTTAGCCAGTGTCAGACGCAAAAGAGTATTATTATCCGCCAAATTAAATTCTGGCTCTCTCTTGGCAAAGGCACGTTTGGCCTTGGGTGGGGCTTCACCTTCAGCCTGTGCTCTTTTCCTTAAGGAAGGTCTGTGGCCACGACGCACAACACTGGTACTGGGCCCACCAGGAGACACAGCAGTGGCCCGGCAGATGTCCAGAATTTGGCTCCATCCTGTAGCTGCACACACCATCAAACAACAAACACACAAGGACGCATGCAAACTACAGAATGGCAAAAACTGCTGCATGTGTCTGCCAGTATTTATGTGCTTTATTACCAAATCACAAACAGGCCCAGTTAATTGATTGACGCATACTGTACAGGTGTTTGTAGATACATCTTGACTACAATGAATGATGTCCCAGGCAAACATGTGTTGCAGTCAATAAACTAATTAATTATCTACTTACCAAGCCATATAGACATTAGGAATGACTAGGATCCATGTCTCTTAACAACATTGGAAATGGTGTGCAAAAAACGCAAATTTGAAAAGGTTACCTTGGATTGAATAGATGTCTGTGCAACCAGATACGCTATTATGGAAGTGCTAGGCGTTTCCGCAACACCTGTGGTAAGCTAATTACAGACCGGAAACAGCTAACAAACGCAAGAGGCGGCTAAGCGGACCAGTCCTTTGGATAAGTTAAGTATAAATTCAAAATACTTTAATCATTCTTATCTTGATACACTGTGGCAAAGACTGTAGTGTTTGTTGTTACTTTGCCCCAGCTAGCACAAACTGGCTTGCTGTGTTTATTGATTACTGTCTGTGGCTTTGTTGAGCTTTTCTGGCATCAGTGCTGTTTCTTTGTGAGATTTGTTTTGGTGGCATCTGCAAATATTGTGTAGCACACAGCAAGTGTGGATTGTTTTGGGGACCTTTTGTGGGTTGTGCAGCAACTCCCCTCTTGGTTGGGCCAAACTTAGAAAGCATACTTACAGCAGGCTGATGGTTCTAACCACTGCACATCTGGTTTTGTGGTGAGCTGCATTTGTGTGATTGTGTGAAGATTGTGATTGTGTATGTGGACTGGTTGTGTGTGTGTTGAGATTGTGTTTTTTTGGGGGGGCACTGCATGAGCTTTGGCCAGTGAGTGTGAGATGGATGTGAGGGTGATGTTTGGGTTATGGATGTATTGTGGCAGCGCAGAGGAAGGTCAGGTGTCAAGGGAAGAGGGTGCTGTGAGGCTTAGGGCACCCCGATCCTTTGGCATCCGCCTCTCTGTATGGGATTTAAGTGACGAGTGGATCAGAAGTCGATTTCATCTGAATCGTGCAGCACTACAGTCTCTATATGATCAGATTAAGACCAAATTCGATCCATCCACCAGACGCACCCAATCCATTCCTGGCATAGTTCGCCTATGTGCAATGCTAAATATTTTGGCACAGGGCAATTTTCAGGCAACCTCTGCCCTCCTCAGCAGGATCAGCCAGGCTACAATAAACCGCATATTTTACAAGGTAGTCCTCTTCTGGAGAAGAGATGTTGTACAGTCCACAAAAGGTCTCCAAAATCCTCCTCGCATGCTGTGTCCTACACAATATTTGCATATGTCACCTAATCAAACCCCCCGAGGAAACAGCACTGGTGCCAGAAGTCCCCAACATGGCCGCAGACAGGAACGAGGACACCCAGACTGGTTTTGAGCGACGGCAAAGCATGATTAGCTCTTTTTTTTCGGTAAGCTAGATCACCTTAACTATACAACTACTGTACTACAGGGCCCTCCTAAACATTACATCATACAACATATGTGGGTGGTCTAAAATTATTAACAAGAAAAATGTGTAGCTTAAATGAATTCAAAAATATATGTGGGTGGTATTTTAGATTGATAAATACAAAGTGGCTTGCTTTAATTCTGTAAAGTTCAAAGGTGTTTTGTATGTAATTAAATTTAAAAACACAAAACAAAGGGGATTTTGGCAACTTTATTTTTGAGAAACAACATAAACTAACTACACTTTTGTTTCCTTTTCAGGCACCATAAAGATGGGAACATCTTTTTTTGTTTTTTTGGTTTACAATAAAAATTAAAAAATATGCTTCTTTAAATAAAAAAAAGAAAATTTAACAAAATATCTGGTTACATGTGTTATTTGCGTAATGTTATATCACATTTCTCAATTTTACAGATTGAATTCTATAGCAAAGAAACGCTCAGGCGCTGCATTGAATACGGTGTAACAACTCAACAGTGCCTCTAAAGCACATCTGAAACATCACATTTAACATTGGCAGCGTGATTACCAATAACGGCAGGTAGCGACTGAGGAGCCCTGTAATAGCGACTGACGGCTGATCGTGGCGGCCACTAGCGGTCGCTCATGGCGCCGCTATACAGACGATCATCTGTCGCTACTTGGCGTTAGTGATGAATCAGCCTGTTGGATTCCAACATTTAAAGTTAGATCTCAGCAGAAATCCTCTCAGTTTTCCCCAAAACTTTTGGATTATTTCTTATTTTAAAAAATAAGAGCTTGGCAGGATGCCCCTGATCAAGGTTTAGAGCAATTATGCTGAGACATAAACGCATGGGAAGCCCCCAAAAATACAATTGCCAACAAAGTTGGAAGGGGCAGATAGGTCCCTGACACTGTTACCCATATTTGTTCCAGTTACTAGGGTATAATATTTCTGCATTAGGTACTATTATATATTTCTAGCCCACTGTATGTACAATATAATGCTATGATCAAGGTCAGCACAAATATGACTAATGCGGACATGTTAGGAGGGGAGAGGGGGACCCATGTGAATCATGCTGGACACTGTGGGTTCTGCAAAGCTCTAGCTGAGCTGGTGGAGGATGGGAAACCTTGGCGGGGTGTCCCTGATCAAGGATCAGTGCAATCATGCTAAGGCATATATGCACGGGAAGTCCAGAAAAAAAATTGTCAACAAAGGGGGGTAAATATTAGAATAGCGCCAGGTAGCGCCTTGTAGCGCATTTAAGAAAGCGAATCTGGCGAATCTGGTGAGCGCCTCTAACAGTAAGTGCCAAGTAGTGTCACATGTATTAATCCAGGTGGCTCAGTGTATAGTGCGGGCGCTCTAGGCTCAGGAGTGCCATGTAGTACCTGTCGCTCTGTAGCGCTCTCCCATACATTTCAATGGTGTTTCATTAGTTATGTATAAATAGTGTGTTATGCATTTTTTTTGTTGCTCCAATAATTGTGTGACCTCTCCTGGCTGCAAACAAACACTTTTATACATTTTTTAGACTTATTATATTTTTATGCAGAATTGTCATTACAGCTCTGGCACTAAAGTATTAATCTCACAGTGTTAAACAGTGTTATTCCATGTGTTTTCGCTTTGCTATTGGTGGATATGTGTTCAAAAACAGACATTGATCACACAGTGTCTGGCACTCTATGCTATAGCGACCAGAGTTAAAGCGCCGATGCTGTGTGTGTGTCCTTTTTTTTGAAAAGTATGGTGTGGAGCGCCGAGAGTCGGTCGCACTGAGCTGGTGCTACCTCTCGCTCTCTGCAGCGCCCAACACACATCACATTCATCAATACCGGCCAGGTTACTACAGCGAATGAGGTGCTCTGTTACAGCGCCCGATACCCGCTTACAGCGTCTACTAGCGGTCGCTCTAAGCGCCGCTATACAGACGCTCATCTGCCGATACCTGGCGTTAGTAATGGATCAGCCTCCATGCTGGAAGTTTGTTGTACAGTTTCTCCAACATTAACAAACACTGCTTCTGTATAATTACAAATAGGAGTCATTACCAAATTTAAATTAAGGCAAGGGTTAACATGGCTATAGCCATTTGCTTGGGGAAGAGTTGTGAGGTCTCCTATGCCTGCTTAAGGACAAACAAACCTGGGATTTTCATTCTTACAGATTATGTTCATCTTTCAGGATGCATCCCAACTTGGGATACCCCACTCTGTAGCCATCAAGAAATCTTACTTCGATCCCAGAGCACATGTGCCTGTGATATTCAGCTTTCTATGTTATGCATATTTATGAACAGCAAAGAAAGCCAAATAGAAGAGGATCATCAGGCATGCGGCAGCCGCTCCCCTCCCCACTGTCTTCCATAGATTCTACGCCAGTGGTTGCTCCTCTTTAATAGAAGCTGAGCTTTTCCTGGCCTGGTGGCAGTTTTGTTGTTTTCTACAGAAAATAGTTTTGTTTCTAAAGTTAACAAGCATCAAGTAAGAACTTCACTTCTCAACTCTACATTGACAATAAATGTTTTAAGAAGTAAAAATCACATCACAAGACATAATGTTTTATAGCAGTTGTTGTCGGCCTTTTATTCTTGCAGCGGATCTGGGGCACTTACAGTCTGTGTTTCTGCGGAGGCATGTCAGGGATTGTTTCACTTGGACTTAATGTGCCTCTGGTGTGCTCTGATGTTAAATGGATGAAGCTGACAGTCCCGGTCATTAGAGAAGTGCTGATTTATGAAACAAAAGTTTCACTAAGCTGTCAGGGGTGGCATCTCGTAACGGAGTGTCCTGGATCCTTCTTATTTGCTTAGACAGAGCTTCATTGCCCTGAATCTTAATGGGCTGATTGTATTCATGAACATTCACTTTACAGTCCCCAATTCTATCCCTTAAAGTGGACCAAAACCCAGGATAGTCAAAATCCTGGGTTTTGGTCCACTTTAAGGGATAGAATTGGGACAGTAAAATTAATGTTCATAAATCGGGGTGCCCCGCAGTGTGAAACCCTCCAGATCCCCGAGCGCAACTCACCTCTTCCCGGTCCTAGGGTGCACGCACAGCCGCTTGTCCAATCAGCAAGCTCAGAGCCACTGACGTCATGGCGTCTAAGCCAGCGTCTAAGGCCAGCGGAATGGAGCACGCTGACGGCCGCATCCCCTGCTTCCCTCTAACAGGGAGCGGGCCCTCACCGGCCATTCACAAATGGCTGGCGCGGGCATGCGCCCTGCTAGAGGGATAGCTGGATGCAGCCGCTGCTCGTGCATGCGTCCTTGGACCAGGAAGCAAGGTGTGTGGGGCGACCTGGGGAGTTTCATAGCGGTGCATCCAAAATCGCGGATCGGGGATCGGCTGAGGCCGATCGCACTAGGTTTTGGTCCATTTTAAAGCGGAAAAAACCCTAGCAGTACATCCCTGGAATTGCCAGCTGCTAATCTTCACCCGGGGCATACCAGATCAGGAAACTCCGCTGTGTCAAAACCCCTCCTCCAGGGTGCAGCAACACTCACCTGCTATGGGGCTTCCATGCCAATGTAAACAGCAGCCGTATCTGTTATGCGCTATGCGCGCACTCCCACGGGCAGCCATCCAGGCTGGGGGCAGGAGCTCGGGTGCTGCAAGGGATAAGGCCATTATCATGGGATATCAAGGATTTCGCCAAATCCCTTCATGTAAATAGAGCCATTTGCCAAGCATTACATATGAGCAGCTCTAATTGGACGAGAGCCCACAGAACAGGGGAAAGGTGAGTACAGGCGTTCTGAGTGGTTTCACACACCGGGACATGCCAATTTTAGCCTCATTTTAGCAATTTTGCATTTTAGCACTTTAGAGTAGGGGACCCAAACTTTTTCCATTCACTGATGTCTCCAGCGCGGACCCAACCCCCTTTTTGTTTAGAAAATTTACTGCAAAGTGACAGTAGAGGGGAGGGGGCATCCATTTCTGGAGATCCCCTGGACATAACTCCTTCTAAACTCCAGGTTCACTCACCTCCACTACCATCCCCTGATGAAAATATGCCCCCCCAAATCGGCTGTCAATGTTCACATGGTCCATGTTTCCATCAGCATCCGGAAAAGTGGAAGAGTTTCACCACGTGAATGATGGTAGACCGATTTTCCTGTAGTCTGCGGGAGGGTTATGCAGGGGAAAGCGGTTCCAGCAATAAGTATGCCCTTCCTCTCATCTACGCAATTGTGACTTTGAGTTTAGCAACCATTTTCTAAAAAAAACTGTCCATTTTAAAATATCTTAAAATGCAAAAAAATTGAAAGCACACCCAGGGCCTGGTTTATGAAGAGCACCAATTTCTGCTTCAGTTTGCTATTTCTCATATCCGCAGCAGTTCTGCTGATGTCACACCCAGTACACTGAAAAGGAAAACAGGTGATAGCTGGGGTAATGCAGTGTACATCTGTTTGGTGCTGTTAGCAGTTCACCCTCCGCTACTTTTCACCACTTTGCGCCAGTATCGGCTAAGAAGTAGGGATGAGTGGACTGGTTCAAGGTTGGGTTCAGCAAGTTTGGCCGAACTTTGAACAAAAGTTTGTTTAGGGTACGACTCTTGACCCGAACCTGGTCCTCACTGAAATCAATAGGAACTCGAACTTTGGGACCCTCTGTTCCCCCCACACCTCACCCGCAGGCTACCGGAATTAAATAACCGAATGGTGAGGAGCCCATGCAGCCCAGATGAGCAGGTAAGGAGTGGAGGCAGAGGGGGGGCCCAATGCAGAGTGCAGCAGCAAGAAGCGGCTTTTAAACTTACCTGATCCCCACAATCCATCCATTAATGGTGCCATCCTGCTGGCAAGTTAAGGTTCCCAAACCGGAACATGGACTTCAGCCAGAAGTCTGTGTTCGAGTTTAGAGCACAGCTCAAACCCAGAAAAGCTGGTTGATGGGCTGAGGAGTGCAGCCCAACACTTATTTTTGTGAAATATTTGTTTGATCAACAGTTAAAGGCACAGTCCAGGCAAAGGATTAAGTTAACCTGCTTTCTGCTCTCCCCATGCTAGCAGCAAGGGGCTGCATCTTTCATTTTGCCTGCTTTTGTCTGATCTGTATTACTTATTTAGCCCTAGTGAACACTATATAAGTTGCTATGGTATTGATGCAGTTGGCCAGTTCAATCCATGCGAACTAGACCACCGAGGCTCTGGACATGTTTGCCACAAATAAGCTGCTCAAATTTCCCTGAAAAGTCTGGCTCTCAAGTGTCTCTAAAAATGTCCTGTTATTGATTCCATTAAAAGATCATGCTCATTGGTCCAGAAATATAATAAAAAGTTCTTACAGTATGTACATGCTGCAGTGTCTTGCGCGTTTCGGGCCATTAGAATTCCATGCCCTTAGATTCATACTATATAAGTTGCTGTTTAGTTTTGCTTCAAAACAAGGTCCTGATGACATATTGGACATATCAGGTCTGGCCAGCAAACAGACCTGCTTCCCATTCCAGCTCTACTATACCTGCATGATCTACTCATATGGGCTGTTATCTCTTTTTTTCAAGGCTCCCTCCCAGGGCTGTTATCTCTTCATGTTTTTTGGTGGTGCCCTCCCAGTCTGCAGCTGGTCAAGCTCACCGTACATCCCAAAGGCCGGCCTGGTCAGTGGGCCCCGCTGGAGGCCAGGGGCCCCCGGCAACTGCTCTGCCTTGCCCATGACCCAGACCTGCTTGAAGATTTAATTGCAGATGGATGCATTGTGCAGATACTTTTCCTATACGTCTCAATAACTTGATTGAATGGACACACCTCTGTGGACTTGGAAAGTGCTTGGAAGTTATAGTAAACAGCTCATCTCCCTGCTTTATATTAGTAAATAAACTCTATCAAGCTCTTCCTCTTCTGCTAAACCGACTCCAGAGCATGACTCCACAGCATGTGTCGATGTAAATGTCCTGAATTCATTGAGGGAACTGAGAAAGACGAGTCAACAGAATAGAACAAGTTTAATGGGAGGATGCATTAGGGCAATAGGAAATACAAAGTATTGGGAAAGGAAAGATGCAGCCACTGACAGCCAGCAGACAAAACTCAAGCTTATATAACCCTTTAACTGGAATGCCCCTTTAAGTTGATTATTGTATTTTTTAATTATTTAATATAACCATACCATTAGTTGCAATCTCTTACCCATCTCTTGTTTAAGCTTTTTTTCAGTGGCATTCCGCCAAGCATTAAATAAAGGACAATGAACAGGATTCCTTTGTTTTGTGGTGATGATCTCTGCCACACTTTCATAGTAATAATGACAGCTAGGAAACATTTTAAAGCTTTATTTTTTTTTTTATTAACGGATGAGAAGTCACCTTGTGTTGGACTTTTATATAGATTTACGATAATTACTCTAAAATTAAACTTTATATCTGGACAGTTAACAGGCTCAAACAATCTTTCCCACTCTTTAGCGACACAATTTGTGCACTATATAGGAAACGATAAACTTCTCTTTAGCAATACCTAAACTGTCATTTTTTATTTGGAGTGTTTGATCATTTTTAAAATGCAGACTAAGTATTTTTAATGATTTACTATGATGTTATAATATAAGAGTGAAATTAAACATCGATCATAAATTAAAGTGAGGCTTTTAGATCAGCACCTTTTATTGTGTTTCTGTTTTTTATTGGGCAATAAGTTAAAATATAAAAATAAGGCCCTTAGTTCCTATCTGGTAGATTATTGGCTATATACGATTTAACAGCTTCTTAGAGTGTACTGCTACATGATATAACCCCCCCACCACCACCATCATCTTCACTGTCAGTAGCTCTTAAATGATTAGACAGATAGCCAAACCTAAAGCTTTGACCTGTATTTAAATGACAACTATCAATAAACACCTGAAATGAAATGCTATTATATTATTATATTATGAGCTACAGAGTGAGTCATTTCCAGAACCTTGGAGTGTATATTGGACCTTTCTGTCAGACTATGGGGTGTGAACCCTGATTGCGGAGACGGGGAGGCCGATTCATCAATAGCGCCAGGTAGCGACAGATGAGCGACTGAAGTATGGCGCTAAGAGCGCCGCTAGCGTCAGCCGCGGGCGGTAGCGATTCGCTATAGCAGGCCTCCTCAGTCGCTACCTGGCGTTGTTGCGAACAACGCCTACATTGCTGAATATGATGTTGGCCCTCAGCTTTGTAGGTGCTGTCAGTCAGTGTGACCACGCTATTCTACACAGCGCCTGTTAGCTTTGCTGTGTCCTGGCCATCCAGTACCTTCTGAATAAAACACATTGCCACATTTGTTAAAAATTTAAAGATTTTTTATTTTGTGTTGAAAAGGAAATTAAATTAAACCAGATATTCGAATCTAAATGCAAAATAAAACATAATTAAACACATAGGCACAATTTTTTTTTTTTTTTTATTTGTTAAATAAAAAGGAAAGACAATTAAACCACCAATGAGAAAGAAAATGAAAATAAAAACAGAACAGAGAAAAATGGAAAATCGAAAAAGAAAAGAAAAACAGAAATGAGAAAGGAAAATAGAAAAAAGAAAAACAGAAATGAGAAAGGAAAATAGAAAAAGAAAAGAAAAACAGAAATGAGAATGGAAAATAGAAAAAAGACAAACAGAAATGAGAAAGCAAAATAGTAAAAAGAAAAACAGAAATGAGAAAGGAAAATAGAAAAAAGAAAAACAGAAATGAGAAAGCAAAATAGTAAAAAGAAAAACAGAAATGAGAAAGGAAAATAGAAAAAGAAAAGAAAAACAGAAATGAGAAAGCAAAATAGTAAAAAGAAAAACAGAAATGAGAAAGGAAAATAGAAAAAGAAAAGAAAAACAGAAATGAGAAATAAAAGGAAAATGGAAAAGGAAAATAAAAACATAAATCAGCCAGCAAAATATAATTACAATAGGAAGTAGAATGCCAAGGAAACGTTCACCAGAATTAAACACATAGCCACATGTATCTCTATATAGTAGATTTTTTATTCAAATCTACCTCAAATTAAAAATAAACACAAGAGAAATGGTAAAGTAAAATTAAAACAGGAAGGAAAAAGCAAAGTAAAGTAAAATAAAGTTGGGAAAGTCCGAAATATTGGTCACGGTGCCCGTGTTTGTGCCTGAAAAAATAAGAAAAGTGCAGTTAGTATAGATCTTTAAAGTAGTATAGTTGTAGCAAATACAAAAATGCATTACTTGATAACCAACATTGGCGTCTTAAACCCCCCCTTTGAGTGGTTTGGGTCATCTTACACCCCCCTTAGAGTGGTTTTGGTCATCTTACACCCCCCCTTACAATGGTTTGGGGCATCTTACACCCCCCTTACAATGGTTTGGGTCATCTTACACCCCCCTTAGAATGGTTTGGGTCATCTTACACCCCCCTTAGAGTGGTTTTGGTCATCTTACACCCCCCTTAGTGTGTTTTTTTGCTCATTTTGATGGGAGGTCAAATACATTTAACCAGTAGTGCAGTACTTGCATTAGAGTGAAGGGTAGTTAGCTTACCGCAAAAAAAGAAGTGATCATCCTTTCCCTTAGCTCATCGCCAGTCTGGGTGTCCTCACTTCTTTCTGCGGGCAGGTTGGGGATTTCTGGCACCAGTGCTGTCTCCTCGGGGGCTTGGATTCGGTGACAAATGCAAATGTTGTGTAGCACACAGCAGGCAAGGATGATCTTGGAAACCTTCTGTGGGCTGTAGAGCATCTCTCCTCCTGGCCGTGCCAAACAGAGAAAACGTGCTTTCAGCAGGCCGATGGTTCTTTCCACAATGCTTCTGGTCTTGCGATGCGCTGCATTGTAGCGTTCATGGGCAGAGGTCCGTGGGTTCCTGACCGGAGTCATGACCCATGTTCTCTGCCCATATCCCTTGTCCGCTGTAGAAAAAACACAAGGAGAGAGACAGCAATTAGTACTAGTACATGGTTTTTGGTGGTAATTTGGTTAAAATTGGCTTACTAGGCCACATATTAGCAAAATACATTGACATGGTTACTTTATTACCCAGTAGCCAGCCAGCTGGCATTTCGTTGTTATCAAACTTCCGGCACAGGACTGTCCGCTGCAAGACGTAAGAATCGTGGCATGAGCCGGGGAACCCCGATCTCACCGCCCGCAGCCTCATGTCTGGGTCACAGACCACCATCACATTCATTGAATGGAATTGTTTCCGGTTTCTGTAGGACAGCTCCTGTGCACGGGGAGGGCGGAAAGGGATATGTGTACCATCAACGCACCCTAGCACATTCGGGATCCCTCCCATCAGATAGAAAGCATGTTTTATTTTGGCAACCTCTTCCTCATCCTCAGGAAACCTGATGTAAATTGGGATTAAATCACAAATTGCCAGAACTACCTGGATTAGTATGCGGCTCATAGTAGCCTGGCTTATCCCGCTGAGGAGGGCTGAGGTTGCCTGGAAGGTCCCTCGTGCCAAAATATTCAGAGTGGCACACAGGCGTACTATGCCTGGAATGGAATGAGTGCGTTTGGTGGATGGCTCGATTTTGGTCTTAATCTGATCATATAGGGACTGTAGTGCAGCACGATTCAGACGGAAGCGGCTCCTGATCTGCTCGTCACTTAAGTCCCATACTGAAAGGCGGATTGCAAAGGAGCGGGGTGCCCTAAGCCTCACAACACCCCGCTCCCTTTCCTCCTGCTCTTTCAGCATACACATACATCCATCCACCCAGACACCATACATCACCCTCTTATCCATCACACACACTAAAGATATATACAAAAACAAAAATAAACAAAAGAACAAAAACAAAAAAAACCACTAACACACAACACACACACAAACAATCACACTCCACACACACCCGCTACAATGCAGCTCACCACAAAACCAGAACTATAGTGGTCCAAACCACCAGCCTGCTGAAAACCAGCTTTCTAAGTTAAGCACAACCAAGAGGGGAGTTGCTGCACAGCCCACAAAAGGCCCCAAAATCAAGCCTCACTTGCTGTATGCTACACAATATTTGCAGATGCCACCAAAACCAAGCTCCTAAAGAAACAGCACTGATGTCAGAAATCACCCAACAAGCCACAGAGAGTGAGGACAGAAACCAGAAAGAGGCTCAAATGAGCTAAGGGAAGCGAGCACAGCACCACACCACAGCCTTTGCCACAGTGTAAGAATAGCAGAAGCTAAAACATTCCTTCCTTTTATACTTCATTTTCTAAAGTGACAGGTCCGCTTTGCCGCCTTTTGCGTCGCTCTGCTATTTCCGTGCGCCAATTAGCCGACCCAGGTGTGCGTTAAACAGAGTGCGCATGCGCACGCTAGTAGCGCTACTAGCGTACTTGAGCCGTAACTTGCGTGCATTAACGGACATGGCCCAAAAATCAGGGGTGGACCAATGAAAGGGAAGCTGATGTTTTTTTAAATAGCCGTTAGGCTAACCACATGTCACAAGGGTTTGAGATACATCAGTCCATTGTTGGATTTGGGTGTGTGTTGTTTGTTTAATGAGGTCTGTAATGAGTTAATTGGCTAACACACATGCTTCTGTCAGTGCAGTGGAGGTGTGCCTAGAAGGAACTGGGCTGTATGTGTGAATCAATTAAGTGGCCTGCTTTTGGATTGGCTGTTAGAGCACATAAAACCTGCCCAAGCCTAAGAGATTGCGATGCCATTCTGTAGTGTGCATGCGTGCTTGTTGGGTGTGTATTTGTGTGTGTGTGTGCAGCTACAGGATGGAGCCAAATTCAGGACATCTGCCGGCCACAGCAGGCCCGAGTAGGAGTTTGGTGGGTGCTGTGCGCAGACCTCCCTTACGGAAAAGGGCACAGCCTGAAGGTGGGGCAGCACCCCAGGCTAAGCGCCCAGGTGCCAAGAAGGAGCCTGAATTTAATTTGGCTGAGAATAATCATCTTGTGCGCCTTACACTTGCTAAATGGGAGCTGATATTTGGCTCCCAAAGCAAGTCCATAGGCAAACAAGAAAGAAGCAAACTGTGGGATGCCATTGGTGTGGAGCTTAGTAGCACAGCTCAACACCCACGTAGTGGCCCATCCTGCAGGAAACGCTTCTACACTTTGCGAGGGGCCCTTATGAAAAAGATGAATCACGATCTTGATGTGGACAGTGGGTTCATCCAGGCTCCAAAGAGTACCTACAGGCCGTATGAGGAGATGCTGAAGGCCAAAATCCCACTGGCTCGGCTGCAGGGTGTGGATCCTGGGGATGACACCACCGGTTGGACTGAAGGTACATATTTGCTGGCTTTTATAATAACCTAATGTTAATGTATGTGATTTGCATTTTTACATTCTGACCAACTAACAGTAGGACCTGTGAAGTATTACATTACAGCTCAAACATTTTGAACTTTTCTGTCTGTTGCTTTATGCATAGGTGCACATGCTGCTGTCCGGGATGTGCCTCAGGACACCCAAGCTCCTGCCCTTCCAGCAACCTCAAGGCTACCCCAGTCTGCCATAGAAGGTATTTACCCCTAATTTGGTTGCTGGTTGTTTTGTTAACAAATGGGTGTGGGAGCAGCTCAAACAATCAAGTTTTGCCCTGTTGAGTATTAATAATATGTGCCTGCGCCCTAATTGCACGCCCACTGTAACACTCACAGCAACTAACTAACAAGGCCCTAACATGTGTAGATATGTAGGACGCCAGAGATGTGTAGCCATATATCGGCATATCAATGTGGGAGCCACACTGGCCTGGATTAGTGAATATTAGTGAAAGAGCTGCTCACACACCTTAATGCATGTTGTATTTTGGCACGCACATTAACTATGGCTCAATGTTGGGTTTATTTTGGCCTAGCTCCCATGCCCTTGGCCCCAGCATCTCCTCCGGATCCCACCTACTCTTTGGATGTCGGTAAGTGCATGTGTTCACCTTGCTTTATCCACTTTTACCCAAGTGCATGTGTCTCATTCCTCTTTTTTCTTGGTAGGCCAAGTGACTGGTTCATCTTTGGACCCCACTTCCGATGTTGCCGGTCAACAGGACCCTGTTGGTGTGTAGAGCAATACATAATGTATCCTTTATGCTGTTTATGTTACACTGGTTCATTTTGGTTATTCTACTAAGCTACATGTTTGCTTGGTAAACTTGAAGATGCCTCTTGGGAGTGCTGGTTGCCTCCCCAGGGTCAGTCTATTAGTTATTTGAGTGATAGCAATGTATTTTTGCGGACATCTTTTTAGCCAAACATTCCCCGTAGTAGTTTGCTGATAATTTAGAGACATTTTTTTTTTTTTTAGTTGACCCGAATATCGGAAGTGGCTGTCCAGAAAGGGCCCCTCAAGTTCCGGCTGCCAGAGATGAGGGTAAGTGGTTTTGCCTTGCTCTAGTCTGTATTTTGGCTCTACTTTTGTGGCACTTGCTTCTGGCAACTTGTGTGTCCACATGTATTTTCAAGGTCCAAGCTCGAGTGAGGACCCCACTCCAGACATCTGGGACATTGCGGGTATGTTTAATTAAAGCAATGTTTCTGATATGATTAGCAGAAATTAGTGCGTCTTAGTCCTGTAACATACATGTTAACAATATGAGTTTAACTGAGACCTTTGGTCTAGTGTGTATTTTTGAACTTTTTAGAGGTATGGCCTCGATAGCCTAACCAGGTTACATTAGAGTTTGGCCCACAGACCTACTAACCTGATTTTCCTGTTTAGCATATGCCAACTTGCCGGACATCTCGGATGTTGAATTGG
Source organism: Gastrophryne carolinensis (assembly GCA_027917425.1). NCBI lineage: Eukaryota > Metazoa > Chordata > Amphibia > Anura > Microhylidae > Gastrophryne > Gastrophryne carolinensis. Next base: position 41,744,601 of record CM051234.1, read on the forward strand.
CAGTCTCTGGCAGCGAAACCTCGAGCCTACCTGTGCCGGAGGAGACGCAGGTAACAAGGCTGATGTAGACGAGCTAGAACCACATTGGCATCTTCGTGGGTAGTGGAAGAAGCAACATGTCACATTTCCTATCATTGTTGTTTTGGCAGGAGGTGGAACCAGAACCCCAAGCTGGGACCTCTTCCCAAGTCCCATGTGGCCAAGCTTCCGAGGCACAGACAAGGGTAAGTTGTATAGTGACTGTTTATGGGAATTATTTTGAGGGGCATAACTGCATTGGTTCTGTTTGACTAAAATGTGGTTTTCTATTTGTTTAGCCTCAAACCACAGCAAGAGGAGGTGTGGCACCAACCAGTGCCGATTTCTACGAGCTAGGGGTCCGGATGCTGGAGGACTACAGTCGCCAACAGCCGCGTGATGGAACTAATGAGCGCATTGCGGCGTTGGAAAATCAGGTGCTGATGTGTCAGCAACAAAATGAGGCCCTGCAGCGCCAGATGGACCAGTTACGCCCAAACCAACTACAGAACCAGGAACTTGGTCGGCTGGCAAATCTAATGGAGCAATCTCTCCAGCGCCAGGAACAATCTCTCCAGCGCCAGGAACAATCTCTCCAGCGCCAGGAAGAAGCAATACAGCGGCAGGACCAAACTTTGTTGTTGCTACAACAGCTCATACAACAGCAGTCTATATTTTTTACTGCACTGTTGTCCCCCAACACCGCCCCTAGCAATGACTCCCAACCTCCCCGGCCACCCAGCCAAGAATATTAATTTGTAAACCTTTTTTTATGATTTATGTAAATATATTTTTGAAAACCACCTCTAAATTGTGTTTATCCATACATGTGAAAGCGAACTACACAGTCATGGATGATTTGCTCCATCATCTCTAATATTATGCCACCATTTATGTGCCACATTAGTTAACATTGCTTACTATGGTGTAAACATGTACTGGCTCAAAATGGCTGCCTAATTTTAGACATAATGGTTTTTTGGAATCTAAACCTATGCTGGTCAAGGAACAACACAGTTATTAGTACAAAAAATTGTATTTTAAAAAATTGGCCCAACACGGCCAACATAGGCCAACAAAGCCAAAAACAATACAAATACAAATGGCAGCCATCCCCCCCACCCTAACGTCTCCGACGCCTCTTCATGGCCAGCAGCATCCCTTTCATCTGTCGGAAGGCCCGCCACAGTCTGCGATGCTGGCGTATACAAGCTGTAGAGATGTGATTAAAAATAATATGTTATAATTTGATTGTGAACTCAACATACACAGATGTAGCAATGTAATGTCAGTGTTTCTAACTTGCTAACACTCACATTAACATTGGTGAACAATGTGCCCTTAACATTTAAAATTAAAGGTTTAATATTGGCTTGAAAACATGTTAGGACAACATACCTTTACTCTTAAAGTGGACCAACACCCACAATATAGTTTATCATGGGTTTTGGGCCACTTTGTTGTTGCTCACAGATCTGTTTATTCCCTGATGTGTGTATCCACACAGTAATCCATAGCCACTCACCTCTCCATGCTCCAACGTGATTGGCCAAAAAAACGCACGCTAACGTCTATGCAGGGAACAGGAATGTACAATCCTCTTCCGCCGCCTCTTCACGCATGTCGCTCTCTGGCTGCTCATGGGGACCCGGCGGCCATTCACAGAGGCCCAGGGCGGACAAATGCACGTCTGGAGTGGTGCGCGGGAGCCAGCGGAAGATAAGTTCCGATAATTAGGGGTTTGCTTGGTGGTTTTGACCCGCGGTACATGCAATTATCGTATGTTCCGCGGGGTGTTAGTTGTTAGTTGTTGGCAAATTAAATGTTTAATGCACATTAAACACCCTTGGTGTTGGGCCAGGTTAACTCTTGCAAATGTAATAATGTTTATGGCCAAGTAAGGACATTTATGTCTTTAGTCCCAGCCAAACATCAGGGCCTAAGGATGATCCAAGTTTGCCCTATAATGTTATGGGTAAACACCTAATCAGGCCCATTTGGTTGTCTATACGCCACAAATAGTCCGTATGTGTCCGTAACAAGAATGTGAGGCAACTATCAAGGATGGTGACTGGCATGTTGGATTATTGTACAAACACATTTAACCTAGATGTGTGTGAAATTCACACATTGGTAAATTTAAAATGTCTACAGATGTAACTAGAAGACAAAGGTTTCACAAGTATTTACCCATATGAATTTGGATGTACTCACCATCGCAGCTGTGGCGGTGGCCCATGCTGCTGGCCGTCCCTGGAGCTGGTGTGGGGAGGAGGAATTCTGCCTCCGTCTGCGTAGCAACATCTGTCCATAAAAAAACAAAATACAAAACGACATTTAGTGGAGCTATGACACCCGAAGATTTGACATCCATCTGGTTATTGAGTCTTACCTAAAAAAAACAGACATGTTTACATACATGTTAAACGATATTTACTATATTCCTGGTCCATTAGTTAATGTGAAGTGTTTATGGTTGCCACATGTATCCGTTATGAAAATCTGGCACTAACCTTTACATTGCAATGTAAATGACTCATTACCAATTTAATGGCTAATGTTACTAGTGTGCAACATGTGTTTGGCCTAACTACTTAACGTAAATTAACTATTGCTAGCACACATCATGGTGTGGCCAGAAACATAGGGGTGGTTGCCAGTTGGCTAGCACTGTAGTGTGGTTTGTGATGTTAATGTACATTAGCAAACCAGCTGAGACAATGGGCCAGGAAACGTGTCTGTTAAAAGTGGTCCAAGACCCAGGATTGTTAATATTCAGTGTTTTAGTCTACTTTGGCAGAGCAACACAATTTTATTCCGCCACCGCCCCTGCCTTCCGCACATCACTCCTCCAGTGTGTGCGCACGCGCATGCCAGTATGAAACAGAGCGCAGGCGCACACACATCTAGAGTGCCACACAGGAGGCGGGGACAATGGCTTCTGCCACCCCCAAAGAGGGAAGTAGTTTGTGGTGTTTTGTTGGGGGGTGGCCCTGGGTGAGGGATGTGATTGGGCAGGGAAGGCGCGAGAATCCAAGCAATATCATCAATGTTTGTTGGTCCACTTTAAGGAATGACATAAATTCCAAAATGAGATGGCTAACAACATACACTTACCACGACTATGCCCGAGGAGGATTTGACGCCAAAATGCCATGGAGGTGCCGCCTATATGATGCCCTGCAAATTAGAGAGGAATGGCAAGGGCTAAGCACAAATGGTCAGATGAAACCTGTCACAGACTAACAATTAAAACATGTAAACTCACCAGGGGATGAAGCGCCACTTGAAGCCCAGGGAGGGCTCTGAGGAGGAGGCGGGGAGCCTCGGCTCCTCACACTCTGCTCAGAAGATCCACCAGGCAAAGGGCCACCCTCCTCCCTCTCACTCCCTGCTTGAGAGTGGCCCCTTGCCTGGTGAGAGTCCTCAGACTCAGAGTGTGAGGAGCTGAGGCTTGATCCAGCCTGCCCCCCAGCAGCACACTCCTCTGGGGCGTCATCCCCTTCCTCCCCTGGGTCCTCTAAATAGGACCCGCGGGAGGGACCCTCCCCCGATGACTCCGAGTCCGCCTGCCTGGTTCGGGGGAGGAATCCCTTCCCACGTTTCCCCAGGGGAGGACGCTTATCTGTGTGGAGGGGGTGAAATCAAATAATTAATATAAAGAGCAAAAAAGGACACAGCTTAGCAGATGATTCTGCACAAAGGCAAAAAAGAACATAAGCTTTAACTTACCTGATGCGTAGGCATCATATAGGCGGTACACGCCTTCTGGGTCCCGGCGCTTGAAATCAGACCATTTTTGTTGTATGGCCCGGATGGTCAGGTCGGTCTTGAAGCGCCGGGACACAGTGGCCTTCACCTCCATGGCAAGGCGTTTTTTAGCTCCTCGGGCATAGTCGTATTCGGCCAGGCAGAAGTCCTATGAAACAAAAAAATAAAAAAATAAAAAATACATACATGACATCAGAACAATGTCATAAACAGTTATACAGAGACAAGATCAAAGTGGACCCACACCCAGGATTAACATTATTCTGGGTTTGGGTGCACTTTTGTGGGCCACAACTATTGTGGGTGGCCCACTGTCTGCAACCCCCTTGGAAGGCCACAAATACACTGCTGAGGACACTCCCACGTCACTCCGCAAGCCAAACACAGCGCTCCACGCCGGTGTGGTATGCGCATCCAAGGCCGTTGGGAGGTGCATACCAGCTCAGCTGTGTCTGCACGGCAAAGTACGCATGTGGCGTTTGACTCTAACAGGGAGTGCGCCTGCACACAAAATGAAAATATGTATGGCGCAGGGGTACACCCTGCTAGAGGTAAGCGCAATAGGCATCCGCAACTCACGCATGCACAGATGGGACGGGGCAGAGGTAATTTTTAGGGCCCTCCGGGGGGGGGGCATCCCAGCAGGACATCCACAATGGGGATGCCCCACGTGGAGTGTTAAATTTTGGCCTGAAAACAATACAAATTCTGCCCCTATCCCCCCTGTGTGTTTATCAATTTTTAAGCTAAAAATACATAAATAAAATACTCACTTTCACCACCTGGCCATTTACACGGCTATCCACCCGGGTGCGCCTTTGTTTCCTTAGCCCAGGAGGGGAATGGGTGGGAGGGGTGGTATTTGGGGAAGGTGAGGTAGGTGGGGGAGGTGGGGGAGGGGTGGTGAGGCCGGAATCTGAGGAGGAGCTGGGGAGGCGCATTACTCTGCGTTTTGGAGCCATATTGGAAACGCTAAGGAGGAAACAGGAACCGGAAATGACGCAAGCGACATTAGACCAAAAAAAAAAAAATACGCTCCGCGCCCCAGCAACAAGCTATTCTCAGCTATGTGCAAGCTAAGTGGCGGAAAAACTAAAATGAATATTTAAAACAAGCTATTGGCCTAAGCGCTAGACAGTTTTACCTTAAGGTGGCGTTGAAACGCAAAGGAGGATCCCGGAACCGGATATGACGCTAGCAACTGTGCTTCTAAATTCACAAACATGCGCGCAACAGGGACAAGCTAATATCAGCTCGAGGCACGCTAAGTGGCGGAAAAATCAAAAAAATGACGCTGCAAAACAAGCTAGGGCCAAACGCGCAATGAATTATTAGCTGCATTTAGCAGGGGATTCAACATACTGTAATGCATAGGTCCTTCTAAAGCATACACCGTTGTGCTTAAATATAAAAATCTTATTCCTTCCAAAATTCATCACACAATCAAACTAGACTAATACCTGAAAATGTGGCACACATGAGAATGCATAACGGGTTGTTATGAGCTGGTACGACTGAATGTTAATTCTGCTATATGTGGCCAGGCACGCTCACAACTACAGTGTATTCATTAACAACGACTGGGGTCGCGGAAAGTGAATTCCTTGAAACTGGCAGAAGGACACATGTATGAACAGCACAGCGACGCACAACGCAGCGCAGCGAGGCACAGCGACGCTCGCGCCGCCACAGAGCGAATTAAAACAGCGACTGCACAAACACCGACCAACACAGATTCATCAATGACAGGGCTGCCGAATAGCTTGGGCGCTGACAATTTCTAAGAGCGAACGTGACCGACCAACCTGACAGGCTACAAAATAGCTTTACAAGGCCCGTTTGTGTGGAAAACCAGCGATTTTGATGCCAATGAGTTTGGGTGGAGGAGATGCAATTCCCATGTCACTCACAACATTACATTGTGAAAAAAATTACAAAAAAATAAAACCTATAAATAACCAGCCAGATTCATAAAACATATCAATATAAACATGTGTGGAATTTTGTACCAAAGAAAAAACCCAAAAACAACTAAAAACAATCATTGCAGCGTCTGCCATTGAAATGTATGGGAGAGCGGCAGGTAGCGCCAGGTAATACGTGTCGCTGTGAAGGAATTTGCTGCGGCGCTGTTCGTTCCAGGCGGCTTCATGATGAATGCCGCGCTTGCTGTCGCTCTCGCCGGCGCTAGCCTCATTTAGCTTGATAAATGCGTCATTGTGACCGCCGCCGGGCGTACTTGAGTCGGTAGTCGCCGTTAGCTGCCGCTACCTGGCGCTCGTCAGACACTACCTGGCGCTATCGCTTGATGAATAAGGGCCTAAGAGGCTGATTCATTAATAGCGACAGATAGCGACAGATAGCGACTGTTGAGCGACTGTAGCGGTATTTTGACAGCGACCGCTAGTAGTCGCTGTGCTTGGCCATTGTTCGGTGGATGATAGCGACTCAGTCGGTGTGCCGTAATGTTGAATACAAGATGCTGAGTCGCTATTTGACAGGTTCGCTGTTGTATGGGAGCGCATGATAGCGACTGGACATAGCGACCGGCACCCACCGTATTCATTAAAAAATCAGCCTTAAAAATTCCTAGCGCTGTGAAATGCATGTTTAAATCCCAGAGCGCAGTAGGTGATGTGTTAAAAGTAGTTTTTTAACCCCCTAACCACCCCAAAAAAATGGAATGATTTTGAAATAATATTCAAACCTGAATAGTTTAAAATCAGACCTGTAATATCAATTCTGCAAAAAAAAAAATTTTTTTTAAATCCCCAAAAAATACATTTTCAAAAGAAGAAGTGTTCACAGATTTTTTTTTGGAAATTTAAAAAAAAAATATATATATATTAAAAAATAATACATTCTGCCATTGAAATGCATTGGAGAGCGCCAGGTAGCGAGAGGTCATACCTGTCGCTGTTCAAGGATGTTCGCTGGCGCTGTGGGATGAGGCTAGGATAATGATGAATGAGTTGCTAGGTGGCGCTATCTCAGTCGCTAAGCAGTATCGGCTTGATAAATGTGTGATTGTGGAGGGGAGCCGGCGTTCTAGTTGCGGTACCTGGCTTTACTGGCCGGCTCCCCAGTCGCTATTTGTCGCTATCTGTCGCTGTTCCTTGATAAATAAGGCCCTAAGAACCAGCTCATCTCTCGACCAGGAAGCCTGGAATCTAAGGACCAACCTTGTTTTCACTAGAGCCTCTAAAGGTAAGGATAGGCTGGGCTGCAGGAAGGCCCTAGGTCAGGCGACCTAGGAGTGGATTTTGCCAGGTTCTGGGTAGAAGACAGACCAGAGCTGGACTGGAAGCGTGGAACAAGCTGAAGTCGTGGCTGGCGGAACTGGATCGAAGTTGTAAAAAGGCTGAGGTCGTCAGGAGAGCACGAGCAGGTCAGGTACACAGGAATGGAAAACTGGAACTCAGGAACAGGCAGGAGAAATGACCAACTGGTAATAGAGCTCAGGGCTCGCCAGTATTAAAAAGGCCACTGCATTTTAGCGCGTTTGCAATGCACATGCGCACAAATCCATTGAATCATACAGCGCACAAATGCGCGCGCATATTCGCACGCTTACTGGCCCTACTATGTCTAGTACGAAAATGCGAGCGCACAGGGAACCTTGGCGTCCTCTGATGGGAAACCAGAGGAGCAGTCCTGGTTCTATGACACTTTCATGGTTGCATAACACCAACACTGTCATGAAGACGGCACGTCTTCCTGTCTCGTACCTTTCTGGAGACCAGGACTATGTAGATGTCAGGGATTTTCCAACGGAGAAATCCCAATTGTAAAAAGTGACCAGAAATTGAGACTGAGGCAGAAATGGATATGGGGCAAACCGTGTTTAATAGTGAACAAACCAGTGGTAACTAAAAAACAGTGGTAACTACACATCAAACAAAACTACAAAAAACAGTGGCAACCAGAAAACAGTGGTAACTACACATCAAACACACTACAATCTAACAGAGTACAAATCACAAAGGGGAACACATATGTGCAAGGGAACTATACATATATACAAGTGACATTAACACGCTCTGGCTGTACATACATAAGATGGAGCAGGCAACAAGATGGAGTCCGGCAACAAGCATGCATAAGGATGAGAGAAAAAGTCCAAATCCCAAGGTGGAAGCACGGCTGGGATAGGGGGAGTAAACACAAGAGCTGAGGCAGGAGTCCTGGGTGCAAGGTTCAGGGGTACCTTGGATCTAGGTACAGCATACTGGGATAATGATGACATAACACAATGCTAATCCGCCGCCTGAATGGGCTGATCAGCTTATATAGGCTGAGGAGTTACAGGTGCTGGCTGATTGCCAGCAGCTCTGCAGGACAGAGCCATCTCTTGGTGGATAAGCACAATGCAGGGGAAGTTCCAGAGAAGAGCCAGCCAGCAGTATTGACCAGCAGCACACTCAGAAGCCTACGGAGGAACTCCAACCCTGACATTACCCCCCCTCAAAAAAAGCGGGCACCGAACGCTTTAAATAACACCACTGGAGATGCTTCAATCAGCATACGAGAAAAAATCCAGAAAGGTAGCATGGGATCAGACATATGATCTGGATGGGTAAAATTGGCAAACCTCCCATGAGAGGCGGGCCGGACAGGAACCAAGCAGGCAGAAATCCAGACAGGGGCGATGCAGGTGACTCAGACCCGGGGAGCTGGCAGGCGGGAAGCTCACACCCGGGGAGCTGGCAGGCGGGAAGCTCACACCCGGGGAGCTGGCAGGCGGGAAGCTCACACCCGGGGAGCTGGCAGGCGGGAAGCTCACACCCGGGGAGCTGGCAGGCGGGAAGCTCACACCCGGGGAGCTGGCAGGCGGGAAGCTCACACCCGGGGAGCTGGCAGGCGGGAAGAGGCCCCGAAGCAGGCGAAGACCCAGCAGGTGCGGCAGTCCCTCCAGGAACAAAATCAAGAAAGCAATGGCCAGGGGGACCGGGACCTTCACGGCAGCGCCCAGGGGGACCGGGACCTTCACGGCAGCGCCCAGGGGGACCGGGACCTTCACGGCAGCGCCCAGGGGGACCGGGACCTTCACGGCAGCGCCCAGGGGGACCGGGACCTTCACGGCAGCGCCCAGGGGGACCGGGACCTTCACGGCAGCGCCCAGGGGGACCGGGACCTTCACGGCAGCGCCCAGGGGGACCGGGACCTTCACGGCAGCGCCCAGGGGGACCGGGACCTTCACGGCAGCGCCCAGGGGGACCGGGACCTTCACGGCAGCGCCCAGGGGGACCGGGACCTTCACGGCAGCGCCCAGGGGGACCGGGACCTTCACGGCAGCGCCCAGGGGGACCGGGACCTTCACGGCAGCGCCCAGGGGGACCGGGACCTTCACGGCAGCGCCCAGGGGGACCGGGACCTTCACGGCAGCGCCCAGGGGGACCGGGACCTTCACGGCAGCGCCCAGGGGGACCGGGACCTTCACGGCAGCGCCCAGGGGGACCGGGACCTTCACGGCAGCGCCCAGGGGGACCGGGACCTTCACGGCAGCGCCCAGGGGGACCGGGACCTTCACGGCAGCGCCCAGGGGGACCGGGACCTTCACGGCAGCGCCCAGGGGGACCGGGACCTTCACGGCAGCGCCCAGGGGGACCGGGACCTTCACGGCAGCGCCCAGGGGGACCGGGACCTTCACGGCAGCGCCCAGGGGGACCGGGACCTTCACGGCAGCGCCCAGGGGGACCGGGACCTTCACGGCAGCGCCCAGGGGGACCGGGACCTTCACGGCAGCGCCCAGGGGGACCGGGACCTTCACGGCAGCGCCCAGGGGGACCGGGACCTTCACGGCAGCGCCCAGGGGGACCGGGACCTTCACGGCAGCGCCCAGGGGGACCGGGACCTTCACGGCAGCGCCCAGGGGGACCGGGACCTTCACGGCAGCGCCCAGGGGGACCGGGACCTTCACGGCAGCGCCCAGGGGGACCGGGACCTTCACGGCAGCGCCCAGGGGGACCGGGACCTTCACGGCAGCGCCCAGGGGGACCGGGACCTTCACGGCAGCGCCCAGGGGGACCGGGACCTTCACGGCAGCGCCCAGGGGGACCGGGACCTTCACGGCAGCGCCCAGGGGGACCGGGACCTTCACGGCAGCGCCCAGGGGGACCGGGACCTTCACGGCAGCGCCCAGGGGGACCGGGACCTTCACGGCAGCGCCCAGGGGGACCGGGACCTTCACGGCAGCGCCCAGGGGGACCGGGACCTTCACGGCAGCGCCCAGGGGGACCGGGACCTTCACGGCAGCGCCCAGGGGGACCGGGACCTTCACGGCAGCGCCCAGGGGGACCGGGACCTTCACGGCAGCGCCCAGGGGGACCGGGACCTTCACGGCAGCGCCCAGGGGGACCGGGACCTTCACGGCAGCGCCCAGGGGGACCGGGACCTTCACGGCAGCGCCCAGGGGGACCGGGACCTTCACGGCAGCGCCCAGGGGGACCGGGACCTTCACGGCAGCGCCCAGGGGGACCGGGACCTTCACGGCAGCGCCCAGGGGGACCGGGACCTTCACGGCAGCGCCCAGGGGGACCGGGACCTTCACGGCAGCGCCCAGGGGGACCGGGACCTTCACGGCAGCGCCCAGGGGGACCGGGACCTTCACGGCAGCGCCCAGGGGGACCGGGACCTTCACGGCAGCGCCCAGGGGGACCGGGACCTTCACGGCAGCGCCCAGGGGGACCGGGACCTTCACGGCAGCGCCCAGGGGGACCGGGACCTTCACGGCAGCGCCCAGGGGGACCGGGACCTTCACGGCAGCGCCCAGGGGGACCGGGACCTTCACGGCAGCGCCCAGGGGGACCGGGACCTTCACGGCAGCGCCCAGGGGGACCGGGACCTTCACGGCAGCGCCCAGGGGGACCGGGACCTTCACGGCAGCGCCCAGGGGGACCGGGACCTTCACGGCAGCGCCCAGGGGGACCGGGACCTTCACGGCAGCGCCCAGGGGGACCGGGACCTTCACGGCAGCGCCCAGGGGGACCGGGACCTTCACGGCAGCGCCCAGGGGGACCGGGACCTTCACGGCAGCGCCCAGGGGGACCGGGACCTTCACGGCAGCGCCCAGGGGGACCGGGACCTTCACGGCAGCGCCCAGGGGGACCGGGACCTTCACGGCAGCGCCCAGGGGGACCGGGACCTTCACGGCAGCGCCCAGGGGGACCGGGACCTTCACGGCAGCGCCCAGGGGGACCGGGACCTTCACGGCAGCGCCCAGGGGGACCGGGACCTTCACGGCAGCGCCCAGGGGGACCGGGACCTTCACGGCAGCGCCCAGGGGGACCGGGACCTTCACGGCAGCGCCCAGGGGGACCGGGACCTTCACGGCAGCGCCCAGGGGGACCGGGACCTTCACGGCAGCGCCCAGGGGGACCGGGACCTTCACGGCAGCGCCCAGGGGGACCGGGACCTTCACGGCAGCGCCCAGGGGGACCGGGACCTTCACGGCAGCGCCCAGGGGGACCGGGACCTTCACGGCAGCGCCCAGGGGGACCGGGACCTTCACGGCAGCGCCCAGGGGGACCGGGACCTTCACGGCAGCGCCCAGGGGGACCGGGACCTTCACGGCAGCGCCCAGGGGGACCGGGACCTTCACGGCAGCGCCCAGGGGGACCGGGACCTTCACGGCAGCGCCCAGGGGGACCGGGACCTTCACGGCAGCGCCCAGGGGGACCGGGACCTTCACGGCAGCGCCCAGGGGGACCGGGACCTTCACGGCAGCGCCCAGGGGGACCGGGACCTTCACGGCAGCGCCCAGGGGGACCGGGACCTTCACGGCAGCGCCCAGGGGGACCGGGACCTTCACGGCAGCGCCCAGGGGGACCGGGACCTTCACGGCAGCGCCCAGGGGGACCGGGACCTTCACGGCAGCGCCCAGGGGGACCGGGACCTTCACGGCAGCGCCCAGGGGGACCGGGACCTTCACGGCAGCGCCCAGGGGGACCGGGACCTTCACGGCAGCGCCCAGGGGGACCGGGACCTTCACGGCAGCGCCCAGGGGGACCGGGACCTTCACGGCAGCGCCCAGGGGGACCGGGACCTTCACGGCAGCGCCCAGGGGGACCGGGACCTTCACGGCAGCGCCCAGGGGGACCGGGACCTTCACGGCAGCGCCCAGGGGGACCGGGACCTTCACGGCAGCGCCCAGGGGGACCGGGACCTTCACGGCAGCGCCCAGGGGGACCGGGACCTTCACGGCAGCGCCCAGGGGGACCGGGACCTTCACGGCAGCGCCCAGGGGGACCGGGACCTTCACGGCAGCGCCCAGGGGGACCGGGACCTTCACGGCAGCGCCCAGGGGGACCGGGACCTTCACGGCAGCGCCCAGGGGGACCGGGACCTTCACGGCAGCGCCCAGGGGGACCGGGACCTTCACGGCAGCGCCCAGGGGGACCGGGACCTTCACGGCAGCGCCCAGGGGGACCGGGACCTTCACGGCAGCGCCCAGGGGGACCGGGACCTTCACGGCAGCGCCCAGGGGGACCGGGACCTTCACGGCAGCGCCCAGGGGGACCGGGACCTTCACGGCAGCGCCCAGGGGGACCGGGACCTTCACGGCAGCGCCCAGGGGGACCGGGACCTTCACGGCAGCGCCCAGGGGGACCGGGACCTTCACGGCAGCGCCCAGGGGGACCGGGACCTTCACGGCAGCGCCCAGGGGGACCGGGACCTTCACGGCAGCGCCCAGGGGGACCGGGACCTTCACGGCAGCGCCCAGGGGGACCGGGACCTTCACGGCAGCGCCCAGGGGGACCGGGACCTTCACGGCAGCGCCCAGGGGGACCGGGACCTTCACGGCAGCGCCCAGGGGGACCGGGACCTTCACGGCAGCGCCCAGGGGGACCGGGACCTTCACGGCAGCGCCCAGGGGGACCGGGACCTTCACGGCAGCGCCCAGGGGGACCGGGACCTTCACGGCAGCGCCCAGGGGGACCGGGACCTTCACGGCAGCGCCCAGGGGGACCGGGACCTTCACGGCAGCGCCCAGGGGGACCGGGACCTTCACGGCAGCGCCCAGGGGGACCGGGACCTTCACGGCAGCGCCCAGGGGGACCGGGACCTTCACGGCAGCGCCCAGGGGGACCGGGACCTTCACGGCAGCGCCCAGGGGGACCGGGACCTTCACGGCAGCGCCCAGGGGGACCGGGACCTTCACGGCAGCGCCCAGGGGGACCGGGACCTTCACGGCAGCGCCCAGGGGGACCGGGACCTTCACGGCAGCGCCCAGGGGGACCGGGACCTTCACGGCAGCGCCCAGGGGGACCGGGACCTTCACGGCAGCGCCCAGGGGGACCGGGACCTTCAAGATCCAGGTTCTTAAGACAGCAACCTGTGCCCTTGAAACCTTTATCAGCGCCTGAGTAACCAAATTCAGACCTTCCTGTGACTTTAGGAAACCCTTCCAGATCTCCTTGAGCCAGCGGGACTATGAAAAAATCCCCATTTGCAACCCGAGGTGTTTCAAAACCACGAGCACGTGAGGAATCTTCATGGTCTTCTCTAAGATTACCCGAAAGATGGTGATCAGGTTCGGGCTTAGGGCAGATATTACTGGAGCCCTCAGGAGGGCACGCCGGTGCGGAGGCAACAACTGGACACGCCGGTGCGGAGGCAACAACTGGACACGCCGGTGCGGAGGCAACAACTGGACACGCCGGTGCGGAGGCAACAACTGGACACGCCGGTGCGGAGGCAACAACTGGACACGCCGGTGCGGAGGCAACAACTGGACACGCCGGTGCGGAGGCAACAACTGGGCACGCCGGTGCGGAGGCAACAACTGGGCACGCCGGTGCGGAGGCAACAACTGGGCACGCCGGTGCGGAGGCAACAACTGGGCACGCCGGTGCGGAGGCAACAACTGGGCACGCCGGTGCGGAGGCAACAACTGGGCACGCCGGTGCGGAGGCAACAACTGGGCACGCCGGTGCGGAGGCAACAACTGGGCACGCCGGTGCGGAGGCAACAACTGGGCACGCCGGTGCGGAGGCAACAACTGGGCACGCCGGTGCGGAGGCAACAACTGGGCACGCCGGTGCGGAGGCAACAACTGGGCACGCCGGTGCGGAGGCAACAACTGGGCACGCCGGTGCGGAGGCAACAACTGGACCGGACAAGGCAGGCACTGGCATCAGAGGCTCGGGCGAGGCAGGCACTGGCATCAGAGGCTCGGGCGAGGCAGGCACTGGCATCAGAGGCTCGGGCGAGGCAGGCACTGGCATCAGAGGCTCGGGCGAGGCAGGCACTGGCATCAGAGGCTCGGGCGAGGCAGGCACTGGCATCAGAGGCTCGGGCGAGGCAGGCACTGGCATCAGAGGCTCGGGCGAGGCAGGCACTGGCATCAGAGGCTCGGGCGAGGCAGGCACTGGCATCAGAGGCTCGGGCGAGGCAGGCACTGGCATCAGAGGCTCGGGCGAGGCAGGCACTGGCATCAGAGGCTCGGGCGAGGCAGGCACTGGCATCAGAGGCTCGGGCGAGGCAGGCACTGGCATCAGAGGCTCGGGCGAGGCAGGCACTGGCATCAGAGGCTCGGGCGAGGCAGGCACTGGCATCAGAGGCTCGGGCGAGGCAGGCACTGGCATCAGAGGCTCGGGCGAGGCAGGCACTGGCATCAGAGGCTCGGGCGAGGCAGGCACTGGCATCAGAGGCTCGGGCGAGGCAGGCACTGGCATCAGAGGCTCGGGCGAGGCAGGCACTGGCATCAGAGGCTCGGGCGAGGCAGGCACTGGCATCAGAGGCTCGGGCGAGGCAGGCACTGGCATCAGAGGCTCGGGCGAGGCAGGCACTGGCATCAGAGGCTCGGGCGAGGCAGGCACTGACATCAGAGGCTCGGGCGAGGCAGGCACTGACATCAGAGGCTCGGGCGAGGCAGGCACTGACATCAGAGGCTCGGGCGAGGCAGGCACTGACATCAGAGGCTCGGGCGAGGCAGGCACTGACATCAGAGGCTCGGGCGAGGCAGGAGAACCAACCTCAGGCGCTCCTACCTCAGGTGAACTAGGAGAGAACTCGACAGGAGATATAGATTGACAAACAGACATTAAGCCGGGCTTACAAACAGGTACAGGTTCAAACTCATAGGCAGAGAATGTGACGGGCTCAAAGACAGACATTGGGTCAGGGTCACAAACCGATTTAGAAGCAGACACACAGCCAGGTTCAGGCATGGGCTCACAGTGAGGTTCTGGTTTAATCACTAGCGTTACTGGCTCGGGTTGAATTATTGGGGTCACCGGTATGGTTTGATGATAGACATCAGACGGAGGCACCCTAGTGGACTGAACGGAGGACAGAACAGATGGATGGCGGTCATCCTCTGAAACAGATATATCAACCCCGGCATCAGACCCACTGTCATCCTCATCCTCCTCGTTAGACTCAGAGGCAATAGATTTGGCTGAAGTTTCCGATTTCTGGGCTGAACAAAGGGCAGTCAGATTCAGGTCAGCCTCAGGAATACATAAGTAAGATGTGGCAATAAATTTAAGGAACTCTACAAAATTCTCACTGAGGTGTTTACTATGATTAAGCCACGCTTCAGCCCAGAAAAACAAATCATCTTCGAAAAGAAAATAGGCCACTTAACGACTCCAGGTTGTCATAGGAGAGTGCTGGATGTAAGGCTCCTGTATTAACTTTAAAGCAGCCTGGAGAAACTGGGGGAAGGTAGCCAGAGTAAGCTCCTTATAACGAGGAGGAGGAACAAAGACATACCTATCTGTGGGACAGTCAGTGTCAATAGCAACTGCTGTCCTTGTGGACATCTTGGAACTTATACTAGACTTGCGTACGCTAGGAATCTCAATATGGATAGATTGAATCATTTTGACCTACCCAGGCGAGAAACTTCCCTGGGCATGCAGGGTGGTGAACTGACCAAAAACGAATATACAAGGACAGACAACCCGCCTGTGCCACCAAGGAGGCAAACCGCCGACCACGAGGGACGTAGGTGATCCGGCACTTGAGTAGCCCGTAATCCACCCACTTCTTCGACAGAGCTTCTAAAGGTGAAGTTGCACAGGCCCCAGGTAATCCCGTGGTGGTCACAGACTTGGGGAAGGGAAACACAGGAGAGACATAAACAAGACAAACAAGGAACTGGGCCCCAGTACAGACCAAGACGGGGCTGGGCCCCAGTACAGACCAAGACGGGGCTGGGCCCCAATACAGACCAAGACGGGGCTGGGCCCCAATACAGACCAAGACGGGGCTGGGCCCCAATACAGACCAAGACGGGGCTGGGCCCCAATACAGACCAAGACGGGGCTGGGCCCCAATACAGACCAAGACGGGGCTGGGCCCCAATACAGACCAAGACGGGGCTGGGCCCCAATACAGACCAAGACGGGGCTGGGCCCCAATACAGACCAAGACGGGGCTGGGCCCCAATACAGACCAAGACGGGGCTGGGCCCCAATACAGACCAAGACGGGGCTGGGCCCCAATACAGACCAAGACGGGGCTGGGCCCCAATACAGACCAAGACGGGGCTGGGCCCCAATACAGACCAAGACGGGGCTGGGCCCCAATACAGACCAAGACGGGGCTGGGCCCCAATACAGACCAAAAGGCTTTAAGCCAAAATTTCAAAACAAGAAGGCCGGAGGCCCAACTAAGACTAGAGGAACTACAAGACCCAGGACAGACAGCATTACAGACTCTGCACAACAAATCCAAATCAGTCTACAGTCTCCTGGTCTATGGGATTAGCATTCTGTCAGGGATTTTCCAACGGAGAAATCCCAATTGTAAAAAGTGACCAGAAATTGAGACTGAGGCAGAAATGGATATGGGGCAAACCGTGTTTAATAGTGAACAATGCAGTGGTAACTAAAAAACAGTGGTAACTACACATCAAACAAAACTACAAAAAACAGTGGCAACCAGAAAACAGTGGTAACTACACATCAAACACACTACAATCTAACAGAGTACAAATCACAAAGGGGAACACATATGTGCAAGGGAACTATACATATATACAAGTGACATTAACACGCTCTGGCTGTACATACATAAGATGGAGCAGGCAACAAGATGGAGTCCGGCAACAAGCATGCATAAGGATGAGAGAAAAAGTCCAAATCCCAAGGTGGAAGCACGGCTGGGATAGGGGGAGTAAACACAAGAGCTGAGGCAGGAGTCCTGGGTGCAAGGTTCAGGGGTACCTTGGATCTAGGTACAGCATACTGGGATAATGATGACATAACACAATGCTAATCCGCCGCCTGAATGGGCTGATCAGCTTATATAGGCTGAGGAGTTACAGGTGCTGGCTGATTGCCAGCAGCTCTGCAGGACAGAGCCATCTCTTGGTGGATAAGCACAATGCAGGGGAAGTTCCAGAGAAGAGCCAGCCAGCAGTATTGACCAGCAGCACACTCAGAAGCCTACGGAGGAACTCCAACCCTGACAGTAGATACAGACAGCTGCCAGCAATAACGCATGCGGCCTCCCCAGAGGGTGGAGACTGGGGGAGGGCCGGAGTGTCACATGTGAAGATGATTCAGAATCAGAAACACCAGGCAGGAACTGAGGGAGATCTGGAAAGCAATAGTGAATTAAAGCTGACTGTAACTGGGGGGGGGGGGCAGTGGGGAGTAAAAAGTAGAGTGCTATACCACACACTGGTTTCACTGTGGGGTGTCTGCCGACAGATCCGTTTTTTGCCAGAGCCTTCCTCAGGGAGGGTAAGAATGCCCTGCAGAAAAGTCGCCACTATTACTACTGTCGCCAGTGAGCCCATCCATGCATGTGCAGATCAGCATACCAGTCACCTACATGACCATGCATGCCTCTGGCCATGCACAGCCCAAACGGAGACACCCAAAAGGAGCAACCAAGTGCGCACCTGCCAGCGTACATGAGTAGAACCAGGTCTCCCATTGTGACACTTCCACATCATGTGCCTAAGGGACTTTAAACTTCCAACAATGGTGCTAAAGATATGTAACAGGGTGCATTAGCCAGCATACCTGTTATTATATACTAATATTTAAATATGGAGTGTGCATGCGCATGTGAAGCTGATGGCAGCCTGCTAGTTTGGCTCCGTGCCCGCTGAGTGTAAGGGGTGTTATAGAAGCAAGCGGCGCTCACCACAGCATCCAGGCAGTGAAGTGAGAGTAAGGGGACATCAGAAGAGTCCCCTCCCTCATGTTAGTCTATCAGCCCAAGCAAAAAAGGCGGCTTAATGCTGACAGGAATCCAAGATGGCCACCAGCTAAACTAGCTCCGCACACACCAAACAGAGTAAGAGCTCCTGAGACTATTATTGGGTCGATTCAAAGAAACATGTAACAGCTTGGATTTGGGTGCCGATCATCCTATTTTTCCCGTACGCTCGTGCGTTCGTATGAACTTGCGAGTGATTCAATAAGCAAATACGTTTCTATCCTAAAATATACGTCCGTTCGTATGTTATCTCCCGAACTTGCCTCAGTCAGTTGACAATCGTAAAAATCACGTTCATGTGCTCACCTGTTGCGGCGGCAGCCTGTTTTTTCTGCTGCTTCCATCGTCCACCTCTTCCAATTACTTGCGTTTGCCTCTGGTTTTCATTGGTTTTTGGCCTCTTAGATTCGTGCGTTCGTATGTTTATAAGATCTTGCGCATGCGCACCCTCATCCCGCACCCCATCCAAACCCCTTAGCGCTTGCATCCTTCTTCATTTCTCGGTCCCTAAAACTTACCTAAACCCCTTAGCGCTTGCATCCTTCTTCATTTCTGGGTCCCTAAAACTTACCTAAACCCCTTAGCGCTTGCATCCTTCTTCATTTCTGGGTCCCTAAAACTTACCTAAACCCCTTAGCGCTTGCATCCTTCTTCATTTCTGGGTCCCTAAAACTTACCTAAACCCCTTAGCGCTTGCATCCTTCTTCATTTCTGGGTCCCTAAAACTTACCTAAACCCCTTAGCGCTTGCATCCTTCTTCATTTCTCGGTCCCTAAAACTTACCTAAACCCCTTAGCGCTTGCATCCTTCTTCATGTTGACGACCCTAAA
Organism: Gastrophryne carolinensis; assembly: GCA_027917425.1. Lineage (NCBI taxonomy): Eukaryota > Metazoa > Chordata > Amphibia > Anura > Microhylidae > Gastrophryne > Gastrophryne carolinensis. Next base: position 41,763,401 of record CM051234.1, read on the forward strand.
ACTTACCCAAACCACATAATGTACATATGTCTATATGTTTATAAGCATGTTTTTTCTTGTTTGTGTAATTGTTTTTTGGTGCGCATATTAGAAAAGACACATTTATGAAGGCTTAAAATATAATTTATTTAAAATATTTTGTTTGTTTGTTTTTTTTTAAGGTTAAAACATAGTAATTTTTTTTTTTTTGGTTTGTTTTAAAACATTATAAAAGTTTGTTGTTTTTTTTTTGGACAAACATATTAATTTTTTTTTTTCTTTGTTTAAAACATAGGAAAATGTTTTAGTTTTTTTTTTGGTTTTTTAAAAACTATAAAATTTTAAACAATAAAAACATTTTAAAAACATTTAACCAAAGTAGCCAGGACCAAGGGCACTAATCATCCTCCTCTTCTTCATCTGTTGGCCCCAACGTCGCCTGTATGGCCAGCAGCTCGGCCACCAACTCCTTGATTCTTTTTTTTTTTTCGGCCACGGTTTTTGGGATAATCCCTGTAAGCAATAGAGAAATAAACATAAATAGGAGTACCAGACCGGTTTGTATGCTGGAAATCGATTTGGGGTTAATCAAATAAATGTAAATGCATGACATATGTCATTCTTCCAAGGGATAAAGTTAATGCATTTCCCACAGGTAAGTATTTAAACTCCTTAAACCGGACCTTCAACATTATTTAATGAAAACCAATAACTATTCCCAAATGATTCTGCACCAGATCAAAGTACATTTTGGAGGTTTTTTGATTACAGCGCCGCCATCTGGACTCTGAAGCATAACACTTAATGAGGAGTGGAGAGTTGGCTAAAGTACAGGGGAGTAGGTTACAGTGGTGCGTTGGGAAGCCAGAGCATAGCTGGGTTGAGGGAAAGGTCATCACTCCCACAATGCATTGCAGCACCTTACTTTTTAAAATCTGTATCCCATGCTGCCTGTAAATATTGCGCATTCAATATTCCGCCATATTGGATGTTTACAGGCTCCTAACATGCATTAGATGGCTGAAGGCTGTTTTTCCATGTTTCAAATCTGTAGGTACAGTGTGTTGGCTAATTATTAGCTATGTTCTTAATACAAGTTAGGGTCCGCTTTAAGCTAACGAAGTGGCCACATGAAAGTGTTAACTACACATTGGCTACGCCTTTAGTTATGTGTGTGTTATTAGCTAACAAAACATTAGTATGAATAATGGCATGGAGACTTACGGAGTTGGTGGCCGACAGATGGCTGGTTGGGGCCAACAGGCTGCCCTTGGTCCTGGCTATGCTGTGAAGAAGTCCCTGGAGAAACATGTGACATTTGGTTAGTAGTTGTATAGAGTCACTATTCCAAACAGATCTGGCTCCCAGGCTGGCTGACATCACTCACCTTCGTCAGGATCTCCTTCCAGCATCTCTGCTGCCTCCTCCTCCACTATTTCACCCGCTCCCGAAGATTCTACAAATACATAATAAAGGAGAACTTAGTTTTTGGCCTGCCATGTATATCTTTGTGCCTATACATGAAGAGTGACATACCAGAGACTTCCCCATGCCTGGCCGGGCATGACTCCACGCCCACGCGGTTGGGCCCCTCCTCTGTGGTAAGGTCCAGGGGCTGGTCTGAGGAGGCCACAGAGGAGGGGTAGGTCCGTCGCCCGGGAGATCCACCACCTTCACTCACAGATGCAGACTCATGCAGCACTGGTCGGCCTGTGCGCCTCCGGGTGCGGCGAATTCTGAAATCCATTTCCAACACTAGCAAAGAAAAGTCATTATAAATAAAGGTATAGCTTAGACATTTCCTACATATCACATGCTATCGCTTGGTACTTACTTGGGAAATGGATCCCAAAAAACCTCCGCACCCGGGCCATGTGCAGACGTTTCAGGTCCGACCAATGCTGCATTATCTGGGTGTGAGTGAAGGTGGTGCTGGTGACACGGTGGATTTCCGTGATGATCTCCCGGGCGATGTCCCTTTTTTCGCACACATTGGGCGCGAAGTCATACCGGCGCTGAAGCATGATCTGAAAAACATAATGGACACAGAGCTTTTACTTTTACACACAGACCCATATGTGTTGCATCACAAGTTGAGAATTTCATGTCATTAACACACACATTTAGAGTGCCAGCCATTTTTGGGGAGTGCCTTAAAGCGGACGTTGACTGGGAATGAGAGTCTGGTCTTATGTTATATGTTTCACACACCATGTACATACAGATAATAGCCAACATTAAAAATCAGCCCACCTGCATCTATGGCATGTTAGGATGGTTTAAACATCCAAGATGTAGGCTTATGCTTAGGCTTTTGGCCCACGTGTGTGGCTTCCCGTTGTGTTTTGCGTGCTTAGGCAAACAGTGTTCCTCAAACATCCGCATCAAGGTCCGAGACAGGCCAGGTTTGACAGCTAGCCCCGCTACTCCACAGGTTAATTAACTGGTGCTAAGCCTGAGCAATTGCCCTAATTCGGACATCAGCATAGACAGGTGAAAACGTGGCCAGGCTCGGCCCTTGAGGATGAAGTGTGAGGAGCCAGTTCTTAAACATTAAGAGACCCAAAACTAGTTACAAACGCATCATTTACATTTAGGCCATCATTGACTATTAGATTAAAATGCAGAGGCAGGCACTTACCAGCATGAGGATCTCTTCCTGTTGACGGGTGAAGATAGTGGGCGCCATCTTTATGCTTCTTCAAGGCAGCAGATAAGTGAAACCCCAGCGGTTTCCTGGTTCCGCTCGAACGTACGTCCGTACGAGCGCGTAGTCGTGCGCATAGGCGTCACACGCTGGGCTCATTATTTAAAGGTCCCTGCACCCAAAGCTCATTCTCTTTGAGCCTTTGTGGAAAATGGCACCAAAAAAGCCAGCATCCAAACGCGCCCAGCAAAGCCAGACCTCGGAGGGCCCAACCACCAGGTCCCAGCAAGGAAGGCAAAAACTCCGATCCAAGACGGCAAGTACTACCTCTGCCCCACCAAGGGACACTGGACCCTCCGTTAGCCAAAAAAGGGGCCCCAAGGCACGTGCCCCTGCGGCAAAAAAACAGGCCACAGCAGCACCCACCACCTCTGCCCCCAGAAGAGGCCGCCCAAGGGAGGACACACCGCCCATGGGTTCAAGCAGGGCAGTTCGCAAACCCAGGCCCCGCAGCAGGGCCAGAACCCCATCCAGGGCCAGAAGCCCATCCCGGGCCAGAAGTCCGTCCAGGCACACAAGCAGGGCCAGAAGCCCAGAAAGGCGAGAACGGAGGCCCAGAACCCCAGCAAGGCCCCGAAGCAGGGCCAGAAGCCCCTACAGGCCCCGCAGCAGGGCCCGAACCCCAGAAAGGCCCAGAAGCAGGGCCAGAAGCCCCTACAGCCACACAAGCCGGGCCCGAACCCCAGAAAGGCACAGAAGCAGGCCCAGAAGCCCCTACAGCCACACAAGCCGGGCCCGAACCCCAGAAAGGCCCAGAAGCAGGGCCAGAAGCCCCTACAGCCACACAAGCCGGGCCCGAACCCCAGAAAGGCCCAGAAGCCCCTACAGCCACACAAGCCGTGCCAGAAGCCCAGAAAGGCGAGAACGGAGGCCCAGAACCCCAGCAAGGCCCCGAAGCAGGGCCAGAAGCCCCTACAGGCCCCACAGCAGGGCCCGAACCCCAGAAAGGGAAAGAAGCAGGGCCAGAAGCCAAGACAGGCCCCGCAGCAGGGCCAGAAGCCCACGACCTGCCACCAGCCGGGAACAGAGCCCCCGACCTGGCACCAGGCGGGAACATAGCCCCCCAAGAGGCCAAAGAATGGCCACCCTGACCACATCTACACCTGGAAGTTCGGTGGCCAGCCACGCAAGAACACCCAGTCCCTTGGCCAGTCCAGTCCAGTCATTGGGAAGCCAACAATCCGTCCATTCCCCTACCCAGCCCCAGGCCATAATGTCACCACATGTGTCTGCACACATGGAGGAGCAGCCAAGCCAACCATCTGGCCGCACATTGCGCCGCGGCCAGTTGAGTGGGAGATTCTCCCATGACCAAAATATGGCATTGGCTAGTGGCCTTACATTATACTATGACGAGCTCTATGGGAGCAAATCAAAACACACCACAAAGCAGCGCAAGATGGAATTGTTTGAAACCATCCTACGACAAGTAAATGCAGCGGGGGAAGAGAGGAAAGATGTGTCCCAAATTCAGAAGAAAATCTCGGATCTGAAATATGCTGTACGTCAAAAAGAAATTAAAAGGCATAATTACAGGTAAATAAATGATGTCTCCAAATATAAGGATTAGGATGTACTGTATGCACCTTTTCTGAGTACCAAACGATTTTCTCTTTTCAGCATGCAAACTGGAGGTGGCTTTCCTACAAAACTGGAGTTTACCCCTGCTGAGGAGATTGTGCTGGGCCTTCTCCATCCGGTTGCGGTCGGTGGACATGCTGGTCTAAGGGACACGGACTCACCGACCCGTACCCACGGTGAGTACTCTTAAATCTGCATGTTTGCCTGTTTGGTAAATAATCTAAAGTTCACTAGTACCAAGATGACGGGATGGCTCTATGGTTTGCCTTGCTTGGCCTCGCACTACTGTGCCTGTTTGTGTCCTGTTTTGGTCCCTGTGAACCACACATTTAGGACCACATCCATTATGTAAAAGATCAATTTCCAAAATGTATTGGTCAAGTAACGAAGTTTATCCTGAAAAGTGATATATTTTGACTCAATCACAAAACACACATCATGATGGATGGGTTGGCTATTTGTTGTGTGAGTTGTGTTTGAGGTAACAATTTAATTACCCACCCCCAAACATATCGGACCTAGAGCAGCGAGACTCAACTGGCGGCCCGGGGTACCAATGCGGACCTTGGCACCAGATTCCAGGACCCCTGGCCAGACAGCCCTGCACTCAGTTACTTCTGTGTTGACGTGCTCAGAGCCCCCTTGATCGGCGATGTAGTGGTTGTTCTCCTGCCCAATGTCATGGCTCCCTGAAACATAGCATTGCAATATGAAGTACTGCACAGGAATTGGCATTGCAAGGTACACACTAACTTGGTGCATCTTTCTCTTGGTCCAATCGTGTCCCGCTGCCCCAGCTCTGCCCCATCTGCCACAGTCCCCCCATGTGCCCCCCCCCCACATAAGCCCCATACATTTGTAACAGATTTGCTCCATCCATCCCATCACCATCAATTCGTGAACTGTCCCCTCCAGCCCAGCAAGGGCAAGCAGCCTTTATTAGTTTGCACTTGGCAATCTCCAGCCCCTCCCCCAGTGTGTTTATTTCTAACTAGACACCCCCTGCGACAGCCCCATGGCCAGACATTCACCTCTCACCACATACCTTTAAATGGACCTTTACAAGAAGTGTTTGAGTACCCCTGACCTAGCGAATGGTAGTCAAAATCCAAATATTGGCGGTGCAAGTTGTATGCTGACTGGGTACACTTCCTGACTTCGAACTGAGGTCAGTTAGCAGTTTTCTCGAGCCATTGCACCTATCTAAAATAGCGTGTCTTTTAACAAATGTCCCCATTGCTGTAGAGTTGCTTAATATTACAAATAGTGTTTTTTTGGATTAACTTCAAAAACAATGCTTATGTGTGTGTTTACCTTGTTTGGTTTTCTCTTCTTCAGGCCAGCATGATCCCTCAGCAAGGGTAAACTCACCCCCCAGTTTGCTTATGCCTACCAGGTCCGTACAGCATAGGAGCCCAGATCCGAGATTTCCGGTAAGTTAATTTAGTACCATAAATACTACCAAGTGCTTATGCATGTGTTAAACTGATGGAATCCCAAATTTGGACGCCAACTTACCCTTTTTTTATATGTCCCTACAGACCCGCACAATCATGGAAGATATCATGGAAATGGAGGAAGCTGATGTCTCCCTGCAGGGCACGTCCGATGACCTCCCCCTGGGTCCCAATCTGGAACTGCTCCCTAATGTTTCTCTGGCCAATCCTCAGCAGCAGAGTGAATCTCCATCCATTGTGCTGGCACATGGGGAGACTGACACAACAGTCCCCAGTGTTCACTCTGCTGCTGAGGATTTGCAAAGCAGGCCTGTTGCTGTTGAGGGGACGACACCACGCGGCAGGGCACGCCCAAGAGCCAGGGTAATTGTGCGGCGGACTCCATTACGCCGCCCCACAATTTCCCAGGGGAGGCAGAGTGCCCTGCTTCAATTATGGACCCAAGAAAGGGACTCTTATGAGGCACAGCTCGTTACAGAGCGTGAGGAAAGGCATGCCGACATGGTCACCATCAATACCAGCTTACAGGGCATCCCCGCGGAGTTGCGTACCCTCAACAGCAACATGGTAACTGCAAGTAATGGCATCCAGTCAGCCATGGCTGAGATGACCAATATGCAGAGAAACATTGTGGAGCAGTTTCAAATTCACAATGCTGCCATGGCTCAGGCTAGGTCCCATCCACCTGGACCTCCACCTGGGTATTATGGGCAGCCACCATATTAAGCCATGATTGTGTGGGACATCTTTTCTCTTACCCCCCCACTGTATTTACTTGTCCTTTGAGGTTTCAAACAATCCATTTTGTGTTGCTCATGCAGGTTGTGTTTTGTATTTGCTCCCATATAGCTCCTTAGAGTAATGATTAAGGCCACTAGCCAATGCCATAGGTCTATGTGGAGTGTATCTGGCCACTTATGGCTTGAAATATGTATTTGGTTTGTGCTCCTCCTGTTTGCAGACATGTTTGTGTGACATTATGGCCATGCCCAAATATCCCTGGGCACAGGCAATATTAATGACTGGACTAGGCTGGCCTTTGGACTGGGTGTCCTTGTTTGGTTGTGCCACTCACTTCCAGGTGTAGATGTGTTTATTTTTTGTTTGGTTATCTCATGCCTTTTTAACCACAGTTGTATGTGGAATGTTTTTTGTTAAGCAAAATAACTATAATTAGACAAAGTAAAACAAAATTTAAATTTACTATACTTGTGGCGTTTTTACTGGAAACACAGTTTAAATCAGCTTGGGCTAAACCAGATCCTTTTTGGTTTAAGAGGTGTAACAATGCAAATATCAAGCTAAATAAACAACATGAAATACATTAGGCAACAATTAAGGGATTTTTTTTTTTATTTAAGGTAATGCCACATTACGGCAAACCAACATATTGAACCAAAAGGCTAAGACACACACACAGAATGTTGCAAAACGAAACTAAATTAACTAAAATGCTGCAATATCAAGTTTGCTCGAACTGATTGTCCAGACTCACTGGGTGGGCCCACATAATTTTCAACATCATCCTCTAGGGCTGTAGAGGGCAGACTATCCACATAACGTGGTACACGTTCTACTATAGCAAAATTGTGCAAAACAGCACATGCCATGATGATGTCGATCACTTTTTGGGGATCATATTGCAGGGCGCCCCCAGTATGGTCCAAACAACAAAAACGGGTCTTCAACAGCCCAAAGGCCCTCTCCACAACAGCCCTGGTCTTGCGGTGCGCACGGTTGTACGCTTCCTGAGAGGCATCCTGGGGCCGCAGCACAGGCGTCATGAGCCAGGGGAGAAGTGGGTACCCGGAATCACCTTAACAAGACAATGAAATTTCATAAACATTAAAAAGGCAAGAGAACAAACACAAAGAATTTGACATATATCCAAATGATGTAAGGTAAAGGGCGTAAAAATACACCCAGGGCACATTTGCAAAATAACTATTGCCACTAATGGAGTACATAAATAAAAATGCCGCTTAAATATACAAAATAATTATAAAACATCTGCACGGGCAAGGGCAGGTAGAATTTAACGATATTTTGGGTTTTCGGACATGTTACAATTAGGATGCTGCTGAGGGCCACTCAACATTTATGTAAAGAATACAATGTATGCAGTTTAAGTCCACTTTGACATTTAAAGACCAATACTACAAAAGGAACCTAAACTAACAGATACTTGGGGATCAACTCACAACCAATATATTTTTGGACATGGAACTAGGGCCACTCAACATTTATGTAAAGAATACAATGTATGCAGTTTAAGTCCACTTTGACATTTAAAGACCAATACTACAAAAGGAACCTAAACTAACAGACACTTGGGGATCAACTCACAACCAATATATTTTGGGACATGGAACTTACAGACATCCTAACTAAAGGGAAAACATTCTGAAGGACAAAGTGAGGCAAGCATTTTGGTTGGGAGTTCAGAAAAGAAGACCCAACTAAAATGCAGTTTCAGGCTTATGTAAAGAATACCAAAACAGAAATATCCACAAATAACAGATTAGTCTGAAATGTAATACCAAATAAATAGGACACACTTACCAAGCAGCCATGCACCCGAAAATTCACCTGACTCAAATCTCCGAAACAACCCAGATCGTCTGAGTATATAGGAGTCGTGAGACGATCCGGGGTAGCCGGCAAGGACACTCAGAAAACGCATGTCCGGCCCAACCACGGCCTGGACATTAAGGGAGTGTCCCATTTTTCGATTCCTTAAGGGAAAAGCATAAAAAAAGGGTAATTAATAATTGAAAAAAGGATCAAAAATTTAAAACATGTCTGCACTCTAGTGGAAACTACTAATGAAAAGCCTAAATAAGGCATGTACACAAATGAGGCCAAAAAAAATATGCTGCTGCAAAGGAAAAAAGGTTACATTACACATTGGGCAACATAATAAGCTAAAACAAAATATCAATACCTATATATATACTCGTCGGCTGCCCTAGGTACAAGTGCCACATGTGTGCAGTCAACAGCACCAATAACGTTGGGCATGTCGGCCACATTATAAAAACCAAGCTTAATGGCGTTTCTGGCTGCCATATCATCCGGAAAATAAATATATTTTGGAGTTATGGCAGCCATGCCTTCCAAAAATTTAGATAGTGCGCGGCTCAGCGTAGGCTGGGACATCCCCACGGAGAGGGCACCCAGCCTCTGGAACGAGCCGTTCGCCAAAAATTGCAGGCAGCCAAGCATCTTGGTCATACCTGAAATTGCTTGCCCCTTCCTTGTGGTGCGGGCTAACCATGGCCGCAGCTCACTATATAATTTATGCAGGGAAGCGCGATTAAGCCTGGTCAGCTCGAACAGCTCAACATCATTCATGCTATCGATGTTCATGCGACGACGCAGGGGCAATCTGCGTCTCAGACATCTGGATCAACTCAATGCCAAAAAGCATAAGCCCTTGATGTGCCACAAACTCGCTCCTCTCCATCCTACTCCCGAGGCCAAATAGCTGCGGGCAAACATTTCGTAAAGCAGTTCTTTAATGGGCTTCAAAACAATTAGCAATCACCTCTCTGAATTGGTCGCAAGCCCATGTGAAGGACGTAAAAAATAGGATCTGACGCAAATAATACGATTTGGACGGGAAAAAGACACGAACTAACGCAAAATATACGATTCCCGTACGAAATGCGTATGTTCATATACGTCTATGCGCGAACGATCGTGCGAATACGAAATGGGCAAAAAAACAAGAAAAAATGACAAACACCCACCCAAACTTACGATTCTCGATACGAAATCAATTAACTTTTGCTCTTTGAATCGAGGGGTATATTTCTGTGGCAGCGGGAATAAAGGGGCCCAAAGAGAAATCTTACCTCAGACTATTCACCGGCTTCTCAATCTTAAGGAGGTACACAGCGCAGCACGCCTCAGCATAGCATGGCATTTAAGATGGCTGCCAGCTAAATTAGAATAAACAGAATAAGAGCTCCTGAGACTATATATCTGTGGTAAAGCGGGAATAAAGGGCCCAAGGAGAAATCTTACCTCAGACTATCCACCAGCTGCTCAGTCTTAAAGGGGCATACAGTGCAGCACGCCTCAGCGCCTTAGCATAGCCTGGAGTTTAAGATGGCTGCCAGCTAAATTAGAATAAACAAAATAAGAGCTCCTGAGACTATATTTCTGTGGTAAAGTGGGAATAAAGGGGCCCAAGGAGAAATCTTACCTCAGAATATTCACCAGCTTCTCAAGCCTTAAAGGGGTGCACAGCGCAGCACACCTCAGCGCCTCAGCATAGCATGGAGTTTAAGATGGCTGCCAGTTTCAGTGAGACTGAAATGCTTGAGGTGGTGGGAAGTGAGGCATCAGTTTTGGCCAGGGGGGCAGGGGAGCTGCTCTCACGTGAACCAGCATGCAAGAGGCCCTGACATGGTAGATACATTTGTCAATATACTTCAGAGTGCACTTTCTGCCAATACCAAGACTATTACTGATCATCTTATTAAGGAAATTGAGTAAGTGACAAGGAGCTTGGGAGCCCTGGAGAGGAAATGAGGAGATGCTATATCCACTCAGGAATCTCATGCTGCCAAAATTAGCTGTGGAAAGATAACAGTGCTCTGCATGCTAAGCCTGAGGATATGGAAAACGGGGATAGAAAGTCAAATCTGTGTTTCAGGGGGTTACCTGAACATATGGAGGATGTGAAATCTGTGGTCACTGCTCTATGCCAAGAACTGCTCCCAGGAATTGCTATTGAACGCCTCGAGCTGGACCATGTCCATAGAGCACTGGGGTCCCGAAAGACACATGAGGAACCTCCACGGGACATTCTAGAGAAGTTTCACTTTTACAATACTAAACTAAAGTGATGTGGTCACTTCAAGGCCACAAATTCCAGGTGTCTGATCTTTCACCTGCAACAATGGCAAGACGGAGGGAGATGAAGCCGTTTCTAAAAATTCTACAGGACAGCAAAGTCGCCTATAAATGGGGTTTCCCATTCCGTATATCTTTTTCCTATAGGGGCGATTCCTTTACGGTGGTATCTGTCGAGGAGTTACAAAGGCATCTGGCTTTGGCGGATATCCTAAGGGACGCAATTCAGAATAGATCCATAAAATCTCCCAGAACCAGAGATGACTCTCTTAAGATACAACGAGATTCAGAGCACAATCGGTAGATCGGCGCTCATCTCATAGATCCAGAGTAACTAATTGTGAGGTGATCCCACATTGAGGTTCTTAGTTTATCTCGTCACTGTTGCCTGCGGCTGAATTTAAATATATGATTGCTACTTTGTCAGTGGTTCATCTGGAAGATCTGGACTAGCTGTTTCTTCCTTTTTTCTGACCTATTTGATTTTTTTTGTAAATTGTTGAGAAAAATCGGAGGGGTCCTGAGAAGGGGAGCAGCAACGCGATATTGTGGCTCTCTTTTTCAGGCCTCATATGCGTTTAAGTTAGTTAGCTCACAGTTATAGCGTTTAGGTGTCAAGACCCTCTGCTCGGCAGCATTCACATGCTGAACTCATATCTTTTTAGCTTTTCTTTTAATATCAAATTACAAGTTAAACAATGACTACTGTATTCTCACTCAATGTACAAGGGTTTAATTCACCACAGAAAATAAGTTTAGCATTCCGTAATATTAGATCATTGCATCCTGAGATACTGTGTCTCCAGGAGACGCATTTGTCGAACAGCTCCAAGCCCAAATTCTTTGATTCCTCATATCCCCAAATTTTCTTGCCATGCGCTGACACCAAACAAAAGGGCATCCTAATAGGATTTAGGAGGGGCTCCCAATTCCATTGCAAAAAATAAATTAGAGATTTCTGATTTTAGTTGGTTCCCTGCAGGATGTAGACATAACAGTAGCTGGTTATTACGCTCCAAATGTCCACCAGGTTAATTTTCTTTCTAAGTTTTTTGATGAAGTGGCGGCAGTAGCACAAGGCATGACCATAATCTGTGGAGATTCGAATATGGTTTTAAACCCCCATATAGACAGGCAGTCCCAGTCTGGGCCTTTAGTAACACCCCATATGACGACGAGTGCTAGATGTTTTAGAAAGTTGTTGGATAGAGGTTGGCTGGCGGACTGCTGGAGAGAGGCACACCCAGGAACGCAAAATTTCACACATTACTCCCTTCCACATGAAGTTTATACGAAAATTGATCATATCTTCTTACCGCAGAGATCTTTAGCGCTTATGAGATCAGCTAAAATTATTCCCATCTCGTGGTCTGATCATGATGGCTTGCTGCTAAAACTGGGCTCCCTGATCAGCAGACCATCAGAATCTTCAGGTTTCGGAGGCAGCTAAGCGGGGTATGACTCCAGAATTGCAGGCCAAACTTCATAGAACATCACAGGAGTTGAATCTGGTGTTAGCAGGAAGAGCAGAGAAAGCTTTGTGTTGGCTAAATCATAAATATTATTGTAAAGCAAATAAACCAAGCTCACTATTAGCTAAGAAATTAAAAGCTCCACCACAAAGTTACTGCCCGATTAGACTAAAGGATGAGAGAGGGGTTGTCACAAGAAATCCAACTAGGGTAGTAAAATTGTTGAAACAACAGTTGCAGAAGTTGTACTATAATCCTTCACCGCTGAGCTTGGAGACATTGGGGAGATTTTTAGGGAAATCGACCTACCCAGCCTACCCGAAAAACTGAAAGAAATTTTAGATGACGAAATTCAGCAACGGGAAGTTCAACAGATAGTGAAGAATTTGAAACTTAATAAGAGACCAGATCCAGATGTCTTCTCAGCCTGTTATTATAAAAAGTTTAGTGAAGTGTTAACTCCTAAGCTGACTGCAATGTTTAATAATATCAGAAATGGGGGTACTTTTACAGGAGAGTCACTCAGGGCTTCTATCAGTATGATCCCAAAACCAGATACAGACCACTCTCTTTGGTCTAACTTTAGACCCATTTCCCTAATTCATTTGGACGTCAAAATCCTAGCTAAGGTGCTAGCGGACAGGCTCTCGGGATTCTTACCAAAACGTATAAATAATGACCAGGTGGGCTTTATACCGGGGCGACAGGCAGGGGACAATATTAGAAGGATTGTACAGTTGTTCCATATAACAAGAGAGCGACAGATTCCAGCTATGCTATTGTCCCTAGACATTAAGAAAGCATTTGATTCGGTCTCCTGGGAGTATCTGTTTTTCCTTTTGGATATATGGGGGTTCGGACCAGTAGCGTATGTAAAGTATACTTTCTAGAGAGACAAGCCAGGGATGCCCGCTTTCCCCCCTCTTGTTCGCCCTGGATGTGGAACCTCTTGCCCAATTGATTAGAAAATCGGAGAACATATCGGGTCTGGAAGTAGTGGGTAAGCACCACAAATTGTGTCTGTTTGCGGATGATGTCCTTTTATTCATTACAAACCCAATGCTCTCTCTCCCTAATCTACTCCAAATTATGGGTACGTTTGTGACTGGTATCTGGGCTTCAGGTGAACACGGCAAAATCCAAAGCACTGAATGTCACGATACCTAGGGAGTCCTGGACTCTAATTAAGACATCATTTGATTTTAGTTGGGAGGAAAAAAAAATCAAATATCTTGGGATATATTTAACTGGCTCATATGACTCCCTGGCTTCAGCAAATTACACACCCCTTTTTCAGAACCTCTATAAGTTGTTAGAGCAATGGAAAGACTACAATGTGTCATGGCTGGGGAGGATTGCGGCAGTTAAAATGATGTTTCTGTATGTCGCCAGAGTCCTCCCAACTAGAGTCCCCCCACAACAGCTAAAAACATTACAAAGCAAGGTCATGTCCTTTGTCTGGGGTGTTAGGAGGCCTAGGGTCCCCAAGGGGGTCATGCTTAGATCTAGGAAGGAGCTACTTGCCCTCCATTCCACTTCAGATGTGCCAAGCTGGGTGCAGATTGAATCAGATGTATGCGCGCCAATTTCAGTGAATAACCTTTTGTGGATTATGCCTACATTTAGACGGTTATTACGAAACCTTATTGTTAGACATCAGATGTATGCGCGCCAATTTCAGTGAATAACCTTTTGTGGATTATGCCTAGATTTAGACGGTTATTACGAAACCTTATTGTTAGACATTTGCTCCAAGTGTGGGATGATTTTAAATACTCAGGCGGATTGGTGTCCCCGTACCTCCCTCTCCTTTCTTTGTGGAACAATCCAATGTTTCCCCCAGGGGCAGAGGACCCTGTTAGATTTAATACATGGAAGAAGGCGGGCATACGGCGACTTTCAGATTGTCTGCAATCTTCAGAGGTTAGTACATTCCAAAAGATGAGTGATAAATTTCACCTGCCATCTAATGAGCTTTTTCGTTTTCTGCAAGCTCCCCATTTTGTGAGATCCACAGTGGGGAATTGGCAGGCGTTTGAAAAACTAACTTTTTTTGAGACGCGCTGCTGTAGGGATCCCAGAGGCAGAGGAGCAATCTCAGAGATATATCATAACTTGGCCTCAAGGGGTACGGATACATACTCATCCTATGCCAAAAATTGGCACCATGAACTGGGTAGGGAGATGGATCAAGACAAATGGCGGAGGATGTGGAACACTTCCTTTGGTTGCTCGGCATCTGTGACTTTAATCGAGGCTAACATAAAACTAATGGCAAGATGGTATATGGTCCCAGAGAGAAACACTTTTCCACTGAGTTCCAGGGGAACTGCTTCTGGGGGTGCCTCTCACCGGGGTCGTACCAGCATGTGTGGTGGGATTGCCCAGTTGTTAGGGGATTTTGGTCAAGAATCTTTAGAGTTCTCAGCAAGGTATGTGGTAGATCTGTCATAAGAGACCCTTGGGTAGCTCTCCTCAACGCCCCAATCTCCCACAGGTCTAGACTGAAAAAGCGGTTGATGTATTATATCCTATCGGGGCAAAGCTGGTGATAGCTGGGGCTTGGAGTTCCCCCACCTTGAGCTTCAAGGTTAACTGCATTATGGCCATAGAGAAAACGTCTGCCATTCATAATGGGACTTTGGAACTGTTCATGGAGGTGTGGAAACCTTGGGTTCGGTGGTGTGGAAACCTTGGGTTCGGAATTTTCTGCCTACAGATTTTGATGTAAACCTAATGAGCATCTGATCCTTCCTCGACCCCTTCCTTTACTTCACCCCCCTTACCTCCTTTCCCCCCCTCATAGGGGTTGTTATTTTTCTTTTAATTTATTTGAATTTAACTTTTTAATAACTCTTGACTCGATTTTCTTGTGTGCAGTGAATGAGCTTCTGACTGTGACTTAAGTTAAATTCTGTACATGAACAGTATTATGCTTTTAGAATAATGTTCAGAATATAGACAATAAAAAGATTGATAAGGATGTAAAATATTTAGATATTGTCAGACATATTGCTTTGCAGAACCCAGATCAAAGGGTATTGCCCAATCTCCACAGCTGCTTCACCTATATTCAAGCCCCCCATTCAGCCATTCAGGGGGGAAAAGGTAAAGCCTCATACGGTTGCACCCAGGACTTGGTAGCACAAATAATATTCTCTGAAAGCTGGGACTGTGGGTGAGATCTAACGGTTGTGCTAATAGGAAGTCCAGACATAGCCAGGAGTCATACACTGGAAGGTCAGTCCGACCAGGCAACAAGGCACAAGGGTAAAGGGTACTCAGGGATAAAGCCAATGGTCAGTCACTGAATAGCACAGTATGAAGTACAAAATCAGCGGGCAGATAAGGAGTCAAAAGGATATTCAAGTGGCAAACACCTAAGATCTTAAAAGTACAGATCAGGAGGTTCAGGGAAAGACAAGACCATGCATGGTTCTGGGTCATACACAGGTAGTTCAACAGCAAGACTACACTAGCGAACAGCTGTATTGAGCAAGAGGTAGAGGTTTGGAAAGCCTTTATAGGGACAAGATGTAGGTGGTTGTAGAAAAACAGCAAGGACCAATGGCCCTAGAGCAAGCTTTGGCATCATCGGCCCATGCAGACTTGCCCCTAGCGGAGCACAACTGTCGGAGAGCATACACACGAAAAGGGATGCAGGGGCGGCCACCCAAGCTGCAGGAGACTGTGACTGCCGCTGATGTGGTGGCAGAGCACCACTCGATCTCAAGATGACCTGGGAACAATGACAAGGTAAAATAACTTTCCTTTCAGATATGTTAGGGTAAGTTTAGTTATGCTTTACAACAAGGACTGCAGCAAAGGACCTTTAAGGCATTAGATGTTGCCCTTGCTGGGGTACAAGACTAGTGAAGCACTCACCTACTGCTGATTATTGGTTTCTTGCACCCCAGACTGTTCAGCTGGGGACCTTGCAGGTCAGGTCAGAGGAGTTCCCCCTGTAAGGGACAAAGAGGCAGGAAGGTGCTATCTGTGGCCCTGGTGCTTTCTGCGGCCTCTCACACAGTGAGAGACCACTAAAGGTTGGATCAGGTGAAGGCCAAGTGTAGAGCAAGGTGGGGACGTAGACCCTGTGTATCTGTTGGATATCAAGCTAATAAAAAAGCCTTGGTTTGAATTGAATTTTTCTGCATTTTACTTTCAAGAAGTCCTGAAGTTACCAGGGGGCCTACAGGAAGATACTTCACTGAATGTGTGCTCCTCCTGTGCTGGCTCCTGCCCTACTCCCAGATAAAGGAGGAACTCCTCTCGATGTGAGCCGTGTACGGGTGTGGGCTCCCCAGGATACAGCGAAGCCACGTGTGGGAAAAGCGACACTGACACCAGCATTTGTAAATCAAACTTTTACTACAAAAGAGTACCAATCCCACTTAAAAAAACAAAAACAAATGGGAGAAACAATAAAAATTAATTACACACACTCAGCTTGGGCTGAGAACCACTGTGCTAAAAAGCCAGATGACCCTGATTGGATGTTACAGGAAGGCCTGGTGATTCACCTACTAGTGGGTACACTAAAACGTCCCACGTTACCTGTTAATACTCTAATGCTGGAACAAGTGTTTGTGTGGGTGCTCACTGAGGGGTCATCGGCGATACAGCTTACAATCCTATCACCATAAAATAACAGAAACACACCCCCCTCCCCAGCACTAGCCCAAAACCCAAAAGAACAATGTTGCTACTGGATGAGTGAAAAATCCACTGACCGAAGATTGCAGTTGTCAGCTTTCACAGGCGAAAATGTTCTTTTGAGTTCTAAAATCCAGGCAGCAAACGGCAAACAGGGAAGAACACTTTTGGCTAACTAAAAGGCCTAGCCTCAGTCTGTTCAGTTAAGCATGCTCTTATGTATTGTTACTGACCTGGGTCTGAAGGATGCATTCAATAAGGTCTCAAAGCTGGGCCGCAGCAGTATCCATCCACCAGCCTAAAGAACAGCAGGCTAACACAGCACTCAGCAGAGTTCCTGGAAGAGTTCTCCGCTTTCGGCAAGGATCAGGATATCGTTCAGTCCCTCTATAACACTGGTCTCCACACGACACCCAGGCTTCGCTCCCACACGGTCTTCCTCTGCTGTCCCAAGATGGAGGTCTCTCTGCTTCCTCCTTCTTCATCCCCGACAAGCTGACTCATTTCCTCTCTCTGAGTGTAAGCTTCAGCATAGCTTAGCTGCGTGGGGGAAACAGCGGCTCCTTGTGGCAAAACAAGAGAACAACAGTCTCTATGTAATGTAATGTTTACTCTCTTACATCATCACAGTGGCCCTGTCCAGGGGTTATTTTCTAACTAGCTAGTCAAGCAAAAACACATGTGTGCACTTTCAAACGTACATGCACACACTCCCAAACGCACATGTGCGCACTCACAAATGTACACATGTGTACTCCCAAAGCTCATATGTGCACTCCTAAAGCGCACATGTGCCCACTCATGCAAATTTGCTGGGTCTCACATCATTGCCTGGCCTTCTCATCAGCTTGTGTAGTCCACCATTGACCTGTCCCAGCCAGCTCCACCACTTGCCAGTGAGATTCGGGCATGGGGGTCCACCACCGCTGATCTCCGGGGGGGTGGAGGGTCGGCACCACTGAGCTCCGGGCACAGGGGGGGTGATAAGGACCAGGGGCATGGAAATGCTGGGGCTAGTTAAGGTAGCTGAGGCAGGGAGGGGGGTACACAGACAGGGGGTAGGCTACATAGACAGGGGACATCTACACATTATAGAATCCCAAGCTTCCTACTGTACAACGTGTGTGAGTGGGCAGGCTTGAGCAGCTGGTACCATATCAGGTTCTCACTTTCTCCCTGATGGCCTAAAGCTCCGACATGTACGAGAGGCAGCAGCAGAGAGCAAAGCTGATTATCTTTATGTAATTTGCCTGAAAAGTTCCTTTAAGGTGGGGTTAGGAGCAGAGTAAGACTGTGATGATTCTCCTCCAGAGCTGGAACCGGGCACACAGAATTCAACACAACAGGCCTGCCGCAGCAGCACAGATCATCAAGAAGTCAGCAAAGCTAAAAAAAAGCAGCACTGAAAAGAAATCAAGAAAGACGATGCCAAAATTGGGGCTTTTCTAGCTCTCCAGGGTCACAAATATACATTCAAAACATTTTATTTGTCATTAGAGCCATATGTATATAAGAGCACAGCACCTGACACTTACATAGTCTTTGGAGAGGCTAAGAATGAGTATCTTTCTCAACAAGCCAGACAACAAGCAGCTGACAAATAATTCACTCTACCAGCATCAAACATTCAGGAAATATACAGACTCCCACTGTACAGAAGTACAGACGAATAAGAAGAGGTTGACAAGACTAGGACGAAGGTGGTGCGCGCTTTGAAGAACAACAGCAACGACATAGTAAATAGCATCCAGGAGTTGACGTTGTGAGGGTCACTAGAACAGAACCTTTTGTCTTGTTTTTGCTTTGGTGCTGCTGGAATTAAAGATTTATATATTTTTTAAATTTGTTGCTCATTGGTGAAAAAAAAGAAGTACTTCAATTGAATGTGTTGAGTTTGTAATTATAACCTATGTTTCTTCATGTATACCTGTATTTTTTGCATATAGAACATTTGACTGCATTGCACACTGTGTATAACTGTTTTCGGCATATGAATTTAAACAGATGCTGTGTCAGAGACAGAGCTGAGCAGGGGGAAGGGGCCAGAATATGTCTATTCACAAAGCTTTCAAGTACCAATGTGTCTGAAGACACACAAATCACCAGCCCATTCCAGTTGGAAGATTCTGTTCTGTGCCTGTCATTTCCTGGTGTAAAAGCATAACTGTGTTTAGAAAACAACCAAAACCACACCAAATCGAAAATGATTCTGGATCAGGACTTAGCTGTTCCTAGTCTTATTTGCCAGATTTTTAATTTTATACTGTGTCAATTTTTTTCTGTTGCTTAGAGGTCTGGACTGCAGACAGGTCAGTTCAGTATCCAGACTTTTCTGTGGAACCACGGAGATGCAGTGGTTAAACATTGTCTTGCTGAAATATTCAAGACCTACCCTGAAACATTATCTGTAGAGGAGCATATGTTGTTCTAGAACCGCTATATTCTGCTTAGCGTTGATAGTGAGTTTCAATTGTGTAACCTGTCCAACCAATAGGTACTAATGCAATTTCATACCATCAGAGATGCAGGTATGTAACTGGATTAAGCACTGTCTTGGTGAAATATTCAAGGCCTTTCCTGAAATAAACATTGTCTGTACGGAAGCATATAGTGTTCGTAAATCTAGGTATACTGTGCTTAGCATTGATAGTGAGTTTCAAGTGTGCAATCTGTTCATGCAAAAACTACTAATGCAACTTCATACCATCAGAGATGCAGCCTTTTAAAGAATGTGCTTAAAACAAGAAATATCATTCCTTTCATCATGAGCCAGCAAGACATGGAGTTTATTGATCCTACATATCTCTCAATCCTCAGTCTGCCAATGTTTATTCACTTTAAAGTGGACCAACACCGAGAGGTGATCGACCCGGAAATCTATAAGATTCCCGGGCCGATCACCTCCCACCCCGCGGGACATCCGAGATCGGGATGTCCCGCGGGGTGAAACCCCCCCAGACACCCCAAATCGCTTACCTGATCTTCGGCGGCGGCCGGCCGCCGCCGCCCCCCTCGCGCTCCTGTAGGCGTGCACGCGCCCGCGCCGGCCGTCTGTGAATGGCCGGCGGGGGCGCGCGCGCGCCGAAAGTGACGCGAGGGAGGCGGCGGCAGCCGCTTGGACGTTCCTGATCCCTGCCTGGACGTTGGCGGGGATTGGACCGTCCAGTCACGTGGGAGCGGGGACAGGTAAGATTTTGGGGCTTTCTGGGGGGTTTCACACAGTGGGGCACCCCCGATCGGGGTTCCCCGCCGAAGTGGACCAAAACCCAGGATAGTCAAAATCCTGGGTGTTGGTCCACTTTAAGGTGAGGGCTTGATATTTATAGAGAAGCAATAGTATTATAAATAGTGAATGCGCTCCCCGGTCTCTGTGTTAACTATCACAAAACGTATAAAGCTGATGTTTGGCGTTGGATGCTGCTGCTCAGGTCTATGTTGATCAGTTCACCCAAGTTCTTCTTTGGGTCTGTTGTCTTCAGATGCTATAGTTTAATGTGTGGCTGATGTTGGAGATACAACAGTGTGCATTTCATTTTGTATTGCATATAGTGCTGAATGCATACACAAAGGAGGTAATAAAGAGGTAACTCACCACCTACCCCCAAAAAACTATATAGTGCTGGAGAGACTACAGTTTCTTTAGAGGACAGTAGATGGTGCTGTTTCTTCCATGTATTTGCTCGGTACTCCTTGTATTGCAGAGTAATTTTTGTATGTAATCCTACATGTTGAGATGATAAGGCTCCCTCCCCACGTGTTCCAGTAAAGCAGGTAAAAGCATTTATCATTATTACTTTGTATCTGCCCGCATTTGTAGATGAGGTTCCTCTTTAATAAGTCCCAATCCTTTTGAGTTTTAATAACTCTTTGTCTTTAAATAATGTCACTATTTTTTTATTTGATAGAAAATTAACAATCAATGCTCAATAATTAACAATCTGTAAATTGTGATACTTTGGAGTATGACACTGGGCACTCATCCACAATCCACAAGTTAGACATTTTATGTCAGTTAGAAAAGATCCTCCATGACAAAAAATTAGCCAAAACCCAACACTGTAAAAACCCATGTAGCTGTTTGGTCTGACTCAACACAGGCTGTACATTTCCTCCCTGCACATGGCACAACATTTCTACATTTCCAGCAGGAGAAGGTAAAATATACAGTAAATTCCATTTTTCGCAGCATCTGAGGACTTTCTCGGTTGGAAGCAGAGTCTGCTGTAACCTAATTAATTGGCTATAATATAGCATTTTTACTATGGCTAGTCAATATGGATTATGCTATATAAATGGTTTATGTAAAGACCTTCAGTGATGGAAGAAGCCATATTTTTCTTAAGCACAGCTCATCACTTGGGTAATCAACTTGACACTTCGGAAAGAACCGGGTCAATATTAATGGGAAAATGTCTGCACATCACGGGAGGGACTTTATTATGAAACTATCTGGAAGAGAAACAGAAAAAATGGACTTGATTTGATGTATATACTAAAGGATGCCTTTAAAAAAGAAGTGAGGAAACAAACTGCTTAATGTACAAATGTGCAGTTTATGTAATATTTTTATTGATAGTTTATTTTGCCAAGTACAGCCAGAGCAGTGAGCTTTGACTGAGCAAACAGGGTTCCATGCTTCTGTATTCAGTTCAAGCTGACCAGCAGTGAGCTATACATCTTTATACTCTATCTTTCAGCCAGGGCACCAGTGTCCTGTGATGCATGTGTTCTTGAGCAACACTACCCTCATGCAGGAGTACAAACAAGGTCCAAGTACTGTACATTTCTTGGACCTACCTACTTAATTTGAAGCTTGTCCAGGGTCCTAGCACCCCTTTCCAGCAGTATCTCTGAGCATCACAGCAGTTGCTCCAGCTGACTCTTTACAGTCCTATACAAAAGTGCATGTGCCGGGGCTTCTGAGCTCACTCCACAGGTCCAAGTGATGGTTGCATGGCCTACCTTTGGTTCAAGGCTTTCCTTTAGTGTTCGATGTCGTCTCCTCAATCTCACTGCTGGTCCCTCTCCTGCAGTCTCCTTCTCCTGAAGTCTTTACAGGCTCCACTGCCACAGCAAACCAACTGGTTCTAGCTGGTACTGTCATAGAACCAGGACTGTTCCTTGTTCCCCAGCAGTGGGTGGCAAGGTTTCCTGTGTGCTCGCATTTTTGCACTAGGGCCAGTAAGTGCGCGATTATGCGCATGTATTTGTGAACTGTGTAATTCAGTGGACCCATGCGCATGTGCAATTATGCGTGCATGCGCATTGCAAGCGTGCGAAAATGCACTCACTTTTGCGCATACGCAGGGACCTTTAAATACTGGCAAGCCCTTAGCTTCATTGCCAGTTGATAATTTCTCCTGCCTGTTCCTGAGTTCCAGTCTTCTATTCCTGTGTACTGACCCGGCTTGATCCTGACTACGCTTCTGCTCTCCTTATGACCTCGGCCTGTTTACGACTTTGATCCTGTTCTGGCTGCCCTCGACCTCGGCTTGTTATGACTTCGATCCTGTTCTGCCTGCCCTCGACTCGGCCTTTTTACGACTTTGATCCTGTTCAGCCAGCCGCGACTTCAGCTGGTTCCACGTTTCCAGTCCAGATCTGGTCTATCTCCTATCCAGAACTTGGCAATACCCACTCCTAGGTTGCCTGACCTGCCCAGCCTATCCCCACCTTTAGAGTTTCTAACGAAAACCAGGTTGGTGGGGGAGTGCGCATGCGCGCGAGGCCGAGATGGACGCGGTGTAACTTGGCTCCGTGCCCGACGGTGACGGAGGGGGTGATCGGAGGCCAAGACACAGGCACACACTGACCTGGAGAGGTCCCGCGGTCGGTGGCGGGGCGAGTCGGCGGCGGGGAGTCGTCCAGGAGAAGCGCTGGGCCCGTGGCGGCGGCGGTGATTACAGCAACAGCTGAGACAGCAAAATGGCGGCCAAGCGCAGCACAGCAGGCTTCGAGAGCTCTAAGCCTGAATGCAGGCTCTGAATGCAGAGGAGGCGGAGAGCGGAGCTGAGGAGAGCCAGGAAAGTGCCCAGCCAAACGGTCAGTCATCTTTATCTAAGCTCTGAGTCTGAGAGGTGAATGTTAGAGGGAGAAGAGCGCAGCATGACTCACTTCATGATACATAGAAGCATGTATTAGAGCTGCGTCAGAGCCCTCTCATATACAAAGAGGAGTGGGAACTGTGTGAAATCCAGAGAGTGCCTGCAGTGAACGTGTCCCTTTCCCTGGCTAAGATAGTAGCCTGAACTGCATATTTGATTCATAGATATTCTGCCCAAGCCCCATAATGACAGAAGAAATGTCAGTAGCAGACTTGGAAGAGATAGCCCAGTCAGAAGCCTCCTTTCTGCTGAATAAAAGCATGGGGTACAGCCAGGAACATCCAGGAAGCCAAACTCCATCAAATGAATCACTCATATAGCAGTTTGAAGGGCTGTTGCAAAAAGCCTTACAGTCAAACACAAATATCATTAAAGAGCACCTGTCTAAGGAATTAGACAAAATTACCTCTGGCTTAAATATCTTAGAAAACAAAGTGAGTGGAGTAATTGTCTCACAAGAAATATTAGAGTCTGAAATATTACAACTCAAAAAAGATAATGTCATGCTCTCTGCAAAGATTGAGGACATTGAAAATCGTGATAGGCGATCAAATCTACGTTTCAGAGGTATCCCAGAAAATCTTGAAGATCTAAACTCGGTCATCCATACAATATGCCAAGAGCTGATCCCAGGCACTCCAACAGAGCGATTAGCAATGGATAGGGTGCACAGATCCCTTGGTCCCCGTACCGCACAATCTGATCCCCCCAGAGACGTGATTGTCAAATTCCATTATTATCAGACGAAATAAATGATCCAAAAAAAGGCATGGGAAAAAAATATATTAATATTTCAAGGTCATAAATATCAGATATACTCAGACCTATCAGCGTCTACAATGGCCAGAAGAAGAGAGCTCAAACCGTTATTGATGCAGTTACAAGAAAATCAAATCAGATACAGATGGGGCTTTCCCTTTCGCATCTCATTCAACATCAAAGATAAAGCTTATTCTGACACCAACTATGAGGAACTATATATATATGAGGAACAGTTTCACCTAACGACTGCTGGCCTCATCAGGCCTAATCAAGCTAAAACATCCAGAAATATTGAAGAATCCCCAATTCCTCAAAGATCAGGGAAAAGATCAAGAAGGGGGACAAGACACCAAGGCTGCAGCACTTCTCTTGAGTTTCAAGATACTTGACAAGCTACCCCAAACAGCCAACTTTTCTTCTCGACATCCAGAGACTAAACTACCAGAGAACTACTTTAATTAGTAAACCCATTTGAACGGACCATGCTAAATGGTAGTTTAAGCCTCAATACTAACCGCCCTCTACTGACCCGGCGGCTTGTTGAAAATAAATATGTGACCAATCCTCATGGGTTATGAGGATAATCTATAAGCTATTATATTAAAGTTTACTATAGCCTAACAAGACGAAACAGGACAGGAAAGGTGAACATGTATTGTTGACCCCCTCTCTCCTGCATCGCCATCCAAGGTTAGTGTGGAACAGCAGGTATTACTTAATTACTATGATTCTTGAATATAGCCTATTGCATTGCTTAAAACACAGCTTAGAGGAATTCAAGGCAAGCCCGAACCGTTGGCTCTTATTCTAAGTTACTTTGAAGTAGAAAAATTACTTTACTATTAATGTCTATTGCAACTTAACATGGCGGGACAGGATAAGATGAGTGCACATATATTGTTCACATCCTCTCCTGTATCGCCATCCAAGGTTAGTGTGGAGTAGCAGGTAATATTTAATTCCTGTGACTCAGGACTGAAGCCCATTGTCTTGCTTAACACACAGCTTTGAGTAATTTAAGGTGGGCTCGAGCCGTTAGCTCTTATTCTTAGTTACTTTGAAATAGAGAGACTACTTTAATGTTACCTCGTTTGGTTTAAAGTTTATTCATGAATGTTTTCGTTTTGAAACCCCCTCCACCCGTCAGCAGGGTCATGATCGTACTCCAGTCTTGTAGACCACATCTTTGTTCCTTTTTTTTTTTTTTTCTCTTTCCCTCCCCCTAGTCCCCTCTTTCTCCCTTTCCGCCCTTCTTCTTACTATTCTCTTCTCAGTTCTCAACATCTTCTGCAGCTTACTCAGAACGCCTCTTAACCCGACTCTGGGCTGAAAATCATTCAGAAAACTTAGGCTACTATTAGGTTAGTAATTGATATGACGGTCATCTGTTCTCTTAATGTGCAGGGATTTAATTCCCCGCACAAGAGAAGTACAGCTTTTCGTCATTTTAAAAGTCTTCATCCTGATATCATATGCCTTCAGGAAACTCATTTTTCCCAATCTTCCAAACCAAACTTCCTGAACACCAATTATCCTCAGGTATATATGTCGAATGCCGAGACAAAACAAAGAGGGGTTTTGATTTGCTTCAAGAGGGGCGCTCAATTCCAATGCCAGAAAGAATTTAGGGATAAGGAAGGAAGATTTTTAATTCTGGTAGGATATATCCAAGATGTTGAAATCACAATCACAACTTATTATACCCCAAATGTAAATCAAGTGGCCTTTTTGTCAGGATTCTTAAAAGACGTAGATGAAGTGGCTAAGGGCACGGTGATCATCTGTGGAGATTCCAATTTGACTCTTAATCCCTACTTAGATAGACAGTCTCCACATTCGTCCATTGTTTCAACCCATTCATCAGCGGCCTCCAAGTTGTTCAGACAGCTTATAGATAAGTTCGCCCTGGTAGACTGCTGGAGGAAGAAACATCCAGGGGTACAGAATTTCACACACTTCTCCCATCCACACACTCTGTACACTAGGATTGATCATATTTTTATGCCCCAAAGAGCAATCCCTACGATTCAAAAAATCTGGATTTTTCCTGTTTCATGGTCGGACCATGCAGGGCTGCTCTTAAATTTAAATACACTACTTAGCAAACCCCCTAGTTACACATGGTCCCTTAACCCGACGTTACTAGCAGACCCTACAATAAAAGATACTATAGCTAAAGATCTAGCTGAATATTTTACCCTAAATGAGACTGAAGAGGTATTGGCCACGACATGCTGGGAGGCCCACAAACCCAAAATTAGGGGTAGATTCATCCAGTTAGCCTCTAAGAAAAAAAGAGAAAGAAATGAGCGTATCTCGGCCTTAGAAGATGAATATCAAACTTTATCAGCTAAAGCCAAATCTTCCTCATCACCACAAGTCCGCTCTAACCTTCAGAGAGTGACTCAGGAATTGAATCTAGCACTGGCGGGGAAAGCTGAGTCTGAGATGGTTAAAACACAAATACTACTGTAAGGCAAACAAACCAGACTCTCTATTGGCGAGAAAGCTTAGATCCCCAGACCAAGCCTATAAGCCAATCAGACTTAAAAACGAAAGAGGTATCCCCACCAGTAACCCACGCAAAATTACGGAGATTTTTTGCACCCAACTTCGGAAACTATATGCAAATCCCCACCCACCTAATCCGAAAGATATTTCGGACTTTCTAGATTCAACATCTCTATTCTGCCCTATTCTGCCCAACCAGTTAGTAGAAATGCTCGAAGAAGATTTTGGACCTTCGGAAGTTGAGCAGACGATCAGAACCCTAAAACTTAACAAGAGACCGGGACCAGATGGATTCTCGGCAATCTATTTTAAGACCTATGTTGCAATCCTAGCTCCAAAATTAGCAGCTCTATTTAATGATTTAAGACGAGGAAACCAATTTTCAAAAGAATCTTTGTTAGCTTCTATAAGTATGTTGCCTAAACCGGATTCGGATCACTCCATATGGTCTAATTACAGACCTATATCATTAATAAACTTAGATGTCAAATTATTTACAAAGATTTTGGCAGACCGGCTACTAAAATATCTACCCCAAATAATCAACAGAGATCAGACTGGCTTCATCCCAGGGCGTCAGGCAGGAGATAACATCCGACGGGCAGTAAACCTGGTGCATCAAGCTAGAGAGAAGGGGATTCAAGGAATGCTTCTTTAGCTTGATATTAAAAATGCGTTTGATTCTATATCATGGGAATATCTTTTCGCAGTATTAGACAGAAGGGGATTTGGGCCAAAATTTATTGACATGATTAAAAAAGTCTACAATGGTCCGACAGCATTTGTTAAATATTGTGGATTCCGATCAGACTATCTCCCCTTGGCAAGAGGAACTAGACAAGGCTGCCCTTTGTCCCTCCTCCTATTCGCCCTGGCGATGGAGCCACTCGCTCAAATCATTAGAGATTCCCAGGATATCTCAGGTATAGATGTACGGGGTACGCAGCACAAGATAAGTCTTTTTGCCGATGATGTACTCCTTTTGGTCACTGACC
Organism: Gastrophryne carolinensis; assembly: GCA_027917425.1. Lineage (NCBI taxonomy): Eukaryota > Metazoa > Chordata > Amphibia > Anura > Microhylidae > Gastrophryne > Gastrophryne carolinensis. Next base: position 41,790,488 of record CM051234.1, read on the forward strand.
CGCTAATATCTTTACCCAATATAATGAAACTATTAACCGATTTCGATAAAGTCTCAGGTTTGCAAGTAAATACTTCTAAATCCAGTGCTATGAATATAAACATCCCACAGGATATCTGGTCTCGCCTTCAAGCAGCTTACGATTTCCGCTGGGAAAAAGACAGAGTGAAATACTTGGGAATAAACTTGACGAACTCCTATGATACCCTTTTTAACGCCAATTACATCCCATTACGTCAAAAGCTTCTGGGTCTACTAAAATCTTGGAAGTCATTCGGTTTATCCTGGTTGGGCAGAATAGCAGCAGTAAAGATGAACATCTTGCCTAAATTTCTATACATAACTAGGTACCTTCCAATTAAAATACCGGCACCATATCTGAAGAGCCTACAAAATAAAATTTTTGAATTCATTTGGACAAATAAGAAATCTAGAGTTAATAAAGAAACAATGCTACTGCCAAAATCCAAGGGAGGTCTGGGAGTACCTCACCTGACCAAATACTACCAAGCAGCACAGGTATCACAATTAGCTTCTTATTATCTAAAGTCAGATGTACCATCGTGGGTTCAAATAGAGGCTGCCATATGCCACCCGATTGAAGTCGAAAATTTACTGTGGTTACCCGCAAGTTCTAAAAATTCTGTGGTGAACCCAATCCTGTCTTTCTCCCTCCATTTATGGGACGGACTTAAATTTACAAAAGGCCTGGCTTTCCCATATCTGCCAATGATGCTTCTTTGGGGCAACCCAATGTTTACTCCAGCATTTACAAATCCGGGGAGATTTACCAAATGGAGAGAGGCAGGAATCCGGTATGTTTCAGATTGTTTACAGGGACCAAGTATAACATCCTTTCCTCGGCTACAAGAAAAATATGGCCTCTCAGGGAGAGAGATATTTAGCTATTTACAAATTTCTCATTTTGTATCATCATTAACCCGAAGCAAGGGCAATATAGATCAGCCTCAAATATTCGAAGTCAGGTGTAAACAAGATCCCAGAGCTAGGGGCTCGATATCTGAGGTTTATGAGCAGCTCTGTAAGACGCTTGGGAACTCTAGAAGTACGCTTATACGTCGGTGGGAAAGAGATTTAGACATACAACACTCTGAAGTTGAATGGCAGAAAAGTTGGGTGGCCTCCTTTGGTAGAGCGGCATCAGTGAACTCGATCGAGATCAACGTTAAAGTTTTCTTAAGATGGCACTTAGTCCCAGACCGGCTCTGTCACACCACTGGAGATGAAGGTAAACTTTGCTTTCGGGGATGTGGTGCAGTAGGAACACAATCCCACATCTGGTGGGACTGCCATTTAGTAAAAATATTCTGGCACAAGATTTTTGAAGTTCTTAGCAATGTTTTAGATATCACCTTAGCACCAGACCCCTGGATTGCATTGTTAAATGGTCCAGTAGTTGGTACAACCAGAAATAATAAGAACCTTATCTACCACCTTTTAACGGGGGCTAAATTAGTAATTGCCAGGTCCTGGAAATCCCCCGAACTTAGTTTTAAGGAATTCCAGATCTCGATCTCTAATATTATGGCTATGGAGAAAATGACTGCATTACATAATGGCACTATGGAAAGATTTAGGGACACATGGGAACCCTGTACCCAGAAATATCTACCTACAGATTTTTACACTGGCCTATTAGAGATATAACCTTGCGATGCGGACGATCTTCACATGAAAATACTCTCACCCTTTATAGGGAATTAGGTGAGCTCCTTTCTTCCCTGATTAAGGCGTCCTCTCTAATAGTCTGTGATAATCCTACCGCATTCCCCAGGGTTATATCTCCTCTTCTTCTCTTCTCTATCTCCCTCATCTTAACCCCTCTCCTTCTCTTCCTCCCCTTCTCCTCCCCCCCCCTTTTTTTTGTTATTTTGTTGTTTTATTTTATTTTTCATACATATTATCATTATCCGATTATTTGATTTGATTTAATTTTATTTTATTCATTACACAGCATGTAAGTGATAAAACGTAGTCAAAAATTGCTTGTATTATAATGAAACAGTTGTGATGTTGGTTAGCAGACCTGAATACTGTATATTACAATCTCCTTTTTCATTAGGAAAATAATTTCTATGATTGTATAACAAAATTGCTATATATCTTTTTATTTTCCAATAAAAATCATTGAACAAGAAAACCAGGTTGGTTCTTAGATTCCAGGCTTCCCGGTCGAGAGGTGAGCCGGTTCTTAGTCTTCCCATTTTAAAAGGCCTTTTTAAACCGTTCCAAATAAACACAACATAGTCTCATGTGTATGGTTACATTAACTTCAGCTTTTGCCGATTAGATTGCATGTCTCTGTATGTGAAGAATTTTCTAGACTAGACACATGTCCGGACACACATCTGGTTACTTAACTATTTCCATATCTAACTCTAGTAGTACTTTGAGTGTTCCCATTAGCCTATTACATCTACCCATGGCACCTAAACCTCCTTAGCAAAGTATTACCTTTTTAGCTATCTGTCTCCCGAATGCCTCTTCTAAAACTAGAGGTCCCCATATTAGTTCATTCAGATCTGTTACCTGAATTGCAAACATTACAAATCAAAGACCAAAACACACAACCTGAATTTTCCATCTCTATAGACTTTAAGAGTATTGGGGTTCAGGGGCTCAGCTGCAATATTCCAAAATAATTCAGAATGGGTGCAGTTGCTGCAAGTGTTTGCAGTTGTTATGGGATCTCTTGGTAGATGAGAGATCCTTTATAAGGTTTCTTTTCCAGATCTCTGTAGACCGAGTTACTGGCACAGATTTGCTGGGTAGAGAGTAGATCTAACTTAAAATTGATGTTCAGTCTACCTATAACCCCACTCTCCCCTGGCAATTAACCCTTTGAGTGCTGGCCTACCGAGATTTTTTGTCACAATCTGTTGCCAGACGACTTTTCACGTTTTTGCGCTACACGTGTGCAACCTTGATTTTTGAAGGGATTTCCAGGGATTTCGATGAAAATTATATATTGTTTTTTTCAGCAGAGTCTGGGCTTCAACATGAAATGTCTTGTTTGGCCTTTTTTAGTGTATTCTCAATACTTTTGGGTGAAATATGTGCAAAAAAATGAAAAAAACCTATTTTTTACAATTTGTAGTGTTTTTTTTGTAATAAAAAATTTAAGTTTGTTAATAAAATATTATTGCGTGTGAAAGCCCTATTTCTCCCGGCTACAATGGTACCACATATGTATAGGTATACCCCCTTTCCTGAAACAGCAGTTTAGGAGATTCCAGATAGGATACAACTATGCAATATGATTGCATAGTTGTAAGGGGTTAATAAAAAAAAAAAAAAAATGACATAGGGTTCCCCCTCCCAGGGGGGAGGACCTCATTTCTTTTTTGGAATTCTAAGGGTTAAAAACCCTTAAAATCCCCCCAAAAAATGACATAGGGTCCCCCTTACCCAGCATTACTGACCCGGACCAGCTATGGGGACTTGTAGAACAGGGCGCAGGGGCCAGCGTCGGTGGCCCCTGGCCCTGCAGGCTACTAGCCCACATAGCCACGTGGCCCGGGCCCTTCTGCCCCCCCCTGGCCGTTGGGGAGGCAGGTAATGGGGGGCTGGGGGTTATGGCAAGTCACCCGCTTGCCGCAGGTGACCTGCCATACCCAGAGCCTTGTGAACTGGTATAAGGGGTCTCATGGACCCCTTACCAGTTCACAAAGGGTTAAGTTAAAAAAAAGACACCAGACAAGTTCTTTATTATTCTATTTTCACTTATACTTACCTCCCATCCAGTGTCCCACGCTGCTGCAGATGACAGTTGTCGGTAGTGATCAGAGCAGGGAGGGTGGCAGGCAGGGAGATCAGAGCCACCCTGCCTGCAACCCTCCCTGCTCCGATCGCTGCTGACAACTGACAGATCGGAGCCCGGGTGCCAGTAACCCGTGGAGCGGGATGATGTCATCAGGTGGGCGGAGTTAGGGGACGGGGCTAGGGGCGGGGACAGCACCGGCCGAAGAGGATGGTGATGGCCCGTTTCTGGGCCCTCACAAGCAGCGTGGAAAGCCCAGGGGGGGTCGGAGCCCCCATCCCTGGTGAAGAGAAGACCCGGGGAGAGCCATCGAGCTGCCAGATGAGTAAATGTCATTTACTGTTTTTTTTTTTTTCAGATGTCGGCGCCGACGGGGGGGGCTATTCCGGGCCCCCTCCTGAAGATCAGAGGCCTGGGGGCGGAAAGCTAACAGCTAACATTCTTGTACAGAATCGCTGCCCCTTTCAAACGAGGGGTAAGGTAAGTCTGTATGTTTTTTACTTTTTGTTTTATGGGCCTCTAAAGTCAGCTACGTGACTCTCACGTAGCTGGCACTTAACGGTTGGAGAGGCAGCTACGTGAGAGTCACGTAGCTGGCACTAGAAGGGTTAAGTATGGGGGTTACAACAGAAAATAATTCCATACCTCTCCTGGGATGCTGCGTCAGCAGCGCTCCTACAGCAGACATTCACACAGTGTACATAGAGGCTGCTCTGTGCACGCATTCGCCTGCCCATTAAAGGTGGGCAGATCACAGAGTAGAAAGTGCTGGATCCCAGGCAAGATAAGGAGTGCTTTTTGTTATAACATCCATGCCCTGCCTCGGAACGGGGGGGGCAGGGAGGTTGAAGGTAGAGTAGACTTCTACTTTAATAAGTGGATATATAGTAACATAGTAACATAGTATGTAAGGCTGAATAAAGACTTTAGTCCATCCAGTTCAGCCTGTTTAACTCCTTCCAGTGGTCTAGTAGCCATAGCTGGAAATGTTATTACATGCCAGGCATCAAGGCCACTTTTGAACGTTTTTACTGTATCCATCATTACTACCTCCTCTGGCAGCGAGTTCCATAGTCTCACTGCTCTTACAGAGAAGAATCCCCTCCTATGTCGGTGGAGAAAGCACCTTTCCTCTAACCTTAGTGGATGCCCTTGGGTTATGGTTACACTCCGGGGTATAAATAGATTGTGGGACAGATTCTTGTATTGACCCCGAATATATTTATACATAGTTATTAGATCACCCCTCAATCGTCTTTTTTCTAGACTAAATAAGCCTAACTTGGACAATCTTTCCGGGTACTCTAGCCCCCGCACTTTTATTAACTTTGTTGCCCTTCTTTGAACGCGCTCCAGTTCTGATATGTCCTTCTTAAGCACAGGTGCCCAGAACTGTACACAGTATTCCATATGGGGTCTGACTAGTGACTTGTACAGGGGTAAAATGATGCTCTGGTCATGAGCACCTATGCCCCTCCTGATGCACCCCATGATCCTATTTGCCTTGGCAGCAGCTGCCTGGCATTGATTACTACAGTTGAGCTTATTGTCAACTAAAACCCCTAGGTCCTTTTGCATTGTTGTTTTACCAAGTGTTTCTTTATTTAGTGTGTAGTCATGACACAGATTTCTCCTTCCCATGTGCATAACCTTACATTTATCTGTGTTAAACTTCATTTGCCATTTAACTGTCCATGCTTCCAATTTATCTAAATCTGTTTGTAGCTGCCTGCTGTTCTCTTTTGTTTTAATTACTTTACTCAGCTTAGTATCATCTGCAAAGATTGATACTTTACTGTTTAATCCATACCCAATGTCATTTATATATATATATTGAAGAGAATTGGTCCCAGAACTGACCCTTGTGGTACTCCACTAGTAACAGTGACCCAATCTGAGTGTGTACCATTGATAACCACCCTCTGCTTCCGATCATTAAGCCAATTTCCCACCCATCTGCATACGTTTTCCCCCAGTCCAAGCATTCTCATCTTTTGTACCAGCCTTTTATGTGGCACAGTATCAAATGCTTTAGAAAAGTCAAGATATATGATATCCAATGACTCCCCCTGATCCAATCTTGAACTTACCTCCTCATAAAAGCTGATTAGGTTTGTCTGGCAGGAGCGATTCCTCATAAATCCATGCTGATATGGAGTAATAAGGTCATTTTCCCCAAGGTGCTCCAGGATAGTATCCCTTAAGAAACCTTCAAACAGCTTGCCCACCACAGATGTTAAGCTTACCGGTCTGTAGTTCCCAGGTTCCCCCCTAGATCCCTTTTTGAATATTGGCACCACATTTGCCAAGCGCCAATCCATCAGAACAGACCCTGCAGTTATGGAATCCACAAATATTAGAAATAACGGCTTGTCTATTACTGTACATAACTCCCTTAAAACACGAGGATGTATGTCATCTGGTCCCGGTGATTTATTGATTTTTATCTGCTTGAGACGGTGCTGGACTTCTTCCTTGGTTAGACCAGTGACATTTAATGGAGGGTTTTGGTTATTCCCCTGCATTTCACTCGGCATGTCAAATTCTTTTGTTAATATAGAAGCAAAGAAGTTGTTAAGCAAATTAGCTTTCTCCTCATTTCCCTCTATAGGGGTCCCCTCCTTGCTTTTCAGGGGGCCCACACCCTCAGGTTTGTACCTTTTATGGTTTATGTAGCTAAAGATTAATTTGGGGTTAGTTTTACTCTCTTTCGCGACCAGTCTTTCTGTCTCCAGCTTAGCTGCCCTTATCTGTTGTTTACATTGTTTCTTTTCTTCTTTATATTTTTTTAACGCGTCCCTTCCTGCTTTAAATGTTTAAATGCCTTTTTTTTGTTGTTTATTGCCCCCTTAACCTTCTTATTTAGCCACATCGGTTTACATGTGTGTCTAATAGTTTTATTCCTGTAAGGTATATATCTGTCACAATGAAAATTAAGTATTCCTTTAAAAGTATCCCATTTAGCGTCCATGCTTTTGTTTTTAAGGGCATTTTCCCAGTCAATGCAGTGTAGGGCATCTCTAAGTTGGTCAAACTTTGCCTTTTTGAAGTCCCGCGTTTTTGTGGCTCCTTGATAAGGCACCCTAGTGACTGCTAATTGGAAATTAATGATATTATGATCACTGCTTCCAAGGTGTCCCCCAACCTGTACCTTTATTACTTTGTCTGGTACATTGGTTAGTATTAGGTCCAATATGGCTTTCCCCCTTGTTGGAGCTTGTACTTGTTGGGAAAGGTAGCCATCTTTTGTTTTAGATAAAAAAAACACATGTTTCAGCATCCCAGTCTATTGGGTTGATTCAAAGAAACATGTAACAGCTTGGATTTGGGTCACGATCATCCTATTTTTCACGTCCGCTCGTGCGTTCGTATGAACTTGCGAGTGATTCAATAAGCAAATACGTTTCTATCCTAAAATATACGTCCGTTCGTATGGCAGTTCGGGAATCAGACCTATGTCAGTTTCCATCCTGAATTTTCCGTTTCATTTCTCAGGTTGCAACATTGGTTTTGCCCTTTTTCCTTTTTTGTCTGGACGTAAATCCTTCTGATCTTGCGGCTCCGCACTACAAACTTACCTCATTAAAGTGCATTCTAAATATTTGGTCTTTTATTTTTCTTTATTTCATTCATTTTGTAGTAACCAACCATTAATGAATGCATTTGCATAAGTAAATCTTACTTTGTTTAATTTTTACTTAACTTGCATTTTTTACTTGTGGATTTAATTTTAATATTTATGCTTCAAATGGTACAACTTTAAATTTTTAGTGTGGTTACCCACACCCTCTACATACAGATTGCTCACAAATATTAAAAAACACCCAGCAACTTCTGCATGTTATGAGCCTAGAAACAGCCAAGATGGCGGCTCAGGTATTCTCAGGCAGCCTGCAAACAGAAAGGGCCTTGTGACTGTGTTGCTCTGGATTCTTTGATTTCTGACCTTTCCATGCCCCCAGCTCTGCTGTGTCTGTGCAAAATACAGCAGTAACCCACATCCTGCACTTTATCCCGCTCTCCTCTCCTCAGTAAGTGTGATGCATCTGACCAAAGATGTGCTTAAATAATTAAACAAAGCAAAGGTAAACAACTACACCAATAAATGCAATCTAAAAATATTATTCTAGTACCTCAATTTTAAAATAAATAGGACATAAGTTTCTTTAATTAACGCAAATATATTGCCAAATAAAGGTTTACATGCAAAGGACTAATTAAGGTCCACATTAAAATGCTTTTATAAGGCATACATGAATCAGGTATGCATTGCCATACAATTTATGGCCTCGGCCATGCTGATACATGCAGTTCATTGGAGCACAAGACGCGCAGACTCCTCCACTTAGCCAAAAAACCTGTTCACGAACAGCAATCCGGCTGCTAACAGGTGTCGGCTGTGGCTTTCTTTTAAAACGCGTTTAGAGGTTTCTCTGAATCACACCTAAACACATCCAATTAACCTAAGTTTTACGTTTTGATCGTAAGTTTTAGGATTTGATCCTAAGTTTTACGTTTTGATCCTAAAATTTAGGAACGAACTTCCGCTGATCGTAAGAGCATATACGCATTCGTACGTAGGCTCGTGCGAGTCGGAAATGGCCAAAAAAACAGGAAAAAATGACTAACACCCACCCAAACTTACGATTCTCGATACGAAATCAATTAACTTTTGCTCTTTGAATCGAGGGGTATATCTGGGTAGTTAAAGTCCCCCATAATCACTACCTCATTTAGTTTAGCGGCTATATCTATTTGCCTTAGCATAATATTTTCTATGGATTCGGATATATCTGGAGGTTTATAGCAAACCCCCATCAGTATTTTATTTTTGTTTCTCCCTCCACGTATTTCTACCCATACAGACTCCACATGGTCCCCTCACATATATCCTCCCGCATAGCAGGCTGTAGAGAGGATTTTACAATTAAGCAGACTCCACCCCCTTTGCGTTTGTTACGGTCCCTCCTAAACACACAGTATCCCTGTAAATTTACTGCCCAGTCATAGCTTTCATCCAGCCAGGTCTCTGTTACCCCCCACTATGTCATATTGCTCTTCTGTTATTATCAATTCTAGTTCATCCATTTTATTTGTCAAGCTTCTAGCATTTGTATGCATGCATTTCAAATGCTTATGAAGATTTTGATAATTTTGTATATTGCACTTATTCCTGCTAGATGTGCTAACCCCTCCCCCCTCTCCACCCCCAGTTTCATGTCTACACCCACTGTCACTTTCTTTCCTAACTTCCCCTTTGTAATAGCTTTTACCCTCCCCCCCAGTGATCAGTTTAAACACTCCTCTAACCTTTTAGCCATCCTCTCCCCCAGAACAGATGCACCCTCCCCATTGAGGTGCAACCCATCCCTGCCAAAGAACCTGTAGCCCACTGTGAAGTCGGCCCAGTTCTCTAAGAACCCAAACCCCTCCTTTTTACTCCAATTTTTGAGCCACCTGTTTACATTTCTAATCTCCCACTGCCTCTCTGGTGTGGCTCTTGGTACTGGTAGTATTTCTGAGAATACTACAGTTGAGGTCCTTGCCTTAAGCTTACGACCTAAGTCCCTGAAATCATTTTTTAGGACCTTCCACCTACTTCTTCCTATGTCATTTGTGCCAATATGCACCATGACCGCTGGGTTCACGCCAGCCCCTCCCAACAATCTGTCAGCCTGCTCCGCTACATGCCGTACTATTGCCCCAGGAAGGCAACACACTGTTCGGCAATCCCAGTCTTTGTGACAGATTGCCCTGTCTGTTCCCCTAATAATAGAGTCACCCACTACCAGCACCTGTCTTGCCTGCCCTGTTCTCCCATTTCCCCTCCCTTTCTTACTGGAGCCGACAGATGTGTCTTGCTGCAGCTGTGCCATCCCTGAGCTAACATCCTCCTCATCTGCCAACCGGGCAAACTTGTTTGGAGGTGCCTGTTCAGGGCTAGCCTCCCTGTAACTTTTACCCCTACCCCCCTTCTAACTGTTATCCAGCTAGCTGCCTTATTTTCCTGCTTTTCCTCTCCCCCCATACTACCACCCTCCCCTGACCTATGGAGTGCCAGATTAAAATAACAATATGAAATCAAAGGCAGATACTTACAGCTTCAGAACTCCTGCTTTAACTCACCACTTCCAAGCAGCCACTTACAGAGTCAGCCTTCAGGACAAGCTACAAGAGTTGTGTGCTTCCTTATAACACACCTGCTTCAATTAGGCCTCAATTCGGCCTCAGCAGGAATCCAGGAGAGAGAAAGGGAAAAAAAAACTTTTTTTTTTCTTTGGTTTAAATTTGTGCCAGCATTAACACACTGATTCACAAAAATAAAACAAACACAGTTTACTATATTTTACTTACCAAATGAGCTCAGTTTCCCAAAGCTTACCACAGGAGATCCTGCTTTAACTCACCACTTCCAAGCAGCCACTTACAGAGTCAGCCTCAAGAGCAACCTCAAGAGCAAAAATATGGTGGTGCTGAGTGTCAGAAATCCATCAGAAACTGGAAGTAGGGGAATTTGTGTTTGCATTTCCTGAATAAGAGCCTATCTTATATATTTCCCCATTCTGTACACACAGATTGCCCACATTAAAAATCATCATACCTGCATCTACTGCATTTTATGAGCCTTTAAACATCCAAGATGGCGGCCCATGGAGTCCCAGGCTGCCTGCAGATAGGAAGGGTCTTCTGACTGTGCCGCTCTGCATTCTGGGATTGCTGTCCTTTTTCTGACCCCCAGCTCTGCTCTGTTTGTCTGCACAGCTATAACCTGCCCCCCTGTACCACTCCCCTCTCCTCCGCATGTGATGATTCTGAGGCAAGATGGCAGCACCCATATCCTAGAGGCCTAAACAGAGTAGCAGCCCAGTGGGGGAAAGAATAATAAGTTAGTGGCTAAAAACTTAAACAATAGGAATTTTATATGCTGGGGAATTGTTTTTTAAAAGTTTGAGCTTTTCATTAAATGATGCTGAAGGTCCGGTTTAATAAACTAGAGCAATATCTTGGCATATTTTCTAAGCTGTGATATTGTATATTCACTAGCAAACTGTCATTGCGTACTGTCACAACTGGAATCTCTGTGTATCTTCCAAAACAACCAAAAAAGCATTGGTAGTACTGGACTGAAGCCGCAATCACTAAATTTGGCGTTTCTTTATAGTGAATTAATTTACAGAGCACTGCATTCATTTACATTGTCCCAGAGACCAATAGATTCATCAAGAAGGTGTTCAATTTCTGCCCAACAAACCCCATTAAGACACATGCATAGCACATGGGAATGGACTAGGGGAGTAGTAATGCCCAAGTAGTAGTAGAGGAAGGATATTCCAGATCAGGATGCTGGATGGTGGGTGGATTCTACAACCCCAAACTTATGCAGACTGGAATCCTGCTTTCCAGTTCTGCCATTCTCCTCTTAAATTTGACCCATGCCCTAAACTGATATAATGTAGGCTGCAGTAGGCATCCTATTTGATCAACATACCCATGCTGAGTTAACCGCTGGTCCAGCCTTCTAGCAGTCAGAATTCCAGAATTGGCAGGCCTTTACATCCAGTCATGTGGCTGCAACAGTCCACTCAATGAATCGAGAAGCCTTGATCAACCACCCCCAGTCTGGCCTCCTAGCAATCAGACTTTTAAAGGTAGCAGGCTTCATAGACTTCCCAGGTCCCCTAAAAGAAAAGGCATTATGTGTATTCATGCATTTACAACAGTCCACTTAAAGCAGAAGTCCAGTCTTTATTTAACCCCTCCACCCTGTCTCTGTCCAGCACTGTCCCCTCAGCATCCCAGGTGCTGGATGCAGCCATCTTGGAGAAAATACAAAGAGCAGCAGGTCTGTTACACATCAGGATGACTGTACTGGTCATTCACTTGAGTCCAGCTGTCACTCAGGTCTACATTTGCTATTCAGTGTTCCGTCCCCTCCTCACTGGAATCATGGGAGGATTGCATTGTTCAGGTGAATTGTTTTATTTAATGCCCAAATGGGCCTAGCACAGGGGGGGCGGGAGGGATGTTCCTCCTTAAGAAATCACAAAGCCTTGATTCAAGACCCCACCACCACCACCACCACCACCTGGTCCCTTAGCAACCAGGCCTCATAGGCTTCTTGCTCCCCTTTTAAAAAAGGATTAAACAAGTAGGCACAACAATTGCTAAAAAAGGGGGTGTGCTCCTTGCACTTTGGCTATACAGATTATTGCACAAACCACCAAACACCTTAGACCAAGAAGAAGCCTTTGACCAAGGCTCTAATTCAAGGCATAGTTCCTCTTTAAAACAGATAAAAACATGAGCTCAACTTTTAAGATTGTTCAATACAAAAAGTTGGTTAATAGTAGAAAATAATACAAAACATATTTTATGACTCCAAATGTATTTACTCACAAGTAAAAAACATTTTACATAACTTGTTCATGCCATCTGTCAAAACAATAAAGCACATTATGCCCATTCCAAAGTAAATATCAGAATCCATAATGCGTTATAAAACGGAGCCTTTCTTTTACGACTGGCAAGCTCACCTCATTATTAGAGTCATTATTTTCATGAGAAAATCTACAAGCACTATAAACTAACAAATAACCGATGATGAGAGTTTCGCCTGAAGCTACCCAACCTCCCTATGATTATAAATCAGCTGTAAAATAATAATTCGCTTTTCGCGCATCTTATATATATCTGCGCTTCTAATCTGTCTCTGAATTAATACTCCAGTGCTCTTACTTTAATAACACTGATTCCGGATGCTGAAACATTTCAGAGGAATTATCAGGGTTTCTTCAGGAAATATAAATTGATTTCGAAAAAAAACAATGGCTTGGTGGGACTGTACATTTCTTTATGCAGCCATTGTTGTGTTGTACAATTACATACAGTACTGTGTAAATACTTTTGGCCCTTGTGGAAAGGTTGCGATTACTGTTATTTAAAAATGAACTTCAAGGACAAAGGGCATGAACATTAAGCATCAAAATTCTTTACAAATAATGGACATCTGTATGTTTTATGTTACTTTGTATTTTATGTTACACACATAATTATTCCTCTTCGTTTAACCCTTCTGTGCAGTGAGACAAACACATGTAGTGAGTGCACATGTGTCCAAAACAATGGGATGCCCAAAACATGGCGTCTTGGGAGCAGTTGGAGGTTTGGGTGATTTGCTCAAGAGCACTTGAGAATAATCTAACCTGTTACCTTACCCTATAGCTGATACAGCCAAGTCTACATTTTTAGAACAGAGCAAGCTGTGGTCTGCTAAAAAAAAAGAGCTGTGTCTGGGACTTGGGCTTAAAAGCATCATAGAATTGTACCGGCCACAGCCAACCCATTACTACATGTGCTAGTCCTGAGACACTGTCCTGAAATCCTATTCTGAATCTGCTGTTCTCGGCAGATATTCCAATGCAAATTTGACACTCTGGCCTTCCTTTCTGTTGTGTTTCACCACTGTCCACTATCTGGGGAGATCCCAAGTGGTACTGCTGGTGGCAGTCTGTGTCACAAATGGCCTCATCTCCAACAAGGTACGTGATACAGGAACAGAACATGAGTTAGGGTGTCTTGGCTAGTGGGGAACAGTCGGGCTAAGTATAGGGAGATATGTTTATTGTTTATTGGTAGACTTGGGAGGCAGGGAGTTGAGGGGGTCTTAATAGAGAATTTATGGCACAGCTTCTGGGTTAGGTGGTCTGCGTGTGTGTGTGGGGGGGATTTTCATCCCTTAAACATTGTGACCAAAGCTGCAAGGGAGGTAAGGTAGGTATCTTTTTTTCCCTAGCCTACAGCCAAATCTTAGGTACGACTGCAGGCAGTTTTGGTGGTGGTCCTTCTGAGCGAAGTTCATACAACCTCCTCGAAAAGTGGAAGAATGAAAGGTAGAATTAAATAAAACAACCTCGCTGTTTTATAATCTCATCATTTTACAGCCTTTCTCGGGGGTCATGTTAAGTACAATATTCTGTTGTTGATTTTCTTGCTTATTAAAATGAACATCATGGATTTCAGTTTTGTACAGTATTTGTTATAACTTTTAAAAAAAGACAAAATGTTCATTGGCGCTAACCACGCTCCTCGAAACAAGGATGAATTTCTATTATTCTATCTTTATTACTGTTTTGACATTATACAGTATATACTTTATATCAGTATGTAATTAGTGAACATAATGTTGGATTGTTGTTTTTTTTATTTATAATTAAAGTGATTCTGAAGGATAAAACAAAATACCTGGTCTTTTGACCGGGCGCCCTTCGTAGCCGCTGCCTCCTGCGGCATTAGGGGCCAGACCACGGGGACGTGATTGATGGTGGGACAGAATCGTGACTCGCCATCAATTACCGGGGTGGTGGCCACTCTCTCTCATTGCAAAAATGGTAGTGGGCAAGATCTTATACCCCCCCATTGTAGTAAATTTTGAGAGCGTGGTCACGCCCCCTGTGACTGATTGCAGGGGACGGGGTTCAGCACAGAATTTCCAGAGAATGGAGTGTGAGGTTCTGGAAGGGGGGCAGTTTGCGGGCTGCAGCGGGTGTGTGGATTGTGTGATTAGGTGAGTTCCTGTTTGCCAGCCTGCACCTATCAGCGTTGCAGGACAAAAGGTAAGTGAACTATTGTTGTTTTTTCTTTGCCTGAAGAACTTTTTTTAACTCATCAAGATCACTTCTTACTACTTGTTCTAGAACAAGTGTGCTGCTGACTTTATACTTGACATGTTGCGCTATACAGTAGTTTGTCAAAGGCAAAGTGGCTTTAACTGCTGGCACTAGAAGTGTCCCCACTCATGGGAACCAGCGGCCATCTTTCTGTAGCCCCGGCTGAAGGATCGGGCAGAGGAGAGTTTAAGCAGCACTCTGTACCACCTCTCCTCACCACCGCCCCGCAAAGTTCGGGCCCCCTATTGTTTTTAATGGGGACCAGGTTTGGGCTTGTGTATGGGTCACTGAACCAGAACATTTATTCAAAGTTCGGCTGAACTTGCCGATCCGGAACTTTGGGGGATTTGTCCATCGCTACTCATGACATATTAAGCTTTGTCATGACATATACTCAGCTCACCACGAATTGCGGCAATGCTTAAAATACATAAGGTATTCACATATAGGGCCTGCTTTATCAGGCACTTCTGCCAAATTACTCTACATCGGTAAAAAATACAGTGGTGCAAAATATAGTATATATATATATATATATATATTTTTTTTTTTTTTTCCCTGACACATGTTGCTACACTGAAAAAAAACACATTTGCTAAATGTTAGCGACAAACTAAAACTAGCACTACTCTAATTTGCACCAAGGTGGCATAAATGCATAATTGCATGCATAAATTAGGCCCCATAATATAACCTTTTGAGATGCTTTAAAATGGCAAATTTTCCACTGTTCCCAAGAGGAGGGGTGATAAGGTGGGAGGAAGTTAGTACTGTGCTGTGCCTAGAAAGGGACTTAAAGCGGACCAACAGCAAAAAAAGACTTAAACCAGACCAATACAAGAAACAGTGCTAATATGCATCCTTTCCCAGAGCAATTTAGATTGCTGTAGCTACAAATTAATTTAACCCTTTATAACTCTTGCTGCGGTAAATGTTAAAAACAAAATGGCGGCTCATGCATTTGCACTCCGCCTGTAAACAGGAAGTGCTTCTGGGCTTCCTGTTACTGTGCATTGTCAATTTTGTCAGTTGAATCTAGGCAGCTGCATGGCTGAGACGCTGGGAGAGGGAGCTCCAAAATGGCCGTCACCTTTCTTTTCCAACTGTGCCAGGCTGTTGGTCCGGTTTAAATGTTTGGGGTTAAAATGGACCAACAACCATTTTACATAAAATGGTTGTTGGCCTATTCTGTGGGGCCATCCCAATTGCTAGGGTCCCCGTCCCCTTGAAAACCCCCTAAATCTTATCTTGATCCTCCAGTCCACTGAATAAATGTGGCCATGTGATTGGCCATTTTCAAGGGTTTGGTTCTTGGGCTTCCACTCTGCTGGCTACTGCCTGAGAATCCATGCCACCACCTTGCGCAAGAGATGACGAGTGGATACAGTGGTCAACACTACACTTAGGAAAGTTTAGAGCCCTGTCAGTGGGTAAGGCCCTGATAGTGATAGGAACTTTAATAATAGTGGTTAAGTTTGGGACTTAGGTACCAGTGCATCATGAATCCACATGATGGCAGTGTTGCCTAAGGAATAACAGTAAATAATATTAATTAGTCTAGTATACCCCTTAAAGTAAGTAAATAGAGACTCAGCCAGGTGGCTTTGGCAACATTATCTGCCCTGCCATGGGTTGAGCCTAGCAACTTAGTTTGTAAGGCAACATTTCAGAGGTTATATAAGAGAGAACCCAACCCTTCTAGAGTGTTCTGTCTAAGTACTGCTTAGGTTTGAAGAGGTGAAGTGTTAATGTAGTGGAGGAGCTGAGTAACAGTGAGGGATGACCAATATTTGATTACTGGAAGCTGTAAAGACTGTTTGCTGTAACTGCCAATGGATATTGCCTGTACTGAGATATGCTGTTAAAATGGATGGAAGCCTTCAAATAAAGACCCTGTTTGCATCAAGAAGTATCATGATTGGAGACCAGTGACAACTGAATCAGTAAGTGCACCATCACCCCACACATGCCACACCAACCTGAGTTGCCCTACCCTAGGTCCAGGAACCCCCCTTGCTCCTCAGAGCATGTGCCCGCCCGGAGCAGATCAATACCCATTTTTTTATAAATGGGTGTTGACCTGGTTTAAAGACAGATGTTTAAGCAAGAGTTTAGTTTCAGGGTCAGGTTAGGACTTTTGATGTAAGGAGTTGAGAGTTAACACTCTGTAGCATGTAAAGGTGATTCAGATTTGGATGAACTGGTGAACTGCTCATCCTAAGCAATATAGATGAACTGGCAATAATAATCTGTAATAAATACGTCAAAGATTCATTTTATTGCCAATAGACAATTTTATATTTTCCCTCCACCTATAAATATAGTTCATTGGCCGCTCAATGACTATAGGTTCCCCCAGAATGTCAGCAATGCGCGGCACGTTATTAAATCTATACAATCCACATTCATTGTGGTTTCTAGTATAAGGTCGAATGAAATAAAACAACCTCATTGTTTTATAATCCCATCATTTTACAGCCCCTCTCAGGGGTCATTTCAAGCACAATATCCTGTTTTTCATTTTCTTGCTTATTAAAATGAACCTTTTGAACTTTAGAAAAACTCTTCTGTCTTTTTTTTTTTTTGTTATATCTATTATTACGAAAAGAAAAAAAAATTGTGCAACATTCCGCTGCCACTATCCAAACTGTTAGGGCGAGCGCTGCACGCCCATCTAGCAGCACTTCACTTACCTCCATGGCTGCATCCTGCCGTCATCCATTTTGCAGCACTTCCCTCATGGCTGTTCCCAGCTGTCTCCCTTCCCCCAATGCTTCCTTCTCACATGCTCAGGTGCGTGCATGTCTCCGTCCACTAGAGGGTGAGCGCACTAGATTCCTGAGATTTAAAGGTCCTGTACAGCACTGATTGGTGCCTGGTCATCCAATCCTGCATCCACTTCTCCTATTTAAAGAGGCACTTCCTTCCTTCAGTGCCGGATCTTGGTCTCTCCATGCTTGTTGAAAGTCAGACATTCTTGGATTGCTCACCCATGTACCGACCTCTGCCTGTCCCCGACTCTGAACCTTTGCTGTCTGCCCCGACCTCGGCTACTCACCTTTACTGCAAACCTGTGCTGCCAGCCCCGATCTCTGCATGTACTTACTACGCCTTTTGCCTGCCACTTGTGTACCTCGCTGAACCTCGGCTGACTGGGATTGGGCCGCTGTTGGGGGTAGCGACCTGGGAGTCACTCGCCGCACAAGACCAACCTGCCTTGCAGTGGGCTCTGGTGAATACCGGTGGCCCCTTAGACTCCCCTGACATGGTACCCGCCATCGGTCCCACAGTTAAAGCGGATCCACACCCGAGTCCGCTCCACCCGGTCTGTGACACAAACACCTTGGTTCAAGGATGTATTTCTATTATTCTATCTGTTTAGAAGATTTAACATTGTACAGAATATTATTCTGTATATCAGTAAGTATTTAGCCAAATTACAGTACCTGGTTGGCAGCACACATATTGGATCTTTGAATCCAAGGATTCAGTAAGAGTTAAAAAAAATTCTCATGATACAAAAAAAAAAATATTTCACTTCAAATTCACTGAATTCCAATGTTACTGAATCGCCAGCTAGGAAGACAATGAAAGTCAATGACTACAGTAACGATTACTACAGTATAAAAAGGTGTAAAAAGTTCTCTACTTTTTTAGGAGTAAAAAGTCCCTTTCATTTTCTTCCTAGCTGGTGATTCAGCAACAGTGGCATTCTAATTCTTTTTTCTGCTAAAGTGAAGTTTTTTGTGCCATGAACATTTTTTACTCTTACTGGATCAAGTCCTTAGACCTTGAATCTATAAATTTGCTTTAAATTATCTTGGAAAAAGAAGTCTGAAAAAGAAGAAAATTCTGCCTTAATTTCAATGTCATTCCAAACTAAAAAGAGTTGTAACACTGAGCTTTCAGCAGAAGTAAGCCTGGCAAGCCACAGTGGTCCCACAGCTGGCTCTGACCACAGCAAAGGGTTCACATGACTCATAAATCTGACATGACACTCCATTCCCAACTCAACCTCACCTAGAAATAAAAGCAAAGCCAGTAGATTTACGCTTTGAAATGTCTAATTTTACACTGTCAGGAGGATGTTAGCGCATGCCTGGATAGGGACATTGAGCAGGACCTATAGTGTATGGGAAGCCTGGTCCTATAGGACTTGGCAGAGGGCCAACAAAGCAACAAGCAGCAGGCGTGCTGCATCTTGGCAAGCATCCATTGTTAGCAGAAACATTTTTGTCATATATTTGTCCTCCTTAAATCAATCCTATGCCCTCAGGCGAAAGTCTGCACTTGGGGGGAGTGCTCTACTTCCTTATGGGGCATCCTAAATTGCCTCTCTGTGTGAAACCTCCCAGATCACGGTTCCAACTTGCCCACAACACAGCTCCTTGCAGCATGCGCATCCCCAGAATACCAGTGGGTGCAGTGGCGTTGCTAGGGCTGGTGTCACCCGGGGCGGTAGGAAATGGTGTCACCCCCCCCCCAAAGAAAAAAAATTTTTGTATGTTGAAAGAACTCAATGGCAGAGAAAAGGTGCACACCGATTACAGACAGCTGGAGGAGAAAAGGGGCGGGCCAGACAGGCAGCAACCAATAGGAGTCGGGGCAGGGCCAGACATCGCACCTGAACAAAAGCGGGGCGCGCGCCTATTATAATCAATGTATGATAGCAGAGGCGCTTATGCGTTGTGCAGTACCTCACTAGCACACATACATCGGCCTGCACGCTCCCTTTATGTCCATTAAAAACACCCATCTCCCGCCAGGTAACGCGCCCACCATGCAACACCACCACACACGCCACTGAGCAGTTACAGCTATAAATCCCCGAATAAACAGGAACAGCGTGCGCTCACCCCAGCAACACCACACACGCCCTCACCTGTTTCTGGCGACGAATACCGCGCGCGCTCTCAGCAACAGCGAACAAAAGCTCCCACCTCGTCCACGTGACCTGCTGTGCGCGCACACCATTGGTCCACAGATTCTGGACAGGCACCAGCAGCCGCTCCGCCTCCTGCCAAATGGCGCTCGAGCGCTGTGGGAGAGATGCGTAGGTGTCGCCGTGAGGGCATAGCATCCCCACAACTGACTGCTCTGTGCCACAGGCTGGCAATAATTGAGGTGACATAATGCTATAGTGCGGTGTCACCCTCTAGGTCTGGTGTCACCCGGGGCGGTCCGCCCCCCCCGCCCCCGGGTCGCTACGCCACTGAGTGGGTGCACTCTTGCCAGGCCGTTCGCTCACGCAGATAAAGGCTTGAGCGGGGATCTGTCCAGCTTCCATCACTCCATCAATATTAAGATTTCTTATCTATGTTCTATCTGAATGGAAGGAGCACCACTGATTGGCTGGGCAGCCCATGTGGGTTGGTGAATTTTTTGATGAGACTGAGGACTTTTTTGAAGAGCCTTAGAGGAAAAACCACTCTAACTTCCTGACTGTCACATAAAAATGGAAGAAGTGCATCCAAACATGAGTGGGTCTGTGGGTGGTTGGGTAGGTAGGTAGGTGGCAGAGTAGGTAGATAGGTAGGCGAAGTGAGGAGACTGGGCTCTGGTAGCATCACAGTGAGCAATGGTATCACAGCATCTGGGCAATAACAGCATCTTCACTGTGGGTGGTGGAGAGCAGTGGCATCTCGGTGGGCCGATAGCATCTTTTCAGCGACTGGACAGGGGGTGAAGCAGTCGCATTTCTTCAAATGAGCAGTGGCAACTCTCATGGGAGCATTAGCGGCATCACAGCAGCTGAGGGGCACAGTGGTATCCTGGCAGGTGGGAAGCAGCCTCACATCAGGCAGGCAAGGGGCAGTGGAATTTTGGCAGGTGGGGATGCAGTGGCATTTTGGTGAGTGAGCAGCATATACGGCATCTCAGTGGTTGATCTTCTTCACTCTCCGCCATGATCCACCACAGCCATCCACCACCAATGCCCCTGCTGCCGTTCCCTCACTAGTCTTTATCACTCGCATGATGAACACTGCACCCTAGCCTCTGCCATGCTCCCCCACCACATGGGTTGTGCAGTTGGTACAAATTCATTGCTAAGGTGCTGGACATGGGTTGGGCACTTGGGGTGCTAATTGAGATCTCGACTGTGACAATGTGAGATACCAGGAGCTCGTTCATTGCATAACTGTGGCAATTACATCACCTGCCACTCACAAAAGCGGCAATGACTTAAAGGAGCACTATCTCAAAATTGTGTAGTATTAAAAACCCATATAAACATGTCAGCTAATAAGAGGAGGGGTCACCTATACACACAAACTAAATAAAACTCCCCGTCAAGCTTGCAGTTTTCTTCTCCTGGTAGGTATAAAATCCAGGGATGACACCTGATGTCCTTTGCCATCCATTAAAATAAAATAAACAAGCCTGTCTGGACATTTCTTGAGGCCAGGTGTATAAGTGACCCCTCCTCCCGCCATCCAGCATATTTATATGGATTTTTATCATTGGGTCACTTTTTCGCGATATTGCTCCTTTAAGGAGACAGGACTTCCGGCTGAAACATGTGGCATTAGCGAGGAGCACCGAATTACTACCATGGGCATAACTAGGGATGAGCGAATCGATCCGGACGAACCCGGATTCGATCCGAATTTCATGAAAAATTCGATTCGGATCGAATCCGAATTTCCCCGTGCTTCGATCGTTCGAAGTTTTCCTTTAACATCCATTCATTTACATTACAGGCATTCTAAGATGGCGGACGGGACATGTCCAGACATCTACCCCGCGCCAGTGCAAGCTGGGGCAGTCACATGCAGCCTATCAGCAGCCAGCAAGCCCGGTGACGTCACAGCGCTATTTAAGTCGGCGGACATCTTGCTTTTCCTCATTTCTCTATTGCATTCGTGAGAGACAGGACGCTGCTGTAGTGAGGGAGAGACAGAGAGCCAGGGACAGACAGGGACAGGCAGGAGACAGGCAGGAGACAGTCAGCAGACAGACAGAAAGTCAGCGAAAAGCAGGGAAAGTTAGGAAAAATCGGAGGCAGTCACAGGGAGATTTTTTTTTTTTTCATCCAGCCTGAGTGTTACTGGCTGGCTGACTGGCTTTGTTAGCGTTTTCAGGCTGCTTATACACTTACTGTGCATATATACTGAACTGATCTCAAGTCTGCTGTGAGGCATCCCATTCTGTGACTACACCAGCCTCTATTTACTGCTATAACCCTTTGCACTTATTCTAATAGAAATTTGGCCTGATAAACACACTTTTGCTGTGCATAGTATTACTGCTCACAGGTGCACTCCTGCCTGTTGGGGCATCCCATTCTGTGACTACACCAGCCTCTATTTACTGCTATAACCCTTTGCACTTATTCTAATAGAAATTTGGCCTGATAAACACACTTTTGCTGTGCATAGTATTACTGCTCACAGGTGCACTCCTGCCTGTTGGGGCATCCCATTCTGTGACTACACCAGCCTCTATTTACTGCTATAACCCTTTGCACTTATTCTAATAGAAATTTGGCCTGATAAACACACTTTTGCTGTGCATAGTATTACTGCTCACAGGTGCACTCCTGCCTGTTGGGGCATCCCATTCTGTGACTACACCAGCCTCTATTTACTGCTATAACCCTTTGCACTTATTCTAATAGAAATTTGGCCTGCTAAACACACTTTTGCTGTGCATAGTACTACTGCTCCCAGGTGCTCTGCTGTTGGGGCATCCCATTCTGTAACATACCATACCCCTCTTTATATACACTAAGCAGCTCTCTTATTTACACTAAGCAGGCCTGTTGGAGGCTGAGTGTGACTACTCACTTTTGGTGTGCATTATATTCTGTTTCATATAGACCCACTGCTGCCTGGGGGTTCTTAAAATATCACCTACTACCACGCCAGTTAGACTATGTTGGGCAGACAAGTGCCTGGAAGTGAAAAGAGGAGTGGCAGAGGCCAAGATTCCGCAGGCAGAGGTCGCAGCAGACTGGGGGCCAGTAGCAGCAGGAGTCACGCTGAGAGACCTAATCTGCCAGTATCTGCTAGCGGTCGGGTCTCCACCAGTAACGCATCTGCCGTGGTAGATTGGTTGACGCGCTCATCAACAACATCATCACAACTTACGTCTGAGACCCCCAGTCTAGGGTCGGTAGGTTCCTCTGACACAACCCTGAGTTGGCATGCCCCGAGAGCAGTCCCTGTCCTCCCATTGCTTCTGTCCTACGCCGTTCCCTCCCCCAGCGACGTATCCTATGCTTTGGGTTCAGCTCCACTCTTTAGTGAGGAGGACGATCAGATAGAGGACAGTCAGCAGCTACTGCCCAGCCAAGAAATGGAGGTGGCTTCTTTAGCTAGGCAGACAAATAGTGATGTGGACAGTGTCGTGGGTGCTGCGAGCGTTCCAGTTCCTGCGCCAGACACTGTTGACGAATCCACGAACATCAGTGACGTACAGCCACAACTCGGTGATAATGATGATGACGATGAAGCCGATTGCACTTGGGAGCCGGGTGATGAAGGGGCTTCATCGTCATCATCAGGAGAAGAGGGGCGCAGGTTGCCCCGGAGTCAGCAGCTCAGGCAGCAAGGTGTTAGCAGCATGGTTGGCAGGCAGCATGGGGGCACAATTGTAAAGCCTGGAGCCAAACGGGGCCGGGGTAGAGCACCTGCTGCGCGGCAGGCTACCTTATCGGGAGGTAGTGGGGCGGGGGTTCCTGGAGTTGGCAACAGCAGCAGTGAATCAGTGAGGCCAGGGGGTGGGAAAAGTAGCTACTCGGCAGTGTGGCAGTTTTTCCTGAAGCATCCGCAGGAGGGTAACATGGCCACATGCAAGATATGTAGGCAGAAGGTGAAGCATGGCCAGGGTCCAAATGTTGGCACCACGGCCCTGCGTCAACATATGTAGCTTCACCATAAAGCGGCCTGGGAGAACCTAGACTCCGGAGAGGTGGGCCAGACTGCTTCCTCACCGAGTGGCACGCCGCTCCCAATTTCTGCCAGCCAAGGCTCCAGCACCTCAGCCGAAGGCAGCTGTGCGTCATACCCATCCTCTGTCGCTCCTGCTCCTCCTCCTCCTCCAAGTCATGCATCCCGCCAGCAATCCATCAGCGAAGCCATGTCCAAGAGACAGCAGTATGCGCCCACTCATCCTACGGCGCAGAAGCTGAATGTGCTCCTGTCCAAGTTGCTGGTGCTGCAGTCGCTCCTTTTTCAGGTGGTGGACTCTGCACCTTTCAGAGAACTGATGGCTTGTGCCGAGCCGAGGTGGAGAGTCCCAAGCCGTCATTTCTTTGCCAAGAAGGCAGTACCAGCGCTGCACACTTTTGTTGAACAGAAGGTGGGCCAGTCCTTGAGCCTGTCGGTGTGTAGCAAAGTGCATGGCAGCGCCAACGTCTGGAGCTGTAACTACGGTCAGGGACAGTACATGTCGTTTACGGCCCACTGGGTGAATGTGGTCCCTTTGCAGCAGCAGCACCTTGGACAGGTCACGCCGCTTCGGCCTCCGCGCTCCCTGCCCGTTGGGTCTGTGACACCGTGCGACTCGGCCTCCTCATCCTCCACCATCTCCTCACCCTCCACTGTAGGCTCAAGTCTCAGTGCCCCTCCAGTCTACCATGTGTGCAGGGCACGGAGGTGTCACGCAGTGCTTCACATGGTTTGTCTTGGCGAACGGAGTCACACAGGGGAGGAACTGCTTAAATTTATTCATCAGGAAATCCAAACATGGCTTACTCCAAGAAAACTTAAAATGGGAATCATGGTTACCGACAATGGGAAGAACATTTTGTCTGCGCTGCGCCAAGGAAGCCTGACCCATGCCCCCTGCATGGCTCACGTCTTCAATCTGGTTGTCAAGCGGTTTCTGAAGTGTTCCCCCCATCTGCAAGACATCCTAACAACTTCAAGGAAACTTTGCATGCACTTCAGCCACTCATACACCGCCAAACACACCCTTCTTGAGCTACAGCGTCAGAATGGTATCCCCCAACATAGTCTGATTTGTGATGTTTCCACCCGTTGGAATTCCACCCTTCACATGGTCGACCGATTATATGAACAGAGAAAAGCCATCACGGATTTCCTGATGATCCAAGCAGATAGGGGGACTCCCCTGTGTAACTTCAATGTCAACCAGTGGCAGCTCATACGTGACACCTGCCGTTTGCTCAGGCCCTTTGAGGAAGCCACTTTATTTGTCAGTTGGCAGGATTACGGGATGAACGACGTGATTCCACTGCTTCATGTACTACAGCACATGTTGGAAACCATGGTTGGTCAGGGCACTGGAGACATGGCGTTTACATCTTACGGCCACATGAACCCCGTTGGAGCTGAACTGGAGGAGGAGGAGGAAGAGAAGGAGGAGTTGCCCAGCGAAACACAGTTTAGGCTTGGCGAAATGGCTGGTTTATCTAGTCAGCGGACAGGAGAGGAGGAGCAGGAGCAGCCAGAGGAGCTAGAGGTTTTTGAGGAAGGCGAGACAGAGGACCTGGGCACACCGTGGCAGTATGCAGTGGAGATGGAGACAGGTAGTCCATCCGAGTCACTTGCGCAAATGGCAGAAAGCATGCTCACGTGCTTGCGTAGTGACCCCAGAATTGTTTCCATCTGTCGGCGGGATGACTTCTGGCTGTCCACCTTATTGGACCCTCGCTTCCGGCACAAAATGGGGGCATTTTTTAAACCCACCGAGAGGGAGGACAAACTGTACTACTACAAAGACATTCTACGTAGGCAGTTGGCCGATGCCTATCTGCGCCATGGTCCATACTCTCGCAGGTCTGACTCGAGGGGACCTTCCACTGCCATGGCCGCTGGGGGGGTTGGCAGGAGCAGCAGCAGCAGCTCCATCAGCAGCAGCCTCAGTCTTCAGTCGCTAATGAGTAGCTTTCTACACCCACATAGTGAGGCTACTCATGAGCAGCAGGAAGACCTGGAGCAGGACCTCAACCAGCAGGTCATGTCATACTTTGACATGACCATGCCAACACACCTTGAGGATCCGCTGGACTTCTGGGCAGCCAAACTTGATTTGTGGCCGCAACTAGCAGAGTTTGCCCTGGAAAAGCTGTCCTGCCCGGCAAGTAGCGTGCCATCTGAGCGGGTGTTTAGTGCGGCGGGGGCCATAGCTACGGCGAGGAGAACTCGTATGTCAACTAAAAATGTGGAGAGACTCACCTTTGTCAAAATGAATCAGGGATGGATCAGCCAGGATTTCCACCCACCAATGCCTGATGCATGCGACTAGATTCAGCATGGTGCCACGTTTTACACTTTCCAAATGGTGCAAAACATATTTATGTCTTTAGGCCAATTTTTGGGCTCCTGCTGATGCCAACTCCAGGGTGTGAATCATCCAATTTTTGGGCTCCTGAAGCCAACTCCAGTGTCTCTTTAAAGTAATGTTTGGGCTCCTGCTGCTGCTGCTGCCAACTCCAGGGTGTGATTCATCCAATTTTTGGGCTCCTGAAGCCAACCCCAGTGTCTCTTTAAAGTAATGTTTGGGCTCCTGCTGCTGCCAACTCCAGGGTGTGATTCATCCAATTTCTGGGCTCCTGAAGCCAACCCCAGGGTCTCTTTAAAGTAATGTTTGGGCTCCTGCTGCTGCTGCTGCCAACTCCAGGGTGTGATTCATCCAATTTTTGGGCTCCTGAAGCCAACACCAGTGTCTCTTTAAAGTAATATTTGGGCTCCTGCTGCTGCCAACTCCAGGGTGTGATTCATCCAATTTTTGGGCTCCTGAAGCCAACCCAAGGATCTCTTTAAAGTAATGTTTGGGCTCCTGCTGCTGCCAACTCCAGGGTATGATTCATCCAATTTTTGGGCTCCTGAAGCCAACTCCAGTGTCTCTTTAAAGTAATATTTGGGCTCCTGCTGCTGCCAACTCCAGGGTGTGATTCATCCAATTTTTGGGCTCCTGAAGCCAACCCCAGTGTCTCTTTAAAGTAATGTTTGGGCTCCTGCTGCTCCTGCTGCCAACTCCAGGGTGTGATTCATCCAATTTTTGGGCTCCTGAAGCCAACTCCAGTGTCTCTTTAAAGTAATATTTGGGCTCCTGCTGCTGCTGCTACTAATTCCAGGGTGTGATTCATCCAATTTTTGGGCTCCTGAAGCCAACTCCAGTGTCTCTTTAAAGTAATATTTGGGCTCCTACTGCTGCTGCTGCCAACTCCAGGGTGTGATTCATCCAATTTTTGGGCTCCTGAAGCCAACTCCAGTGTCTCTTTAAAGTAATATTTGGGCTCCTGCTGCTGCTGCTGCCAACTCCAGGGTGTGATTCATCCAATTTTTGGGCTCCTGAAGCCAACCCCAGTGTCTCTTTAAAGTAATGTTTGGGCTCCTGCTGCTGCTGCCAACTCCAGGGTGTGAATCATCCAATTTTTGGGCTCCTGAAGCCAACTCCAGTGTCTCTTTAAAGTAATATTTGGGCTCCTGCTGCTGCTGCTGCCAACTCCAGGGTGTGATTCATCCAATTTTTGGGCTCCTGAAGCCAACTCCAGTGTCTCTTTAAAGTAATATTTGGGCTCCTACTGCTGCTGCTGCCAACTCCAGGGTGTGAATCATCCAATTTTTGGGCTCCTGAAGCCAACTCCAGTGTCTCTTTAAAGTAATATTTGGGCTCCTGCTGCTGCTGCTGCCAACTCCAGGGTGTGATTCATCCAATTTTTGGGCTCCTGAGGCCAACCCCAGGGTCTCTTTAAAGTAATATTTGGGCTCCTGCTGCTGCCAACTCCAGGGTGTGATTCATCCAATTTTTGGGCTCCTGAAGCCAACTCCAGTGTCTCTTTAAAGTAATATTTGGGCTCCTGCTGCTGCTGCTGCCAACTCCAGGGTGTGATTCATCCAATTTTTGGGCTCCTGAAGCCAACGCCAGGGTCTCTTTAAAGTAATGTTTGGGCTCCTGCTGCTGCTGCTGCCAACTCCAGGGTGTGATTCATCCAATTTTTGGGCTCCTGAAGCCAACTCCAGTGTCTCTTTAAAGTAATATTTGGGCTCCTGCTGCTGCTGCTGCCAACTCCAGGGTGTGATTCATCCAATTTTTGGGCTCCTGAAGCCAACTCCAGTGTCTCTTTAAAGTAATATTTGGGCTCCTGCTGCTGCTGCTGCCAACTCCAGGGTGTGATTCATCCAATTTTTGGGCTCCTGAAGCCAACCCCAGTGTCTCTTTAAAGTAATGTTTGGGCTCCTGCTGCTACTGCCAACTCCAGGGTGTGATTCATCCAATTTTTGGGCTCCTGAGGCCAACCCCAGTGTCTCTTTAAAGTAATGTTTGGGATCCTGCTGCTGCTGCCAACTCCAGGGTGTGATTCATCCAATTTTTGGGCTCCTGAAGCCAACTCCAGTGTCTCTTTAAAGTAATATTTGGGCTCCTGCTTCTGCTGCTGCCAACTCCAGGGTGTGATTCATCCAATTTGTGGGCTCCTGAAGCCAACCCCAGGGTCTCTTTAAAGTAATGTTTGGGCTCCTGCTGCTGCTGCTGCCAACTCCAGGGTGTGATTCATCCAATTTTTGGGCTCCTAAAGCCAACTCCAGTGTCTCTTTAAAGTAATATTTGGGCTCCTGCTGCTGCTGCTGCCAACTCCAGGGTGTGATTCATTCAATTTTTGGGCTCCTGAAGCCAACTCCAGTGTCTCTTTAAAGTAATATTTGGGCTCCTGCTGCTGCTGCTGCCAACTACAGGATGTGATTCATCCAATTTTTGGGCTCCTGAAGCCAACCCCAGTGTCTCTTTAAAGTAATGTTTGGGCTCCTGCTGCTGCTGCCAACTCCAGGGTGTGATTCATCCAATTTTTGGGCTCCTGAAGCCAACCCCAGTGTCTCTTTAAAGTAATGTTTGGGCTCCTGCTGCTGCTACCAACTCCAGGGTGTGATTCATCCAATTTTTGGGCTCCTGAAGCCAACTTCAGTGTCTCTTTAAAGTAATATTTGGGCTCCTGCTGCTGCTGCTGCCAACTCCAGGGTGTGATTCGTCCAATTTTTGGGCTCCTGAAGCCAACCTCAGTGTCTCTTTAAAGTAATGTTTGGGCTCCTGCTGCCAACTCCAGGGTGTGATTCATCCAATTTTTGGGCTCCTGAAGCCAACCCCCGGGTCTCTTTAAAGTAATGTTTGGGCTCCTGCTGCTGCTGCCAACTCCAGGGTGTGATTCATCCAATTTTTGGGCTCCTGAAGCCAACCCCAATGTCTCTTTAAAGTAATGTTTGGGCTCCTGCTGCTGCTGCTGCTGCCAACTCCAGGGTGTGATTCATCCAATTTTTAGGCTCCTGCAGCCAACTCCAGTGTCTCTTTCAAGCTATGTTTGGGCTCCTGCTGCTGCTGCTTGAAACTCCAGGGTGTGTCAGTCAATTTTTGGGCTCCTGCTGCTGCCAACTCCAGTGTCTCTTTCAGCCAATGTTTGGGCTCCTGCTGCTGCTTGCAACTCCAGGGTGTGATTCATCCAATTTTTGGGCTCCTGCTGCTGCCAACTCCAGTGTCTCTTTAAAACAATGTTTGGGCTCCTGCCCCTCATAGTGATGCCACTTCAACTCTCTGCAATTGTGCTGCTCTGCGATTCTATTAGCGATGCCTCTGATCTGCATGTGATATTTATTCAAAGTATTATTTAACTAACCCAGCACGCATCCTGTGCGTGTTACAGCAAGGCAGAATGGTTTACAACCCTATTGAGGCTCTAGGAGGCTCAGAAATAGCCGTTTTTAATAGCGATTCGTCGCGAATACATTCGGGTCGAAACGATTTTTGTCGGAAAATTCGGCGAATCAGTCAAATCGAATTTTTCAAAAGTTCGCTCATCTCTAGGCATAACGATCAGGGAAAACTAGTTAAAGATTTGGGTTTTGGTCACCTTAAGATAATGGGAAAATACTAGATGCTCTTTGCCTTTCCCATGCACTATGCTGATCTTTCCCTCTCCTCTCCATCCATTCCACCTTTTGTTAGGAACTCTGTCTGGTTTTCTAAATCCACACAACTGTTGGTATTGACAGGAGCATGTTGGCATCCATTGATACCCATTGGCCTCCATCTTATATTGCTTCTTGGCATAAAAAACTGGAAACAGTTTCATTCTTTTCTTCCTCTTCAGCTTTTCATTTCTCTCCAAGATGGAAAAAATAAGTCACACTTGGCAAAAGCTGAATATTCCTTCACTCATTCCCAACTGAAGGATCCCCCCCCCCCCCAATGCAAATGAATATAGATGATTCATCATTTGGCCCCATTAGCCAATGTGATTCTTGGTCATAATAGCGTGAAATTCAGCGGGTGTAAAACAAAGGAGAAATATCACATAAGTCCCCTTCTTGATAATTAACACTATTCAAACAATCCAAGGTTTGAAGGGAGTAAATTGAATAGAAATCCTAACATGACTGCCATTTCATTTGACAATTTCAAACTACTTCCTGCATTTGCATATTTCATTATATGCCACAAGCAAGTGATTTTGCATTAGCTGCTCAGTTATTGCCCGTTATGAGGTGTGGGGACCTCTCATTGAGCACAAGGCTAGATAAAGTCGCCCTGTTATCTGGCAAGTAACAAGAGACCCGCATGAGTTTACATTTTTTTTATAAACTCAGCAACACCCAGAGACAGGGGCGGACTGGCCATAGGGCATATCGGGCAAATGCCCGGTAGGCCGTCACCTTCTCTGCAATGGCCGCCTGCCGATCCGGTAGTTTATTGGTTCCAGAAATGCTTCTTTCAGGGGGCTTGGTGAATAGAAGCCGCTGCGGGCCGACCGGCGGCCCGCAGTGGCTCCTATTCACCCGGCCCGCCACAAGAAGCTGTGCTATAAAGCCGGCATTATAGTTGAAGGCCAGGAGGTGGCCAGTGCAGGGGGGGAGGGCAGAAGAGAGCAGGCGGCCAGGGTAGAAGTGCAGGGCTGATGGCAGCAACTCGGAAAGTGCGCTGTAATGAAGCCCGGGCCTCAGTCCTTGCCAGACCGTTATTGCAGAACTCTGGGGAAGCGGTCTGTATGTTTATTTGTTTGCTGCGTCGGCTCCTCTGCGCCTGCTGTGGGGTAAGCCATGCCCCCCCCCCCCTTCTACTTCTCTCTGACAAGTGCCAAGGAATGGGGTCACGACCTGGCCAGTTAAAGCGATGTGGTGCCTGCAGTCCGTGACCTCCCTCCTCTATGTGCCTCATTCTCCAGGCTCTACTCCATATCATCCTCAGTCATGACAACCCAGGCCCATTGCCGAAGAGGGAGCCTGGCCTATCCCCTCTATACAGGTTAGAGATCGGACATGCTGAGCTTCTGTGCATCTGCCTGCTGTCCCATTTGGTGACCAGAGTCTGTCTTTGTCTTTACTTCCTCTCTCACCTTCTTCTTTTCTTCTCACTTTCCATTTTTTTTAAATTTCTTTCTTATTAGCTCTCTTTCCCTTAACTCCTTTATGTCTTCCTTCCATCTTTCTTCCACTCTATTACACTTTTTTTACCTTCCTTTTCACACCTTCCTTCTTCTCCCAGCCCCCCCCCCCTTGTTCTCCTCTTTTTCTTTCTTTCTTTTTTTCTTTCTCTCTTTCTTAATTACTCTGCTCTTTGTTTCATGCACTTCTTTCTTTTGTTCTTACCTCTCTTTCTCACTTTCTGTTTTCATCTCATTTTTTGCTTTTCACTTCCCCCTTTCTTTTGTTGCATTCCTCCTCACTTTCAGCTTTCTTTCATTGTCTTCTCTCTCACTTTCTTTTTCTCTGTCCCTCATCCTCTGCCTCTCTCTCTCCCCTCTCTCTATTTACTTCGCCCTTTTTCTCTCTCCTCACACTCTCCCTCTGTTTTCTCTCCTTCTACCAGTATTCTTTTTTTTCTAAGGGGTTCAGACATTGTGGCTGTACAGGGCACCCAAATTCCTAGTGGTGCTTCCCTACATAACCATGCACAAATTGGTCGGTATTTTATGCTGGGAAAGGTGGCAACCTTAGCCACTGCCGTTGTACACAGGGTTGCACACGCTCTTGCTCCCAGTCTCAGGTGCCGCCATCCACTCGCCTCTACTTTAAAGGCAGCTTTTCTTGGCATAGGCCACATGAGCAGGACTGGAGAGGAGGACAGCAGCAGATGAGAGAGAGGATTTCTTGTCCCAGCAAAACCTCCCCGTCAGCCCCACCCCCACCCCCACCTTCCTAATGCTTTCTATGCCCTGGGCGAAGGCTAGTGGTTAGCTATGGAATCAGTTAGATTCCAGGGTTGGCCATGATGGGTTTCACACAGCACCCTGGGTTGGGATGCCCCAGGGAGGTGGACCACTATCCCAATAGTGAAAATCCCAGGATTTGGTCCACTTTTGGGCAAATGTTTTTTTTTTCATTGAAGACAAAAAAAAATTGTAAACTTGTATAGGATCAAAATGGGGGGGGGGAGCATAATAATAGGGTTATTTGGGGGGATTCTCTACTGCACTGTTTATGTGGTGATTTGGGGGGATTTTCTGCCGGATTGCTCTTTAAGGGGTGATTGGGGGGATTCTGCACACCGCTTATTAACCGGGGGGGGGGGGGGTGTATAATATGGGTATATGGGGCCAAACACACTGAAGAAGGGCCGGTGTGACCAAAAAAGTCCCGGGCCGTTTATTAACCCCAGTCCGCCCCTGCCCAGAGATTAAAATCCAGCTCGGCTTTTCAAAGAGGATAACTGAATCATTTGAAAGAATTCTAGTAAGAACCATTACATAACAAGGCAACTGTACAGGCAAGTATAAGTATAGATAAATTCCTGGTTGGCCTACTACTCTATATTCTAGACTAGGGGTTCATAAAACGTGCTACTTGTACAACTGGTGGTAACACAACCCAATATGCTGCCATCTATAATTCATCAAAACCTCATATTCTCCATAAAGACAAAATCACCACAAAAGGTGATGAAAAATATTTATGTGCTTTTCCTTTTTCATTCCCTTTAAACGTCTGTTTTTTTCACAGTTTGGGTTATTAATAAGGTTGGGCAAACCGAAACATCAAAATTCGGGTTTGTACCAAACTTTGCAAATTCGGGTTCCCAAAGCCAAACACGGACTTAAGCCTGTCATTGAGTTCAGTGATTAGCCAAACCCAGAAAAGCTGGCTGATGGGCTGCTGAGCATTTTTTTGAATCCCTGGTTGTGGACATTTGACAGGAAAGAACACCGACCACGGACCAGATCGTGGGGCTCAGGTTGTACATCCATTCCTGCTGCTGCAAGTCTGAATGGGGCCATTTTTGGGTCCTAAAGTTTAGTTCCCCATTGAACCAAACTTTTGTTCAAAGTTTGGCCAAACTTGCCGAACCTGAACGTATAGGGGTTTGCCCAACACTAGTTATTGACACCCAACACACACATCCCAGGTGGTACTTGATATTACGGATAAATAGAATGTGGCACTTGATAAATAGAGGTTGACTACCCCTGTTCTAGACTCTTGCTTTGCTTTTGAGCAGAAAGACCCAAACCCAACAAGAGCAAAAAAAATTCTTCCATGGAAATCAATAGGCACTTTCCCTGTTTACTGTATTGCACTGGTTTGTGCCATTTAAAGGGAATGAAACACAAAAAAACACAAAACAGTTTTCACCAACTTTTGGGGCAATTGGGTACTTATGACGCATATCATGCTTGGATAAAGTATACATGGCAGCAGATTTGGTTGGGTTACAGGTATGTTGGCATCCTTGTTGAATATTCTGGTATTCACTGACACCTTCTGGTGGCATCATCGTCTTGTCAGAAATCTTGCAGTCACCTCCTGGTCCAACACTCTCGCGTTTTCGCCTTGTTGCTTTGTGGTCTTCCACTGCCACCACCAGGTCTCTGGCCCTTGCTGCTTAATCCATTGGGTTCCCTGCTGGCACTGCTTGGTCTTCTGTCCTAACTGGGTCCCCTGTTACTTCCATATTTTCCACTGGGTCCCCTGGGCCGCCAGTGAGGGAAGTTATATTAGACTAAATATGTCACTGGAGGAGAGGGACATGGGAGATACCCTCAAGAAATCCCCTTTACCCCCTCCCTTCAGTAACATAATTAGCTTACTATAACAGCTTCCCTTCCCTATGGCATTATCCTTGGAGGGATACCAAGATACAGAAGATGGGTGGGGGAAAGCAGACCTAGCAGGGATTCTTCTAAATCTGCCGCCACTGGTCTTCAGAAGACCCAAGCTCAGCAAGGGACAGAAGATAGTGATGGGTGAGTACTGTGAAATTTAGTTTTTGAATGGTGCCTTTTTTTTTCTTTTGGTGTACTGGACTGGTGAACTGGTAGAGGGGGTCCAAGGACAACCTATACCAGTTCAAGGGGCATGCCCGGATGCCTCTGTGCCTGATTAGCTGGGCTCATAGCCTAGGTGCAGGAGGGACACCCACTATTTTAAATAAAAAAAGCTGGATTATTTGACCCACTTGGCCTCCCAGTCAGCTGATCCCTGCTGATTTGCTCTTTCAATATGGTAAGCTGTTGAGCTCTAGCCCACATTTTAGAGCCATATTTTGCAAATAAGAGCTTAACTGTAGCCTCCATGCGGCCTTTTTGTCTGAATCACAGTGTGCGAGCAGCTCCTTTCTCTATATACAGATGGTTGACTTTGCTTATTTATTAAGGCATCTCTGAGCCAGGAAAGGTCACGGTCCACAGGGACACTAAAATAACCTAACCTACCCTGCAGTCCTGCATTAAAGAAATACTCCAGCTTTTTTATAAATTAGCACCATCTGATGGGAGAGAATGCAATCCAAACAGCCCATTGCCTGCAGCACATAACAGCATTTAACATCAGGATGCATCTTTTTTTTCTGGCAGAGAGTTACACACAGAACAGAGCTGCTCACAGAGAGTGATACAGCCAGAGGACATAACTGAGCCTACAGAAAAAGGTACCCTAGATAGAAAGAAAGCTTGGGAGGAGGATTTGCTATAGGAGAGGTGCTACAAGTCAGCAACTACTCACTTCCAAGAGAAACCAGACCTGGGAGAGTCAGCTGCCTAGGAGCTAAGGTAAGTATGCTTTGATTTTACAGTTTTCAATAATAAAATACTTAAACAATGAAAAACTGTTTTAATAATATAATAATATAATCTTCAATATAATATACTGAGGGTGATTCTGTGATGCTTATTGAGTTCATTATATCAATCATGGCATGTAAAGCATACATTTTAAAATAAGATTTGAAGCAAACAATATTATTTTAGACATATCAAACAATGAAACTAATGCCATCTGGTTTAAGCATCTGTTTCACCCAGCTGTCTGGGGAGCCAGACCATACGTTAATACACGTTCTCCCCGTTTTTCCCCTAAAGGTCTACAGACCATTCTTCAGAATATCTAATAGAGGTCCATTCTTTCTGCATGAATTGCTCCAATGAACTTGTTCTACAAGTAGCACCATCCTGAGGAATTGCCTCTTGTACATTTCCCACTGTGAATAAATTAGTATTCTAAACTAAAGAATTGAAATTCTATATTATGGAAATTGAGGTCACTCTGAGGAGAAGCGTTACACCAATTATTTCTGCAACCTTCATATAAAGTGTCTGATTTAATGTCGGGTTTCCTTATCTAGAGAGCTGCAGCTTCTTTATAGGAAGCTTAATTTGGGAGCTGGCCATGCCCCGATAACCTTACAAATCAACACTGTTCAGCGGGATCTAAGGCCAGAGCAAACATTTGAAGGGTTTCTGTGTAGCATCCCAGAATGGATTTCAAAAAATTTAGAGACTAGTGGTGTGAGTGATGCTGACTTTGAGGTGGGATGAAGCCTAGGCTTTGACCTTGGCTGTAGTTATGTTCGTTTAGTGGGTGATTTACTACATTTGCGCTATTTTCTCTTCCCTGTGTTCACCTCGTGTTAACAGAGAGGGGAAACCTGTAAGCGTATGGAGCTTAAATTGAAGTGGCGAACACCAGTGACAACTGACATTCAACAGACTCCTGTGTTTTTGCTGAAATTCGCTGGTGAAATTTAGTGGCATTTACCGCTTTTTCGCTCCATAAGACGCACTTATCCCACCAAAAGTTTGTGTGTGTGTATGTGGGGGGGGGGGGGGGGGGGGTTGTATGTGCTGTATGAAAAAAATAGAAAGGAAAAAAAATCAACTCTCTTGTGCTGGCGCTCCTGTGTTGCTGTTCCCGGCTGCCGCACTGCAGGAGGTCAGAAGAAGGTGGAGAAGCAGCGAGCACTGTCCCGCCCCATCTTCCAGTCTGGGGCACACTCAAACACCCGGCCCCGTGCAGTGGGTGGGCTTGACCCGTACTAAGTTGGTGCAGGCCATGCCCCCCTGCTGCACAGAACTGGGTGTCTGCATGTCCTGGGTGGTAAGAAGCAGTGGTGGCAGCAGCTCCAGGGAATGGGAATAGCGCCCACTCTTCCTCTATCTTCTTCTGGCCTCCCGCAGTGTGGCAGCCCAGCCAGCACTGCAGGAGTGCCAGAACATGTGAGTTGACTTTTTTTCTGCCGCCTATGGGGAATAGGAGGGAAGAATGCCACACTACCTATGGGAATGGGAGGTGGGAATGCCACAATGCCTATGGGAATTGGGAGGATGGAATGCTACAATACCTATGGGGAATGGGAGGGTGGATGCCACTTTGCCTATAATTGGGGGATTCTGAACCTTGCCTATTATTTGGTTCACAACATTTGGTTCAGAATATTATTGTCAGAATATTAAAATAAGTTAAATATGCTAAAAAGACATAAAGAGACAATCTCGCCACAAATAACATTGATTACTATGTGGTTCGCCAAACAGGCGCTGCGTTGAATGAACTTGATGTAAATCCAGCACACAAGGACATCGCCAGGCAAGCATGCCACAGTAAATGCAGGAAACTAACACAAAAACAGTGAATGGGCAGCGAAACATTTAGTAAATGACCCCCTAAGGATACCTTGTGTGTCAATTCAGCAACAGGTATAAAAAGTGCAATCTAAGGGGTCACTTCAGCATAATTTGTAAATCGTTTACTTTAAATGGAATTAAGTAGAAGTGTTCCATTTCTATCTGGTACTGAATTGGCCCTCTAGATAGACCATGAATATAAATGGTACTTTTCATTTCATAAAAAAACAGTAGGTCATTTTTTACACCTGAAGCTAAATTGAATGATTCTGCACCAGGAACAAAAAAAAACACAACTTTTTTTTTGATTGGATAAAAAGTAGAAATTTACTTTCATTGCCTACCTAGGGGGTGATTCAGCAACAGGTGTAAATGAAACACCTCTATTTTTTTCACCTCAAGCAATCTTTAGTCAGTAGAATGACATTCATGTCTCCTAAAGAATTTAGAAAGCTCGTCTATTCAACCTGTTGATTTAGCCAAATATTAGTATTAATGTAGCTTTGAATTTTCTGAGTTCATTACAAAAAATTCCACTCTAGGAAAAGTGCAAAAGTTTGAAGGGGGTGGGACCATTACAGCTTTAACTCGCAGCCTACCTAGAGATTTTGTCACCCTCTGTTGCCAGACCATTTTTCAATATTTTGTGCTATACATGTTCAACTGTGATTTTGCAAGGATTTCCAGGAAAATTATATATTGTCTGGGCTTTAACATGAAATGTCTAATTTGGCCTTGTTTTAGTGTATTCTCAATATTTTGGGTAAAATATATGCAAAAAAATAAAACAACATTTTTAAATAACATCATATTGTGTGTAAAAGCCCTATTTATCTCTCAGTTACAACAGTACCACATATGTATTGTTAGACACCTTTCCTGCCCATGCATCCTGCATAGGTACTGTCAAGGGAAGAGTTGTCAAACACCCCAAAGTAAAGCATGGGCGTAGTGGTAATTTTACTTGAAAATTTCAGCTGTGGACAAACGCGCTTTTTCATCCGAAACAACCCTTTAAATTTGAAATACCTCCACCAACCATATATTCCCTGAAAGTACGCAAATAAAGCTTTCTAGGTGTACCCAGCTTGCTGAAGTGGGCTCCTCTTTCTGGAAGCAATCCCTTTAAGAATTCTTTGTTTGCACAGGGTTTCTCTAAAAAATGTATAATAAAGCAAACTAGAAAACACATTTTCCAATAGCAATATGCAAACAAGAAAAACAAGCTAAATCTTATAGCGCAAGGTCCCTTGAACAGACCAATACCCAACATCCATAGATACTTTAAACCCTTTGAACTGCCAGCCTACTTGAGATTTTGCCACCCTCTGTTGACAGGTTATTTTTCACTATGCTAAAAAATGTGTTTTTGAAAATTTGCCTTGTTTATTTTAATTAAAAAATAAATTTAATTGCATTCAAGAAAACCATATTGCACGTGAAAGCCCCATTCCACCTCATTACAACAGTACCACATATGTATCAGTACCTCCCCCCCCCCCAGTGTTTGCCCAGGAGACCCCCCAAACTGAAAAGAGCATTTTATAACATTTACAAATAAAATTCAACTACTCCCCACACTACAAAGGGTTAAATAAAAATTATTTTTAAAATCATGTGTGGTCCCACCTTCCCAGCATAACCAGCCCGGGCGAAAGCTATGGGGGCTTGTAGACCAGGGCACGGAGGCCAGCCTTGGGGTACAAGTCCACATAGCCGCCGCAGCACCAGGCTCTTCTGTCCCCCCTCCGGGGTTTGTGAAGGCAGGTAATTGGGGGGGGTGGGTGTTAATGGCAGACTCAGATGGCTGGTGAAGGGTTAAAAGTCTTATAAATCATGAGATGTAGATCAGCAGCCTCCAACCTTCCTCCTCAGGGGCCACCAACAGTTGGTTGTTTTGCTGATCTCCATACAGATGCAGAGGTAAGTTAATTAGTGCAGCAGCAAAGCTAGAGCTGCTATGGAGATCCACCAGACATGGCCTGTTGGTGGGCCTTAAAGCGTTCCTATATGTCACATAATGGCAGTTAGATTGATGTGCTCCCCATTGATTAGCTGTATGTACTCTAACTGATTACATCATCACTGAGGGTGGGCTGCGGAGCCAGGGAGCCTACTGCATCCAGTTTGTGTTGTTATAAATATTGGGTAAAGGCAGAGATAAAAAAGAAAACACGGCTGCTTTGGGGCATAGAGCTGGGGATAAAAGGTGACAACATACACTTCCCTCTGAGTATAGGTGCTCTTTAAGGAGATGGTTGGGTAACACTGATGTAGATAACAATTTACTTCAAAGAAGTAGTCATTGCTGTAGACCTCAAATCGTTTGCTTTCTAATTTGTATTAACAGAGAGGTCAAGCCATTTGAAGGGAAGACCCAAATTAGGTTTAATATAATGGGGATAAATGAGTCCAAAAAATCCCCTATGCGAGGGTAAAAGGTCAAAAGTCTTAAAGGAGCCACAGCACTCAACCCTGTTAGCTTGCAGGCCAGCCTATAATCTGTCTCTAAACTTGGTTAAAAACAGAGGACTCGGTCACACACATCTTCAGAAGTATGCTTAAGCTGCACCACTACGCCAAAGTGCCTCTGTGGGGTGCAGTCCTAACTCTAATCTCTGAGAGCCCATTTGGGACATACAGTGCAATAGATAAATTGGGAGCAGGCTTACCTGAGGTTGCCCTAAACCTTTCAAGTGCAAGCCATGGGGTGGAAGGGTCAAAGACCTTGCAATACAGCCAAGACCCCACACCCCATGTGCTTGCACAAATTCAAAAGAAACAAAGGGGGGGTGGCAGCCGCTCAGACCATTTTATAACTAACCTGGGAGGTGCACGTTAGCAGGGCAATTAGGATACACAAGTTAACTTAAAGGAGCCACAGCACTTAACCCTGTTAGCCTGCAGACAAACCTATAATCTGTCTCTAAATCTAGTTAGAAAACAGAGGTGTCGGTCTACACACATCTGCAGAAGTATGCTAAAGCTGCACCACCAAGTGCCTCTGTGAGGTGCAGTCCTAACTCTAATCTCTGAGAGCCCCCTTTTTTTGGGACATACAATGCAATAGATAAATTGGGAGTGCAGCCCATGGGGTGGAAGGGTCGAAGACCTCACAGTACAGCCTAGACCCCACACCCCATGTGCTTGAACAAATTCCTTATCCTTATCAAAGGGCTCCATTGTAAAATTCATAGGGAGGCTCCCCCAAAAAAACAAGAGCAGATATACTGTGCTTAATGATATTGCAGACTATAGTGTGATCTGGGTCGGATGCAATGGGGCCCAGTGCTGTCCGTTTCTAGTCCGGGTGCCTGGGCGTCAGGACCATAGCCTGGGGTCATAGTTCTGCCTTATGCAATCTATAGCCCTGAACCCTGAAGCTCCCTTCAGACATGTCAAACTGTTACCCACAGGTGCTTGGCAGCTTGCGCTGGGTCCCCTTCTGCCACAGGCCTGGTAGCAGCTGCCTCTATTATCTCTATGGAGTATACGTCCCTGTTGTGCCAACTTTTTTTGTTTGTATTTTTTTTTTTTTAGGTAGCGACATAGTGATAGACAATGTTAGGGGCTTTGAAGCCCTAAAAGCCTTTCTAACAACCATTAGTGACATGTTCTTTATCAGCTGAGTTTTTCACCTTGTAGCTAATTTTTGTCCTTCTCCAGCCAGCATCTAAGCCTTCCTGTCTGACAGTGTAATGATCATCTTTGGAAATTGGATGGCCATACTTTAACGTTTTGACACAAATAATTTAACATGGTTTTACGCAGGCCGATCATAACACCATCTGAAAGGGACGAATATTTCAGGTTACAAAATCCTTGGACTCTAATAGAAGTCTATGTATATACTAATAAGCTGGTGACCACATTGTGCCGACATTGTGAGTTCAATGTAGGCTAGTGGGCTATTAGACGTGACAATCAACTGACAGCTCAAACACTATTACGGATACAAAAGCGTTTTTTTTTTTGCTAAATGCTTTTGGAAGCCAGTTATTATAGAAACTTGCAATACATGTAAAAAATGTCGCACCATGATGTGTTTGTGTGGGGGATTTTAATATCAGTGTTAAGGGAGAAGGGTTTCTGCGTAGGAGGTGACCAAACATGTGCCTTTCCTCTTTTTGGGTCAGCTTGACCTTGAGTCAACTCAGTCAAGGCCAAAATTCACTAATTATTTATTAAAGGAAAACTGTACGTAAATTCGAATTGCTTTGTTCTAATAACTTTAAACTTTTAAACTTTTAAAAGCTTAAAAGCACAAAAACACACACCATAAAGACAATAATAAAAAACATTAAAAAACATGAACACAATTGAAAGGGGTGCCAACCAGTTCCTTACATAGCCTCTCGAATAGCTTACTGTTAAATATTGCATACAATAGTCCCTATATCTCCCTGGTGCCCTATTTATTATACCAGATACTTGATTCGGAGAAAAAAACTCTGCAAAAAAGTGCATCAAAGTGTATAATCCATGTAATCCACCTTGGTGATCAAAAAAAGTGCATGTGCTATAGCTAAATACATATATACCTAATAAGTGCAATATGCATTAAATACCTAACAACAATTTTATTAATAACCCATAAATAACCTCATCCCCATTATTAATAATATATGCCAAGAAAATGGAAGAGGACCCAAGGGAAGGGAACAAAAATTAATACATAAATGCCAATAAGTAAAATTGCATTACCAGTAAACCCAGGTCTGTGGAAAGCTCCTCCATCCAGCCACGCGTTCCGCACTCTGTCACTTCCTCAGTGCATGACTTGCCTTATGCTGTTTTTGTAAGTTATGGATTGTTTCTTTTACTCCATCCCTACATCTAGTTATTACAGTTTCTGACTCATTCTCTGGTTTCATTTGTTAACCTGTAGGATATTGTTAAGCTGTTTGTAAAACACAGATCTTAGAGGTATACGTATGTTGGGAACAGGACAACCCCAGTCCAATAATTGCAATGATTCTCTCTCGGCATGCCCCATCTATTTCAATGAATGGAGAGGGCATGCTACGGGTGTAAACTAGACTCAACCATAGCTCCATCTTGGACCAGAGAAGACTGATAAGGTGCTCATTCTCAGCTCTTGGTAAGTTTTTCACCACTGGGTTCGGGCAGTGGAGCTACACAAAAGGTGAGTTTAGCTGCTTTTTATTTCTTTTTTATCTGGACAATCAATTTAAGCATAATATACAAATACATATCACTTACCTAGTAGAGATACAGAGATGGGGAATGTGTGCGGGATTTCTCTGCATATACATTTTTGGGGCTTGTATGATACACATTGTGCATATTACCGTCATTTTTGAGGACTGAGGGGGAAACGAGGTGCAACCTACCTGTTCATAAATGTGTGGTCTGGGGAAAGGCATTTTTTAGAAAGGAGCAACAGATTTAAGCTGAGACTACATCATTTTTTAACAAAATATAGGGGGGTCTTATTTCAGATGTCCCCCCCGTGAGATCATTCCCAGTAAAACACAAATTCTTACCTTTCAAAAACGGTTGGCCGCCATAGTCACATGGTCCACAGGTCTTACCAAGGTATCTGGCTGTCAGCGACCAAGTGATGATTGAGGAGCAATTTGAAGTAGCCAGTGGGAAGTAAGAGTTGGCAGATAGCTCAATGTGTGCTGCGCTTCCAGTACCCCGATTAGACAGAAGCTCAGCCCATAAAATGTTGGTGTCCCGAATTTCCAAGCAGAGAAATCCTCTATTATAGGATGACCAGTAATTGAGAGCTGTGAGACAGAGGCGGATATGCGACAAACAGTGTTTAATAGTGATAAACAGTAACAAGTATACATAGCACACAACAACCAGGCTTCTGTACAGATATACAGGTGAATATAGTTAACATACACGTGCTGAGGCTGCTATACAGAAATACAGGTGAACACGGCAAAACATACATGCACTGGGATCCTAGTTCAAAAGTCCAAAGTCCAAAAGCGGAATAACAAGGCTGTGGCAGGAGTCCTAGGTCTGGGTACAGGAAGACAATGCAATTCTGATCCAAGGGTGGATCAGCTTATTAAGGGCAGGAAGTAGCACAGGTGCTGGCTAATCACCAGCACCTCCGCATGAGAGGGCCACCTGGTGGTGGAGCATAATATGGCAGAGGAGAACCCAAAGGCAATAAAGGGCAGTAAAAGGGCAGATGCATGCTCCCATATTGCGGAGGAACTCCAGACCTCACAGTATGAAATGTCAGTCTGCTTGTTATATAAATAGGGCATTGAGGAAGCCGTGTAAGGCGAAACATGATACATGTGTGCCCTTCTGAAAAGCTGACGAAACACTGTATTGTCAACTCCCATGAGTATTTGTAATAAGTAAAGACAGGTTATATATTATGAAATGCAAATAAGCAAACAACTGTAAACAAGTCACTACAGTAGGCAATTGTTTTTAATTGCAAGTAATAAATGATTTAGAATTTGTAATAGTTAACAGGTGTGGTTACAGTTCTGAGCTCTAAAAATTCTCCAGGGTAACCTAGCCCTGGGTAAAATCGTGTCTGTTAACCCCATGTAGACATTATTATTATTATTATTGGTTATTTATATAGCGCCATCAACTTCCGTAGCGCTTTACATGGTATGATTACAGACAGGGTAAAACATATATGGAAAACAATGCAGATATTGGGCTCTTGAACTACATGGTAGCTTCCATTTTGATTTAAACATGAGAGCCTACTTCTAAAACAGTTAAAATTGACTCAAATATCTTTGTCATCATCTATCAGCTGTAATGACTCATGATTGCTTTGCTAAAAGCAGAGAGCTCCTAGATACATTTTAAATAATGTCTGAATGCTCTGTGGTTGCTGCATGGTTGGCATATAATGAAGAAACTATGTAACAGATTCCTTCTGACACAGCATTTCTCCGGAAGCCGTTTATTTATCCCTTCAAACAGCTTACGCCACTGATCATCAGAGGGGTTGTTTAGGGGGGCAATTTGCAAAAGTTTTTTTGACTGTAATTCCGCTTTAAGGCTTATACCCATAAAATTGACAACAGATAATAAAGTGGAAAAATCTAGATAATAGTTACCTCTCTCTAAATGTTCTGGAAATCAATAATA
Organism: Gastrophryne carolinensis; assembly: GCA_027917425.1. NCBI lineage: Eukaryota > Metazoa > Chordata > Amphibia > Anura > Microhylidae > Gastrophryne > Gastrophryne carolinensis. The sequence continues at coordinate 41,833,832 of CM051234.1, forward strand.
TTTTCTACATTTCTATATTTTATAAAAAGCTTCACTTGTACCCATACATTTTGTTTAGGAAGTAACTTTCTCGACTGCTCCTGCTGTTACATTTTAACTTCCTTCATCGACATTATTTACTGTGATTCACATTACTCGATTCAATTACTGTGTGCAAACATATGTATTCATCGCTCATTTCACATTCATTTCACAGTGCATGCTTCATGGGTATAACCTGCTGTGCTAAAGATTTTGGGTGAAGAATTGCAGTAGATGGATAGGTAAATAGAATCTGTAAAAAAAAATTGTGCACTTGCGCTTTGCTATCTTAATTGATTTAGAAGTCATTATTACATTATCTAGATATGCTGCAATAATTGATATATGCCAATAGCATTACAGTATGTGAATAATTGCAACAAAGCAACACTATAATTCTAAATTAAAGACTAAAGCAATCTAAAATTACTTTGTCTGTGTCCCCCATGGAAATCCTGATTTGGGATGCCCCCTGGTGTAAGAGTAAATAGGAGGCTTGAAAAGGGGCTGAAATACATACCACTTTTTTTTCCAGCACTGCTGCAGCCTGCGCATCCCCTTCTCTGCAGGTGACTGCCTTTGACCTGTTTGGTTTTCTGGTGTAACAGGTTGGTATCTCATCCATTATACCTGTTAAAATGTTTAGCTAGAATAAAGGTTAGTGTAATAATAATAACAATGTAGTAATAGAGATAAAATACAATGAGGTGAACTTGAAGTCAACTAGGGCTATCAGCAGTGTTAGGATATGACTAATGTCCCGTTGGGGTAGATTGTCTCATGGACCGAATTCTTGCCCTCAGGCAGTCGGAAGAGAAAAGCTTTGTGTAATGCACATGAAAGCAATTAACTCATGTCAATTCAAAGTTGCTCTCTGGTCTTTCTTTTGGCAAAATGTATCCACCCCTAGGTGGTCCTATGTTCATTTCTAATTTTATACTTGGCTTTCCTTCAAGTTTCACTGAAGTGGCAGTGGTAAGGAGGACCTGGTATGGACCATCAAATTGGGGTTCAAGGTTCTTTCTCATGTGTCTCCACCACTCATTCACCTGGTTCCAGTGTGTGTGTACCTGGAAAAGAGTCTGGAGAAAGGAGAGACTTAATTCATTACATAGCCAGTAGTCATTCATATACCCCCGTTCTATTCAGAGAGACTGGGAGGCCGATTCGTTAATAGCGGCAGGTAGCGACAGTTGAGCGACTGTAGCGGCATTTTCAGAGCGCCCGCTAGTAGTCGCTGTGCTTGGCCGTTGTTCGGTAGTTGATAGCGACTCAGTCGGTTTGCCGTAATGTTGAATATTGGGTGAGGAGTCGCTATTTGACCAGTTCCACGCTGTATGGGAGCGCATGATAGCGACTGGCCCTAGCGACCGGCTCCCACCATATTCATTAAAAAATCACGCTCAAAAAATTCTCGCGCTGTAAAATGCATGTTTAAACCCCAGAGCGCTGGCGGTGATGGGTTAAAAGCAGTTTTTTAACCCCCAAACAACCATATTTTTGGAAACCAAAAAAAACAAGTTTTTTAAATAATTTGGTAATATGAATACATTAATATCAGACCTGTAATATCAATTCTGTACAATTTTTTTTTTTACCTTAAAAAAAAAACCTAAAATGGCAGAAGTGTTCACAGAATTTTTCACTTTAAAAAAAAAAATAAATACAATTAATTATGAATATTTAAAGATTGTTCTATTGAAATGCATTGGAGAGCGCCAGGTAGCGAGAGGTCATACCTGTCGCTGTTCAAGGTCGGACGCTGGCGCTGTGGGCTGAGGCTGGAATAATGATGAATGAGTCGCTATATGGCGCTATCTCAGTCGCTAAGCAGGATTGGCTTGATAAATGTGTGATTGTGGTGGGGAGCCGGCGTTCTCGTGGCGGGGCCCGTCATTACCGGTCGCTCACCAGTCGCTACCTGTCGCTATCCCTTGTTAAATAAAGGCCTAAGGAAAATAACAGCCCAAATTTGGAGTGGACCAAAAATGTATCTCATATGGGCTCAGACCAGTCTTCCCATTGGGGGTGTATCTGACCAAAAATAACGCTAGGGGCAAACACTCAATCCGAGGTTTTCTTGTCTCAGCCATGGTATTCTGTATCTTGAGTTTCAAAGTTCCATTTAGGTGTTCAAATTTACCAGAGTTCTGCGGGCGGTAGGGAGTGTGGAAGACCTGTTCAATACCCACCACATTCATTATTTCTTGCATTATATCACCTGTTAAATGCTAGCCACAGTCACTTTCTTGGATGTGGTCTTTGTGCCACAGGAAATGCTTCTGGACATCCAAAGAAGAGGTCTGTTACAGTCAATATGTACTCATGCAATCCTGATTTTGGGAGTTGGATGGAGTCTATTTGCAGGCTCTGAACGGGGTAGAGGGGCTTTGGAGCACATTTAGTGGGTACTTTGGCAGTCTGTCTTAGATTGTGTAAAGCACAAATGCTCAAATGAGACAACCTTGCACATACCTTGCTGCTGGTGTTGAAAATCCTGGAGCAACCCGATATTTAGTAACTATATTATACATGTTATTTACAGATTGATGCTTGTTACTATGTACTGCTGTCACAGTACAAAGGATACAAAGCACGTGGCAGATGAAGTCTGTCTTCAATCTTCCACAAGTCATCTGCCCCTTGCTTCATCCACTGGGACTTTTTAGCATCTGAGGCTTGTTTCTGCAAGGTAATAATAACCTGTAACATTATTTTGTAAGGCAAAGGTGTGGTTAGTGGCACAGATTTGACCATCAGAAGATCAGAAGTATTTTTAGCTGCTTCCTTCGCTATCCCTTCGCCTATCTGCCCTTCTGGCCTCAGCAGTGTTGAGTTTGGTAAGTGCTTTACATTTTTATGATTGCCATCTTGTTGGGCATCATGAGGTTGTCTAACGGCTGTGGCATCTTTTATTGGGGGTACCATAGTTTCTACATTTCCAGATGTTGTGGTGACTTACTCAAAAAGCGTATCATAAATCTGTATAAATATTTGGGCCAGGGCATGTAGTTCTGCTTCTTGAGCTGACTTGTGGGGAGGTAGAGAACCTAAGGCAACAGCTTCATTATCAGTCACCAGTATAAAACTTGCCATCAGTTGTATACCTGTATCCATCCTCGTAGTAGACAATGTCAGGATTTTGAGGGGGCTCTTTCACATGGTCAAATCCAGCAGCTTCCTGTTCCATTTTCATGAGGACAAGACAGTTATGATCATTTTCTTCAGGGAAAAATGTAGAAAGGAAAGACAGGTCTTTGTCTGAGAATCTGCTGCCCCACCCTTTCCCCAACTGTCACCAAAAAGCAACAGAGTAGCAGGATTCAAAGTATTACATCTCTTTTTAGTGATGTCTGGCAGTAACAGAGCACATTGTATGCGAAGATGCCAGGCATGTGACAGATGCTTAGACTGAACCTGGGTAGAACAGCAATAATGTCACGTGGAGCTAAAACAGTGACCAGATGAATTAACACGAAATCTGCACTTTTTGCCAGCATCCACTACACAGCAATGATTACTCTGGCGCAGCTGGGGGCACCTCGAGCCACAGGGCCTAGATGAGCACTGTAATAGGCTATTGGACGTTGTTGTTGTCCATGTGATTGGGCGAGGACAGCTTAGGCATGTGCCTGGGTCTCAGTACAGTACAGTCTAAAGAGTTTTACTGTAATCAGGAAATCCCAGGGCAGAGTCTGAAGCAATCACAAGTTTAAGTGCATACAAGTTGTTTAGTTTAGTGGTCAGGTAAAAGGGACTTTATATAATAGTTCCCTAACATCATCATCCCATTTCCTTACTGATTATATGGACACCAAATGGATCATTAGACAGATCTATTCTTTTAAATGAGACTGTACCGGGTGGTACTCTATTTTGGATTAGGGGTCATTGCTTTGGTAATGGTATGCCATGAAATGTTTTGGGGATTTACTTCTATAGATTTAATCACTGACATTACTACGCCCATATCTAAAATACATTTGATGGGGCTTTTTTTAATTTAACAGGGTGACCTTAGGGCTTGGTTTTTCCATGGGTATGTTTTTCTTCCCTTGGAATAATTCAGCTCCCCTGGCTACTAATAGCAAAGAAGTGGGGGGTTGGGTCTAGATAAGCACTGTAGTAGGCTATTGGACGTTGTTGTCCATGTGATTATGTGAAGACAGCTTAGGCATGGCCCTGAGTCTCAGTACAGTACAGTCTCAAGAGTTTTACTGTAATCAGGAAGTCCCAGGGCAGGGACTGAAGCAATCACAAGTTTAAGTGCATACAAGTTGTCTATGGCTTCACTGGTCAAGTGACAGGGACTTTATATAATAGTTCCCTAGCACCATCATCCCATTTCATCACTGGTTCGATGGATGCTAAAAAGGTCATTAGACAGAACAGGGTGGTATTCTATTTTGGATTAGGGGTCATTGCTTTGCTAATGGTATGCCATTAAATGTTTTGGAGGTTTACTTTTACAGATTTAATCACTGACATTACTACGTCCATATCTAAAATACATTTTTTTTAAGGTTTTTTTTTTTTTAATTTAATAGGGTGACCTTAGGGCTAGGTTTTTCAGTGGGTATGTTTTTCTTCCCTTGCAATAATTCTGCTCCCCTGGCTACTAACAGCAAAGAAGTGGGGGGTTGGCTGCACTGTTCAGAATGAGCAGCTTTGACGCTAGCCTTCAAGGATGTATGCATTGCATTCATCTAATAAGAAAATTCTCAGGAAGGAGGGGGCCATCCTCAAACAACTCTTCCCCTCCATCTATTAAACGTCTGCTATATCCATTCTAAAGACCTAGAAAATGACATGAATGTCTTGTACAGGCTGCAAACACATCCTTAAACCTCTGCACTCAATAGGCACCATGACACCTGTGTTCCTTTACACTTATCTTGAATGTATTGTGTCAGCGGTGCATGGAGAATCATAATCATTTCATATTACAGATCACAGCGCAGCACAACAAACACAACTGATAGTTTGATTGCTGCTCACTCACCACACAAACTCTGACTAGTTGGTGCATATCCTGCCAACAGCCATTATACGCAGCCTGTTGTTTTTCAACCACATATAAATGACATAGGATTTTTCTGAGGGTCTGGCAGCCATCTTTTTGGAACCTCTGTTTAAATCTGGCAGGGGTACACACTTCCTTCTCTTTCTATTTGTATCACTCTGAGCTAAAGGGATTATGTTGATCACGGCTGGCATCAGCAGCTGCCAAGACGGGGCAGCTGGGGGCCCCCACCCTCTTGGGGGGGCCACTAACAGGGCTGGCCTTTGGGGTGTGCGACGGCACTTGACCGGCGGCATTCACCAGTTCGAGGAAATGAACGGAGGGAAGGGGGGGTCACACACAGGGGCATCCAAAATCAGGAGAATTCATTTAGAGTAGGTCAGGTTTAAAGGGTTTGGTATGTTTCAAAGTAGACCACAACTAGAGTTTTGGTACAGAAAGCATGATCCTTAGGGGGCATCCAGATTTGGGACGTCCTTCAGTGATGTGACATGACTCTTCACCACAAAGGGGCCCACTGAGACCCTGCCACCAAAGGGTCCACATAAACCTGGAGCCGGCCCTGGTACTGATGATCGTGCTCCTGTGCCTTACCACTGTCATGACTAAGAGGCTGATTCACTACTAGCGCCAGGTATTGCCAGATGAGCGTCTGTATAGCGGCGCTTAGAGCGACCGCTAGTAGACACTATAAGCGGGTATGGGGCGCTGTAACAGAGCTTCTCGGTCGCTCTAGTAACCTGGCCGGCACTGATGAATATGATGTGTGTTGGTAGCGCCAGCTCAGTGCAACCGGCACTCTGCGCTCCACGCCATATTTAACAAAAAACTACAAACACACAGCGTCGGCGCTCTAAAGCTGGGCGCTCTAGCACCAGCGCCAGACGTTGTGTGATCAAATGCCCTTATTCATCAAGCGATAGCGCCAGGTAGTGTCTGACGAGCGCCAGGTCCCGCCAGCTAACGGCGGCTACCGACTCAAGTACGCCCGGCGTCGGCCACAATGACGCATTTATCAAGCTAAATGAGGCTAGCGCCGGCGAGAGCGACAGCTACCGCGGGATTCATCATGTAGCCGACTGGAACCGACAAGCGAGGCTGCTAATCCAATCACAGCGCCAGGTATGACCTGTCGCTTCCTGGCGATGTCCAATGCATTTCAATGGAGCAATCTTTAATTAATCATAATTAATTGCTATTAATGGTTTTTTTTTTTTATGTCAAAAATTCTGTGACCACTTCTGCAATGTTAGGATTTTTTTTTAAGGTAAAAAAAAAAAAAAATGATTTTGTCCAGAATTGATGTTACAGGTCTGATATTAATGTATTCATATTACAAAATGTTTATAAAAACTTGTAGAATTTTACAATCTAAAAATATGGTTGTTTGGGGGTTAAAAACTATTTTAAATCCATCGCCGCCAGCGCTCTGGGGTTTAAACAAGGAATTCACAGCGCTAAAAAATTCGTAGCGTGATTTGTTAATGAATCTGCAGCAAGCCGTTCGCTCTGGCCATTCGCTGTCAGGCGCACCCATACAACGCTGAACCTGTGAAACAGCGACCCCCCAGCCCGTATTCAACATTACCGCACACCGACTGAGTCGCTGTCAACAAGCAAACCCCGGCCAAGCACAGCGAATACTAGCTGGCGCTGTGAAAATCACGCTACTGGCGCTCATCTGTCGCTACCTGGCGCTATTAATGAATCGGACTCAAAGTCTGTTTTTCAACACATAAACACCAGTAACAAAGTGAAAACACATAACAATAACATTGTTTTAACACTGGGACAATAACACTTTAGTGCCAGACCTGTAATGACAATTATGCATAAACATATAAAAAGTCCCAAAAATGTATTTTGTTTGCAGCCAGGAGAGGTCACACAATGATTTGAGCAAAAAAAAAAAAAAAAAAATGTAATTGCCAAACTATTTATACACAACTAATTAAGCCCCATTGAAATGTATGGTAGAGCGCTACAATGCGACAGGTACTACATGGCGCTCCTGAGCCTAGAGCACCAGTGCTATACGCTGAGCCGCCTGTATAAATACATGTGACGCTACATGGCACTGTTAGAGGCGCTCACCAGATTGACTTTCTTAAATGTGATTTTGCATACAGCGCCCGGCGTTCACCAGACGCTGCCTGCCCCTATGAAGCACTACCTGGCGCTATCCATTCTTAAATAAGCCCCAGAATTAATTTTGTTTACCATTACTCATTTGGCTTAGCAGAGGTAGTATCTCTTGGGGTCAGGATGTCATTATATTATTCTGTGATGGCGTCATGGGAACCCCGGGACCAATAGAACCCACATTTTCACTTGCTGCCACTGCTGAAAGTTCTTTAGCAACTGGGGCCACAGGGGTCCCTGTTTAAGGGCCAAACTGTTAGGATGGGACTAATGTCCTGTTTGGGTAGATTGTCTCGAGAACCAAATTCTGTTAGGCAGCGTCTCTTGCCCTCCCTCAGCCGGAAGAAAAAGCTTTGAGCAGTGCCCAAAAAGGCAATCAACTCATGTCAATTCAAAGTCGCTCTCTGGTCTATTTTATGTTTTGACATTAGGTTAAATATTAGAATAAAGTGAAGAATAAAAAGGATTGGCTAAATGAATCCACTCCTAGATGGGCCTGCATTCATTTCTAATTGTTTATACAGAAAACAAATAACTGTTTATTATACAAGATAAAGGGGTTTCAATCATTAACAGCTTCTCAGCATACAGAGTTGTTTACACTACTCACAGAGCAGAGGAATTTTCTCATTAAAACTAGACCCTGAGAAGCATCTCTTACTAGATCATAAAAAGTACAATTCCCTATATTCCCAAGTGAAAGTATTGTGTCAAGGTTTTCCATGCATGGAACTTAAAGGAGCAGTATCGCAAATTTTTCTTGGTGACTTATATTTAAATGGTACTTTGAATGTAGGTGCCCGACACTCTGGCCTATTCCACGCTGAGGGAGGGGTGAAACAATGTATCAAAGTATCAGCTGTTCAGTGCTGGCAGCCGTCCAGCATAAGATAACAACATTGCCTGGCCAGAACTCATATATCTAAAACAGAGAGAAAAGCTCTAGAAGTCATTTAGCTGATTTTGACAGTTTTCCCTTCATGTTGGCTCTGCTGCAGAATCTTTCAGTTTACCATTTTCTCTCTCTTATCTCAACACATTTTTCTATATGATCTTTCTTTCAGCTTTGTGTGTTTTGAGCAAAGCCTAACCCAGGATTTTCACTATCTGGAGTTTTGTTTTGTGCCCCTAGGGGCATCCCGACTTGGGATGCCCTGATATGTGAAATCCCCAAGTTCGCCTGTGAAAACGTACCTTTCCCTGTCCCACAGCGCATGCGCGCGCTCTCATCCAATCAACTCTGTTTGCACGCAGATGGGGAGCCTGAGCAGTAACCTTCCTGGCCGCCCGGCCTGTCTAAAGGACTATCTGCGTGAGCGCGCCAGAAAAATGGGGGGATCTGTGGTTATCCAGGGGTCGTTTCACACAGTGGGGCATCCCGATTTTGAATGCCCAAGGGGCAAAGTCAATGGCCGGGTCTTATAGACTTCAGGGTCGGCCACTCAGGGTTTTGTTCCACTTTAATACCTTTAGATTTTCCTGCACAGTTATTCAAAGAAGAATTTCAGTCATTTTCAGTCAGTTTAGTTTATTTTGTATAGATTTTACACATTTGAGTCACCTGGTCTCATAACAAAAGCAGCACCTCACACACACACACAGCCGTTACCACTGATTACAGTGTCAGCCTCTGAGGTAAAGTGTTGCTAGGAGACCAGTGGGCTAAATGAAGCAGCTCACTAAATACAACCCAGCAGATCCCCCTATTCAGCAAATGGACTGAGCCATTGTCATTATACAAATTAAAAGAAAGGCAGATATTTTTTCCTTTTTCTATCGCCAGATTATTTATACACATGTTAGAAGCTATTGTGTGGCTATTTAATTATATATCTTTTTTAATGCAAATTTCGCGATACTGCTCCTTTAATGTATAACTAACCAGAAACCAGTGTGAGCTGTATTCAGAAAGTATATTGCTATGAGTAGAAACAGACTTATATCTAAGGAAAGAGACAAAGAAAGACCCTCTTTTCAAATGTGGCCCTGTCTGAGGGTTGCCTCCAAGCTTTCCCCTAAAGCTCACCTAAACCCATTAGGGTGTCGCTTTAACACAGGGTGTACTGCACCATATACCTGCACCCAGCAGACCCAATTGGTTCCCACTGTGTCAGGTCCCGGAGACACCCACCTTCCAATAAATCAGCAACCCCCAATCTCCGCTGCTTTCTTCGCCTATAGCAAGCCCCCGTTTGCCGGGACGCTAGACACGCCTCACCGGACACGGTTGCCCCCAGGTCTTGTTAGCACAAAGGATGCTGACTTATGCAGGGGAAGGCAGATGAATCCAGGGACTAGACTGAGTAGCAATAAACGGACAGGGGTCATACACGGGAGGTCAATCCGAGGAGGCACGGTACAGAAGGGTTAGACGGAAGAGTAGTCAGGGCAAGCCAAGGGTCACAACGGGAGGTCAGAAGTTCGCGGTACAGAGGAGCAGGCAGAATCGTGGTCAAAGAGCAAGCAAGGTCGGTCCAGGCGGCAATCAGGGATGGTCAAAAACACGGCAGGAATCACAAGGAAATAAGCTATCAGAATCGCACCCAGTAGCACGCTATAACGGGCAATGACTGACTGCAGGGTGAGTACTAATATAGGATGGGGACTGACTGGATTGGCTGCGGGGAGGAGTGTAGTGATTGGAGCAACTGGGATCTCTGGGCTGATTGCCCAGTTTGAATAGGGAGGCGGACTGTGTTATAGGGCACATGCCCTTAAATAGCTAGGGCTCATTGGCCCAATTAAATCACCTCCGGCGGGCGCGCTGTGCGCAGCGCCGCCGGAGAGCATAGGAGGACGTTAGACGCGCGCGCGCGTGCGTGGACACGCGCCGGGAGCGTGCCGCACAGAGAGCGGCGCGACCGCTCCCGACGCCGCCGAGTCGGAAGCCGCCTGAACGGCTGCTCGTGACAGCCGAGCGGCGGGCGGGCAGGAGTGACGCCGACCCGCCGCCGGCTGCAGCAGACGTGCAACCCGCCGAGAGGAGTCGGCGGGGGAGCGAAGGCCAGGTAAGGAGGTGGCAGTGGCCGTGACACTACCCCCCCCTTCACGAGGGGCCTCTGGACCCTTACCAGGCTTATCCGGATTCTCCCGGTGAAACCTATTAATAAGGGTTTTGGCATGGACATCCTTGGCCGGTACCCAACATCTTCCCTCAGGACCAAAACCCTTCCAATCTATTAAATACTGTAAAGAGTTTTGAAGCACCCGAGCGTCGAGTATTCTATTAATTTCATATTCAGGCTCATCTTCCACTATGATCGGGGGAGGAGACGACACCTGAATATTTTTGGCAGATTTCAACAAAGAAACATGAAAGGACGACGGAATTCTCATGGATGAAGGTAACTTGACCTTAAAGGTAACGTCGCTTAGTTTATCAATAATAGGAAACGGACCGATAAATTTAGGCCCTAGCTTAGACGAGGGTTGCCGAAGGGCAATATTTCTAGTAGAGACCCAGACCAAATCACCCACCTGAAATGGTGGTTCTAGCGACCTATGTCGGTCCGCAAAGATTTTATAAGTTCTAGAGGCTTTCTTTAAGTTAGTCTGTATCTCAGACCACACTTTTGTCCTTTCTCGTAGCCATTCCTCCAAGGCCGGCAAGTTGGAGGAAGGACCAGAAAAAGATGATGCCTTAGGATGTCTACCGTAATTACAAAAGAAAGGCGAAAACCTAGTAGATTCGCTTGGCGCATTGTTAAAGGCGAATTCTGCAAATTCGATGAATTCCGCCCATTGTTCCTGGCGATCGGAGACGAAACAGCGTAGATATTGTTCTAAACATTGATTTACCCGTTCAGTCTGTCCGTTAGACTGAGGGTGATAGGCGGTAGAGAGCGACACTTTAATACCTAAACGATTGCAGAAAGCTTTCCAAAAACGGGATACAAACTGAACTCCTCGATCTGAAACAATATTCTGCGGTAGACCATGGAGGCGAAAAACATGTTTAATGAATAACTGTACTAAATCCGGTGCCGACGGAAGTCTTATCAATGGAATAAAGTGTGCCATTTTACTGAAGCGGTCCACCACCACCCAAATTACAGAATTCCCTTGTGATGGAGGGAGATCAACAATAAAATCCATGGATATGTGCGACCATGGTTCAGTAGGAATTTCTAAAGGAACTAATAATCCTGTAGGAGACCCATGAGTAGCCTTACTCCGAGCACATACCGGACATGCTTCGACAAAGGCGGAAGTATCGCGTCGGATGGTGGGCCACCAGACATGACGTTTGGCGATAGCCAAGGTCTTCCGAACGCCTAAGTGACCGGCAGACTTGGCATCATGTAGTTCCTGTAAAACGGCCAGACGCAGATGAGGTGGGACAAATAAACAATCAGAGGGTTTACCAGGAGGAGTATCAACCTGAAATGGCATTAACGAGCTAGACAAGTCAGGGAGAAGAGTAGCCACAACACAACCTAAAGGCAAAATCGATTCTGGAGGACCGCTCTGGTCCTTACTATCCCCGAAATTACGGGATAGGGCATCTGCTTTGGCATTCTTCTTCCCCGGCTTATAGGTGATAATAAAATTAAATCGAGAAAAGAAGAGTGCCCAGCGCGCCTGACGGGAGTTGAGTCTCTTGGCGGACTCTAAGTACTCTAGATTCTTGTGATCAGTATATACAGTGATAGGGTGCAGGGAACCTTCTAGCCAGTGACGCCATTCTTCAAAGGCCAGTTTAATACCCAATAGTTTCCTATTCCCAACATCGTAATTGCGTTCAGCGGGTGAAAATTTCCGAGAGAAGAATGCACAAGGATGTAGTTTCTCAGGATTGCCTGCATACTGAGAAAGAACAGCTCCTACTCCCAGTTCCGAGGCGTCAACCTCCAATAGAAATGGAAGCCGGGTGTCGGGATGTATCAAAATGGGAGCGGAGGTGAAAGTCTCTTTTAACACTTGAAAGGCGTTTTTAGCTGAGGGAGGCCACTCCTCAACAAAAGCGCCCTTACAAGTGAGATCTGTTAAAGGACTCACTATGGACGAGAAACCCTTTTTAAATTGCCTATAAAAATTCGCAAATCCTAAAAATCTCTGAAGCGCCTTTAGGGTTCTAGGTTGTTCCCACTCCAAAATAGCAGAAACCTTGGAAGGATCCATCACCAACCCCCGCTTGGAGATTATAAATCCTAGGAACGGGATTTCAGACACTTCAAAAACACATTTGGAGATTTTAGCATACAGACGATTTTCCCGCAATCTCTGCAACACCGCTTTGACATGTTGACGGTGCTCCACCAGGGAGCGGGAAAAAATCAGTATGTCATCCAAATAGACCACGAGAAACTGACCCAAAAAATCACGAAATATGTCATTGACAAAATCTTGAAACACTGCAGGAGCATTACATAACCCAAATGGCATCACTAAGTATTCATAATGCCCATCTTTTACATTGAAGGCCGTTTTCCATCCATCCCGCTGCCGTATGCGAATAAGGTTATATGCCCCTCGAAGGTCTAACTTGGAGAAGACCTGGGCCCCAGAGACCTGATTAAAAAGGTGATTGATTAATGGTAGGGGATACCTATTCTTTACAGTAATCTTATTTAACCCTCGATAGTCAATACAGGGGCGTAAGCCGCCGTCATTCTTCTTGACGAAGAAGAATCCAGCACCGGCAGGGGAGGTGGAAGGACGGATAAAACCTTTCTGGAGGTTTTCGGTGATGTAATCTTTCATAGCCCGCTCTTCAGATCTAGTGAGATTATATAGTTTCCCCCTAGGGGGCATAGTACCTGGGAGTAACTCAATAGGACAGTCGTAGGCCCTATGGGGTGGAAGAATGTCAGCGGATTTTTCCGAGAATACGTCTGCCCAATCTGCATAGACAAGAGGTAACCCATCAAGGACAATAGGTGTGGTTCTAAGGGATATGGAGAAACAATGACTTTGACATGAAGGACTCCATTTCACCAGATCCCCAGACCTCCAATCTATTACTGGGTTATGGACCTTTAACCAGGGAAATCCTAAAACAATAGGGGATACGGAACTTTCAATAACCAGAAATTCTATTTCTTCCGAGTGGGCAGACCCTACGACTAATTTTACCCAAGGGGTCTTATAGGAGACCAACCCCCCCTCAATGGGCTTATTGTTAACCGCCAGGACCCGAAGGGGATTTTCTAATGGAATAAACGGAATCCCAAGAGTGATGGCTAGGGATCTATCTAGGAAATTGCCAGCCGCTCCACTATCAATGAAGGCGGAGGCAATAGTCCGGGAAGGACCCCAAGAGAGTGTAACGGGTAGGAGTACCCGATTATCAGGAGGGAACGATACCTGACCGCCTAGAAGAAGTCCCTCTGCAGGATCTAGGCGTTGAAGTTTCCCGCCACCGGAGCCTTGTTCGGGCAGGTCTTGGCAAAATGACCCGGATTACCACAATAGAGGCAGAGGCCTTGGGATCTGCGCCGAACTTTCTCCGCCTGAGAGAGATGGGTAACACCAAGCTGCATTGGTTCCTCAGGTGACAGGGAAGGAGAGGAAGCGGCTGCCCCCTTGAAACTTGGTTCTTGACGTGAGGATCCCCAAGGTTGGTCCTTGCCTCTTTCCTGGCGTCTCTCGCGGAGACGTCGATCCACCCTGATAGCCAGCTGCATATATTCGTCTAGGCTTTTTGGCAAAGGATAATTCACCAAGGTGTCCTTGATGTTGTCAGAGAGTCCAATCCTAAATTGGCTACATAAAGCCGGATCATTCCACTTCGAATCTATAGCCCATCGCCGAAATTCTGCGCAATATTCTTCAGCAGAACGTTTAGCCTGTCTCAGGTTCCGTAATTTGGAATCCGCTGTCGCAGCCCGATCTGGGTCAGCATAGAGTAGTTCCATGGCCGAAAAAAATGAAGAGACTGACTGCAAGGCTTCATCAGTCGGAGCTAAACCAAACGCCCAGGTCTGTGGGTCGCCCTGGAGGAGTGAAATGACCAGGCCAACACGTTGCGCTTCGGATCCAGACGCGTGGGGTCGAAGGCGGAAGTAGAGCTGACAAGAATTTTTGAAGTTAGAAAACTTCGCCCGATCCCCCAAAAATTTTTCCGGGAGAGGAATCTTGGGCTCGATGGCCGGACTAGGATCCACTGGCGCAGGCATCTGACGACTCTCTTGAGTGGCCACTCGTTGGGCCAGCTGGTTGATGGCAGTGGCCATAGCTTGAACCTGTTGTATCAGTTCTTCCATCTAGAAGGTATTTCTTCTTATGTGGCCCGTTATAATGTCAGGTCCCGGAGACACCCACCTTCCAATAAATCAGCAACCCCCAATCTCCGCTGCTTTCTTCGCCTATAGCAAGCCCCCGTTTGCCGGGACGCTAGACACGCCTCACCGGACACGGTTGCCCCCAGGTCTTGTTAGCACAAAGGATGCTGACTTATGCAGGGGAAGGCAGATGAATCCAGGGACTAGACTGAGTAGCAATAAACGGACAGGGGTCATACACGGGAGGTCAATCCGAGGAGGCACGGTACAGAAGGGTTAGACGGAAGAGTAGTCAGGGCAAGCCAAGGGTCACAACGGGAGGTCAGAAGTTCGCGGTACAGAGGAGCAGGCAGAATCGTGGTCAAAGAGCAAGCAAGGTCGGTCCAGGCGGCAATCAGGGATGGTCAAAAACACGGCAGGAATCACAAGGAAATAAGCTATCAGAATCGCACCCAGTAGCACGCTATAACGGGCAATGACTGACTGCAGGGTGAGTACTAATATAGGATGGGGACTGACTGGATTGGCTGCGGGGAGGAGTGTAGTGATTGGAGCAACTGGGATCTCTGGGCTGATTGCCCAGTTTGAATAGGGAGGCGGACTGTGTTATAGGGCACATGCCCTTAAATAGCTAGGGCTCATTGGCCCAATTAAATCACCTCCGGCGGGCGCGCTGTGCGCAGCGCCGCCGGAGAGCATAGGAGGACGTTAGACGCGCGCGCGCGCGTGCGTGGACACGCGCCGGGAGCGCGCCGCACAGAGAGCGGCGCGACCGCTCCCGACGCCGCCGAGTCGGAAGCCGCCTGAACGGCTGCTCGTGACAGCCGAGCGGCGGGCGGGCAGGAGTGACGCCGACCCGCCGCCGGCTGCAGCAGACGTGCAACCCGCCGAGAGGAGTCGGCGGGGGAGCGAAGGCCAGGTAAGGAGGTGGCAGTGGCCGTGACACTACCCCCCCCTTCACGAGGGGCCTCTGGACCCTTACCAGGCTTATCCGGATTCTCCCGGTGAAACCTATTAATAAGGGTTTTGGCATGGACATCCTTGGCCGGTACCCAACATCTTCCCTCAGGACCAAAACCCTTCCAATCTATTAAATACTGTAAAGAGTTTTGAAGCACCCGAGCGTCGAGTATTCTATTAATTTCATATTCAGGCTCATCTTCCACTATGATCGGGGGAGGAGACGACACCTGAATATTTTTGGCAGATTTCAACAAAGAAACATGAAAGGACGACGGAATTCTCATGGATGAAGGTAACTTGACCTTAAAGGTAACGTCGCTTAGTTTATCAATAATAGGAAACGGACCGATAAATTTAGGCCCTAGCTTAGACGAGGGTTGCCGAAGGGCAATATTTCTAGTAGAGACCCAGACCAAATCACCCACCTGAAATGGTGGTTCTAGCGACCTATGTCGGTCCGCAAAGATTTTATAAGTTCTAGAGGCTTTCTTTAAGTTAGTCTGTATCTCAGACCACACTTTTGTCCTTTCTCGTAGCCATTCCTCCAAGGCCGGCAAGTTGGAGGAAGGACCAGAAAAAGATGATGCCTTAGGATGTCTACCGTAATTACAAAAGAAAGGCGAAAACCTAGTAGATTCGCTTGGCGCATTGTTAAAGGCGAATTCTGCAAATTCGATGAATTCCGCCCATTGTTCCTGGCGATCGGAGACGAAACAGCGTAGATATTGTTCTAAACATTGATTTACCCGTTCAGTCTGTCCGTTAGACTGAGGGTGATAGGCGGTAGAGAGCGACACTTTAATACCTAAACGATTGCAGAAAGCTTTCCAAAAATGGGATACAAACTGAACTCCTCGATCTGAAACAATATTCTGCGGTAGACCATGGAGGCGAAAAACATGTTTAATGAATAACTGTACTAAATCCGGTGCCGACGGAAGTCTTATCAATGGAATAAAGTGTGCCATTTTACTGAAGCGGTCCACCACCACCCAAATTACAGAATTCCCTTGTGATGGAGGGAGATCAACAATAAAATCCATGGATATGTGCGACCATGGTTCAGTAGGAATTTCTAAAGGAACTAATAATCCTGTAGGAGACCCATGAGTAGCCTTACTCCGAGCACATACCGGACATGCTTCGACAAAGGCGGAAGTATCGCGTCGGATGGTGGGCCACCAGACATGACGTTTGGCGATAGCCAAGGTCTTCCGAACGCCTAAGTGACCGGCAGACTTGGCATCATGTAGTTCCTGTAAAACGGCCAGACGCAGATGAGGTGGGACAAATAAACAATCAGAGGGTTTACCAGGAGGAGTATCAACCTGAAATGGCATTAACGAGCTAGACAAGTCAGGGAGAAGAGTAGCCACAACACAACCTAAAGGCAAAATCGATTCTGGAGGACCGCTCTGGTCCTTACTATCCCCGAAATTACGGGATAGGGCATCTGCTTTGGCATTCTTCTTCCCCGGCTTATAGGTGATAATAAAATTAAATCGAGAAAAGAAGAGTGCCCAGCGCGCCTGACGGGAGTTGAGTCTCTTGGCGGACTCTAAGTACTCTAGATTCTTGTGATCAGTATATACAGTGATAGGGTGCAGGGAACCTTCTAGCCAGTGACGCCATTCTTCAAAGGCCAGTTTAATACCCAATAGTTTCCTATTCCCAACATCGTAATTGCGTTCAGCGGGTGAAAATTTCCGAGAGAAGAATGCACAAGGATGTAGTTTCTCAGGATTGCCTGCATACTGAGAAAGAACAGCTCCTACTCCCAGTTCCGAGGCGTCAACCTCCAATAGAAATGGAAGCCGGGTGTCGGGATGTATCAAAATGGGAGCGGAGGTGAAAGTCTCTTTTAACACTTGAAAGGCGTTTTTAGCTGAGGGAGGCCACTCCTCAACAAAAGCGCCCTTACAAGTGAGATCTGTTAAAGGACTCACTATGGACGAGAAACCCTTTATAAATTGCCTATAAAAATTCGCAAATCCTAAAAATCTCTGAAGCGCCTTTAGGGTTCTAGGTTGTTCCCACTCCAAAATAGCAGAAACCTTGGAAGGATCCATCACCAACCCCCGCTTGGAGATTATAAATCCTAGGAACGGGATTTCAGACACTTCAAAAACACATTTGGAGATTTTAGCATACAGACGATTTTCCCGCAATCTCTTCAACACCGCTTTGACATGTTGACGGTGCTCCACCAGGGAGCGGGAAAAAATCAGTATGTCATCCAAATAGACCACGAGAAACTGACCCAAAAAATCACGAAATATGTCATTGACAAAATCTTGAAACACTGCAGGAGCATTACATAACCCAAATGGCATCACTAAGTATTCATAATGCCCATCTTTTACATTGAAGGCCGTTTTCCATTCATCCCCCTGCCGTATGCGAATAAGGTTATATGCCCCTCGAAGGTCTAACTTGGAGAAGACCTGGGCCCCAGAGACCTGATTAAAAAGGTGATTGATTAATGGTAGGGGATACCTATTCTTTACAGTAATCTTATTTAACCCTCGATAGTCAATACAGGGGCGTAAGCCGCCGTCATTCTTCTTGACGAAGAAGAATCCAGCACCGGCAGGGGAGGTGGAAGGACGGATAAAACCTTTCTGGAGGTTTTCGGTGATGTAATCTTTCATAGCCCGCTCTTCAGATCTAGTGAGATTATATAGTTTCCCCCTAGGGGGCATAGTACCTGGGAGTAACTCAATAGGACAGTCGTAGGCCCTATGGGGTGGAAGAATGTCAGCGGATTTTTCCGAGAATACGTCTGCCCAATCTGCATAGACAAGAGGTAACCCATCAAGGACAATAGGTGTGGTTCTAAGGGATATGGAGAAACAATGACTTTGACATGAAGGACTCCATTTCACCAGATCCCCAGACCTCCAATCTATTACTGGGTTATGGACCTTTAACCAGGGAAATCCTAAAACAATAGGGGATACGGAACTTTCAATAACCAGAAATTCTATTTCTTCCGAGTGGGCAGACCCTACGACTAATTTTACCCAAGGGGTCTTATAGGAGACCAACCCCCCCTCAATGGGCTTATTGTTAACCGCCAGGACCCGAAGGGGATTTTCTAATGGAATAAACGGAATCCCAAGAGTGATGGCTAGGGATCTATCTAGGAAATTGCCAGCCGCTCCACTATCAATGAAGGCGGAGGCAATAGTCCGGGAAGGACCCCAAGAGAGTGTAACGGGTAGGAGTACCCGATTATCAGGAGGGAACGATACCTGACCGCCTAGAAGAAGTCCCTCTGCAGGATCTAGGCGTTGAAGTTTCCCGCCACCGGAGCCTTGTTCGGGCAGGTCTTGGCAAAATGACCCGGATTACCACAATAGAGGCAGAGGCCTTGGGATCTGCGCCGAACTTTCTCCGCCTGAGAGAGATGGGTAACACCAAGCTGCATTGGTTCCTCAGGTGACAGGGAAGGAGAGGAAGCGGCTGCCCCCTTGAAACTTGGTTCTTGACGTGAGGATCCCCAAGGTTGGTCCTTGCCTCTTTCCTGGCGTCTCTCGCGGAGACGTCGATCCACCCTGATAGCCAGCTGCATATATTCGTCTAGGCTTTTTGGCAAAGGATAATTCACCAAGGTGTCCTTGATGTTGTCAGAGAGTCCAATCCTAAATTGGCTACATAAAGCCGGATCATTCCACTTCGAATCTATAGCCCATCGCCGAAATTCTGCGCAATATTCTTCAGCAGAACGTTTAGCCTGTCTCAGGTTCCGTAATTTGGAATCCGCTGTCGCAGCCCGATCTGGGTCAGCATAGAGTAGTTCCATGGCCGAAAAAAATGAAGAGACCGACTGCAAGGCTTCATCAGTCGGCGCTAAACCAAACGCCCAGGTCTGTGGGTCGCCCTGGAGGAGTGAAATGACCAGGCCAACACGTTGCGCTTCGGATCCAGACGCGTGGGGTCGAAGGCGGAAGTAGAGCTGACAAGAATTTTTGAAGTTAGAAAACTTCGCCCGATCCCCCAAAAATTTTTCCGGGAGAGGAATCTTGGGCTCGATGGCCGGACTAGGATCCACTGGCGCAGGCATCTGACGACTCTCTTGAGTGGCCACTCGTTGGGCCAGCTGGTTGATGGCAGTGGCCATAGCTTGAACCTGTTGTATCAGTTCTTCCATCTAGAAGGTATTTCTTCTTATGTGGCCCGTTATAATGTCAGGTCCCGGAGACACCCACCTTCCAATAAATCAGCAACCCCCAATCTCCGCTGCTTTCTTCGCCTATAGCAAGCCCCCGTTTGCCGGGACGCTAGGCACGCCTCACCGGACACGGTTGCCCCCAGGTCTTGTTAGCACAAAGGATGCTGACTTATGCAGGGGAAGGCAGATGAATCCAGGGACTAGACTGAGTAGCAATAAACGGACAGGGGTCATACACGGGAGGTCAATCCGAGGAGGCACGGTACAGAAGGGTTAGACGGAAGAGTAGTCAGGGCAAGCCAAGGGTCACAACGGGAGGTCAGAAGTTCGCGGTACAGAGGAGCAGGCAGAATCGTGGTCAAAGAGCAAGCAAGGTCGGTCCAGGCGGCAATCAGGGATGGTCAAAAACACGGCAGGAATCACAAGGAAATAAGCTATCAGAATCGCACCCAGTAGCACGCTATAACGGGCAATGACTGACTGCAGGGTGAGTACTAATATAGGATGGGGACTGACTGGATTGGCTGCGGGGAGGAGTGTAGTGATTGGAGCAACTGGGATCTCTGGGCTGATTGCCCAGTTTGAATAGGGAGGCGGACTGTGTTATAGGGCACATGCCCTTAAATAGCTAGGGCTCATTGGCCCAATTAAATCACCTCCGGCGGGCGCGCCGGAGAGCATAGGAGGACGTTAGACGCGCGCGCCGGGAGCGCGCCGCACAGAGAGCGGCGCGACCGCTCCCGACGCCGCCGAGCCGGAAGCCGCCTGAACGGCTGCTCGTGACAGCCGAGCGGCGGGCGGGCAGGAGTGACGCCGACCCGCCGCCGGCTGCAGCAGACGTGCAACCCGCCGAGAGGAGTCGGCGGGGGAGCGAAGGCCAGGTAAGGAGGTGGCAGTGGCCGTGACACACTGGTCTTGAGTAGGGGAGAGGGCTGTGGGGCTTAGTCAAAACTACATATCTACAGAGTGATATTTACATAGCTACATGTCAGCAGAGACTTAACCAATCCAATAAACACTTAATATGGCTGAAAGGGCCAGTGAAGTCATTATTAGGGTTTGCCGCATCTGCTCAACCCTTCTTTATTTGCCCATCTTAGTCTAAGCGTAAAATGCAGTAATTTGCAAATGATGGCTGCAAAAAAGGGCTAGAATTCTATAGTGATGGTTAGAGAAGGCTGCCAGTGGAAGAGAGAAGCAGTATGGTAGGGCTCACCAACATAAGAGCACACCCCTATGTGAGGAAAATAAAGTTGTAAGACCAAACATTTTAGATAACCATCACACTCATTCCAGAATAGACTGATACATATGGTGTTGCCTAAAGGATCCTAGCCATGTAATTTAAGAAAAAAAAATCTGTTACTTTGCAGCCATCTGGTGACCATATGACCACCCTCTAACCATCTGTTTATAATCTCACTTCTGTAAACATAACTAAATATAAAATGTCATAAATCGTGTGACCTTACCCCTGTGTGCTCATACTTATCTCAATTCAGGTACTGACCAACTGTTACACTAAGATTTTTAGGCCCTTATTTATGAAGGAATAGCGACAGGTAGCGACTTGTGAGCGGCCGGTAATGACGGGCCCCGCCACGAGAACGCCGGCTACCCACCACAATCACACATTTATCAAGCCGATCCTGCTTAGCGACTGAGATAGCGCCATATAGCCACTCATTCATCATTATTCCAGCCTCAGCCCACAGCGCCAGCGTCCGACCTTGAACAGCGACAGGTATGACCTCTCGCTACCTGGCGCTCTCCAATGCATTTCAATGGAATAATCTTTAAATATTCATAATTAATTATTATTTTTTTTTTTATTTTTTTTTAAATGTGAAAAATTCTGTGACCACTTCTGCCATTTTAGATAATTTTTTTAAGGGAAAAAAAAAATAAATTGTACAGAATTGATATTACAGGTCTGATATTAATGTATTCATATTACTAAATTATTTAAAAAACTTGTTTTTTTTGGTTTCCAAAAATATGGTGGTTTGGGGGTTAAAAAAATACTTTTAACCCATCGCCGCCAGCGCTCTGGGGTTTAAACATGCATTTTACAGTGCGAGAATTTTTTGAGCGTGATTTTTTAATGAATATGGTGGGAGCCAGTCGCTAGGGCCAGACGCTATCATGCGCTCCCATAAAGCGCGGAACCTGTCAAATAGCGACTCCTCACCCAATATTCAACATTACGGCAAAGTCGCTATCAACTACCGAACAACGGCCAAGCACAGCGACTGCTAGCGGGCGCTCTGAAAATGCCGCTACAGTCGCTCAACTGTCGCTACCTGCCGCTATTAATGAATCGGCCTCTTACTCTACCAATGGCACATTGGTCATTCTTATTGAATGCTTAGTGATTGAATGTTTGAAAGTCTAGTTGGAAACTCATTTCCTGACACTCTGAATCTACTACAATTTGCATTGCTCAACAGATGAGTTAACATATCACTAGAACATCTTGACAATAGGAATGAAAATTATGTTAATCTGCTGTTAACTCCTCCATTATCAGCACTGCTGCTGCCATGATAGGCCTGATTACAAACAACTACAGTAGGAGAAGACCTCTCTGGAGGAGATTAATGGGCCTTAGTAGTGATGCCAGGGGGAAAACCTTCGCCTCAATGTTGCACTGTTGTTGTTGTTCTAAACTATTTTATGTGAAAATCTAGGCTAGTCTAAGACAATGTGGGCAGTTTTATAATTTACAATATCAGGTGCAGTAGGTTGCATATGAGCAACCCAAAAACGGAATCAAAAAAGAAGAAAAAAGTGAAAAGGACGAGCAGATATAGATATCACAGGTATTTTAGGGGTTGATCAATGTCACAGAGTGTCAGATGCTGAATCACAGTGGTCACTACCGCAGGAGCCAAATTCATACTCACTGTTTGCTTTGCTTCTAGGCAATATAGACCACTGCCAGAATAGTTCCATTAGTCATGGATACAGTTACATGTGCTTAGATGCTGCAGGGCTTTCAATATATTAATTATTCCTTTGAGTCAAACATAAAACGGAAGGTCGCAATCTTTCCTTATGCTCACTCCACAGCAGAAGTCCACATACTTTAGAAGGGGCGTCTAGGCATAGAGCTTCACAAGGGTGACCTTCAAATAAGAAAAGGAGGCAAGTGCCAATATTGTTTCATAATGACTATGTTAAACAGATGGAAAGAGATCCTCTAGATATAAATTGAAAAAACACCAATTTTTATAAAATATCCGTTGTTCCGTGCACAGAGAGGCATACTCATTTTGGATGGCCCCCTATGCAGTTAACACATAGAACAGGCAATATGATACCTTTCGCCTCGTCCCCTGGAAAAATCCAGTGCTCTGATTGGCCGGCGCAGTCACATGGCTGCCAGCACTGCGCCTGACAATTGGATAATTGCTTATCTTCCTATCTTGTGAAAAATGTGTGTTGTTCCAGAATAGGCCTCTAAACAAGTGAAAAATTCAA
Source organism: Gastrophryne carolinensis (assembly GCA_027917425.1). Classification (NCBI taxonomy): domain Eukaryota; kingdom Metazoa; phylum Chordata; class Amphibia; order Anura; family Microhylidae; genus Gastrophryne; species Gastrophryne carolinensis. Next base: position 41,856,861 of record CM051234.1, read on the forward strand.
GTGACAATCCTCTCTCTTGTTGACCCTTCTTAGCACATGGCAAAAGAGCCAACGAACCTTACAAATTGGTGTCCAGGTATAGAACTCCTCAAGGATGGACTAAGAACAAGGACAAAGGAATCCTCCCTCTTCTGACCTCTACAGGGGATAGCAGAAGTCTTAGAATATAACAAGGCTGTCTTGGTGTAGAACTTAATACAAGTCGCTTCAAAGAAGCAATTCCTAGTCAGCTATTTTATTTGGGTAAACTTTTATGGTAAGCCTAATCAAGCCAGGTCAAACGCCAAAAATAAGGCCGTACAAAACATTATAGACGTTTCAATGTAATCCCCGAAACCAAAAAGATCTATCTAAAAAAAAGCTAATTGCCTGGACTAAATAATCAGACATGAGATAACTACTGGCCAAAACTCTTATAATCATAATTTTAATTGTGAAAATACTAAATACATGCATTCATATAGATTGCCTCTCTCTTTCCGCTTGGCCGGGATAATCAAACCACACTGCATCGTGTAATATAATTTTAAGTGTAAGAAAATATACCCAAACGTCTCACAAATAACATACTTTTTTTCCAGAATGGCAGCAGCCAGAGAGTATAATATCCACAGGAGATAGGAGTGGATTTCTTTTGTGAGTTGAACTGAACATTAACAGCAGAAAACTATTTTCTTCTTGCAGATAACAGCCGGTGAAAGACATCATTTCCCCCTCTGCGGTACAATGAATTTCTCCAAACTCTCTCTCAAGTTCATTCCATTATGAATAAATACAATTTGACACATTAATAAGATTGCGTCCCACCAAGAATACGCGGATAATTGTTTTCCTTCCTCTTGTTTTGAGCCAGCACACTCCTGTAATTTTTTTTACAGAACAAAAAATACATTTTTTTTTTCAAAAAGAATAATTAAGAAAAAAAAGAAAATGGTCACAAGTAAGAAGAACACCAGAGTTTATCTTTGATGCGAAACTGGAGTCAATATAATGATAAAATCTAGGGTTTAGAAATAGGTAATTGATATAATTTTTTTTACAAATTATATACAAACATTATATGCAGAAACACTAAAAGCATTAATTTAACCACTGCAGGGCAGAGCTCTATTTTAAATTGGAGAATCATTAGAAACTGCCAGGTCCATTTATATACACGGTTTAATTCTTAAAGGTTTTCATAGAGATAAATATGGAACTGCAGTTATGTGTGACATCCAGAATCTTGCTTTTCACTTCCACTGAATTGTAGCAACAAGGAAGGTGTCTGAAACTTCATGATATGTTTTTATTTCTTGCTAAATTAGAACCTATAAAATAAATAAATACATGAAGATACGTTTTGTAGGTAATTTTTGGGGATCTTTAAGGCAAGTAAGTTGTACTGTACATTTAATTACACAGAAAAGCAAAATCTTGAAAATGAGGGATACACGCATGATTAGGGATTAATGGTTTTGGGCATCTGCATTAGGCTAATGATCACTTTGTGTATATAAGAAGTAGGTAGGAACATAGTTTCTAAGTACTTAATAATGTGCTCAAGTACCACATTCCACTTTTTTTAATATCTGAAGTACCTCCTGGGTAGTAAATGGGGTTTGTCAGTTACCTAAAACCATGTTATAAATGCACAAAACAACCATGTTAATTGTACAAAATGCACATAAGTAGTTTGCATGACTTTTTGGGGCAGTTTTGTACTAATCGGGCTTGGGTAAAGTATAGAAGACAGCAGATGAGGCTGGGAGGCTGATTCATTAATAGCGGCAGGTAGCGACAGTTGAGCGACTGTAGCGGCATTTTCAGAGTGCCCGCTAGTAGTCGCTGTGCTTGGTCGTTATTCGGTAGTTGATAGCGACTCGGTCGGTTTGCCGTAATGTTGAATATTGGGTGAGGAGTCGCTATTTGACAGGTTCCGCACTGTATGGGAGCGCATGATAGCGACTGGCCCTAGCGACTGGCTCCCACCATATTCGTTAAAAAATCACGCTCAAAAAATTCTTGCGCTGTAAAATGCATGTTTAAACCCGAGAGTGCTGGAGGCGATGGGTTAAAAGTAGTTTTTTAACCCCCAAACCACCATATTTTTGGAAACCAAAAAAAACAAGTTTTTAAAATAATTTAGTAATATGAATACATTAATATCAGACCTGTAATATCAATTCTGTACAATTTTTTTTTTCCCTTAAAAAAATTATCTAAAATGGCAGAAGTGGTCACAGAATTTTTCACATTAAAAAAAAAAAAATTAATAACAAATAATTATTAATATTTAAAGATGTTTCCATTGAAATGCATTGGAGCGCGCCAGGTAGCGAGAGGTCATACCTGTCGCTGTTCAAGTTTGGACGCTGGCGCTGTGGGCTGAGGCTGGAATAATGATGAATGAGTCGCTATATGGCGCTATCTCAGTCGCTAAGCAGGATTGGCTTGATAAATGTGTGATTGTGGTGGGGAGCCGGCGTTCTCGTGGTGGGGCCCGTCATTACCGGCCGCTCACCAGTCGCTACCTGTCGCTATTCCTTCATAAATAAGGGCCTAAGTTACAGGTCACTCTTAGTACTACCTGATAAACTCTCAGGTACCACCAGTGGTACTTGTACCAGTGGTTGGGAACCTCTGCCCTACATCCACCCCTCCAGTGTTGATTCTACTTGTTTCTGTTTGCAACAACAATTTTACAGAAATATAAAAAACAACTGGTGCCTGGGTTTCACTGAGAAAGCTCCCAGAACCCTCAGAACTCTCTACAGAACCCAAGACTTTGTCCCTATTGTTAGTGTGAAGTACAGTCAGTATGGTTCCATTGGCAGTTTAGGCGGCAGTGGCATTGCATACTTATTTTTTAGCCATTACTTGGATGGAAATTGGATGGATGGAACTCATAACTGATTCTGTCCACCACAATGCTTTACAGTCGGTGTCTGGTTCTTCTGATAAATAGTTGTCATCGGTTTTTGCCAAACATGTATTCTTGAACTTTATCTATGCTTTTTCCTGTTGAAAAAGCCCTGGGTATATCCTAGATGTTCATGAGCCAACATTAGTCTTGCCCTGATGTTTTTTTATTTTGTGTACATCAAATAAACAATGTACTTCTGGAACACTACACAGATCTAATCTGCACACCTCTTTCATGCTAGACTTACTGGTCAGGTCAGGAACAGTGGAACGCTAGAATGGAAAACGCTCAGAACCAACTTCTGCAGAATATAGTACAATGAAGTAAATACTGGGAAAGCTGTCTGTTAATTCTAGAGAAACTCCATTGATGTGTTTCCATATGTACATAGCATATGTAACATTTGTGGCTGCACAGGACCTTGTCAGCCATAGACCATGACAAAGAAGCAAAATCACCAAAAAACATGTGAGTAAACCACTCATAAAGCATCATTTTAAATACAAAATGAGACTTCTTATGCAACTAAGAGCACACTAGTAGACATTGCTTATATATATAGGAAAAGCCTCAGACGTGGTTAATGTTTTCTCTGCTCCCACCCACCTCAGTATTTTCCATTAGTCATGGATACTGTTACATGTGCTTAGATGCTGCAGGGCTTTCAATAGATTATTATCATTGTTTATTTATATAGCGCCATCATCTTCCGTAGCGCTTTACAAGGTATGATTACAGACAAGGTAAAACATATAGTACAGGGAACAATACAAAATTAGATGCCACAAGGTTTAAACCAAGTGTTGTGACCACACGAAACAATAGGAAGGAGAGCCCTGCCCTTGCGAGCTTACAGTATAAAGGATGGGGGTGGAGACGAAAGGTAGGGATCACAAGTGGAGATTAATCATTCCAAACATAAAAGGAAGGTCGCAATCTTTCCTTATGCTCACTCCACAGCAGAAGACAAAAGAGTCCCCATACTTTAGGGGTGTCTAGGCATAGAGCTTCACAAGGGTGACCTTCAAATAAGAAGAGGATGCAAGTGGCAATATTGCTTCATAATGACTCTCTTATGAAGCAATATGAAGCTGTATGTCAATTCTAGAGAAACAGCATTGATGTGTTTCCATATGTACGTAGCATATGTAACATTTGTGGCTCTACAGAACCTCGTCAGCCATAGACCATGACAAAGAAGCAAACCCATCAAACAACATGTGAGTAAACCACTGATAAAGCATCATTTTCAATACAAAATGAGACTTCTTATGCAACTAAGAGCACACTAGTAGACATTGCATAGATATGGGAAAAGCCTCAGACGTGGTTAATGTTTACTCTGCTCCCAACCACCTCAGTATTTGAACTGTCAGAATGCAGAGACATGGCCAAACGTACCCTAGTGCTTCTGCACCAGAACAGTGTCCACTTCCCCTCCCCGCTGGAGTCCAAAAAAATAAAATTTAATGCAGTTGGAGGTACTTTGGATAGTTGAAGAAACTTATGTGGACTTCACACTATTACATGCCTAAGGTTGACAGGAGACATCATTAGAATGCAGACTGAAGAACCAGCTATGACAAGGAACAAGACTGTCCAAAGGCTAACGAACAATTCTCCCTATCTCATTTAGCATTTCCCTGCTTTGAGTTTAGATGATAATGACAGGCTAGTTATCCTGTCACAATAATGTATGCAATCTAGAGAAATAATCATAAGCTCTTTTCAAATGTTCTATCAGTAGTGACACAGTGCTGACTCAACTAAATGGGATAACGCCCAGGATGAGATGACAGCATGAAAAGTCAAAAGCGATAAAACAATGATGGCAATAATGAATGCTTATGAGGTCTTGCATTTCATCAGAAGATGTCATATTCAATTGTGCATGGGTAATGACTTTAAAGGTATTGCTGGATTGTCATCATCATCATCAAGAAATCATAGTGAAGCTTGACCTTGGTAAGTTTGCTCATATATCCTTGGTAATGTTTATCAACTACATCTTTAAAGAAATGTTTGTTATTAATTGTGGTGTGGATGATCTGGCATTAGCCGAAGAAGCATGTGTGTGAGGTGTAGCAACCTGGCCAACCAGGGCATAGTGGTAGAAAGTCATAGATAAGGAGTCCTGTGTGGCTGTGTTCTGTCACCTCTCCTTTTCTCCATCTACACGAAGGACTGCACCTCCTTGGCCAACTCTGTGAGAAATGTGAAGTTTGCCGATGACACAACCGTCATAGGTCTGGTCAAGAACGGTGAAGAGGAAATCTACCGAGGAGCAGTGGAGGAGCTTGTCAGTTGGTGCACTAGACATAATCTGGTTATAAACCCTTCAAAAACTTTGCACCCATGTCACCCCTGTTCATCAAGGGGGTGGAAATTAAAAGAGCGAGTGAGACTAAATTTCTTGGTGTGACCATCTCCAACAACCTCAGCTGGGAAAGGAACACCATGGCTTTACAGAGGAAAGCACAACAAAGACCGTTTTTCCTGAGGTAACTGAAGAAGGCAGGTTTGTCAAAAAGTTTGCTAGTAAGGATGAGCGAATCGATCCCGACGAACCCGGATTCGTTCCAAATTTCATGAAAAATTCGAATCTGAACGAATCCGAATTTCCCCGCGATTCGATCGATCAAAGTTTTCCTTTAAACTCTATTTATTTAAATTACAGGCATTCTAAAATGGTGGATGAACATGTCCAGACATATCCCCTGGGGCAAGTTATCATGGGAAGGTCACATGCAGCCTATCAGCAGCCAGGAAGCCTGGTGACGTCACCGTGCTAAATGGCTTACTCCAAGAAAACTTAAAATGGGAATCATGGTTACCGACAATGGGAAGAACATTTTGTCTACACTGCGACAAGGAAGCCTGACCCATGCGCCCTGCATGGCTCACGTCTTCAATCTGGTTGTCAAGCGGTTTCTGAGGTGTTCCCCCCATCTGCAAGACATCCTAACAACTTCAAGGAAACTTTGCATGCACTTCAGCCACTCATACACCGCCAAACACACCCTTCTTGAGCTACAGCGTCAGAACGGTAGCCCCCAACATGATTTGCGATGTTTCCACCCGTTGGAATTCCACCCTTCACATGTTGAACCAATTATATGAACAGAGAAAAGCCATCACGGATTTCCTGATGATCCAAGTGGATAGGGGGACTCCCCTGTGTAACTTCAATGTCAATGTCAACCAGTGGCAGCTCATACGTGACACTGGCCGTTTGCTCAGGCCCTTGGAGGAAGCCACTTTATTTGTCAGTCGGCAGGATTACGGGATGAACGACGTGATTCCACTGCTTCATGTACTACAGCACATGTTGGAAACCATGGCTGGTCAGGGCACTGGAGACATGGTCTCTACATCTTACAGCCACATGAACCCCGTTGGAGCTGAACTGGAGGAGGAGGAGGAAGAGGAGGAGGAGTGGCCCAGTGAAGCACAGTTTAGGCTTGGCGAAATGGCTGTTTTATCTAGTCAGCGGACAGGAGAGGAGGAGCAGGAGCAGCCAGAGGAGCTAGAGGGTTGTGAGGAAGGCGAGACAGAGGACCCAGACACACCGTGGCAGTATGCAGTGGAGATGGAGACAGGAAGTCCCTCCAAGTCACTTGCGCAAATGGCAGGAAGCATGCTCACGTGCTTGCGTAGTGACCCCAGAATTGTTTCCATTTGTCGGTGGGATGACTTCTGGCTCTCCACCTTATTGGAAACAAAGGGGGGGGTGGCAGCCGCTCAGACCATTTTATAACTAACCTGGGAGGTGCACGTTAGCAGGGCAATTAGGATACAAAAGTCTTAAAGGAGCCACAGCACTCAACCCTGTTAGCTTGCAGGCCAGCCTATAATCTGTCTCTAAACTTGGTTAAAAACAGAGGACTCGGTCACACACATCTGCAGAAGTATGCTTAAGCTGCACCACTATGCCAAAGTGCCTCTGTGGGGTGCAGTCCTAACTCTAATCTCTGAGAGCCCATTTGGGACATACAGTGCAATAGATAAATTGGGAGCAGGCTTACCTGAGGTTGCCCTAAACCTGTCAAGTGCAAGCCATGGGGTGGAAGGGTCAAAGACCTTGCAATACAGCCTAGACCCCACACACCATGTGCTTGCACAAATTCAAAAGAAACAAAGGGGGGGTGGCAGCCGCTCAGACCATTTTATAACTAACCTGGGAGGTGCACGTTAGCAGGGCAATTAGGATACAAAAGTCTTAAAGGAGCCACAGCACTCAACCCTGTTAGCTTGCAGGCCAGCCTATAATCTGTCTGTAAACTTGGTTAAAAACAGAGGACTCGGTCACACACATCTGCAGAAGTATGCTTAAGCTGCACCACTACACCAAAGTGCCTCTGTGTTAGGGTTTTTTTTCATTAATATTATTGTGACCATGGGGTCATCCATGTGATTTTAATTGTCCAGTGTGTTTTTGTGTATTTTAATAGTATCTCCTTTTTCATAATAAAGAATTTTGTATCCATATTGATATTGGTGCTCCTTTTTGAAGAAAGGTGTGTAATTGGACACGTCCACTTCAGTCTTGTTTGTTTCTGTCTCTAAACTTGGTTAAAAACAGAGGACTCGGTCACACACATCTGCAGAAGCAGGGGTGGACTGGGGCTAAAAAACGCCCCGGGACTTTTTGGGGCACACTGGCCCTGCTGCACTGTTCTTAATGTCACTATATACACACCTTATTTTTGTTCCATAAGATGCACCCAGGGTTTAAAGGACTAAAATAAGAGAAAATATTCTGAACCAAATGGTGTGCTTAAATTCCCCCATTCAGTGCGCATAATCACCCCATTACAATAAAGGCAGTGGGGGCATCCCTCAGTACAGCCTGTGGGGCATCCCTCAGTACAGCCAGTGGGGCATCCCTCAGTACAGCCAGTATTCACTAACATAATCTGTTGCCATAGAAACAAACCCTATATTATGTGTGAATGGCAACAACTATTTTAGTTTTTTACAGCCTTACATAAAACAAAGAAACGAGAGTGGGTTATGCATCTAAAAATAAGATGATCACAGAAACTATTTCTGTTGGTTAGTGAAAATAACAGAACTGCATTATCTTCTGCCAAACTTTTGAATATTGGAACTTTTTTTAAAACAGAACTTGAATGGGAAACATTTACCCAAATCATTATGTAACTATGAATGGAGAATTAAGGTGGAAAAAAACCTGGGTTTTTTACTATTCTGGGTTTTGTTCCTTGCAACTGGACCCAGAGGAAGCTGCTGCAGTGCGAAGAAAGTGAGTATATTTTTTTCATCTAGACTTTTAGGATGCTGCAGGCTGAATGTAGCTGTGACAATAGTTGACCTCATGGATGAAAGTGTAAGACCATAAGTGTATGCTTTTTCTTGCAGGTCTCTCCATAGCTGTGTATAAAGGAGAAGGCCCCATCAGCTATTGAGGAAGTCCAAGCATGGGCAAAATACCTTGCACTGTAGCAGAGCATTGTGCAGCTTTTGATTTCACAATAGCTGAAGAAACACAGGTAGTTTGTAAGTACAGGGCTACACAGTATTGGGCTTGCAGCAAGTGGATACCGCACAGCATCCAAAATTGGCACCCCTACCATGCTGCGGGAGAGTGAGGGAAAGTATAGTCCATTTGACTTTACTTTCTCTTTAACTTAACACCAAGCATGTGAAATTGGCATGGCTGTTTCTCAGTCCGGTAACAGCCAGCCACATGAATTTCACGTGCCTAGAGATTCTCAGTTACTGCTCACCGCCCAAGAAAATACTAACCTCTGCCCAAGATACAGCACCGGGGGCTTCTCCTCACCCAGGGGTCCTCTGAAAAGATGCTGGAGGCTGGGGGAGCAGCCGGCCACCCGGCTGGCCTGCCCAGCCCTGCGGTTCCTGCCGGCGCCGCCGCTCTCACACACACACACACACAATAACACACATACATGCTTACCGGCACTTCCCGGCTGTTGCGCGCCGGTTGGTGGGCGTGCCCCATATGGCCGGCGTCCATTGTTTTCATTGGACGCCGGCCATATGGGGCACGCCCACCGACCAGCGTATAACAGCCGGGAAGTGCCGGTAAGCATGTATGTGTGTTATTGTGTGTGTGTGTGTGAGAGCGGCGGCGCCGGCAGGGACCGCAGGGCTGGGCAGGCCAGCCGGGCGGCCGGCTGCTCCCCCAGCCTCCAGCATCTTTTCCATGGGGTCGCGGCCCTCCCTGGCACCGGCCTACCGGGATTTTGCCCGGTATGCCCTATGGCCAGCCCGCCCCTGTGCAGAAGTATGCTTAAGCTGCACCACTACGCCAAAGTGCCTCTGTGGGGTGCAGTCCTAACTCTAATCTCTGAGAGCCCATTTGGGACATACAGTGCAATAGATAAATTGGGAGCAGGCTTACCTGAGGTTGCCCTAAACCTCTCAAGTGCAATCCATGGGGTGGAGGGTTTAGGGCAACCTCAGGTAAGCCTGCTCCCAATTTACCTATTGCACTGTATGTCCCAAATGGGCTCTCAGAGATTAGCTGGCCTGCAAGCTAACAGGGTTGAGTGCTGTGGCTCCTTTAAGACTTTTGTCTCCACCTTATTGGACCCTCGCTTCCGGCACAAAATGGGGGCATTTTTTAAACCCACCGAGAGGGAGGACAAACTGAACTACTACAAAGACATTCTACGTAGTCAGTTGGCCGATGCCTATCTGCGCCATGGTCCATACTCTCGCAGGTCTGACTCGAGGGGACCTCTGCGCTCACCTTCCACTGCCATGGCTGCTGGGGGGGTTGGCAGGAGCAGCAGCAGCAGCTCCATCAGCAGCAGCCTCAGTATTCAGTCACTAATGAGTAGCTTTCTACCCGCATAATGAGGCTACTCATGAGCAACAGGAAGACCTGGAGCAGGACCTCAACCAGCAGGTCATGTCATACCTTGACATGACCATGCCAACACACCTTGAGGATCCGCTGGACTTCTGGGCAGGCAAACTTGGCTTGTGGCTGCAACTAGCAAAGTTTGCCCTGGAAAAGCTGTCCTGCCCGGCAAGTAGCATGCCATCTGATCGGGTGTTTAGTGCGGCGGGGGGCCATAGTTGCGGCGAGGAGAACTCGTCTGTCAACTAAAAATGTGGAGAGACTCACCTTTGTGAAGATGAATCAGGGATGGATCAGCAAGGATTTCCACCTACCAATGGCTGATGCATGCGACTAGATTCAGCATGGTGCCACGTTTTACACTTTCCAAATGGTGCAAAACATATTTATGTCTTTAGGCCAATTTTTGGGCTCCTGCTGATGCCAACTTCAGGGTGTGCCTTTCAGCCAATTTTGGGCCTCCTGCTGCTGCTGCTGCCAACTGCAGTGTGTCTTTCACGCTATGTTTGGGCTCATGCTGCTGCTGCTTGCAACTCCAGAGTGTGATTCGTCCAATTTTTAGCCTCCTGCTGCCAACTCCAGTGTCTCTTTAAAGCAATGTTTGGGCTCCTGCTGCTGCTTGCAACTCCAGGGTGTGATTCATCCAATTTTTGGCCTCCTGCTCCCAACTCCAGTGTCTCTTTAAAGCAATGTTTGGGCTCCTGCTGCTGCTGCTTGCAACTCCAGGGTGTGATTCATCCAATTTTTGGGCTCCTGCTGCCAACTCCAGTGTCTCTTTCAACCAATGTTTGGGCGGCTGCTGCTGCTGCAAACTCCAGGGAGTGATTCAGCTAATCTTTGGGATGCTGCTGCTGCCAGCTCCAGGATGTGTTTTTCAGGCAATATAGGGGCCCCTCATAGTGATGCTACCTCAACTCTCTGCAATAGTGCCGCTCTGCGATTCTATTAGCGATGCCTCTGATCTGCATGTCATAATTATTTACAGTATTATTTCACTAACCCAGCACGCATCCTATGCGTGTTACAGCAAGGCAGAATGGTTTACAACCCTATTGAGGCTCTAGGAGGCTCAGAAATAGCCGTTTTTAATAGTGATTCATCGCGAATAAATTCTGGTCGAAACGATTTTTGACGGAAAATTGGGCGAATCAGTCTAATCGAATTTTTCAAAAGTTCGCTCATCTCTAGTTGCTAGTGCTTTTCTTCAATGCTGTCATAGGTTCTGTACTATGTTTTTCGTTTTCTGTCTGGTTTGAGGGATCTACTGAAAGAGACAAGTGTAGACTCCAAAGAACAATAAAGACAACAGAAAGAATAATTGGAGCCCCCCTACCGTCCCTTCAGGAACTGCACAAACGCAGAACAAAAACACGGGCAGGAAAGATCCTTCGGGATACCTCCCACCCTGGACACGCCTTATTCCAGTATTTACCATCTGGGCGGCGTCTTACGGTACCAGCTTGCAGGACTTCTAGATCTAGGAGTGGTTTCTTTCTTTTGGCTGTCTGCATCCTGAACAAAAACTAAGCGTCATAGGCCCGGGCTCAAAGCTGGTATGAATTGCACTATGGAAGAACATCTGTATCTCTATTTCTGTGTTCCCTTTTTTATGTAAACTGTAGTTAACTGTTAACTGTGTATATGCCAAAAAGAATCCCTTGTTCATCTCATGATGTACTTGGCGAACAATGAATTGAATTGAATTGTCTTCTGACTAAAGAAGGCATTGCAGAGGATATAGGTACAGGTTGCAGCTGGACTGGCAAATGTTGGGCATGGAATAACTTTTAAAACAGGGCATCTGACACAGCAGAATATAGGAATTTGGGTAGTGGATGAGGGGTCCTGCAGGTCACAATAGGTCTCAGCAGTTCACAGCATGTAACAGCAAAGCACAAAGGGTCTCAGCAGGCCACAAAGGGTCTCATTAAAGCACAAAGAGTTTAATCATGGCCAGGCAAGTCAAATCATGATAAAAATGATTCACAGCAAACAAGTCTGACATGTTGTAAATAGGATTGGCAGGCTGGATGCACAGATAATAGGCTAGACACATGGATAACTTTACAGGACAACAGATGGCACAGATGAACACCCAGACAGCATATATTTTATATCAGTGACATGATGTGCTGAAGGCCGTAATGACGTAAAAACAAACAATTTTTCCAATGTTGGCATTCGTCATTGGCAGACAAAACAACACATTTTCATCAAGTTCAACCAAATCACATTTACTACATGAAATAGTATGATGTATGTGTTCCAGAATGTAATGAAGGGCCATGTTGGTCACATCCTCAATAGATGTAGTTACATATGAACTGTAGTGGGTCCATTTTGCAATCCCTACTGACAAGTCAACACCAGACATTCAAGTGTTTTCATGATTACTCAAGTTTGAAGATGAGATATACTGTAGTAGACTCCCTAGGGACAGGCATGGAATTGTTATACCATCTAAACCAGAAGCTTTTTGATGTTAGGCTTTTTAGGTGTTTTAACTTAGAAGGGTTTTATGGGCGGAATTGAAAAATAAATATAAATAAAAATGAAACCATCTGCAAGGGATTCTTTCTCTTCAGTGACTCCCTATCCTCTATAAGCCTACAGCGAAACATACATAGCTGGGGGAGTGGGGGGCGGATGCGCACACTCTGCTGAGATTAGAATATTAGATTATTATTAGATTATTTACATGAATGGCGGCTGTAAATAGACATCAGTGTCCCCAGTCTATTTGTGTTGAATGTGGCTTAAAATTATTACTCAGTTCTGAATGCGGACCAGGGCCAAAATTCAGATCTTGAATTTACAGGCCATGACCAGCCCAGCACTAGTCCATGAGCTCCTTGCCTCCAAAAAGCTTCTCAGTTGATCAGTGAGTGCGTTTATCTGCTGAGGTTATAGCATAGCAGGAACAGATCATGGGCAGGGTGAATATGTGATTATTAATGATACTGAACCTTTTGCATAACATAGGCTGGAGTTTCTTGGTTTGTGGGGGTGCAGGAGTGGTACTATGGGGTCAGGTATTTGGAGAAGGGGAGGGAAGCAGGAAGGGTGAAGAAGCAGAGCAAGTTTCCCTGAAGCAGTGCAGCCCACTGGGAATTTGAGCCCTGCTTCCACGGGAGGAAAGGGCCGGGAGCCCTATTTGTACACAACAAATATGTAAACATAAAAAATACAATTACATTGGCCAGATATTATTTTTAAATCTACATAAATTATTTCTAGTTCTGCCCTTCAGAATGTGGTATGATGTAATTTTAGAGTGGAAGAAGCAGAGTGGTAGAATTTATTTATAGAATATTATATGTATAAAAATAACAATGTCAGTCTCGCTATGCAAGACATGCTGCCAGCAATAAAGCTTGGAGTTTTGCTATATGCAGCCCACAAGAATTAGAGAGAGAGATTTTAGTTTTTTTAAATGTATTTTATGTACATATGGCCATTGCATGCTTGCGCACAAAACATTTTTTTTCTGCTATTATTTAATCTGTGCACTAAGACAAATACAGGCAGTAAATGTACATATGTATGGAGTGGCAATCTACACTAACTACGGTGCCAAGGGGGCAGTTGGGGGGCTCACTTCAAACATGTCCTAGCCGGGAATCCAACCTGAAACCATCCAGTCCCAATTTTGGTTTCTTTACCGCTAGGCAATAACTGCCCCTTAAAATATTCCTCAGAAAAACAGAGCAGCAACTCTGTTAGGCTGCACACACACACACACACACACACACACACACACACACTGGATCAACAGCTGGTGGAGGAGAGGAATTCTGTGTATGAGGGAAGCTATGTAACTCTATATATTTTTATGGGTTGGCAGTCAAACAGTTGTTTACTATGTTGCTATAATGTTTCTAAGAGCTTTCTGAGCAACGATAAATCTTTATAATTGGTGGCATTTTACTTCTGGCTACATGTAAGGGATAATTCAAGGTAATTTTGACTGCGGGACTGGGTTTTTCAGAAGTAGGGCTGTCAGGTGTGTCACAAGATTCCGCAAAATCTGTATGGGATTAAGCCCTCTCCAAATAGTTTACATCACTGATTTATTGAAGCGATTTAATAAGCTTTGATTTTTTGACTCGAGATCCACTTTATTTATGTTACTGAAGTGCACTCTTTTGAAAGCTAAAAATAAGTTATAATTTTTAAAGAGGAAACGTTTTTATGCTTGTTTATTTATTAAGGAGCCCTCTAATTTTATATACAGATGTCATATTATACTATATTATATATCATGCTGTAATATTAATTAGCTCAATGTTTCCCAGATATGTGGGGGTCTATCCATGCAATTTAGGGGTATTTGTTTATTTGCTTTCCTGAGATCCCAAAACATACAAACTAAAGATCTTTCCCGCAGGCTCCAATGAGATTCAGATTTCGGAATACATCATTTTCACATATGTTCAACTGAAATATATTTAACACATATACACATGATTATGAATCTTTCTGGAGATAGTGAGTTTGGAAAGTCTGAGCTTTGTACATAAAATAAATCTCATCAAATAAATCAGGCGTACCGATGAACTGCAAATCATTTTTGCAGTGGACCAAAACCAGAGCAAGGGCCTATAAGACTTTAAGTCAGGATAAATACTAACTAGAAATCCCAATATGGGATACCCTACTGTGTGAAACCTGGGTGGTCCCCATTGTATATACCTCACTGGTGATCTCATGGCGCATGTGTGGCCCCACAGGCTGCTGTTCATTTATTATTTCTGACCATAATATATATACACAATTACAATTTATTTTCACTGCACCTGTAGGACTGCCCCACCAAGTGTATGTACTGTGGAATACAATTTTTACATAGAGGAAAACTTTTTTGGGACTTTTGTGTGTGCTAAGTAAGAAAAACGCCCATTGCCTTACCAAACTCAGCCTCTCCAGAGATATAGAAAATCATGTGGATATCCCCCAATATGTCCTCCTGTCCAGAGTAAAGCATTATTACAGTACAAGGGGCCTCTGTAGAACAAGAAATCATTTTACTGTCTGAAGATTTTGGCGCATAGTATAATACAATTTGCCATACAATTCCTAATTAATTACATAGCTTTTATGCCAGAGCGGGCTTTATTTGCCATTCTTCTAATAAAGAGGGGAATATGTCTCAAGAGATGGGGAAGGTTGGGCCTTATAATTTCAGCAGTAGCATGGAAATTTATTCTGCAACAATAGATTGACCCCGCACCCCCCGTCTACTCCCTTGCTCTGGTTTTAGAAATATTTGCCTTTAGGATGGACTGGTTGAAGGAGATGATTCAGAGAGAACAGAAAGTCGAGAGGTTCTTTGAGGTTTAGGAGGACTATAGCCACATTCTCCCTTTCGAATTCAAATACGAGTTGGAAAATGCCTTTGGTCATACAACCTGGTAATTAACGCAAATAATGTCAGGCAAAAAAAACATCGTTTACTCTTGGCAGTTGGGGGTAGGGTAAATTCTGAGATTTGACATAGTTACATATTTAGTACAGTTGAAAAAAAGACTTGTCCATCAAGTTCAACCATGTTGGGTTGGGAAGAATTATTTATTTTTTTTTTTTTTACTGATAACAGCTAATAGTAACCATAGTGTTACTTTTTGAAAGAAAAGCATATTATCCTTTTTGAAGCTGCCAGCTGTTGATGCTGAAACAAGCTTTGAAGATTTATAGTTCTGATGGTAAAAAATGATTGTTGCCTCCGGAGACTGAATTTCTTTTTTCCAGTCGAAGTGAGTTCCACCTTGTCTTTTGAGAGGATTTTAGCTGAAATAGTTTTTCCTCATATTCTTTGTCATTTATATATTTATATAAATGAATCATGCCCCCCCCCCCCTCCTCAGTAATCTCCTCTCAAGAGAGAAAAACAGATTTCATTCTCATAATCTTTCTTCATAACTAAGATCCATCATTCCTCTTATCAGTTTGGTGGCTCTCCTCTACACCCTTTCCAAAATCAGGGCGTTCTTTCTATGAACTGGTGCCCAGAACTGGACGCATATTCCAGATGAGGGTGCACCAGTGGCTTGTAGAGATGCAAAATTACATCTCAGTCTTGTGATTCCAGGCCTCTTTTAATGCATGATAATATCTTGGTCACCTTAGAGCAGCTGCTTGGTATTGCATACTGTTATTTAGTCTTTGGTCTAACAGTACCCCCGGATCCTTCTCAACTAGTGACTCTCCCAGTTTTTCTCCCTCAAGGACATATGTGGCCTACATTACTTCACACTTCTCCATGTTGAACTTCATTTTCCAAGGGGATGCCCAGACACTCAAAGTGTCCAAGTCAGCTTGAAGCTTGTGAACATCTTCAATAGACTGCACTGTGCTACATATCTTTGTGTCATCTACAAAAATAGAGATAGTCCTCTATATCATTAAGCCATCCTCTATATCATTAAGAAATAACTTTAATAATAGAGGGCCCTGCACTGAACCCTGGGGTACACCGCTTACAACCGGGGGCAATTCAGAGTAGGGATCATTAGCCACAGCTCTCTTCATGATCCTTCAGCCAGTTTTCAATCCAGTTACAAATTGTATTTTCTAACCCCAAAGACCTCAATTTCCCCAATAAGCATCTATGGGGGGCAGTGTCAAATTCTTTTTCAAAATCCAGAAAAACTATATCTAGAGCCACCCCTATGTCCAGGCTTCTACTCACCTCCTCATAGAAGCCAATCAGGTTAGTCTGGCAGCTTTTGTCCTTAGTAAAACCGTGCTGGTTGTCATGCATAGTTACATATTCGTGTATGTAGTTCCTTAATAGCCCCTCAAGCAATTTTTCCATATGGGTTTTAAGTTTACAGGTCTGTAATTGCCAAGAGAAGACCTAGAGCCCGTTTTAAAAATGGGCACCACATTTGCCTTGTGCCAGTCCCTTGATACTATACCAGTTGTTAGTGACTCTCATGTAGCTGCCTCTCCTACCTTTAAGTGCCAGCTATGCGAGAACTCACGTAGCTGACATTAAACAGCTATAAAAAAAAGTATAAAAGTTAAAAACTCACCTGACCCCTAAGTCGATCCGAACAAGTCTTCTCTTTACCTGGGGGCATCCGATCCCCCCCCCCCCAGGGCTCTTCTGGCTTCAGGAGAGCGCCTGGAATAGCGCCACCCCCCTGGTTCAGCCAACACCGCTGCTAACTGTAAATGAAAAAAAGATAAAAATAACATTTACTCACCTGCAGCTGCGATTCCTCCTGCCAGGTCTCCTCTTCACCGGGGGGCCTCCGGTCGCTCCCCCTTGGGCTCTTCCATGGTAAGAAAAGGGCCCAAAATCTCATCTCTAATTCCTGAGCCACCCACTGCTAGCCCTGCCTTTTGTGGGCGGGGTGAATGATGTCATCTATGAAATCATCCCTTATCTGACCCAGAACGCTCAGTAGCACCAGGCAGTTGGAGGTGAGAGGGTAGGAGGGGTGAGGGGCTGTAATCCCTTGTCCCCCAGCCCCCCTCCACCGATCAACCAACAGCTGTCATCAGAGCTCCGTGGGACAGGATAACCAGGGTGAGTTGAGTAAAGAATCAAAAAACTAATAAATATCATTTTTACTCTGTGTAGTGTCATTAACCCCCACCCCCAATTTTCTGCCTCCACAAAGCCCAGGGGGGAAGAAGAGCTCAGGGCCATTTGGCTTTGCGGGTTTGTAGCCAGCAGGGCGGGGGGCCACCAAAGCTTGCCCCTGCACCCTGTTTTACAAGCCCTGCATAGCTGGTCCCTGGGCTGGATATGCTGGTGGGGATTTTTAAATGCTCACATTTATTACAGCGGTATTCACTCTGGAACTCTCCAGTAGTGTATGCATCTGAAAATTGTGCACTGAAGTAGACTTCCAATGTTGCTATGCATTATCCTAGTTACAAAAAACAGCAGTGAATAAAACAAAGGCCCTTATTTATGAAGGAATAGCGACAGGTAG
The DNA here is from genome assembly GCA_027917425.1 of Gastrophryne carolinensis. NCBI lineage: Eukaryota > Metazoa > Chordata > Amphibia > Anura > Microhylidae > Gastrophryne > Gastrophryne carolinensis. Next base: position 41,874,565 of record CM051234.1, read on the forward strand.
CAACTGGTGAGCGACCGGTAATGATGGGCACCGCCACGAGAACGCCGGCTCCCCACCACAATCACACATTTATCAAGCCAATCCTGCTTAGCGACTGAGATAGCGCCATATAGCGACTCATTCATCATTATTCCAGCCTCAGCCCACAGCGCCAGCGTCCGACCTTGAACAGCGACAGGTATGACCTCTCGCTACCTGGCGCTCTCCAATGCATTTCAATGGAACAATCTTTAAATATTCATAATTAATTGTTATTAATGTTTTTTTTTTCTTTTCTTCTGCCATGTTAGAAAAAAAAAAAATGTGAAGAATTGATATTACAGGTCTGATATTATTGTATTCATATTACTAAATTCTTTAAAAATTTTTTTTTTTTTTGGTTTCCAAAAATATGGTGGTTTGGGGGTTAAAAAACTATTTTTAACACATCGCTGCCAGCGCTCTGGGGTTTAAACATGCATTTCACAGCGCTTGAATTTTTTGAGCGTGATTTTTTGATGAATATGTTGGGAGCCGGTCGCTCTGACCAGTTGCTATCATGCGCACCCATACATCGCGGAACCTGTCAAATAGCGACTCGTCACCCCGTATTCAACATTACTGCACACCGACTCAGTCGCTATCAACAACCGAACAACGGCCAAGCACTGCGACTACTAGCGGGCGCTGTGAAAATACTGCTACAGTCGCTCAACTGTCGCTACATGTCGCTATTAATGAATCGGCCTCTAAGTCAAGTACTTGCAGTTGCAGCAAATCTGCTCTTAACTTCTGATTTTAATTCCTGATTTTTTAACTCAATAACACTTATAAACCTATACTTAAGGCACGCTACAGCTTCTACGCAAGCTCCCTGAGTTTTACACTGAAATCATTAAATCACCCGAACCTATTAACTCCTGCTACTCAGCAGAGATGCCGGAGAGAAAAAACCCTTTGTTGTCTTTTAAATGTGTCAGCATTAAAACACACTGATTCACAAACTGAAACCAGATATAGGATATTATTTAAGAAGGGATAGTGTCAGGTAGTGGCTGGTTAATGACAGGTAGCGACTGGTGAGCGCCGGACACGGCAAGCAATTACACATTTATCAAGCAGAATCTGTTTAGCGACTGGGATAGCGCCATGTAGCGTCTGATTCATCATTTTCACAGCCTCAGCGAACAGCGCCAGCGTTCAGCCTTGCACAGCGCCAGGTATGACCTCTCGCTACCTGTCGCTCTCCCATACATTTCAATGGACGATCCTTTTCTTCTCTTTAAACGTTTTTTTTTTTTCCAAAAAAATCACAAATAATTCTGTGACCTCTTCTGGCATTGAAATAGCAGTTTTTTCATAATTTTAAAATGTTTTAAATATTTCCTCAGAAATGACATTACAGGTCTGGCATTAAAGTGTTCATGTTACAATGTTGTTACAATGTAATTCCATATGTTTTCGCTTTGTTACTAGTTGATAGATGCTTGAAAAACAGACTTTAAACACACAACCTCCTGCGCTCTGGGCTTCAAACAAATATTTTTCAGCGCCAGAGATTTGTGAGGCTGTTTTTTTGCTGAATATGGTGTGAGTCGGTCGCTATGAGCAGTCGCTAACATGCGCTCCCATACAGCGCTGTACTGGTCAAATAGTGACTCCTCACAATATATTCAACATTACTGAACAGCGACTGAGTCGCTATAAAGTAACGACTCACGGGCGAGCACTGCGACTACTAGCGGGCGCTCTGAAAATGCCTGCTACAGACGCTCATCTGTCGCTACCTGCCGCTAATGATGAATCAGCCTCATAGTTGACAGTAATTCACTTACCAAGTTAACCAGGATTGGTCACAATTTACCACCAACTTACCACAGGAACTCCTGATTTTTTTAACTCAATACCGCTTATAAAGCTACACTTATGGCAAGCTACAGCTTGATTCATTATTTATAGTTTACTCGATTTACAGAAAAAGGTTGAGCACTGCAGGCTGCCAAGACTTTATAACTAAAAAATTAAAAATATGCAATAAAATAAGGGGCATTGTGGAACAGCATTGGTGATTATTCATTGTTATTGATATTCACCTATAATAATAATAATTTAATATACAGTATTATAGTCACTTTAATGTGCACATTTAGGCATTTAAAAAATCCTTTCAAAATAAAAATAATGGCCCTTTAGCTTATGAGATATTTTAAGGAACGTTTACTGAATTGAGGCCATAGTTCATATTCTTTTGTGTGACTTTTAGATATTCTGCCAGCCATCAAAGACTAAAATATTTGCCCCTTTTAAGTTCAAAAATATTACATGTACATTTAACTTTCTAACAATTTACTATACTTTTTTTGCTCCATAAGACCCCTAAAAAGTATGTGCATCCTATGGCGTGAATGTGGAACTGGTAAAGGTAATGTCCACTTACTGGTGCTCCTGCTCCTCTGGTCATCCTCCCACAGCCCTGGTCCTGGCTGGTGGTTGGGCGCGGCCTGTGTAAGGCATGTAAAATATGGGTGGCTGTTGTACACAGACCACGCCCACCCACCAGCTGAACATAGGGCTGTGGGAGGACAATTAGCAGTGCGCAGTTGAATTGACTTTTTATTTAAATTCCGGGAGAGCTTTTGTGTGTGTGTGTTGGGAGCGGTGCAGCTCTGTTATGATGGAGCAGGCAGTGGAGGACAGGAAGGGAGCTGTAATACTCGCAAACAGGGTCCCAGTGCTGCTTGCTGCTCCCCTTTCTGGATGGCTCTGTCACTAGATAGCTCATGTCACTTGTGTGAGACATGAAGGGTGGGGAGCAGCAAGCAGTGTTCTTAGTGGGGGGGGGGATCTGCACACTACCCGTTATGGGGTTCTCGACGGGAATTCTGCACACTGCCTGTTATGGGGTTCTTGGGAGGGGATTCTGCACACTGCCTGTTATGGGGTTCTTGGGAGGGGATTCTGCACACTGCCTGTTATAGGGTTCTTGGGAGGGGATTCTGCACACTGCCTGTTATGGGGTTCTTGGGCGGGGATTCTGCACACTGCCTGTTATGGGGTTCTTGGGCGGGGATTCTGCACACTGACTGTTATGGGGTTCTTGACGGGGATTCTGCACACTGCCTGTTATGGGGTTCTTGGGAGGGGATTCTGCACACTGCCTGGTATGGGTTTCTTGGAGGGGATTCTGCACACTGCCTGGTATGGGTTTCTTGATGGGGATTCTGCACACTGCCTGTTATGGGTTTCTTGGGAGGGGATTCTGCACACTGCCTGTTATGGGGTTCTTGGGAGGGGATTCTGCACACTGCCTGTTATGGGGTTCTTGGGAGGGGATTCTGCACACTGCCTGTTATGGGGTTCTTGGGAGGGGATTCTGCACACTGCCTGTTATGGGGTTCTTGGGCGGGGATTCTGCACACTGACTGTTATGGGGTTCTTGGGTGGGGATTCTGCACACTGCCTGTTATGGGGTTCTTATGCGGGGATTCTGCACACTGACTGTTATGGAGTTCTTGGAGGGGATTCTGCACACTGCCTGGTATGGGTTTCTTGGAGGGGATTGTGCACACTGCCTGGTATGGGTTTCTTGATGGGGATTCTGCACACTGCCTGGTATGGGTTTCTTGGAGGGGATTCTGCACACTGCCTGTTATGGGGTTCTTGGGAGGGGATTCTGCACACTGCCTGTTATGGGGTTCTTGGGCGGGGATTCTGCACACTGCCTGTTATGGGGTTCTTGGGTGGGGATTCTGCACACTGACTGTTATGGGGTTCTTGACGGGGATTCTGCACACTGCCTGTTATGGGGTTCTTGGGAGGGGATTCTGCACACTGACTGTTATGGAGTTCTTGACGGGGATTCTGCACACTGCCTGTTATGGGGTTCTTGGGAGGGGATTCTGCACACTGCCTGGTATGGGTTTCTTGGAGGGGATTCTGCACACTGCCTGGTATGGGTTTCTTGATGGGGATTCTGCACACTGCCTGTTATGGGTTTCTTGGAGGGGATTCTGCACACTGCCTGTTATGGGGTTCTTGGGAGGGGATTCTGCACACTGCCTGTTATGGGGTTCTTGGGCGGGGATTCTGCGCACTGCCTGTTATGGGGTTCTTGATGGGGATTCTGCACACTACCTGTTATGGGGTTCTTGGGAGGGGATTCTGCACGCTGACTGTTATGGGGTTCTTGACGGGGATTCTGCACACTGCCTGTTATGGGGTTCTTGACGGGGATTCTGCAAACTGCCTGTTATGGGGTTCTTGATGGGGATTCTGCACACTGCCTGTTATGGGGTTCTTGATGGGGATTCTGCACACTGCCTGTTATGGGGTTCTTGGGGAAGATTCTGCACACTGCCAGTTATGGGGTTCTTGGGGGAGATTCTGTACACTACTTGTTATAGGGTTCTTGATGGGGATTCTGCACACTGCCTGTTATGGGATTCTTGATGGGGATTCTGCACACTGCCTGTTATGGGGTTCTTGGGGAGGATTCTGCACACTGCCAGTTATGGGGTTCTTGGGGGAGATTCTGTACACTACTTGTTATAGGGTTCTTGATGGGGATTCTGCACGCTGCCTGTTATGGGGTTCTTGATGGGGATTCTGCACGCTGCCTGTTATGGGGTTCTTAATGGGGATTCTGCACACTGCCTGTTATGGGGTTCTTAATGGGGATTCTGCACACTGCCTGTTATGGGGTTCTTGGGGGAGATTCTGCACACTGACTGTTAAGGGATGTTGTGGAGGTGGTTGCACAGTGCCAATTATCAGGTTACTGAGGGGGGTTCTGTCCCACTGCCTGCCATTGGGGTCTTGAAGGAAGGTATTATAGTACACCATTTGTTTCAGGATATTTTTTTTATTTTGCTTATTTTCCTCCTCTGAACCCTTGGTCTGTCTTATGGTCAAGTTAGTCTTATAATGCAAAAAACAGTAACTTGTACAGACTATAAATGATCTTTATGCAACAATATTACAGTAAGCTAACTTCTCCCATGGCATCTGTTGCTATAAAATATTTGATCTTTTTTTTTAGAAATTAGACTTTCAGTTTGGGTTTGTTTAACTTCTCAACAAAAGAATTAGGAATGTGCACTAATTTATTATTCTGCACCGGGCTTGGAAAGCTTTCTTATATTAAAAGCATAGTATTTTTGCGGAATAAGGTCAGCTTCAAAGTCGGCAGTGAGCAGATCATTTTAAAATGGAGCTGGCAGGGAAGTATTAACCTTTTCTGCTATGCAAATGTGTTTACGCCTCACTCAAAGCACTTTTTGTTGTTAATTTTTTGAACCAGCTGCCAGCCTCCATCCTCTCCTGTCTGTTTTAAAATACTGCCCAGGGCTGTCGATGATATTTACGATGAATAAATAAAAATGCCGTTTCATGAGAATGGGCTTTTTATGCAAGGCCTTATGGGAATGTTTTTGACTCAAGTTCGCTATGAGAATATATAATGTTTGGAGAAATATTTCAAGTGACCTTATGTAAAGGGCTCAGACTTCGCCAAACAAAGTTGAGGACAAGTAGTCTTTAGTGGTCTCAAGTGGTAAAGAGGGTTTATTTCCTCACATGCATTTATTCAACTGCAATAATCCAACTTATATGCGCAGTAAAGAGATTATGGGGGTTATTCATGAAGGGATAGCGGCAGGTAGCGCTTCGTAGCGGCAGGTAGCGTCTGGTGAACGCCGGGAGCTGTAGTCAAAACCACATTTATGAAAGCAAATCTGGTGAGCGCCTCTAACAGCGCCATGTAGCCTAATGTATTATTACAGGTGGCACAACGTATAGTGCCGGCACTCTAGCTTCCAGAGCGGCAGGTATTACCTTTCACTCAGTGTCGCTGTCCCATACATTTCAATGGACGTTCCTTTGCTTCTGTTTAAACAGCGTGTTTTACATTTTTTTTAGTTTTTTTGCTGAAATCATTGTGTGACCTTTTTCTTCGCACTATATTTGTTCACAGTATTACGTTGGCCACAAAACAGAACCATAATGGGCCCTGAGTTTGGAATGGAAGGGGGCTGGCATGTGTAAGGTATATAGTGTCTCCTTAAGATGGTCATCCCTATTCAGGGGATTAAGAATACAGGGGCCCTGATGGCTGCAGGTTTTAAGGGTGTAAACCAGGGGTTCCCAATCTTTTTTCATCAAGTACCATTTTCCACTTTCTGATTTTATCGAGTACCACACCTAGTGTCAGGTCTGGAGTTCCTCCACAGCCTGGGATCATGTCTCTTTTCGGTTCTGCTTTTGGCTGGCTCTCTTTCTGGGACTTTCTCCTGCTATTTGCTGCTCCACCAGCAGATGGCTTTGTCCTGCAGAGGTGTAGGTAATCAGCCAGCACCTGTGTGACTTCCTGCTCTATTTAAGCTGATCCACCCATTCAGCCATGGATCAGCATTGAATTGTCATCTTGAACCCTGATCCCAGAACTCTGAACCCAGATCCCAGAACTCTGAACTCTGAACCCAGGACTCCTGTAACAGCTATTGTGTTTTCCATCCCTGTCACAATCTTGAATCCATCTTTGGACTTTCATTGGATCTCTATTCATGTATGTTTCCTGTGTATTCATTCAGCCGCCAGAGTGTGTGTATGTTTGCTTGTATTTTTTCACAGCAGCAATAGCACTCAGTGATCACCTTTATTCCTGTATAGTTATTGCAGCACGAGTTGTTATATGTACACTTGTAAATCTGTACAGCAGTCTGCTTAGTGTGTCCACTGTTTGTCACTATTAAACATGGTTACCACATATCCGCCTTTGTCTTGCAGCCTCAATTTCTGGTCATTTACTACAATCGTGATTTCTCCTGGGTGGTGTGAGAGCAATGTCAGTTACCTTAGACCTTAGTCAAAACGCACAAAACAGCCATTTAAAGTGAATGAAGCACAAAAAATCGAGCAGTTTTTTTAATTATGGTGCAAATCAGGCTTGAGTGAGGTAAAGATGGCAGCAGCCATGTTATGTACCACCTGAGGAGATCTCGAGTATTACCAGTTTTATTAGTACCACCTGTTGGGGATCCCTGGTGTAGACCAACATAGTACCCACTTGATTAATTGTGCTCTAGTTAAACAGAGAAATTATCCGTAATATATAAGCATATCAGCGTGTACTAAATATTCCCATGCTATATGTAATATTTCCTTCCACTTCTTCACCCAGTCACCAATTAAAACATATACAAACTCAAGTCCTTGCACACTGGAGTCATTACTCTAGGCTGGACCTAGCCAAGTCCCCGCGAACTGGGTGGGTTCTTCACACCTCCAAATCTATTCATATCATCCTTAAAGCAGACCAAAACCGACCGACTTTGTGAGATACATTTGGCCATGGCTCCTGCCAATACTCCCTTCTTAGGGTGTAGAACTAGAAATGGATGTTTTCGTTTTTTGAATCATCCTGGAACATTGATTTCTTTGCTGCCCCTCTCTGTAATATGGCAGCAATCAGTCATTGCATTGATGTGGCAATTACATCATTGCCACACACAACAATGGCAATGAATGGAGGAGGCGGAGCTTTACAGCTAAAACAAGGGCAAATATCTGGGATTAGAGTGAAGCAGGAGCGCTAAAAATTGGCAAAAGGTTCTCTTTATGGGGGAGCAATTCAGGGAATGCTAGTTAAAAATGTGGGTTTTGGTATGCTTTAAATACAGGGGATGACAGATGATGATGAATCATCTGGCTGTCGCTTACACGAGGTCTAATTAAAAAAGGGGAGAGGTGTATCCTTACTACCTAAATTTAGGGAGAAATAAGGTGACAGGTTAAATAGTCCTACACAAAAATGTAAAAAGTTCCATCATTTATTTATTCTGTTATCTGCTATGATTTAAATATAATGCATAAATATACTATAATAAATAATATTAAACCAATGTTAGTACACAATTTTATACAGTGTACCCTCACCCTTTGAAGCCGCACGGGTAGCGGCGGGCGCGTGGGTGCTTCTAGCTGCGGTCCCCCTTCTCTACATGTGTTGCTGTGGCTCTTGCATACTCGGGTAGTATCACTTTGATTTAGCTGGCACAGTTCTTATTGTGTTATTTGTTACCACATGACCACCTGTTATATTGTGTTGGGGAATTGGTGTGGGGTTAGATAGAGGATAGGTTAGCACTTGGCACTTTACATAGTGGCTATTTATGTATTAATAGGGACTACACTGTATAAAATTGTGTACTAACATTGGCTTAATATTATTTATTATTTATAGTATATTTATGCATTATATTTAAATCATCACGATTAATTCTTTGGATAGTTCTTTTACACTTTATCTATTCATTGTTTGTTTCTCAGTGTACAGGTGGCCTAATTTATTTATTTATTTATTTATTTATTTAAAGGGGACAATTTCTTGGGCCTTTTTTGTGCACAAATACCTGTGGGTGTGTATATATATGAACAGATATATACAGACCCATATAAATAAATAATATTATTATTAATATACTCACTTAATTCATACAGTGGGTACACAGCACACGCATTTTTCATATCATGTTTACCATTAGTATTATGGTGGTTGTATTTATTGTTGATGATATGAAGGGGGATTTGCCTTGTTTTTAAATGTCTTGTATTGTATATTTGTCTTTATATGTTTTTTATGATTAGCTACGCATTAATAAAATGAAATATTTTTGAGGATGTATTCTTGCATACACATTTTTTGGTGCTCCACATAGGGAGGAAGGTGTGTCCTTTCACGTCCACTCCTAATAGAGCTGTTGTACCTATAAGTGGGTGTGAGCACAAATAATTAGATAGGTAGTGCACCCCATAGTAAAAATTACTTCTGCCATTTTAGATAATTTCTTTAAGGGAAAAAAAAAAAAAAAAAAAAATTGTACAGAATTGATATTACAGGTCTGAAATTAATGTAGTCATATTACTAAATTATTTAAAATACTTTTTTTTTTTTTGGTTTCCAAAAATATGGTGGTTTGGGGGTTAAAAAACTACTTTTAACACATCGCCTCCAGCGCTCTGGGGTTTAAACATGCATTTCACAGCGCTTGAATTTTTTGAGCGTGATTTTTTGATGAATATGGTGGAAGCCGGTCGCTCTGACCATTCGCTATCATGCGCACCCATACATCGCGGAACCTGTCAAATAGCGACTCGTAACCTTGTATTCAACATTACGCCACACCGACTGAGTCGCTGTCAATAACCGAACAACGGCCAAGCACAGCGACTACTAGCGGGCGCTGTGAAAATACCGCTACAGTCGCTCAACTGTCGCTACATGTCGCTATTAATAAATCAGCCTCTTAATTTCTGAGCTAGAAGTGCACTGTGCCTCCTGGAGGGGAAAATACAAGTGGCCTAAAAAGTACATTTAAAAAGTAGAAGTGGCCACTATTGTTAGTTTTGTCTTATGGGGCAGTTTTGGTTAGGTTAGGGGGATCTGTTTTTGCTTATTAAAAGATCTGTCTACCAAACAGGAATATTAATACAGCAAGAAGCTGGTCTAATGCCTGTCCTATTTGCCTCTCTGCTATTGCATGCACCACAGGGTAGAATCTGTAGAAGGGCTCCAAAGTTTACATTCAGTTTGCTTCCTTCAGGACCACATGCTCAATATGGGTATGAATGATAAGAAAGTAAAAAAATCACAGAAAGTAAAAAAAAACAATTTTCATGTGTTTAGTTACCCTGCAGGTAATTTTTAAATATGTTTTAGTAAGTTTTTGGCATCTCTTGGGTAGATACAATTTTTATCTAACCAACAATAGGCTGACTTTTCTATTTTTTATATTATTTTTTCAGTTTTAATAGTTTTACTAAATTCAGCTTTTCAAGGCATGCCGTTTCCCAATGAAACAGTTTTTTTTATATTTTCTGGTATGTTTTGCCATTTTCAGTTAGATATAATTTTTATCTAACCAACAATAGACTGACTTTTTATTTTTTTGTTGTGTTTTTTTCAGTTTCAGGTGTTTTACTAAATGCGGCTTTTAAAGGCATCCCATTTGACATCGAAACAGTTTTTTATATTTTTGGGCAATTTCGGTTAGATACAATTTTTATCTAATGAAGAATAGCCAGATTTTTTTTCACCTTTAAGTGTTTTACTAAATGTGTCTTTTAAACAATAGATCTTTATTAAGGCTGACCAAGTTAGAAGGACATCCGCACACATTGTCATTTACAAATCTTCAACATATGGGTTCAGAGAAGACACATTTACAACACAATGGGGTATCTTAATACAAAGCAAGCTTTTACCCTGTATCTCTTCCCCCACTGTCCGCTCATCACTTCCCAGACCCAAACCCAGGCACTTCGTCTTCCTGTTGACGGGCAAATGTCGGCAGCCGGCTTTTTCATGTAGTGAAATGTTTGGGGAAAAGGGGGAGATGGGAGGGGGGGTTCCGGATCCGGTGCCCTACACCTGAACTCAGCACTCACGTCCTCCCGCCGTTTCAGGCCACCCCCAGCATCTCTCTGCCTTCTCTCGATTCTACAAACAAGTTCTATGGAATCCATAGCTGCCAGTGTCTCTCCTCTGTCTGCCTGAGAGAGGCCATGAGGTCCTCCATTCGCCTGATATCCTCTACTCTCCTCATCCAAGAGCCCAGGGATGGTGCAATAGAGTCTCTCCAGTGCGCCGGAACACAGGCCCGAGCGGCATTTACCAGGTGGATAGTTAAGGATTTCCTCTATTTCCCAACCGGCTGGTCAGTAGAGTGCAAGAGCAAGGCTTCGGGGGTGAGAGGTACGACTTCCCCCGTTATTTTGTGGATCCATTTCTCGACCTCCCTCCAGAATCCCCTGATTTTCTCACATTCCCAGAAAATATGTAGTAATGTGCCTGGGGCTTTCTCACATCTCCAGCAGGTTGGGGAGGAAATCTAGAGATCCCAGTATTGGCCTAAGTAAGGAGGGAGAGGGAGCGATATTCTCCTTTGTCGCATACCTGGCCCATACCTTAAGGGTCGAGCCAATTGTCGGGGGTGACTTCAGACTGCTTGGGATCTCTCCCGGGGATCACGGGAGACCCGCTAGGGGTATCGGGGACCACTGTTGCTCCAGTTGAATCCACCGCTTTTGATCTGCATGTAGGTTCCAGTCCACTATTCTGTTTAAGTGGGCCGCTGCATGATATTTTTGAATGTCCGGGAGTCCCACTCCTCCCCTGTTCTTAGGCAGCGAGAGTAATGTCTGCGACACTCTGGGGCTCTTACCCCCCACCCAACTTTATAAATTCTGATTGAATTAGTTTCATGAAGGACGACGACATCTGTATCGGGAGTACCTGTATCAGGTAGAGAAGCTGTGGCAACACATTCATTTTGAGGACGTTGCACCTGCCAAACCAGGATAGTGTTTTGGCCTTCCAGCAGTCTAGATCCTTCTTTATGCAACTCAACAGGGGGGGGAAGTTGGTCTCAAACAGATCCTTCAGACGGGGCGTTATCTGTACTCCTAGGTACTTAATTGAGTTGGACGCCCAACGGAAAGAAAAGCTGCCCCTGACCTCGTCCAGTTTCTTCTGTGTTAGGGAGATACTTTGCGCCTCTGACTTCTGAACGTTGATTTTGTAGTTTGAGAGGAGGTTGTACTCTTTAACCCTTTGAGTGCCAGCCTACCGAGATTTTTTGTCACACTCTGTTGCTGGACTACTTTTCACGTTTTTGCGCTACACGTGTTCAACCTGGATTTTTTGTATTGTAATTTTGTATTGTTCTCTGTGCTATATGTTTTACTTTGTCTGTATTCTTAACTTGTAAAGTGCTACGGAAGTTGATGGCACTATATAAATAAACAATAATAATAATAATAATAATTTTTGAAGGGATTTCCAGGGATTTTCCAGGAAAATGATATATTGTTTTTTTCAGCAGAGTCTGGGCTTCAACATGAAATGTCTTGTTTGGCCTTTTCTTAGTGGAGAGGCAGCTACGTGAGAGGTGGGTAATACAGAAGATCAAATCGCCAGCGAAGGTTGCCACTTTGTGTTCCACGCGCCCTCACTCCAGTCCCCTTATGTCTGGGTTCGCCCTCACTCGTCTGAGTAGGGGCTCCAATGCTAGGATATAGATGATTGGGGAAAGGGGGCAGCCCTGCCTTATCCCGTTTGTTATTGCGAAGGGGTCTGAGAGTCCCCCATTCACTTTAACACATGCCGACGGGGAGGAGTAAAAAGAAAGGATCCATGTCCGCATGTTTTCCTGCAACCCTATATGCTCCAGTGTGGCTCGAATGAAGTCCCAGCCAACCCTATCAAATGCCTTCTCAGCATCTGTTGAAAGCAGAATGGCCGGGACCCCATCTGTGTGAATTTGATGTATCAGGTTAAGTATCCTTGTCACGTTGTCCCTGGCCTCCCTCCCAGGGGCGAATCCCACCTGGTCATTGTGTATCAGACTATTTAGGTAAGGAGCGAGCCTAGCAGCCAGAATCTTCGCAAATAACTTCAAGTCCGCATTCAGTAGCAAAATCGGCCTGTAGCTAGAGCACTGGAGGGGATCCTCATCCTCGTGAATTACTGTGATCTGGGCTCTCAGCATGTCTGGCGGAATGGGCTGTTCCTCCGCCAGAGAGTTGAAGGCTACCACTGCCCGAGGGATCAGGATGTCACCCATCCACTTATAGTAGGACACGGTGAACCCATCTGGGCCTGGGGATTTGCCTAACGTGGAGGACTTTATCCCCCTCGTCCACTCTTCATCTGTGAGGAGTGCTTCAAGCACCTCTACTATCTCCCGCTTCAGCACTGGGAGGCCTGAAGCAGCGACATATTCTCTTGCCCTTGCAAGGGTCTCCGTCTGGCTATTTTCCTTCCCTGATAGGTTATAGAGTCTGTAGAATTCTCTAAATGCCTTTGCTATGTCTGAAGGAGTTGAGGCCTGTTGGCCCTCCCGGCTCAGTATCTGCAGGTATAAAGTTTCCAGCCAGTACCCTGAGGGCCCTTGCCAGCGTACGGCTACACTTGTTTTCATATTCATAGAAAGATCGCCTGGTTTTCAAGAAGGTAGCCTTGGCGCTGATCATCAAGATGTCTTTTAGTTTCTCCCTTGCCTCGGCCACTTTATTCCTCACCTTTAGTGCCTGACTCTTTTTGTGCTCTGCCTCCAGACGGGCTATGTTCTCCAGTAGTTCCCTGATGTGCTTTTCCCTCTCTCTCTTTCTTCTGGAAGACATTTTTCAGAATGATCCCTCTGATGTAGCAACTATGAGCTGCCCATAGAGTAAAGGGCGCCGTCTCAGGCCTAGCGTTCAGTTCGAAAAAGGTCTTCAGCTCGCCCCTGATCTCCTCCTTTATAATGGGGTCCTGAAGGAGGGACACGTTAAGAATCCAGGTGCTTGGTCTAGGCAGCACCTCCGGCAGGTCCAAGGACAACATGACCATGGCGTGGTCCGAGATTGTAATGGGATCTCGGCTTTCCCTGTTAGGTGGAGGTGTTTATGCTCAATAAAGAGGTAATCAATTCTTAAATATGAATCGTGAGGAGGGGAATAAAAGGTGTAGTCCCTACCCCTAGGATTCTGTATCCTCCATGGGTCTACCAGCTGGGATAACTGAAGCGCCCTCTTTAGTTTTTTGAGGGTGGCGTATGACAGGTGGGAGGCCTTTCTCGATAAATCTAGCAGGGGGTCCAGGGCAACATTAAGGTCTCCCCCGAAAATTAACAAACCCTCAGAAAATGTTTGCAAGGTGGCCAGGGCTCTTTCTATAAATTGTACTTGATCCGAGTTAGGAGCATAGATATTAGCAAATGTACACACATGGGAGCCAATCCTTCCTTTAAGGAATAAATACATTCCCTCTTCATCCGTCAGGCTATCTATCAACGTCCAGGGGATTGATGCCGCCAGTAGAATGCCGACCCCTCTGGACCTAGAGTCACAGAAGTACAACTCCCACCCCCTGGGGAATCGAAAATTTGGGGGCTCTTCCCTTCTGAAAGTGTGTCTCCTGGACAAACACCACCTGCACTCTACGTTTCCAGAATAGGTTCAAGCACATTCTCCTCTTCTCAGGAGTATTAAGGCCCTTAACATTCATAGAGGCAATTTTGAGCCTAGGAGGGGGTCTGGCACCAGATCCGGGGGGAAAGTAGGGGAGACATAGGGGGGGAAAAGGAAGGAAGAGACACAGCAGACGGGATTTGGGTTGAGCGAGGAAGGAAGGTGAAGAAGGCAAAGAGAGGAGGGTGAAAAGTGACAGGGGGGGTGTACAAATAACAAGAACAATTAAAAAACTACTCAGGGACAATATAATTCGATCCGCCTCTCAAGGGTACTATTTGTCCAGGCGGACTGGCCTATGTGGGGGAAAGAAACCAAACTGTGGTGTGACACGGCCAGTGGAGGATCCCAGCCTCCCTGGACCGAACTAGGCCCCCTTACAGGGGTGGAACACGTAAACTACTTCAAAAGAAACAAGTATGATTACATCCTAGACTTTTACTGACCCGAAACCTCTCCAGACACTCCCAGCACTACTCCTCTCTTTCTTCCGTCATCCGCTCATACTCACCCTGACCCGGCACACCTGCCCAATGTGGCCCATCCGTATGCTCCCTCGGGGCCCCTCCGAACCACCTGCCCCTCCCCGAGACCCCCTCCCAGGTCGTCACCGGGGGATATCAGCCCCATCAGGATACAAAGGGGGAAAACCAAGGGCATCGCCCCCAGGGGTTGCTTCAGTCAATCCGAGCACAAGTTATTGTGGGCATCCCGCCAACGTCCCATCAAACACTCCCCATCCAATATCCCCTTCATCTCCCCCAACCCGCACCCCCCCGCTGCCGACATCACCACCTCCGCTCCAGAGAGGCACCACCGGACCTTTTGATCCGCATTCAGGCCATTTAAATCGATGGCCAGGGGGGACAGCAAAGAAGAGGGGCACCACCCATCCGCATTAATTTCCCACACATCTGGGCGAGGAGTCACACTCATCGCCCGTTCAAGTAACCCTCACTTTATGGCCACCCTCTGATCGTCTCCCAGGGCTCCCACAGCTCGACCAGATAATCCATGTCACCAACCCAGGCACCCCCCCAGGGTGAGGGACCCCAACCCGGAGGAAGAAGGACCACAGGGCCCTGGCCCCCAGTCCCGCCTCCGCCGGCCCACAGACAACATGTACATGTATCGCCTAATAATCTCTGCCATGGTCCCAAGTTCTCTCTGAGCTCTGGGGCGCCACCCCTCCGGCCTCTTCAGATATCTCTCCTCCACCGCGTCCCCCACACCCCCGGACCAGCCAGCCCAACATCCGTCAGACAGGCTCTCGCCTGCCCCGAGCACAAGGCACAGCCGTCCAGGGAAGGGGGCACGGCGGAGGGAGTCGGGCAGTCTCTCGTTGCTGCCCGTACAGCCCAGGACTCCCCCATCGCCAGGTACACGTTCTCGTATAGTCCGACAGTGGAGGGGCATCAATCGCCCAGCAGGGGTCACAGCCAGACAGGCGACATTGCGGGTCAGGCGAGAACAAGTATGTCTTTGAGAGGGTATTTGGATGAGAAAAAAAAAAGGGGAAACTTGTCTCTGGTAGAGAGTTCAATGGTACTTGGCCTCCCTCAAGAGGGGGCGAGAGTACTCCACGGATCCCACGCATTTGACTGAAGGGACTCCTTTTCCAGAGAACAAAAAAAATAGGGGAGAGGCGTCATATGGCACTTATTCTATTGCAGGCGGGGCACGCTCTTTTCTTTGAGAGGGTCCCCGTCTACCTGGCTCTCTTCTTCGATGGATCCTCTGGGGAAGCGGCTGGTACGTGGGAAAATCTAGCCAGTTCGGGACTTCCAGTGGAGGGGCATCCAGGAATATGAAGAGATTGTCTAGCTCTCCTGGAGACCGAAGAGTAAACGAGTCACCATTTTTCCTGATGACCAAGTGGAACGGGAATCCCCATTTGTACAACGCTCCACTGTCTCTTATTCTCTGCAGCAGAGGTTTCAGTTGTCTTCTCATCCACAAGTCGATCTGGCCAGGTCGGGCAAGATGCCCTCGTAGGTGGTCTGTCCAGCGTCCCAGGCTCTTTTTAGGATGTCTTCTTTGATCCTGTAATCATGTATCCTGCATAACACGTCTCTGGGTGCGCCGGGGTCCACTCTGTGGATTCTGTCCATCTTGATAGTTGAGCCAGGGGGCTTCCCCAGTAAGTTATTGAAAATGGAATTTGCTACGGAATCAAGGACAGCGTTCTGGGGCGTCTCAGGTATACCCCGCAACTGCAGGATGTTGCGACGACTCCGGTTTTCCAGAGCATCATAGTGTAATTTCAGGGCCATAATCTGAGATGACTGGGATGTACTGGCTTGTTCTAGGCGGGAAAGTCGCTCCTCTGTGGACCCACTGGCGTTCTCCAGGGCAGACAACCTATCCTCCACCGCTGCCACGTTATGTTGGATAGACTCAAGTTCTTTCCGGAAGGATTTTCCTAGAGACCATGGTCCGACTTCTAGGTCCGCTTTAGTGGGTATCGCCTGTAGGTCCGCTTTAGTGGGGAGTGAGCAGAGGAGGGACCTGAGCTCCTGATCCATCTCCTGGCAGTGGGTGTCACCCAAGGCAGCATGGGTAGACTTGCCCCCCCTCTCCACCCCCAACGCGTGCTGGTTTCTCTCAGAGGGAGCGGGGGGATCCCCTTTGATGCCAGGGCCCGCGCTGGACAGGTGCGCCCAGAAAGGTGCCCCTCCGCTGGTTCTGCTTCCGTGCCATCCAATCAGGTGAAGCCACCCCCTGCCACATCCCTGTGTCACCCTCCTGGGATGCCTTTCTTGTAGCCTCCTCCTTTTCTTCACCCCAGTCCATATTTCCCCATGGGTTTGATAGCTGAGGAGTCCAGGGCTGGTTGCCTGGGGTATGTGCTCCTTTAAGGGCTGACAGACAGCTTGCAGGGGAGAAGCCACCCCCATCCTGGTCCATGCCCTGGTCTGAGTTGGGAGAAGAGCAGGAGAGCTCTTCCATGGCTGTCAAGTGGGGGTGAGCAGGGAGATGGAGATATGCTGCCTGCCCCCGGGCTGGAAGGGGGAATTACAGCTGACCCGGGCCCTGTCGCGAACTCCTCCAGGCTAAGGCCGCCTGGGCACTGCTGAGCACCACCTGAAGGTGAGTGTGGCCCGCCCCCTCTCCCCCGTACCTCTTGCCGCTCCACCGCTGCGCCTGTCAGCGGCTCTGGCACTGCTATGTCCACCAACATCTTGCCCTCACCTCCTCCGTCTTGCTGATGCGCACCTGATGTGCTGTGTCGGGCCGGCCCCACTCATTCCTCCTCTCTCTCGCCGCCACCGCCGCTGGATAGATCTGCTGGCGCACCGTCACTCGCCTCCAGATCACAGCTGACTGCCGGCTGTCTTCTGCGGCTTCCTTCTCCTCCGCGACTGTCTTCGGCGGCTTCCTTCTCCTCCGCGCTGAGCATTCTGCATGGGGAAGAAATTAGTAAGTTTAAAGTGTTTAGCAAATCAAAAGTAAAAAAAATTAAAATCAGTAGCTTACCTTTCATTAAGAGGCTCCAGCATTCTGCTTCCTCCTTTGTCTGTCTCATCAGTGAAGAAAATAATTTTCTCATTCAGCTTTCAGTCCCGTAAGTCACTGATCTAATCCATCAGCCTTCAGGGGACCTAGATCCAAAAAAAAACCTCACTCCCTGCCGAAACGTCCTGATTGGCTGCCTCTTTCTGCAGTTCTGAAACCCCACTCTCCTGTCTTCTCTCACACCCATCACAGTGTGCTTACATCCCATTACTGTTGCCACACCCACTGTTTCTCTTCATTTTTTTAGGAATCTCCAATACTAAAGATAACTTAGGAACTACAGGGCCTTTGAGAATGGATTGTAGTTTAGGACAGTGCAACATGTAGCCCTAGACAATGGGACAACAATCAGGCCTGCTTTTAGTATAATTTTAAGTATACAATGTTAAATATCTCCTGGAAAAAAATTAAGTGAACCAGCTTTTTTGTATAGCTCGCTCATGTTTATTACAAAAGAGCAAATGATAAATAACAATTTAAAAAAACTATTGGAGGGAAGAATAGAAAAACCTAAAGCTTGCTGTGACACTGGTACTGACAACCTTTACATTAAATTAGTATGGAAACACATTTTGACTCATGGTAAATCACAAAAGAGAACCACCTGTAATAATTGTCAGTGCCCATGTGATATAAATTAGCCAATGAATGATGACTTCATTGTTTTAAAAAGCCGCATGTTAGGCCCCCTTCCTTTATCACAAAGGTGAAGACAAAGGAGCTGTCTGACAACAACAGAAGTGCGATTATTTGCAAACACAAGATTTCCAAAGGGTATAAGGCCATCTCCAAAGACCTATCGGCATAGTTTAAACAGTGCACAATGTTATTAAAGTGGACCAACACCCAGGATTTTGACTATCCTGAGTTTTGGTCCACTTCGGTGGGGCACCCCGATCGGGGGTGCCCCGCTGTGTGAAACCCCCAAGAAAGCCCCAAAAACTCACCTGTCCCCGCTGCCACGTGACCACTGCAGCCAATCCCTGCCGCCGGAAAAGCGAGGTCCGTCAACGGACAAGTGAGCGCGCCAGCAGCCGCCTCCCGCGCATCACTCTTACAGGAAGCGCTCCCGCATTCACAAACGGCCGGTGCGGATGTGCGCCCTGCTAGAGGGATGCACGAGCGGCAGCTCGCACATGCGCCGCTGGATCGAGGAGCAGGTAGGGATTTTGGGGCTTTCTGGCGGGTTTCACACACACACACATCTTATTGATTCCCGGGCCGATCAGCATCGGGTGTTGGTCCACTTTAATGAGTTTGCCAAGCATGGAAACATTAAGAAAACTCCCTGGACTTTGGTGCCTATGGTGGAAAAAACACCACATTAATTATCCAAAGATCTGAAGACCAACTTGAAGCAGTCTATGGTCATGATTTCAAAAGGTACCATACGCCGCAAACTAAAAGAAGCCAAGGAAGAAACCATTGCTCAAGAAAAGACATAAAAGGGAACAACTGATCTTTGACAAAGACTAACTGGACAAACCCCAATCCTTCTGGGAAAATGTTCTGTGAACAGATGAAACAAAAATAAAGGATTTAGCAATGCAAAGCAACAGCTTGTATACATATGAAGCAATGAAACTTATAAAGAAACATTTTACCAACAATTAAACATGGTAGAGGATCCATAATGATGTGGGGTTGTTTTGCTGCTTCTGGTACTAGAGGTTTTGACAGTATCACAGGAATCATGAAATCAAAGATTTATCAAGAGATTTTAGAGCAAAATGTCTTACCCGGTGTAAGAAAGCTTGGTTTGAGTCAGATATCATGGGTCCTCCAGCAAGATAATGGCCCAAAACACAGTAGTACACAGAAATAGTTGAAAAAGAAAATGCGACAGTGTAAGAGCCCTAACTCTCATTAGTTCTGGAAGTCAAACTTTTGTATCTGAAGCAAAATAACAAATCACTTTGGTCAATAACATCCCAATCTCTGTCCACATTATTTATGTTTAAACAAAGGTAGATTGTGAACCTGAATGTACAATGAGTTTATCAAACAAGCCATTTACTGGGTCAACATAAGAGTCACATTTCTAGCCATTTATCCCATTAGACTTCAGAAATAAATGATACACTTGTAAGAGAAAAATGTGATCTCTTTTATGTAGATAGTTACTGACAGAACTGAACAAGCTGGATTTTTTTACTTAAGAACCTTAATAATAGGTAAACAAACATTGTTTATCAAAATTGCAAACTCTCCATCTGCTCTTCATCTTTTCACAAAATGAATAATGATCAGAGAGGCAAAGCATTAGCTCCCATCAACAGTAATCAAGAAAAACAGTTCAAAACAGTCACAATTATGGGTTTAACTCAAATTATCATTTAGTGAACTTAAATTGTCAGTAAGTTGTTGTACCGTGTTAGCCATCGATGTAAGCAGGAAATCCAAGGTTAAGGTAATACCATTTATTGGCTAACTCAATAAGATTGAAAATGCAAGCTTTCGAAGCTGTTCAAGCTTCTTCTTGAGGCATAATACAGATCTGTAACTTAGACACACATTTATACAAAACACTACAAAGGAGTGACAATTGTTTTTACACTGACACACATGAAAAATAGCTAAGTCGTAAAATCGTATACTGTGAGATAAGAATCAGGGGGATAATAACAATTAATGGTGGGCTGATAAGGATGAGAGGGGGAGAGAAAGTGTGTGGAATTTTTATTGCTCTCACACCAGGCCAGACAGTCTGTTTAATATCAGACCTTGTGATGAGTCTTGTCTATTCAATCCATGTTATAATGACACATAAAATTATTGTCCCTGTTTAGCCCACAGTCCATTGATTTAAAGATTTGGATGCATTTACACTCCATTATAGGTCTTCCCGGATTTCCTGGTTTATAAACTTTGGGGAGCATATAAAAGCAGGCTACCTTTGGGTCTTCTGGTATCAGTTGCATTACAGAATCCCTGATTCTAGAGGTAAGCCTTTAAGTAGTTTTAGGAGTTCCTTTGTGTAGATGTCTGTGGGATCCTCCTGTAGTTTGGCATAGTGTAAGTTGTTAGACAGCTGTCTGTATGCCTCCTGTTTGTAGTCACTGGTATTCATGATGGCTATAGCACCACCTTTGTCAGCTGGTTTTATTATAATGTCCTTATTCTCCTTTAAGGTGCTGATGGCCAGTTGTTCCTCCTTTGTAATATTTTGCACCAGTCTTGCACCCCGCTGCAGGACTGCGGTTGTGACCCTTTGCCTAAAGGTGTTTATATACTTGTCCAGGGTAGAGTTTTTTCCGGGTCCCAAAGGACCCAAAGGTGGCCTGCTTTTATATGCTCCCCAAAGTTCATAAACCAGGAAATCCGGGAAGACCTATAATCTCTGGTATTGGGACTTTGACCGAAAACCTGTCAGGCTGGGTGGAACATATCCTAAAACCTCTGGTTCGAGAGACACCAAGTTTTATTCAGGACACAACACATCTTCTTAATAGACTATCTGCAATTGGACCTTTACCAGAGGGAACCATCTTGGCCACTATGGATGTAGAGTCACTTTATACCAACATCCCACATGATGACGGTATAACTGCTTGTGTAAGGAACACAACCTACCTGCAGATGAGATCACCGAAATAATACATTTCATCCTGACCCACAATTACTTCTGTTTCGGCCAATATCTATACCTGCAGCAGATGGGTGTGGCAATGGGCTCAAGATTTGCACCACAATATGCAAATTTATTCATGGCAAAACTGGAAGAGGAGTTCCTATCACAATGCGCCACTAGACCAATAGCCTATTTACGCTACATTGATGACATCCTAATCATCTGGTCTGCAAGCCAGGAAGACCTCATTGACTTCCACATGAATTTTAACGACTTCCATCCCACAATACGTTTGAAACTCACCCATTCACCAACAGAAATCAATTTTCTTGACACCACCATACATGTTAAGGGAAAGGCCCTACAAACATCCATCTACCGGAAACCTACAGACCGACCTGCATACCTTAACCATAACAGCTTCCACCCAAACCACACCAAGAGGTCCATCGTATTCAGCCAGGGAATCAGATACAACAGAATCTGTTCTGATACCATGGACAGAAACGCACATATGGACCATCTAAAAAGGGACTTTATTAGGCAGGGCTACAAACCATCAGAAACAGAGTCCCAGTTACAGAAAGCACTCCACATCCCCAGACACAGACTCCTGCAGTGCAAAGAATCCCAAAATAAGAACTGTGTTCCTCTAGTTGTCACATACAATCCACGTCTGGAGATTCTAAGGAAAATTGCGAAGGAGCTCCAACCCCTTTTACACAGGAATGAGAGACTTTCTGAGATTTTCCCAGATACTCCTCTGTTGGCATACAGACAACCTCCCAACCTCAGAAAACTCATTGTGAGGAGCTCCCTAAGTGACCCAGCACAAAATGGGACATGGCCTTGCCTGCAGAAAAGTGAAACCTGCACACTCATCTACACCACCGACAGAATAAAGACACCAGGTATGCAACATGATTACAAAGTACAGGGAAATTTCACATGCAAATCCCCTAATGTAGTATACCTGATCATGTGTGTGCAGTGCCCCTCAGCATTTTACATCGGGCAGACAGGACAAGCGCTAAGAAAGCGACAAAATCTGCACAGGTTCACAATCAAAAATAATAAAACTGATGTGCCTGTTGCAGCCCATTTCTGCAGACCAGGCCATGGCCTATGTGATCTCAAACTCACAGTGCTCAAGGGGAGTTTCCGCTCACAAAAGGAGAGATTGGAATGGGAGTGTAAATGCATCCAAATCTTTAAATCAATGGACTGTGGGCTAAACAGGGACAATAATTTTATGTGTCATTATGACATGGATTGAATAGACAAGACTCATCACAAGGTCTGATATTAAACAGACTGTCTGGCCTGGTGTGAGAGCAATAAAAATTCCACACACTTTCTCTCCCCCTCTCATCCTTATCAGCCCACCATTAATTGTTATAATCCCCCTGATTCTTATCTCACAGTATAGGATTTTACGACTTTTTTCATGTGTGTCAGTGTAAAAACAATTGTCACTCCTTTGTAGTGTTTTGTATTAATGTGTGTCTAAGTTACAGATCTGTATTATGCCTGAAGAAGAAGCTTGAACAGCTTCGAAAGCTTGCATTTTCAATCTTATTGAGTTAGCCAATAAATGGTATTACCTTAACCTTGGATTTTGAACTTAAATTGAAATCCAAAGTACATTACTGTATCTCTGCTCTATCATAAGAAAGGTTAGGTTACATAGTTACATAGTTGAAATAAGACAGATGTCTAGAGATGAGCGAACTTTTGAAAAATTCGATTCGACTGATTCGCCGAATTTTCCGACAAAAATCGTTTCGACCCGAATTTATTCGCGACGAATCGCTATTAAAAACGGCTATTTCTGAGCCTCCTAGAGCCTCAATAGGGTTGTAAACCATTCTGCCTTGCTGTAACACGCACAGGATGCGTGCTGGGTTAGTTAAATAATACTTTGAATAAATATCACATGCAGATCAGAGGCATCGCTAATAGAAGCGCAGAGCGGCACAATTGCAGAGAGTTGAAGTGGCATCACTATGAGGGGCAGGAGCCCAAACATTGCTTTAAAGAGACACTGGAGTTGGCAGCAGCAGGAGCCCAAAAATTGGAGGAATCACACCCTGGAGTCGCAAGCAGCAGCAGGAGCCCAAACATTGGCTGAAAGAGACACTGGAGTTGGCAGCAGCAGGAGCCCAAAAATTGATTGACACACCCTGGAGTTTCAAGCAGCAGCAGCAGCAGCAGCAGCAGCAGCAGCAGCAGCAGGGGCCCAAACATAGCTTGAAAGAGACACTGGAGTTGGCTGCAGGAGTCCAAAGATTGGATGAATCACACCCTGCGGTTGCAAGCAGCAGCAGCAGGAGCCCAAATATTACTTTAAAGAGACACTGGATTTGGCAGCAGGAGCCCAAAATTGGATGAATCACACCCTGGAGTTGGCAGCAGGAGCAGCAGCAGCAGGAGCCCAAACATTACTTTAAAGAGACACTGGGGTTGGCTTCAGGAGCCCAAAAATTGGATGAATCACACCCTGGAGTTGGCAGCAGCAGCAGGAGCCCAAACATTACTTTAAAGAGACACTGGGGTTGGATTCAGGAGCCCAAAAATTGGATGAATCACACCCTGGAGTTGGCAGCAGCAGCAGCAGGAGCCCAAACATTACTTTAAAGAGACACTGGGGTTGGCTTCAGGAGCCCAAACATTGGATGATTCACACCCTGGAGTTGGCAGCAGCAGCAGCAGGAGCCCAAATATTACTTTAAAGAGACACTGGAGTTGGCTTCAGGAGCCCAAAAATTGGATGAATCACACCCTGGAGTTGGCAGCAGCAGCAGGAGCCCAAACATTACTTTAAAGAGACACTGGGGTTGGCTTCAGGAGCCAAAAAATTGGATGATTCACACCCTGGAGTTGGCAGCAGCAGCAGCAGGAGCCCAAATATTACTTTAAAGATACACTGGAGTTGGCTTCAGGAGCCCAAAAATTGGATGATTCACACCCTGGAGTTGGCAGCAGCAGCAGCAGGAGCCCAAACATTACTTTAAAGAGATACTGGGGTTGGCTTCAGGAGCCCAAAAATTGGATGAATCACACCCTGTGGAGAGTCATGTGGAGAAAAAGTAGCTTAGTTAGTAATATCTACATAAAATTATGAATAAAAAAATGCAAAAGTATTGCCAAAGTGAAGTTTTGTTTGAGGGTGTGTTTCCACCTTTTAATTAAATCAGAAACAACAAGGTATCATTGCCTCTGACTAATTAGCCCTCAAAAATTATTGGAATTTTTAATCTGGAATCATGTTTGATCCGTCTTATCCGAAGAATATGAATAAAAAGTAAGAGTAACGTAAAGGATTTTTTATCAATACTTACTTGTGGTCCGATGCGGAGGAATGTCTGTAACTGGAGAGCAGCGCCTTAAATCTGTTTTGCACGATCCATCTTTCTTTAGTGTTGGTCTGACCCCGTCATCTATCTACTGGAATACATCAGGCATTGTTGGGAGGAAAGCTTGGCTGATCCATGCGCCATTCATTTCCACGCAGGGCAGTCTCTGAAAAAAAAAAGTATGTATAAACCAGGGTCTTTTTCATATAAAAACAAATGGTTATTTTTGCTATTAAACCATATGTTCCACAGCTTTACCAGTCATTGTGTCAGCCAATGAAGCAACTTTGTCTGGAAGTGCTGCAAAAGCAGTCCACTGCATCACAAGTGGCATCTGACACCCCCAGTCAACTGTCTGTTGTCTGTCTGTTATGCTTTGGGTTCAGCTCCACTATCCATTGATGAAGATATGATAATCATAAAATTCAGCAGCTACTGCCCAGCCAAGAAGTGGAGGAGACACTCGCCTCTTCTTCCACTAGCCGGCAATTAGTGATGAGGAGAGTGTCGTGGGAGGAGGTGTTGCAAGCCGAGGTAGTGGAAGAGGGTCCCTGGAGTCTGCGGTGGTGGCGGCAGCAGCAGCAGTGAATTATTGGGGACTGTTGATAGGAAAAATCAGCTACTCAGCGCTGTGTCAGTTTTTCATGTTGCATCCACAATCCTGTGGAGAAAAAGTAGGTTAGTTAGTATATATACATAAAATTATGAATAGACAAATGCAATAGTATTGCCAAAGTGAAGTTTTGTTTGAGGGTGTGTTTCCACCTTGTAATTAAATCAGAAACAACTAGCTATCATTTGCCTCTGAATAATTAGCCCTCAAAAATTCTTGGAATTTTTAATCTTGATATCTGAGGGATTTCTCCTCTCAGACAGCGTCACCATAAGTCCAGCCTGCTGCATTACCCAGTGGTGGACCTTTCAGAGAACTGATGGCTTGTGCCGAGCCGAGGTGGAGAGTCCCATGGCATGGTTGTTGAACAGAAGGTGGGCCAGTCCTTTAGCCTGTCAGTGTGTACCAAAGTGCACAGTGTTGTCTGGAGCTGTAACTATGGACTCATGGTGGACAATATATATCCTTTTAGGCCCCCTTGGTGATTGTGGTTTCACGCTGTTCTTCACATGGTTTTCCTTGACCAACAGAGTCACACATGGGAGGAACTACAAAAAATGAGAACTCAATCCATGAAAGCATTGCTTAATCCACGAAAACTGCAAATTTGGACCCATGGTGACTGACACTCGGAAGAACATCTTGTTTGCGCTGCGACAAGGAAGCCAGAGTCATGCGTACTGACATGGCACACGTGTTCAGTCTAGTTCTGAAGTCTTGCCCCCATCTGAAAGACATCCGAACAACAGGAAAGAAAGTTAGCATGCACTTCTGGCACTCCTACACCACCAAGCACAACCTTATTGAGCCTCAGCGTCACAACGGTGTACCCCAACATAGTCTGATTTGCGATGTTTCCACCCGTTGGAATTCCACCCTCCATATGCAGGATCCACTATAGCAGTGGTCCCCAACCCTGTCCTCAAGGCCCACCAACAGGCCAGGTTTTGCAGATCTCCACAAAGATGCACAGGTGGAGTAATTAGTGCAGCTGCAGAGCAATAGAGCTGGCTATTTGGAGATCCAAAAAACATGACATGTTGGTGGGCCTTGAGGACAGGGTTGAGGACCACTGCACTATAGGAACAGAGAAAAGCCATCACGGATTTCTGGATGATCCAAACGGATAGGGGGACACCCCTGTGTAAATTCAATGTAAACCATTGGCAGGTCATACGTGACACCGACCATTTGCTCAGGCCCTTTGAGGAAGCTACTTTATTAGTCAGTTGCCAGGACTATGAGATGAACGATGAGATTCCACTGCTTCATGTACTACAACACATGTTGGAAAGCATGGCTGGTCAGGGCACTGGAGACATGGCACATACATTTCACAGCCACATGAAGCCTGTGGGGGCTGAAGTGGAGGAGGAGGAGGGGGTGGGGCACAGCAAACCACAGTTTAGGTTTCACAAAATGACCATTTTATCTAGTCATCTGACAGGAGAGGAGGAGCAGGAGCAGCCACAGGAGCTAGAGGGTTGTGAGGAAGGCGAGACAGAGGACCCAGACACACCGTGGCAGTTTACAGTGGAGATGGAGACAGGTAGTCCCTCCGAGTCACTTGCACAAATGGCACGATGCATGCTCACATGCTTGCGTACTAGTGAGCGCAGAATTGTCTCCATTTGTCAGCGGGAAGACTTCTGGCTCTCCAACTTATTGGACCCTCGCTTCCGGCACAAGATGGGGGCATTTTTTACGCCCACTGAGAGGGAGGAAAAACTGACCTACTACAGAGACATCCCACGTAGTCAGTTGGGCGATGTCTATCTGTGCCATGACCCATACTCCCACAGGTCTGACTCGGGGGGACCTCTGGGATCACCTTCCACTGCCATGGCTGCTGGGGGGGTGGAAGGAGCAGCAGCAGCAGCAGCTCCATCAGCAGCAGCCTCAGTCTTCAGTTGCTAGTGAGTAGCTTTCTACACCCGCATAGTGAGTCTACTCATGAGCAGCAGGAAGACCTGGAGCTGGACCTCAAACAGCAGGTCATGTCATACCTTGACATGACCATGCCAACACACCTTCAGGATCCACTGGATTTGCTGGGAAGCCAAACTTGACTTGTGTCCGCAACTAGCAGAGTTTGCCCTGGAAAAGCTGTACTGGCCGGACAGTAGTTGATTTAGATGGCAACTGGGCTGCTCTATATAATGCTGCAAAATGGCAAATTTACCTCACAATATAAGCTATTGCCCCTCAGATTTACACAGGGCCTGCTCCATATAATGGTGCAAAACCATGAATTTACCTCATAATATAAACTATTGCCCCTCAGATTTACACAGGGGCTGCTCTATATTATGCTGCAAAATGGCAAATTTACCTCACAATATAAGCTATTGCCCCTCAGATTTACACAGGGCCTGCTCTATATAACGAAGCAAAATGGCAAATTTACCTCACTATATAAGCTATTGCCCCTCAGATTTACACAGGGGCTGCTCTATATTATGCTGCAAAATGGCAAATTTACCTCACAATATAAGCTATTGCCCCTCAGATTTACACAGGGCCTGCTCTATATAACGAAGCAAAATGGCAAATTTACCTCACTATATAAGCTATTGCCCCTCAGATTTACACAGGGGCTGCTCTATATTATGCTGCAAAATGGCAAATTTACCTCACAATATAAGCTATTGCCCCTCAGATTTACACAGGGCCTGCTCCATATAATGGTGCAAAACCATGAATTTACCTCATAATATAAACTATTGCCCCTCAGATTTACACAGGGGCTGCTCTATATTATGCTGCAAAATGGCAAATTTACCTCACAATATAAGCTATTGCCCCTCAGATTTACACAGGGCCTGCTCCATATAATGGTGCAAAACCATGAATTTACCTCATAATATAAACTATTGCCCCTCAGATTTACACAGGGGCTGCTCTATATTATGCTGCAAAATGGCAAATTTACCTCACAATATAAGCTATTGCCCCTCAGATTTACACAGGGCCTGCTCAATATAATGGTGCAAAACCATGAATTTACCTCATAATATAAACTATTGCCCCTCAGATTTACTGCTGCTCTATATTATGCTGCAAAATGGCAAATTTACCTCACAATATAAGCTATTGCCCCTCAGATTTACTCAGGGCCTGCTCTATATAACGAAGCAAAATGGCAAATTTACCTCACTATATAAGCTATTGCCCCTCAGATTTACACAAGGGCTGCTCTATATTATGCTGCAAAATGGCAAATTTACCTCACAATATAAGCTATTACAGCTCTATATAAATAAAAATAAATAAATAAAAAAAGGTCCTGTAGAAGCTTATTTAGTATAACAGATAGGGTGACATGTGCTGGTTTGGGATGCCCATATGGGCTAGTGTTTTGGCAGCAGTACAAAAACCAATGCAAAATGCAATAGCTTAATAAAGCTGATGCTGATCAACGCTTATTTAGTATAACAGATGGGGTGCAACATGCAGGTTTGGGATGCCCTGCGGCCTGGTGTATTTAAAGCAGACCAAAACCAATTCAAAATGCAATAACTTAATAAAGCTGAGGCTGTAGATGCTTATTTAGTATAAACAGGTAGGGTGCAAGGTGCAGCTTTGGGGTGCCCTGCGGCCTGGTTAAATGAAAGCAGTCAAAAAGGAAGTGCAAACTGAAGTAGCTTAATGAAGCTGATGCTGATCAACGCTTATGTTGTATACCAGATAGGGTGCAAGGTGCAGCTTTGGGGTGCCCTGCGGCCTGGTTTATTAAAAGCAGTCAAAAACAAGTGCAAACTGAAGGAGCTTAATAAAGGAGCTGATGCTGATCAACGCTTATGTTGTATAACAGATAGGGATGCCCGTGTGGCCTGGTATATTTCAAGCTGAACAAAAAGTAACAATAATCCAAGTATGAGAAATAATTTTGACCTTCTTTACAGCGCCATACTTTGAAACAAAACCTTAATTTCATGCCGATCAATCCAAAGGTCAATGCCCCTAACAAAAATAGTGTTCGGCATAAGTTTTCCTTCTGGAAGTATGTAACCTTTAGTTTACATGGTTGGGGTAGGTTATCTTACAAATTGGCATACCCCAGGCAACAGTGTCATTGAAAGAGACAGATTGTAATGCAGGCCATACGCAAGCAGAGAAACTCAGGCTGCAACAGGCCTATTTAGTTTACATGGTTGGGGTAGGTTATCTTACAAATTGGGATACCCCACTGTATATGAAACCGAATATAAATGCACACCCAAAAGTGGACAATCAGCCTCCAAGAGGCCTGCTTAGTTTAAATAAGAGAGCTGCTTAGTGTAAATAAGAGGCCTGCTTAGTTTAAATAAGAGAGCTGCTTAGTGTAAATAAGAGAGGTAGGTTATGTTATGTTACAGAATGGGATGCCCCCACAGCAGACCTGAGATCAGTATATATGCACAGCAACAGTGGATAAGCAGGCTCCAACAGGACAAATTACTTTAAATAAGTGTGCAGCTTAGAGTAAATACAGAGGCTAATGGGATGTTACAGAATGGGATGCCCCAAAGCCGACTTGAGATCAGTATATATGCACACAGCAACAGTGTCTAAGCAGGCTCATACAGCCCAAATTACTTTAAATAACTGTGCAGCTGACAGTAAATGCAGAGGCTAATGGTATGTTACAGAATGGGATGCCCCAAGCAGACTTGAGATCAGTATATATGCACACAGCAGCAGTGTGTAAGCAGGCTCATACAGGCCAAATTTCTTTAAATAACTGTGCAGCTTACAGTAAATGCAGAGGCTAATGGTATGTTACAGAATGGGATGCCCCAAGCAGACTTGAGATCAGTATATATGCACACAGCAGCAGTGTGTAAGCAGGCTCATACAGGCCAAATTTCTTTAAATAACTGTGCAGCTTACAGTAAATGCAGAGGTTAATGGTATGTTACAGAATGGGATGCCCCAAAGCTGACTTGAGATCAGTATATATGCACACAGCAGCAGTGTGTAAGCAGGCTCATACAGGCCAAATTTCTTTAAATAACTGTGCGGCTTACAGTAAATGCAGAGGCTAATGGTATGTTACAGAATGGGATGCCCCAACAGGAGTGCACCTGTCAGCAGTACTACTATGTACAGCAAAAGTGTCTTTATCAGGGCAAATTTCTATTAGAATAAGTGCAAATGGCTATGGTATTAAATAGAGGCTTGTGTAGTCAGAGAATGGGATGCCCCAAGAGCCAGGATTGCACCTGTGAGCAGTAATACTATGCACAGCAAGTGTGTTTATCAGGCCAAATTTCTATTAGAATAAGTGCAAAGGGTTATAGTAAATAGAGGCTGGTGTAGTCACAGAATGGGATGCCCCAACCAGAGTGCACCTGGGAGCAGTACTATGCACAGCAAAAGTGTCTTTATCAGGCCAAATGACTTTTAGAATAAGTGCAAAGGGTTATAGTAAATAGAGGCTGGTGTAGTCACAGAATGGGATGCCCCAACCAGAGTGCACCTGGGAGCAGTACTATGCACAGCAAAAGTGTCTTTATCAGGCCAAATGACTTTTAGAATAAGTGCAAAGGGTTATAGTAAATAGAGGCTGGTGTAGTCCCAGAATAGGATGCCCCAACCAGAGTGCACCTGGCAGCAGTACTATGCACAGCAAAAGTGTCTTTATCAGGCCAAATGACTTTTAGAATAAGTGCAAAGGGTTATAGTAAATAGAGGCTGGTGTAGTCACAGAATGGGATGCCCCAACCAGAGTGCACCTGGGAGCAGTACTATGCACAGCAAAAGTGTCTTTATCAGGCCAAATGACTTTTAGAATAAGTGCAAAGGGTTATAGTAAATAGAGGCTGGTGTAGTCACAGAATGCGATGCCCCAACCAGAGTGCACCTGGGAGCAGTACTATGCACAGCAAAAGTGTCTTTATCAGGCCAAATGACTTTTAGAATAAGTGCAAAGGGTTATAGTAAATAGAGGCTGGTGTAGTCACAGAATGGGATGCCCCAACCAGAGTGCACCTGGGAGCAGTACTATGCACAGCAAAAGTGTCTTTATCAGGCCAAATGACTTTTAGAATAAGTGCAAAGGGTTATAGTAAATAGAGGCTGGTGTAGTCACAGAATGGGATGCCCCAACCAGAGTGCACCTGGGAGCAGTACTATGCACAGCAAAAGTGTCTTTATCAGGCCAAATGACTTTTAGAATAAGTGCAAAGGGTTATAGTAAATAGAGGCTGGTGTAGTCACAGAATGGGATGCCTCACAGCAGACTTGAGATCAGTTCAGTATATATGCACAGTAAGTGTATAAGCAGCCTGAAAACGCTAACAAAGCCAGTCAGCCAGCCAGTAACACTCAGGCTGGATGAAAAAAAGAAAAATCTCCCTGTGACTGCCTCCGATTTTTCCTAACTTTCCCTGTTCTTCGCTGACTTTCTGTCTGTCTCCTGCCTGTCTCCTGCCTGTCTCCAGCCTGTCCCTGTCTGTCCCTGTCTGTCTAACTGTCTCTCTCCCTGCCTACAGCAGCGTCCTGTCTCTCACGAATGCAATAGAGAAATGAGGAAAAGCAAGATGGCCGCCGGCCTTAAATAGCGCTGTGACGTCACCAGGCTTGCTGGCTGCTGATAGGCTGCATGTGACTGCCCCAGCTTGCACTGGCGCGGGGTTGATGTCTGGACATGTCCCGTCCGCCATCTTAGAATGCCTGTAATGTAAATGAATGGATGTTAAAGGAAAACTTCGAGCGATCGAATCGCGGGGAAATTCGGATTCGATCCGAATCGAATTTTTCATGAAATTCGGATCGAATCCGGGTTCGTCCGGATCGATTCGCTCATCCCTACAGATGTCCATCAAGTTCAATCAAGGTTGTTGGGGTAGGGGAAGTTATTTTTTTTTTCTTTTTTTTTACTGATAACAGCTAATAGTAACTGTTGTTACTGTTGTAGATGTTATTTTCTTCTAAATAAGCATCTAATCCTTTTTTGAAGCTGTCAGCGGTTGATGCTGTAACAAGCTTCTATGGGAGGCTATTCCACAAATTTATAGTTCTTATGGTAAAGAATGATTGTCGCCCCTGGATTCTGCATTTTTTTTTCCAGTAGAAGGCAGCGCCCCCTTGTGATTGTTCCTGAAATAGTGTTTCCCCATATTTTTATATTGGCCATATATATTTTTATACAAGTTAATCATGTCCCCCCTCAGTCGTCTCCTCATAAGACTATACAGATTTAATTCTTGTAATCTTACCTCATAACTAAAATCTTTCATTCCTCTTATTAGTTTAGTATATTAGTATTAGGTAAGTATACAGAAGCAAGATTAAGAAAAAAACCTCACTTTCTTAAATACTGGATTATGTCAAGGTAACATGACATGCTACTGTAAGGGAGGCCACATTGTCACATTTTCATTCCAAGCTTGGTAAGATATACAGGATTTTAAATAGCATTAGATTTATGACACTGAGAATGAAATACTAAAGATAAGAAGAGTCAGAAGGTTCCTATTAGAGACAAGTACATTTATACAACACAAATCAACTTTGGTGTGAAATTATTTAAATTTGACAGTGAATCTGAATCTATAAGCATTAAAGAGGAACTTTGGAGGCCCTGGAGTCTTTTAGACTACAGAGCCTCCCGAGTTCCAGTCCTTGGGGCA
Source organism: Gastrophryne carolinensis (assembly GCA_027917425.1). Classification (NCBI taxonomy): domain Eukaryota; kingdom Metazoa; phylum Chordata; class Amphibia; order Anura; family Microhylidae; genus Gastrophryne; species Gastrophryne carolinensis. Next base: position 41,907,223 of record CM051234.1, read on the forward strand.
TCCCGAATTGGAATGCCCCGCTGTGTGAAGCCCCCATGAACCCTGAAAACACTCACCCTCTCCCGGAGCCCTCGCCACATCTGTGCACTCCGGCCGCATCCCTGCTCACCTCTAGACACACGCCTGGCCTTCCTGAATTGGCAGTGCAGTCATGCCACGGCTGCAACATGGGCAGGGGATGCAGCTGGTGGCGCCGAAGAGAGCCGAGTGACAGTGAGCGCTCTGATTGGCTGAGCGCGCCACTCAGCCAATCAGCTCACTCTCTCTTACCCGAATCTGCGCCATGGAAGCGGAAGGAAGGTGAGTGAAACGTGGCAACTTGGGGGGTACACACAGCGGGGCATCCCAATTCGGGATGCTGCCGCAGAGAGGAACAACACACAGGAAAGTGAAATTCATGTGTATTGTTCCTCTTTAACAACAGGCAACTGGGCCTCCAAAAAAACTTGAACTTTGCCAATTATCCAGCTATTGGTGCCAAAGCAAATATGGAGGCCATGGCATTCTATTCATCCTGTATAATATCCATATGCATGTAACTGTTGGGCCAGCTCTGATGACGTCAGTTACCGATGAAATGCGTGTCAGTCAAAGCAGTGTGCAGATGATGGAACGACTAGCTCCCTCTCATGGGAAAGTTCTAAAGCGGACCTGGATCACTCATCCTGGTGCCCCTGGATGAAATCAGTGGGCATGGCACAGTGTTGAGTTTGTTTTTATTATTTACATCTTTCTGAGTGCTGTGTCGAGGGAGAGACAGGAATATACAGGATTATACAGCTAGATCCCCATTAAGTGAATACTGTGAGGTCTTCAGTCCCAACATTGATACTAAAAGCAGGAAGTGTTTAGTGACTTTTTTAGCACGCTCCTGTATCACAAATTTAAAATACTTTATTTTCATCATTGGTTTGTTTTCCGCTATGTAGGAGTGCTGCTAGGTATTGGTGGCTGAGTGCTCTCCTAACTATTAGGTTTGTTGTACCATTTAGCACTTCATTAGTTGCATTTAAGGGGTGGATTACAGTTAAAGAACTTGATCTTGAAAAATGTAGATGTATTTTTCCACATTTTTTCCACTTAAATATTTGTTTATTTATATAAATAATTGTATTTAAGTAAAGGGAAGGTCTCTCCTAAGGTTGACCTATTGTAGACAATTGATAAATAGCCGCTCCATTCTGCGACCAGTCCAGTTACAAAGTGCAGCTAGGCTAGTGTAAATGATCAAAAAAATCCCAGAATACATCTGCCATGGCTGACTGCTTCACGATGACCCTCAACGTTATCTTCTGTGGTGTCCTCACCACTCTCTGCTGTCTTCTTGGGGCCCCAGCTGGTTTCTGGTCCCCACCAGTATCTTTACAGGGATCCTGTCCTTTGTCTCCTGTTTTTGGACACCCCAGCCAGGTTAGGGTCACCACCAGTATCTTCATTCTTTTCTCTAGAGATGAAAGGAAAGTGGTGCACATCTTCTGCATACTTCACCCTAGCTCCAAGCCAAGGACCAAGAAATCTTTATGGGGTCATTTATATGGTCCTACAAAATGGCAGCCACGAGTGGCAGTGAGGTCTGTAAGTAGAGGGAAATGTAAAGGGGGTTAGGGTTTATGTGAGTTGCTAGAAGTGAAGATTGTTAGTCCATAATATAGCTAGTTATGAGTTGCTAGCTGGAAGTGAGGGATGTCAATCGAATTGGTGACCACAGCTGGCAAACGTTCTAGAACCCATGGTGCATTACTTGTCATTTAGAACTCCTGGGTAAAGGCTGTCTGATTAACTTCTATCTGTTTCTGGACTCTGAATGGACTTTTGTAAAAAGGACTTTATTGGACTCTCACCAAAGCCAGCGCCTTGGACCCTTTGCTGTTATCATCATTCCTGGACTTTTTGGCTAACCACCTGCACCCCTGGTAGCTTCTCTCACCCGCATTCTGTTCTCCTGTTCCTGTATTTTATTTTTTAATCACTGTCACCATTCATTATTCATTAAACAGATTTCTCACTTGTCCTTGTTCTCAGTTTCCATTTCTCCATACTGGGGATCCCAATCTGTGAATTCCCTGACAGATACCCTTAGCATTTAGTGGATTTCAGTTGTTTATTAAGTAGGTAATACGGTTCAAAAACCTACAAAGTCTTCTACAGCCAAGCACCTTGCTACATTTCATCGCTAGTCCAAAGATACCAACCCAGACACAGTCTCTGATCTGCTTGTGATCTCCTCCTGTCCTCATCCAAGACCACCTCCTCTCACTCTTGTGTCCAGGACTCAAACCATGGTATAGCTGACGTGTGTCACGCTCCGGGTACTACAGCAATCCACGTAGATAACTCCAGCCCTCTTGGTAAGACCTCAACCCCCAATCTCCGCAGCCAGCTTCACCTATAGGAGCCCCCGCTTGCCGGGACGCAGAACACGCCTGCCCGGGATCGGTTGCCCCCAGGACTTCAATGGCTCAAAGATTGGAGTCTTACAGTTCAGAGGCCGGGAGAACCCGTGGCTGGAAGTGGTACTGAGTAGCCCAAACGCTGAGCGTATAACGGAAGTCCAAACAGGCTTAGGGTCAGCAACGGTAGTTCTGAGATGGCAGCGGTACAATAGGGTTGGACAATTCGTGGTCGAGGATCAAGCAGAGGTCGGCAACAGGAGATCAGATCGGGGGTGGTCAAACACAGGCGAAGGTCGGCAACAGGAACACAGATCGGGGATAGTCAAGACAGGCGGTGGTCGGCAACGAGAGTTCAGAATAATAATAAGAGACAAGCAGCTACTAGGATCAAAGCACTATCACAGGCAATTCCCAACTGAGGGGGAATTGCTTTTATAGGGAGAGACAGAGAGGAGGGTGAGAGTGATTGGTGCACTTAAGATCCAGGCCAGGATTGGCCTGACTATAATCCAGCTGGGCTCATTGGCCCAAGGAACAAAACTAGGGCTCATTGGCCCTGTCCCTGCACTGCATTCCCCCCACCCCACCTGAGCTAATAACTTTCCCCCGGCGGCCGCGCTGAGAGCAGCGCCGCCGGAGAACATAGGCAGAATGTACGGGAGCCGGGGCCGCCGGCCGGAACAGCAGGGGGCGCGCGCGCCGGCAGAAGCCGCCGCTGCCCGGCGCGGCCGCCGAGCAGACACAGCCGCCGCACCCGGCCACCCACGACCAGCGCTGGAACGGGGCCCAGGTAAGCGACGATTTCTGACAACGTGTTTCATTTACTTTATTGACTTTGATGTATTTAGGACAATATTCAATCTCATGACCTCTATTTTACAAATTAATTTGTCCTAAGACTCAAAAGATCTTTGTAGTGGTTGTAAAAAGAATCCGAAGATGCAAATCATTTATTTATCATGTCTTCGATACTCAGTAGTACATGTTGTCTCTGGAGGTTAGGGTTGTCTTCGTTTGTCAGCGTCAGAAACATTGCATTTTTGTGGGGTTTATGAGGTCAGAAAAAGTGTAAAAAATAAAATGTAAACAGTGAGTGCTGGTGGCCAATTATGAGGGTTAGAGCCTCCAATAATCTGAAAAAAGTGGATAATTTACTGTGCAAAAACAATCTTAATAGTATAAAGAACTTAAATGCATTAAAACAATGATCAAATAATCAAATCATGCTCAACCGGCTGAACGTATTATTCCCATACAAGTTCCAAAGAATATGTCCACACTTGTGCAATTAGTATGAACAGCCTCAGTTTTTGCATTAAAAAGTTGTCCCGTGGCACATGCACTTTCAAATGAACTCGTGCTCTCCACCGATTACATAGATTACCAGACTCTTCCACAACTAAGGCATAAAAGTTCCACCAATTCCAGAGCGTAAACGGAATTCCAATCACTTCCACCTAGAAATCTCAAACACAGGGAGTTGCTTAAAAACAGAAGCTTTGGTGCTTCTAATAAAAGTATAAAACTATCAACTCCTCCTCTTTAATAAGATGCAATCACAAGCAAGAGTTAAATGCCAGCATGTTCAAAGTAATACTGACAGGTAGTAGACATCTCTCACTAGTTACCGAAAACACAAAACTGAAAAACGGTGGATGATTGTCTTTACCCGCATATTAACCCAAAGAAAGAAGATGCCAGTGCCTGACGCGTTTCATCACTAGATGCGACTTTCACCAAGCCTGGCAGCATGACGGTGTATCGATCCATAAGAAGAGTTTCCCGGGGCATGGTTTCCTCCTCCAGTCACCCGCATTGCCAGCGAAGGTAGTAGCCAATCACGGCAGATCATTTGAGTTTGCGCAGTGTCAGAAATTAGCTGAGACATTATAATTAGCGCTCCACAATTACAGAGAACATGCAGGCAGAGAAGTGGGAGCCACATCACCTTATGCTAAATAGGACCAAAGCTTGGTCTAAATACCATAACACAGCGCATAAGGCTGCAATTATTAATGTATTTATTTAACGCTAGCAACTTCCCATTGGAACCAAACAAAATATAGTAGATGGGGGAACAATCTAGATGCCCCCCGCATTGATCACAGGGCAATCCAGCACCCATTTTGAGAAAAGTGTTGGGCTGCTTTAACTGTTAATATATTGATATCCTCTATCCCCCCATTATCCCCTTTGCTCTGAGAATTGAACATACAGTAGTATTAGTACACTTAAAGTTTGCTTTGGGCCTTGTAATTTGTTGCTATGGCTCTGAGCCTCTCCATGCTGCTTATTGCAGGTTAATGGGGACGAAGCTACATTTATCCTGTAATTTTGGTGTAAAAAGCAATCATTTACTCTTTATGGGGCATGAAAATTGAGTTGTAAAAGGTGTGCAAGATTTCAAATTAACAATCAGCCCTGATATTTGCTGTGCAGTGAAAAGTCTTTTCAAGCTCATTTACAATGTGTATTTCTTTGTCTTAAAATAAAATAAAACATTAAAATAAAACATTAACATGTAACATAAGGAATGGAATATAAAAAAAGTTATTAAAGGTGATCCCTGTCTTAGTTCAACACATGCTGCATCATTAGCTTATGGCAAATTTAACGGCTTGATTGCATAAGACTCCTGTATACCATTTATTTTCCTAGCCTTCACTTTAAAGTGGAACAAAACCCTGGATTTTGACTATCCTAAGTCTTGTTCCGTGCCCCTGGGGCATCCTGGCGCAGCTGTGAGCTCTCGTCAAATCAGAACCTATGTAATTCTCGGCAAGCAGTTCTTTTTTTACATGCAGGGCTTCCACAATTGGCATCCCCAGCAGAGTGTGAATTCCACCCGCAGGCAATCAGAATGGCTGAAGGCAGGAGTGCACTCACAGCCTGGAGAGGCGAGCTGACAGCCTGGAGATGTGCGCTGACAGCCTGGATATGTGCACTGACAACCTGGAGATGTGCGCTGACAGCCTAGAGATGTGCACTGACAGCCTGGAGATGTGCGCTGACAGCCTGGAGATGTGCGCTGACAGCCTGGAGATGTGCGCTGACAGCCTGGAGATGCATGCTGACAGCCTGGAGATGCGTGCTGACAGCCTGGAGATGTGCGCTGACAGCCTGGAGATGTGCGCTGACAGCCTGGAGATGTGCACTGGCAGCCTGGAGATGTGCGCTGACAGCCTGGAGATGTGCGCTGACAGCCTGGAGATGTGCGCTGACAGCCTGGAGATGCGCGCTGACAGCCTGGATATGTGCACTGACAACCTGGAGATGTGCGCTGACAGCCTGGAGATGTGCACTGACAGCCTGGAGATGCACGCTGACAGCCTGGAGATGCATGCTGACAGCCTGGAGAAGTGCGCTGACAGCCTGGAGATGCGCGCTGACAGCCTCGAGATGTGCGCTGACAGCCTGGAGATATGCGCTGACAGCCTGGAGATGCGCACTGACAGCCTGGAGATGCGCCCTGACAGCCTGGAGATGCGCCCTGACAGCCTGGAGATGCGTGCTGACAGCCTGGAGGTGTGCGTTGACAGCCTGGAGATGTGCGCTGACAGCCTGGAGATGTGCGCTGACAGCCTGGAGATATGCGCTGACAGCCTGGAGATGCGGGGATGCAGCCACCAGATATTTATATCACCAAAGGCGTCAGGAAGCAGGCACGTTCTGTGGCGCCCCTAGGGAGGGAGGGTTTACACAAGCTAAATGCATATATATTGTATCCTGAACAGAAACAGACTTTACCACTTTTACTTACAGCCCTTTTTACCCCTGTGAGGAAATACATACCTCATGGCCTAAGGTGAATGTTGCCCAAAACATAGTAGAGTGAAAACCCTGGTTTTGATTTAGCTTTGAGAAGGAACACCAGACTATATTTCCTCATTCTTGAGCAGTCTGATTTGGGATGCCTCACTGTGTGTATACTCATCTGGCCAGCAATGCCCACAGAAAGTCTGTGTTGCAGCATTCGCAAAGCACAGTGTGCCATATTTTGCCCAAGTTGCATTTTCTAAAGCTTTTGAAAAAAAGACCAGGGCTTTCCAATCATTTTTAATGATTTCAAGTAAAACCTGTGTGATCCGCCTAAAACTGTTCATATAGCAGCCACAAAATGTACACACACTAAAATCACCTCTCAGAGCAGTTTTGTATTAATGGGAAAATTCTGCCAATGTTTGACGTACAGCTCAGTGGACCTCGAGTAGAAATAGGCACCACCACCACCACCACGTTGTCATTTCTTGCTCTTGCTCTCTTGTAGATTTAAGCCTATTACCCAGTAAAAGCTAGTAGAAGAAGTAAAAACAATAAAAACTTTGAGAACTTTTTCTCTTTCCTATTGTTAGGTTGTCTTAGTTTGTCACCAACTTCGATCAAACTGTGAAAGGTACAGCTATTTAATATTTTATTCCAAAATTCCCAGCCTTTGAAGTTGATATTAATGACTTCTCAATCCAGTGCTCAGTGTGATATTCTGGTTTTGGAGTTCTTTTCAAAATGCTTTTTTCTTTTCCTGGATGAGAGACAACTTCTGAATGTCATGAGTATTTATGTTGATGCTCTAAAAAAAATTGTCATTTTGGTGAGTGGAAGTAAAGTATATAAATATATATAGGCAGACTGAGGTTAAAAAATGGCTTGGGACATTTCTGGTCACACCGGCCCATCTGCAGTGTGTCCGGCCAGTTATCTGCACCCCCCCTTAACACATTGAGAGTCAGAGTTCCCTGATAACATGCTGAGTGGCAGAAACCCCCCATAACATGCTGAGTGGCAGAACCCCCCATAATACGCTGAGAGGCTGAGCCCACCATAGCTCACTAAGTGGCAGAGTCCCCCCATAACATGCTGAGTCCAGGGCTGTCCACCGCAAATAGGGGTGCCAGGGTCTGGGGATGTCTGCTGCTGGGAGGGGATATAGGGCTGACTGCTGAGAGCTGGGGCAGGCCGCCAGAGGCTGTGTGCAGCAGTCAATGATTTCTAGGCAGAAACACAGCAGCAGTATGAGAGTTCCGGCAGGTGCCGGGACTCTAATGCTGACACTGTGCGCCATCCGGCCGTCATAGGGAGGCCGCCGCTTACTTAACACTGACTGCCTGGCAAAGGCCATTCCAAATTTTAAGGGAGATTCACAAACATTCGACTGCTACTGGAGTCAGTTTTTCAAGAGCCACCAAACACAGACGTATCCAGGACATGGGCTACAAGTGTCGCATTCCATGTGTCAATCCACTCATGACCTATAGACAATGCCAGAAGCCTCTTACCTGGGTCAAGGATAGAAAGAACTGGAGTGTTGCTCAGTGGTCAAAGGTGTTGATGAAAGTAAATGTTGCATTTAATTTGGAAATCAAGGTCCTGGAGTCTGGAGGAAGAGTGGAGAGGTGCACAATCCAAGCTGATTGAGGTCTAGTGTGAATTTTCCACAATCAGTGTTTGAGGAGCCATGTCATCTGCCGATGTTGGTCCTCTGTGTTTTATCAAGACAAAAATCAAGGATTTTTCATTTTCCAACAGGACTTGGCATCTGTCTACACTGCCAAAGGTACCAAGACCTGGCTTAATGACCACAGCATCACTGTGCTTGGTTGGCCAGCAAACTCACCTGACCTTAACCCCATAGAGAATCTGTCAAGAGGAAGATGAAAGACAATAGACCCAATGCAGATAAGCTGAAGGCTGATCGCCTCCATGCCACACCGCATTGATGCAGTCATTCATGCAAAAGGAGCCCCAACCAAGTATTGAGTGAATTTACTGTACATACTTTTGATTTGGCCAACATTTCTGTATCAAATAACTTTTTTTACAGTTGGTCTCATATAATATTTACATTTTTTGAGATAATGAATTTTGGGTTTTTCTTGGCTGTAAGCCATAATCATTAACAATTACATAAAAAAAGCGCTTGAAAAAGTTCACTCTGGTTGTATTGGCTCAATATAATATATGAGTTACAAAAATATACACATGATATTCATATACATGATGATATTCAATTTTATGCCCCCCTTAAAAAAATACATATATATTATAAAATATAAATATATTTTTTAAGGGGGTTGAGATGTTTCTGAGACTTAAAGCAGACTTATCATCAAACATGCTTGTAGCAAACCCCATTGACTGCCAGTCACATGGGAAGTATAACTGTATGGACTATTTAATTTTGCCCAATTTCAGGACTTTCACATGGGAGCTAGAATTCAGCAAGTACAGACTTGTAAGTGAGCAAACCATAAGGGACCAATTGCTTGGTAGAGTCTTTGAATTCAGATAGATGCTCTTTAGCAACTCAACAAACAAAAAGGTTCAAAAAAATATCCCTTTTTGAAGAAAGGCAATAGGTTTGGTATTTTGATTGATCAATGCTAGAAACATGACACTGATGAACTGGTGAACTAGAATTGATAACCGGATAGGAACAGTATAACGCAATGGGCTGAAACATGGCTAGATGAAAGCCATGATTGCTCCCATTACAGCAGGAGACTCCAACATGATGGAAAGAGAATGCCACTCAGTAGGATATTTCTTATCAAGGTACTGCAATGTGGTTTATTTTGAGAAATGCTGCATGCAAGGTTGTAGGCCAAGCAATCACAATGCATATTGCCCTTTATCTGCCTGTGTGTTGGGGTGCAAGAACATAATTAATGCCGCCTCTGGGTTCTTCACCAGTCACACCACTGTCTCTGTTCCCTTATCTGCTTATATCTTAATCTGCCTATTTCCCGAAGGGGTCTTTGTCCGAAATATATGAATATAAGAACACTCACTGCCTGTGATCGGTCCTGCACGGGTCACTGGAAATCGCCTTAAAATAAACCTCGTCAATCCCTTCCTTCTGTTATGCCATTCGTCCTAGCGCATACCAGTAAACCAGCACTTAGGAGGCAAAGGTGATTCTCTTTTTTAAAAAGAAATGCTCCAGCATCCATCTGAAAGCAGGATTTTACGTTTAAAAGTCATGCTGTCCATTGTAGTCCATCTGTCCAGCTATTCCAAATTCGGAAGTTCTTTGGCTGATGCTCGTTTCGTCCAATGACGTCCTCGGAGCTAATCAATACCTTTCTTGCATTCCTTTACTGATGTACCCTCTGCAGCATAGGGATACTTTTCATGATGGCTTAATCTCATTCTATTCTGTAATTGGTGTTGGCAGCATTCTTCAGTGTTCTCTAGCAAGGAGACACAACATCTTGCCATAATATCTATATGTATACAATTTCAACAGTATTATTATCCTTTTCTAACGATTTAGATTATTTAATTGTAAAAATGATTTTTCCCTTTTATATTCATACTTCTCAAAAGGATTAATTAATTAAATAGACAAATAAATAAATTTACAAAATTACAATAAAATCACATAAAACAATATATGTGTTATCCAACAACCTCTATTATATTAGACCTTTCTAAAAACTGTTTTATAAGAACATTTTAATACTGTACAAAACAATTACATCATTATTATTATAACGCTGTATAATGTATATATATATATATATATATATATATATATATATATATATATATATATAGTATATATAGTAAAACTTAAAATTTTGATTAAATATATATTTTCTAAAAAAGTGTTCAAATCTATCTCTATATTGAGACCATGTGGGGAAGGCCTCTTCAATCTGTATTTCCATGAGGCTTCTTTCTTTGCCAATTCTCTTATCCAATTCCTCCCCCTCTAATGTGGATCAATCTGTTCTAAAATACAGAAGCTTAGGTTTTTGACATTATAGATATGTTTTTCAGATATGTTATAGATATGTTTTTCTCTATATTTTATATATGTTCAGCGAACTTTAAGCTTTCTTTTTTTCGCCCCACATATCTCAGTTCACAAGAACGTTGTAGGAGATAAACTACTACTTTTGTCGCACAGGTGGTTGTTTAATGGTTTAAGGTTGTTTGGTTAAATTTAATAATTCCTTCTCTCACATTTACTTCTAGTATATTTTTTTCATTGTATTTATACAAGACCTGCAGCTCTTACACTGTCTACAGGTTTTGAATCCACTAGGGTTTGATTCTTTCTTCAGGGCATCCACATAAGTCTGTACCAATTTTTTGGCTAAATTAGGAGCTCTTCTATATATGAATTGTGGACGACCCAGACTCACCTCCTTTAGAATGTTGTCAGTTCTTAAAACACCCCAGTGTTTATGTATGATTCTTTCCATATGTCTATCTAATGTTTCCATAGCCGTAGTTCTGTTTTATGTCCCCTTTCAGTTTTCTCTCTACTCTACAGTCCTTTCCCATCTACATTGAATCTCTCCAGGGAAACTATCACCTCTACTAGGTTCATTAATTCCCCCAAAGTGCCACTGCCATCTCATCTGGGCTGCTGCCACCTCTGCCTGCTACCCTGCCTCCTCTGCAAGGCCCCCTGCCACCTCCGCCAGTCCCCCACCACCTCCACTGGGTCCAGCCTGGTGCCTCTGATGACAAGCAAGAAACACCACCGCAGTGCTCCTGCAACGTAGGCAATGCAGTGGAAAATGCACAGCGCGAAATGGGAAAAGGGCAAATCATGTAAACAACAGATAAGTGCAGCAAAGCTGGAGATGGAAAGATACATTGCCAAAGAAAGTAAAGCTACATAAACAGTAAAAGATACAAACACTAATGTAAGCAGCATGAAAGTGATTTTTAAGGGCGATGCATGGAAAGCCTATATACTAAACCTGATTTTTTTTGCTTCAATATTCACAGATGAATGCAACATGTCAGTAAAAGAGCGGAGAAGCAACCCAAACTCTCCATTCCATGTCACTTGTCTAGCCAGGGAAGAAGTGCTACTTATAGCCAAATCCTTAGGACCAGATGGCATACCTCCAAATACATAATATATATATATATTGTGGAGATTAGCTCTGGTAGGCGACCGGGTGTCAGCAGTATAGAGGCGGAGGCAAACAGTTCAAAGTAAAGTCTGTGTTTATTTCACACAAAAATCCACAAAAGCATATGTCCATACAGGTTACATCACCTTTTCAGGAAACCGCAGCATAAATGATTCAGTCAAACAAACAGCTTTTAGTCCTTGAGCAAAGGTTCTGTTCACAGTCAAATATGTCTCAGGTCCGCATGAAACAGCTTCCACAGGAGATTTCAGCCAGGCTCACAGAGTTTCACTCCCATGTGAGCTCTAGACAAAGGACAGCCCACAGCTGATTCCCCAGGCTATTTAAACAGCCCGCAAAACCCGGACCTGGGTAGTGGGATGGAGTCCCACCCTGCTCTACTCCATCCCAGTAAAGCCGTCCCAGGTTAGCCTTTCGGCTATTCTAAAGCAACAGCAGCAAACTGCCACCAGCAGCTGATGCTGGAAATCAGACTACACGGCTTTACTGCACCAATGCCAGGTACATTGGTGCTACATACCTGCCGTCAATAACGGCCCCTTGCACCTTACCACATACCCCCCCCTTTGTTCAACCCTGAGGGGGTGGACACATGCCAAACAATGTGCTCTGGACAGGGCATCCGCGTTACCCAATAATCGTCCTGCTCTGTGCTCTACTGTAAACTTGAAGTTTTGTAATGACAAGAACCATCGGGTGACCCTGGCATTCCTGTCCTTAGCCTGGCACATCCACTTGAGGGGAGAGTGGTCCGTAATCAGCCGGAACCTTCTCCCCAGCAAGTAGTAGCGAAGAGACTCCAGGGCCCATTTAATGGCCAAACACTCCCTCTCCACTATACTATACCGGGTCTCCGCGGGTGTTAATTTGCGACTCATGTAGACAACGGGGTGCTCCTCCCCGTTGACTTCCTGAGACAGTACAGCACCGAGATCTACCTCGGAGGCAGGGGCGGACTGGCCATAGGGAGACCCGGGACAATGCCCGGTGGGCCGCACTGCTTTGGGGTCAGTTGGGATGCTGCTTTTAAAATCCACATTCAATCCCTGCCCCTTAGTCTCTCTCTCAGCCCCCTGTACCCAGCCCCAATGTACTCATAAGCCAGGGAACCCCAGCCCCCAATTCTATAGCCCTGGCATCATGGTTAGAGGGCCACAGCAGGGATGACTCGGGCTGGCTAGGGGAAAAATCCAGGGCTGATTTTTGGCTCCAGTCCGCCACTGCTCGGAGGCATCGGTCTGCACTATGAACTCCCTCTTAAAGTCGGGTGTCACCAACACCGGAGACCCACACAGGGCAGACTTCAAAGCAGAGAACGCTTTTTCGGCCTGTTCATTCCACTTCACCATGACAGACTTGCGTCCCTTTAACAGGTCTGTCAATGGTGCCGCTAGGGTGGCAAAATTGGGAATGAACCGCATATAATATCCCACCAACCCCAGAAATGACTTTACTTGGCGGGTGGTGTTAGGACGTGGCCAGTTACGGATGGCTTCTAGTTTGTTGACCTGGGGCTTGACCACTCCTCGCCCAATCACATAGCCCAGGTATTTTGTCTCTTCTAGGCCTAAAGCACATTTTTTCGGGTTTGCCGTCAACCCAGCCTTCCTGAGGGAATCCACTACGGCCTGGACTTTGGGTAGGTGACTTTCCCAATCCGTGCTATGGATAATTATATCGTCCAGATATGCCGAAGCATACCGACGATGTGGCCTGAGGACAATATCCATTAACCTTTGGAACGTAGCGGAAGCGCCGTGTAACCCAAAGGGTAATACCTTGTATTGGAACAGTCCCTCTGGTGTGATAAAGGCTGTTTTCTCCTTGGCAGCCTCAGTCAAGGGCACCTGCCAGTACCCTTTTGTGAGGTCCAAAACCGAAAAGTACCTGGCTTGGCCTAGTTTCTCAATGAGTTCATCTACCCGGGGCATAGGGTAGGCATCAAACTTGGAAACTTCATTAAGTTTGCGGAAATCGTTACAGAACCGCAACGTACCATCGGGCTTGGGAATCAAGACTATGGGGCTGGCCCACTCACTCTTTGATTCTTCAATCACATCTAACCGGAGCATTTGCTGCACTTCCTCCGCGATAGCTTGTCGCCGGGACTCAGGTACCCGGATCTTGACCTGAGGACAACATCATGTTGGATGACCGAAGTGCGCCCAGGGAGTTCTGAAAACACGTCCGTGTTTCTGCTAATAAACTCCCTGGCTTCCTGAGTCTGTTTAGAGGAGAGGTTGTCGCCAGTTTTCACCTCGACTACTGCTTCTCTAATAACAGACCGAGGAATGGGAAGCTCCACCCCCACCATACCTGGTCGGGGACTGTCACCCCCAGGGGTCTCCCTGTCTTTCCATAGTTTCAGCAGGTTTACATGGTACACCTGCTCTGGCTTCCTCCGCCCAGGCTGATGTACCTTGTAAGTCACTTCCCCAACTTTTTCAATGACCTCATAGGGACCCTGCCACCTAGCTAGGAATTTACTGTCCACTGTGGGTACCAGAACCACAACTCTGTCACCGGGGTTAAAGTTCCGTACCCTGGCTTGCCGATTATAAATCCTGCTTTGGGCCCGCTGCGCTGCCTCCATATGTTCTCTGACAAGCGGCAAGACGGTCTCTATCCGTTCCTGTAGGTGAGTAACGTACTCTACCACACTTTTGTGGGGTGTGGGTTGCTGTTCCCAGGCCTCCTTGGCTATATCCAACAGGCCCCGTGGATGTCGACCGTATAAGAGTTCGAAGGGCGAGAACCCCGTAGAGGCCTGGGGCACTTCTCGCACTGCGAACATCAGATAGGGCAGCAGCAAGTCCCAATTCTTCCCATCCTTGGCGACCACCCTTTTTAACATGGTCTTTAAAGTTTGATTAAACCGTTCTACTAGGCCGTCTGTTTGCGGGTGGTAAACGGATGTCCGCAACTGTTTCACCTGCAGCAGTTTACAGAGCTCTTTCATTATTTTCGACATAAACGGGGTACCTTGATCGGTCAGGACCTCTTTAGGCAGACCTACTCTGGAAAACATTTCCATAAGCTCCTTAGCAATGAGCTTGGCAGAGGTGTGACACAGGGGCACTGCCTCAGGGTACCGCGTGGCATAATCCAAGATCACCAGAATATGTTGGTGCCCTGTAGCGGACTTTGGCACTGGACCCACTAGATCCATGGCAATCCGCTCAAAGGGTACCTCAATAACTGGGAGAGGAACTAAGGGACCACGGTAATGAGGCTGAGGGCTGGTCATCTGACATGTTGGGCAGGACTCACAATATCTCTCCACCTCCTTGTACACACTGGGCCAGTAGAATCGTTGTAAAACGCGGTCCAGAGTTTTCTGCTGGCCTAGGTGTCCACCCAGAACATGTTGGTGAGCCAAATCCAACACCAACTTGAGATATGGATTGGGTACCACCAATTGTTCCACCACCTCTTCACGTACCTTGTTTACTCGGTACAACATTTCCTGGTGAACCACAAAGTGAGGAAACTGTAACTCCGCCCCTGGCTGTTGTGGTTCACCTTCCACCTCAAGAACATTCTCCCAGGCCCGAGACAGGGTCGGGTCCTGGTGTTGAGCGGTACCAAAGATAACTGTGGAGACATGGAGATCTGCCAACTCTGGACCTGTTGCCAACTCTTCCACATCTCCAACCATAACATTTAGTGGGGTTGACTCCCCCTCTTCCATTTTAGGGACGGGCACCTCTTCCACGGTGCCTCCTGATTCCGGTTCCCAGGGTACCGGGGTCTCCCCTGAGTAGGGCAAGTCTATTGGGGACACACCCGCCTCGCGGGTTTCCGGAACTGCCAACTTGGCCCACAGTGACCTGAACCCTGGAAAGTCTCTCCCAATAATCAGTTCATACGGGAGTTTAGCGGCGACAGCGACTTCATGTTTCCAGCTGCCGGAGACGGTGGTGAGAGACACTTGTGCTGTGGCATAGTCTCTCAAGTCCCCATGAATGCACAAAACCCCGGTTTTCCGCCCAGTGTAATCGGGCAGTACTAAGGCGGGTCTTGCCAGGGTAACCATACTCCCCGAGTCCAAAAGGGCCACAGCCAGGGTGTCTCCCACTTTCACCTGACAGAGGTGACTTTGCCCCACGAGCTCAGGGACACCGGCAGCACACAGCCTCCTGGCATACATGGAAGGGCGGTAACCAAAGTTCACGTCCATGGGCTCCCCCTGGTGGGGACAATTGGCTCTGATATGTCCCGGCTCCTTACATCCCCAACACAACACTTGGGCAGGGACTTTGGGGGGTAGGTCCTGAGGGGGTTTAGGGGACGCCACTCGCCCGAGCTGGGGCAGGGACCTCCGGGGTTTCCCCGAATCCCTCCTCATGGAGCCGCCTTGCAAGTTCCTGGTGGCCTCATATCGCTCCACTAGGTCCACCATCCCTAGTGCGTTGTCAGGGGATACCTGGCCAACCCAGTGCTGAAGAGGGTGCGGTAAAGCCCTCCAGAAAATGTCCGCCAGCAAGCGGTCCAACATGGCAGTGGGGCTTAATGACTCCGGCTGCAGCCATTTTTGCAGCAGGTGCAGCAGTTTATAATACTGGGGTCGGGCGGGCTCTGCCGACTGGTAGCTCCACTGATGCACCCGCTGAGCCCGAACCCACACATTCACCCCCAGTCTCGCCAGTATCTCACCCTTCAGAGTCGGGTAGTCAGCGGCTTGGTCCTCTGGGAGATCAAACAACACCTGCTGGGGTACAGACGCCAGAAATGGAGCGATGACATCAGCCCACTGGTCATGCGGCAACTTCTCCCTTGCAGCCACCTTTTCAAACACCGCCAGGTAAGTCTCAACGTCATCTGAAGGGGTCATTTTTGTGAGCGCCGAGTGGACAGCTTTCCGGCCATCAGGAATACTTTTGGGCGCACCTGCAGCTTGCAGCGCCATCACATGTTGCAAAAACAGCTGGTTGGTCTCCTGCTGCTGCCTGTTGGTCTCATGCTGCTGTCTGTTGGCCTCCATGAGCGCTTTCACGACCGCCTCCATTTTGTCTGCAGTCCCAGGTAGCAGCCTGGCAGGTTTAATATAGGACATGCACAACAACAAAAAAAAAAACTTTTTCGTCGGTTGCTCCTAGCAACGACCTCACTGCTGTGCCCGCATCCGACACCAAAATGTGGAGATTAGCTCTGGTAGGCGACCGGGTGTCAGCAGTATAGAGGCGGAGACAAACAGTTCAAAGTAAAGTCTGTGTTTATTTCACACAAAAATCCACAAAAGCATATGTCCATACAGGTTACATCACCTTTTCAGGAAACCGCAGCATAAATGATTCAGTCAAACAAACAGCTTTTAGTCCTTGAGCAAAGGTTCTGTTCACAGTCAAATATGTCTCAGGTCCGCATGAAACAGCTTCCACAGGAGATTTCAGCCAGGCTCACAGAGTCTCACTCCCATGTGAGCTCTAGACAAAGGACAGCCCACAGCTGATTCCCCAGGCTATTTAAACAGCCCGCAAAACCCGGACCTGGGTAGTGGGATGGAGTCCCACCCTGCTCTACTCCATTCCAGTAAAGCCGTCCCAGGTTAGCCTTTCGGCTATTCTAAAGCAACAGCAGCAAACTGCCACCAGCAGCTGATGCTGGAAATCAGACTACACGGCTTTACTGCACCAATGCCAGGTACATTGGTGCTACATACCTGCCGTCAATAATGGCCCCTTGCACCTTACCACAATATATATATATATATATATATATATATATATATATATATATTTATTTATTTATATAGTTAAAGACTCCGTAATGACAGAGGCTTAGCTTATAGCAAATGTTCTGCCAATAATCAAAAGGTGGTCTAAACTGGAACCTGAAAACTGTAGAGTAAATTTTACATCGGTGGTGGGCAAAAAAGTCTGCATGAATTTATTTATTTTGAAATCAGTCCTGCCAGCCAAACCTAAACCTAATCCAAACTTGATCAAGGTGAGTCATTCAGTGCCATATCTCTTGAGTTTTTAAAAACATTTGATACAAATAAAAGACTGGTACAATCTATGAGAGTGCTTGGATGGGTAGGCACTTGGCTAAGTGGTAGGAAACAGAGAATGGTAATCGACTATGCAGTAAAACATTAGTAAGCAATATAAAGTAATTGATATAAAATAGGATGGCATGCAGCTACAAATGGACATATGGACATAGATAAATTGGAAGTATGATTAGAAAATAGCAAATGAATTTTAATACAGATACATGTTATGCAAAGTATAAGGAACAATTAGTGCCATGATTGCAAACTAAATGGAACAACACTGAATATAACAAAAACAGAAAAGGACCTGCGGGTTTTAGTTAACAATAAACTTTGTAAGCAACTGATGCCAGGTAGCAGCTGCAAAGGAAAAAAGGATCACATGGTGCATGGTGCCCATGACCAGAGCATAATGTTACCCCTTGTGGGATATTGGGGGCGAACGGTAGTGACACAGACAACTGTTCTCTCTCGGCAAAGCAGGTTTATTTCAGAAAAATGAAAGTATTCAAATGAAATAATACTTCTCCATTCATAGTTTGCAGCGTCAATGCAGAAAATCTAAACAAATGGTTACATCACCAAATAAAGGTAAATCCAGGGCTAGAGATTCCAGCAAGCTGTGGGTCAAAGGAAAGTCCAATCCAGATTGCAGGACAAAGCAGCCCGCCGCTCCTCACCCCCCAACGGTCCAAGAGTGGGGGCGCAGAAGCCAAGTCCTCCGGCTTAATAGTCCAGTATTGTTATTCACACAACATGCAGTTCAGCCTGAGCTCCCTCCATCAGGCTGGTCAAAGACCACTGACTGGCTCAGTGGGAGCCTTTTATTCAGGCTCCTTCCTGAAATCAATCTGACCAGGTGTGCAAGGCCTGGGATCAGAAGAAACCTAGGAGTGGGGAATGTGACCAGGGTTCTGAAATCCTGGCATGGATCGTGCTCTATACAGCACTGTAGGGGAAAAATATACTCCATCCAGGACTTCTCCACACACTTTACCACACCCTCTATAAATCACTGGTCAGAACTTAAGCATGTTCAAAGTAGGCCAACTAAATTAATACATTGAATGAGGGGACTAGAGTACCCAGTCCAAATTTGGTGCATTGTATTTAATAACATTACCTTTTGGATAGACCAAAGATTTTCAGCCTTAAATAATGTTTTACTATATTTTATTTAACAGCCCCCAAAAAATATTCGGAAACGAAATCCATAAAATTTTGTGCCAAATAAAAAAAAATCATGCGCCAGATCTGATTTGTGTTGAATCAATTTGCTCATCTCTGTTTCAGTATACTATATAATCCTAAAATGTAAGTAAGTCTGCATATAGAAATGAATGACATTTTGCGTGTGCAATCTGGGGTTAATGGAATGTGGCTGATCACAATAAAGGGAACAATTGTCGTAAAATGATAAGAATGATAACCTTGAGTCAAATCCTCGACAATTTTAATTACAGCGTTGATTGATTGCAGGAAAATAATGATAAAAGGACCAGAGTCGAATCTGAAGAAAGAAATAGAGCATCTCTGATTGATGGAAAAACATAAAAATGAAGACATGTTTCATTTTTTTTAATTGTATAGTACAATTTCTACTGTTAGAGAAGAACTCAATTAAAATTCAAACCAGAATAATAAACATGCCATGGGAATAGCTATCTAATAGAAAAAGGCCAATCTGTTAAATCAATGACAAGAATATACAACTACAAAATGTTCCAAATTATAATGCAAGTGCTGTTTTTCTCTGAATTTTCTAAATGGCTGTTGCGAATTATGGTCATTTTTATCAAACAAGCTTCTTAATCATAAAATTATTTTTGTCACAAATGCCATTGACCATCAGAATACCATCAGAGGTATTTTTTGCAGCATGAGATGAGTTGTCATGCATGAAGATGATTTTGCTATGTAAGGCAAGGTTCTTATAAGTCATTATAATTACTTCAGAGACCCTAAGGGAACCTACCAGCTCTTTACCCAAGATTCTGACCCAAATAGGGCTCTTCTTGCCACGGTTGCAGCCTTGTTGGAACCATTCACTACTCCATCTATCTGGACCTTCGTGGGTTGCATAACACTTATCAGTAAACAAGATGTTTGAAAATGTGTCTTCAATATGTCTGGGCCCACTAAAACCATAATCTTAGCAGCCGCTCTCTTTATCCATTAAATTGTCTGGAAAAAAACTTCCTCATTATGCCTTTATCTAAACAAGCCCATCTGGGCTCTGGGTTAGCCATAAATCTCTTCACAGTTCGATGACCACGCTGGCATTGCATTGCACTATTTGACACTTTTCTGCAGCAGAGAGATCCTTTTACTTTATCATATTGCTTATATCCTGTGGCCTGCTTTGCAATGTGGAACGCCCTTCTATAGTAGTATTCCTTTACTTGGGCTCACCTGGCAAACTAATCATCACAAGCGTTTAAGATTGATTTAAATTGCCTAAAGAGCCCTGAAATACACACAATACCATCCATGAGTTTGATTGGAAAACAAAAATATTGCATCTATATGACACTTAAATCCAATGTGCATGATAATTAGGAATGCAGTGGGGGAGGCCGATTCATTAATAGCGCCAGATAGCGACAGATGAGCGACTGTAGCAGTATTTTCAGAGCGCCCGCTAGTAGTCGCTGTGCTTGGCCGTTGTTCGGTTGTTGACAGCGACTCAGTCGGTGTGCGGTAATGTTGAATATTGGGTGAGGAGTCGCTATTTGACAGGTTCCGCGCTGTATGGGAGCGCATGATAGCGAATGGCCATAGCGAACGGCTCCCACCATATTCATTAACAAATCACGCTCAAAAAATTCTCGCGCTGTGAAATGCATGTTTAAACCCCAGAGCGCTGGCGGCGATGGGTTAAAAGTAGTTTTTTAACCCCCAAACAACCATATTTTTGGAAACAAAAAAAAACAAGTTTATAAAAACATTTCGTAATATGAATACATTAATATCAGACCTGTAATATCAATTCAGTACAATTTTTTTTTTTTTTACCTTAAAAAAAATATCTAACATGGCAGAAGTGGTAACAGAAATTTTCACATAAAAAAAAAAAAAAATATATTAACAATTAATTATGAATATTTAAAGATTGTTCCATTGAAATGCATTGGAGAGCGCCAGGTAGCGAGAGGTCATACCTGTCGCTGTTCAAGGTCGCTCGCTGGCGCTGTGGGGTGAGGCTGGAGTAATGATGAATGATTCGCTATCTGGCACTCTCTCAGTCGCTAAGCAGGATTGGCTTGATAAATTTGTGATTGTGGTGGGGAGCCGGCGTTCTCGTGGCGGTGACCGTCATTACCGTTCGCTCACCAGTCGCTACCTGGCGCTATCCCGTGTTAAATAAGGGCCTAAGTACCTACAAGTATTCCTTAGCTTAGGGGCTTTCCATTAATGAGGTCATCTATGACGGTAGATATATATTTTTACCTAAAAACTTAAAAACTACTTAAAAACTACTACTACTAAAAACTTAAAAAGCAGGACTTGGGAGACATGGCTGAATTTAAAGCAAATTACAGCATAGGAAAAGTAAATAAAGATTCTATAAAATTCTACAAGCTAAAGCTATAGCTGATGCAGGGAATTGCCTCTGCCAATGAGGCCCAGACCTACACCCGTTAGATATGCAGCGGGGGTGGGTCTGGTTTAAGTCCCTTGTATTGCTTATTGTAAACACATGATGGTCTATTCTCCTCTGAGTTGTGATGGGTCTGATTGAAAACAATGATGAGAAGAAACAGAAGAGAAGATATAATGTCTTTTGTTCTGGTGTTAGGAAAACAATCATTGCCTTAATGTTATCAAAATCAAGAGATGGTTGCACAAAGGTCCAGTACATTAACTTGAAATCTGCAAAGCTTTTTAGCGGCTTCAGTGCCAAGTTAACTAGTTCATCATTAGCGGCAGGTAGCGACAGATGAGCGTCTGTAGCGGCATTTTCAGAGCGCCCGCTAGTGGCTAGCTTGGCCGTGAGTCGCTACTTTATAGCGACTCAGTCGCTGTTCAGTAATGTTGAATACATTGTGAGGAGTCGCTATTTGACCAGTACAGCGCTGTATGGGAGCGCATGTTAACGACTGCTCATAGCGACTGACTCACACCATATTCAGCAAAAAAAAAGCCTCACAAATCTCTGGCGCTGAAAAATATTTGTTTGAAGCCCAGAGCGCAGGAGGCGGTGTGTTTAAAGTCTGTTTTCAAGCATCTATCAACTAGTAACAAAGCGAAAACATCTGGAATTACATTGTAGCAACATTGTAACATGAACACTTTAATGCCAGACCTGTAATGTCATTTCTGAGGAAATATATAAAAAATGAAAAAATTATGAAAAAACTGCTATTTCAATGCCAGAAGAGGTCACAGAATTATTTGTGATTTTTTTGAAAAAAAAAAAACCGTTTAAAGAGAAGAAAAGGATCGTCCATTGAAATGTATGGGAGATCGCCAAGTAGCGAGAGGTCATACCTGGCGCTGTGCAAGGCTGAACGCTGGCGCTGTTCGCTGAGGCTGTGAAAATGATGAATCAGACGCTACATGGCGCTATCCCAGTCGCTAAACAGATTCTGCTTGTTAAATGTGTTATTGCGTGCCATGTCCGGCGTTCACCAGTCGCTATCTGTCGCTACCTGTCATTAACCAGCCACTACCTGACGCTATCCCTTCTTAAATAAGGAAGTAAAGTCAGGTCACCATTTCTTCTCCTGGCTGAAAACAAACATTTTGTTAAACTTTTTTTAACTTTTTATATTTTTATGCAGAATTGTCATTACAGGTCTGACACTAAAGTGCTAATGTCACAGTGTTAAAACAATGACATTCCATGTGTTTTCACTTTGTTACAGGTGTATGCGTTAAAAAACAGACTTTAATCACACAGCGTCTGACGCTCTATGCTAGAGCATCCAGCTTTAGAGCGCCGACGCTGTGTGTGTGCTTTTTTGATAAGTATGGTGTGGAGCACCAAGTGCCAGGCGCACTGAGCTGGCTCTACCTCTCGCTCACTGCAGCGCTGTACTAGTGTTAGAGCGCCCCACACACATCACATTCATCAATGTCGGCCAGGTTATTACAGCGACTGAGATGCTCTGTTACAGCACCCAATACCCGCTTACAGCGTCTACTAGCGGTCACTCTAAGCGCTGCTATACAGACGCCCATCTGCCGTTACGTGCCTAGTAATGAATCGGCCTCCACATTATATCTGAGCATGTGGTTGGGTCTTGAAGCATGGTGCAGCTAACACTATCTTTCACTCCTATTTTCATTAGTTCCAAAGTGCCTTAAAAATGACTTATTTTCAATTATTGAAAGGCACATTTGAGATTTTATTGTCAAATCATGTATTAACACCTTTGACCACGGTGTCAAACCCCCTTTTCAAAGACCACCAAGAGGTTAAGTTTTGTAGATCTCCCCTTTGTTGGCTCTATTAGCTTTGAGCAGCTTTAAAGTAGACCAACACCCAGGATTTTCACTATCCTGGGTTTTGGTCCAACCCCGATCGGGGGTGCCTCGCTGCGTGAAACCCCCCAGAATGGCAGAAAAAACTCACCTCACCCCGCTCCTACGGTGCATGCGCAGGCCTCGTCCAATCAGCGCGCTCAGAGCTGCTGTGGTATGCACGTACAAGGGACGGACAACCACAGCAGCTCCGAGAGCACCGGCGGCCGCATCTCGCGCTTCCTTCTAACAGGGAGCGCGCCTGCGCCGGCCATTCACGAACGGCCGACACGAGCGTGCGCCCTGCTAGAGAGAAGCACGAGATGCGACCGCGGCGCCGTTGGAAGGGGGGTAAAGGAAGGTGAATGGGGCGTCCTGGGGGGTTTCACAAAGCGGGGCATCCCGATTTCGGATGCCCCGTGGGGAGGGATCTGATCGGCCTGGGAATCTATGGGTGTTGGTCCACTTTAATAACTTTGAGCACTTATTATGTAACCTGTGTGTCTGTGTGTTGATCTGCAAAACATGGTCTGTTGATGGATTTTGAGTAGGAGGCTTGACATCTGTAATAAAATGACTTCAGTTTACTTATCACAACAACCAGTCATGTATATCATGTTTCACACTACATATGCTTGCCTGGATTGCAGGATTCTATTTTCTAATTGTCGATTACAGCTCAGCGTTTAACATGATCCTTCAATCCAAATTCACCCTGAAATTGGCCTAGACCTAAGTTTACACCTACCAATTGATCTTTGGCTTTTTGACACATTTACTATTATCAGTACAAGTAAGGAACTGCACATGCTCTACCTCAATAATAGTTCTTTGGTGCTGTATGTGTATTAAAGCAGACTCACACCTGCTGCCTCCCTAATAGGTGTAGGTCTGTTCTAGGACACATTGTGACATGATCGGGTTGCACCCAGATTGCTAGAGCCCCCCCCCGCACATCTCCCCCCACAACGTCTGCAAATCCTTACCACAACTGGGACACTCAGCCGGAATGCTGTGCTGCGATTGGCCAACAGGTGGTAACGTGGGCCAGGGCCAAGCTCTCTGTTCAGACCACCGAAAGAGCTGGCCTACATGACCACTGGCGGCCAATCTTGGTGCCGCATTTTGGTTGAGGATCACGGTTAAGGTAAGAATTCGCGGGGAGCTCAAGAAATCTGAATGCCCTCCCAATCCCGTCACAATGTGGCCCGGCCCAGACCCACAACTGTTAGGTATGCAGCAGATGTGGATTTGGTTTAAGTCTCTTGTTTTACTTATTTAAACACATGATAGTCTATTCTTATCTGTGTTGTGATGGGTCTGATTGAAAACAATGATGAGATTAAACAGAAGATAAGATATACTGTCTTTTGTTCTGGTGTTAGGAAAACAATAATTGCCTTAATTTTATCGAAATCAAAAGATGGTTGCACAAAGGTCCAAATCTGCAAAGTTTTTTAGTGGTTTCTGTGCCAAGTTAACTGGTTAACAAGGAAGTTAGGTCAATTCACCATTTCCTCATTCACCTGTATGGCAGAAAATGGCAGCCAATGACAGTATGTGACCACCAGCAACCATTCAAGTTTTATGTGCAAGCTCACTCAGCAAAGCCAGTTGGTCACTGGCAGTCCCATGATTGACAGCCATACAATACACATGGAAGAAAGCATTGGCTGACTTGAGTTTTGTTGTTAAAGTGGACCAACACCCAGGATTTTGACTATCCTGGGTTTTGGTCCACTTCGGTGGGGCACCCCGATCGGGGGTGCCCCGCTGTCTGAAACCCCCCAGAAAGCCCCAAAAAACTCACCTCTCCCCGCTCCCACGTGACCGCGCCAGCCAATCACAGCGCTCAGAGCCGCTGTGGTATGCGTGTCCAAGGCCGCCTGGACGCGCATACCAGCTCAGCTGGCTCTGAGCGCTGGAGGCCGCGTCTCGCGCTTCCCTCTAACAGGGAGCGCGCCTGCACCGGCCATTCACAAACGGCCGGCGCGGGTGCGAGCCCTGCTAGAGCATGCGCCGATGGAACGGGGCTGAGGTAAGGTTTGTGGGCCTCCTGGGGGGTTCCTCCCCGCGGGACATCCCGATTTCGGATTCCCCGCGGGGAGGGATCTGATCGGTCCGGGAATCTTATAGATTTCCGGGCCGATCCCCCCTGGGTGTAACAATTCCCTAATGTGGTTCCAGCAACCACTGAAAAAACAATAACCCGCAGCAGCTACCCTCCAAACAATTAATTAATTCACATAATCAAAATATCCCAAGAATTCATCTTTATTATAATCTAAAAACTACATATAACACACAATATAAAAATCTCAACAAATGCTGCTTCACCCCCGAACCCACAATCCAATTACAACCAGCATCAATACTGTGAATACTTTCAATCTCCTCTACTTGTGCAAATCATACATAAAGTGCATAAGTGCATTCACTGTGCTATATAACGTGCAAATTGCAATTCATAAATCCGATAAAATATGGCAAGAAGAGTAATGTGCAATACTAAAAATCAGAGAACTTCACCTAAGTGCTGTGGGTTGGAGGGTTACATCCCATAAGTATAGAGCCAAGAGGTATCACCCACGCGTTCTTTGGTCTGAGGTTCGACCACTTCCTTAAAGGTTCCAATTTAGTTTGGATACTTTCTTGTTAAGCTTAGTGGTTTAATTGTTACATCTCTACTTTTTTTTAATCTTTTTACTACTATTTTTTAATCATGTGGGCTGTTTCTCCAGACTGACAATGGAGGCATTGCCTAGACACTGATACCCTCTTGCCTACCTAAGCTTTACTGAGGGAACATCCAAGCGATGAAAGTGCTTGGATGTCTAATAGCTATAACTTGCATGATTGTGAAAGGCAGGGGTGTAACTAAAAGATGTGCAATGATGGTGACCACATTTGGCTCAGGAGGTCTATAGTGCCCATCACTTTTGCTTCCACATCACCATTTGTATTTGCTGTTTCTGTGTTTACAGGAAAAAGATTCATGTATGAGCAATGCTGGGGGAGGGGGCAATTTATTGTGTGCTCCAGGGCCCAATCATTTAGTTATGCCTCTGTGGAGGGATACCTGCTTGTTGTCTCCCAACCAAAAGGCCAGTTAGTTTCTAAAGTTCTTGGTGATGAATTCTCTTGTATATATGTATATTGTCTTAATTAGTGGCTTAATTGTTTCATTGGCTAATTCATTGGCTAATTAGATTAATAGTTATCACCCATTACAATTCTTTTTAAAGTTATGGTGATGGTTTATATTTCATTTGGATCGGTCAGCAATAAACAACTCAACATATACTTAACCCAGTAGTGCCAAGGGCTGTGATGTCACTGGTATAGACCGCTTTTTTGAAGCCTCCGAAACAATCATGTAGTCTGATTTATTTTATAAATAGCTTTGAAAGTCTAAGTCTAATCTTCTTTAGGGGAGACGATGAAGTGGTTGCGTGGACTCAGAGATGCCCTCAGATAAGCCTTCTCAGTATCTTCCGGTGACCAGTATTTCAATGACTTGTAACAGATGTGGCCGCTTCCTTGTCAGGAAGTTTAGCTGTTGAGAATGTTTCTATTGACTTGGATAAAGGACTTATTCCAGATGATTTGCTCGGATTTGACAGGGACACCAATTTCACGCCTGTCTTTTTCTGCAATGCCCCAAATTCCTTCAGATGCCGCATCCCTTACAGCAGTTCCACTTGAGTAACTAAATGTGACTTGAATTAGATAAAAACATATTTGACATGCCATTTTATTTAGTTTTCTACAGTGGAATGCATTTTTCCTTTGCATTTTTTGCTAAGAATTTTGCTTGTCAATAATAAAAGAATTATGAGGCGTTATTGAGCCAGATTAGTTTAGATGGAACATATTACCTGTTCCTTAAAGAGGAAAAACACACACGATTTTCACTTTGCGGGGTGTTGTTCTTCTCAATGGGGGCATCCCAAATTGGGATAACCCACTGTCTTTTATACTCCAGGGCCTCTGATGTTCCACTTTAAAGCCAAATATATATTTTCAAAATGGAGTGAAAGGTCCAATGGTCAAGACTTTCGCTTCCATTATTAACCATTGTGGAACAAGAGCTTTGCAATGCCCAATGAGCAACTGCGGACATTTGAGTAACTGACATCACCCAGTCCACAGCTGCTTCTCTCAAATTGCTTCCCTGCTTCTGTGTCTCAAGGCTGCCAACATGCAGGCGCGCAAACTAAGGGCTGCACCTGGGAGGATTGCGGGATATATACACATCTTGCAGCAAGATGGCGGCATGGGAGCGCGAACTTCGGGAGCCGGCATCCAGGTAAGGTGAGTAGGTCATTGATAATCATGCATGTCTTTTTAATTTTAAAGTCTAAAAGTAAAAAAATATAAAAAATAAAATGACTTTCAGTTCAATTAACTCTTTTAAAATCTACCTTGTTTTCTCTCCAATAGTTAAGTGCCAAGCATGTAGATTCTACATGTCTGGAATCTGCCCCCCCAACTGTAAAAAAAAAAGCTCACCTCCATTCTAGATCCAGAACCGGGGTCTCCTCTTCATCCAGCAGGGCTCTGATCCCCCTCCCGCATCTTAAGCGTGGAAGGGAACACCTGTTCCCTGCCTCGCACGGTAGCTTCTGGCAGCTCACCGTCTGCCATAGGAAGGGGTCCTTTATATGATGGGTGTGTAAACCGTGTACCGGTGTGGGCTCCCCAAGATACAGCGAAGCCACGAATAAGGAAAGCGACACTGACACCAGCGTTTGTATATCAAACTTTTACTGTAATCACGTATTAAACTCACTTCAAAAAGACAATTGTGATCAACAATAAACTTGATCACATACACTCAGCATGGGCTGAGAACCCCTGTGCTACACAGCCAGATGACCCTTATTGAATATTAAGAAAAGCACTGGTAATTTACTTACTAGTGGGTGCACTAGAACGTCCCACCATACCAGTTAATACCCTATGGCTGGAATGAATGTTTGTGTGGGTGCTCACTGAGGGGCCATCGGTGGTACAGCACAGCAGCTTACAGTCTGATAAACTCACAATGCAAGAAAAACTATTTCCCTCCCCAACACTAGTCCATAAACCCGTAAAAGAAGATTACTCCTGAATACTTTACTGGCCGGGATGCAGATGTGGGGCAGTTGTCAGTTCTCGCAGGCAAAATGTTCCTTTAAGTTCTAAAATCCAGGCAGCAAACAGGGAAAAACACTCTTGGCCTATGTAAAACCTATCTAACTTACTAATAGGCCTAGTCTCAGTCTGTTCAGTTAAGCATACATGCTCCAATGTTACTGACCCGGGTCTAGTCGATGTATCCAATGATACAAGCTGGGCCGCAGCAAGTCTCGTCCACAACCATGAAGAACAGCAGACAGGCTCCTCTCACAGCTCACAGCAGCCGTCCTGGAAGAATTCTCTGCTTCTGGCAAGGATCAGGATAGCATTCGGTCCCTCTTTAACACTGGTCTCCGCACTACACACAGGACTCACACGGTCTTCCTCTGTTCTCTCAAAATGGAGATCTCTCTACTTCCTTCTTCTTCTTCTTCACAGAACAAGCTGAGTAATTTCCTCCCTCTGATTGCAAGTTCCAGCCATAGCTTTACTGCGTGGGGGAAACAGCGGCCCCTTGTGGCAAAACAACAACACGACAGTCTCCAGGTAATGACATCTGTTTTACTCTACAGGTGTAATAACATCATCTCATTCTGCCGCTATAAAAGGCCACTTCCAGCAGCTGGAGATCTGTCAGAAGCTGGTAGTGATCCGACTGACAATAGCAGTAAACTTTTAACTCTTTGTGAACTAGTTAGGGGTCTATGGGTCCCCTATAACAGTTCACAAGGCAGGAGGGACTAGCAAGTCACCTGTGGCAAGTGGGTGACATGCCATAACCCCCTTGCCACATTAGCGGCATCCCCAATGCCCAAGGGGGTGCAGAAGAGCCTGCATCCCATGAAGACTATGTGGGGTGGTAGGCTTCAGGGCCAGGGGCCAGCCCGGCCAACCTCTATGTCCTGGCTGGATAGGAGGAAGAGAAAGGATTTGGCAGAAGTTGTATTTGATTTTACATGTCTTAAAATGCTCCTTTCAATTTGGGGGGGTTTCTCCACCAACCGAGGAAACCCAGGCTGACGCCCAGCTCCAACCCCTCGGACCGTGGGCCTTGCAGATGCTCAGACTCTTCCAGGAACTCATCAAGGGCCTCCATCACATGCGTCCTCCAGCAATCCCACAAGCAAAAAAAGAGGGCGTAATTTGGCACCAGTAACTTTGGGTTCTTTTTGTCCCGCCAAAGGCCTCAGGCAAAAGCGAGGACGTATAAGCTCAGTTTGACACATATTTTCACGTACACAAACCGGAAAGTCCCAGAAAATAGCAAACGTCCAGAAAGCAGGAGCCAGAAAAACGGACAAATACAAGATTTGTAAACATTCCTGCATACTGCAATACAAACTGGAGAGGCTATGGACCGGGTTTATTTGAGTGAATGTCTCTCCTAAAAAAAAGTAAGTTTTCTCACCAGGCTTTGAATCGACCCCTTGGTGTATGATTTCACCGCCCCCAAAAGTTCCTTTCCGGTGTGTGAGCGTAACACCTGTGTGTTCATTTCATTTTTTCAGCTTCATTTCACTCCTCAAAGCTGCCAAGTAAAGGGGTCATAAAGCAGCACAATTCCACCAAGGCTGTCTTCTCCTTCTCCATAAAATGTCATTACCAGGCGAGGAGATGGAGGAGGCAGATAATAGAGCCAGCCTGAAAAAAGAAAGGTTAACCTTGTAATACAGGGAGTATATAAAACAATATATTCACACCTAGAAACATCTGTCGTAGCGCAATAACAAAGAAAGTTTCATTCCTGACTTGCCACAAGCTCCCAATAAAAGGAGACGGATTTCACCTAATGTTTCTGGGGAAACTTAAATGTGGTGCACTAACAAAGACTGAATAACCCTCGTGCCATGGGAACATGACATTTCTTTCTCTGTTTTATTTTCGTCCCCGGGATGGGATGTGCAGCGCAATTTCTTTGACCTCTTCTAGACTAAATTAGAGACATATTTGACATATATAACTGTCTTAGCCCAATGTAATGCTGTTCTTATGAAGAATTAAATGTACAGTACTGTCCTTTTTTGTCATTGGCCGTACCCACACATTCACATGAATGGCTGGAAGTTCATCTCTACAGGGGGTGCAGCTTTGTGCAGGCTTTTAGTGGCCAGTAGCACCAGTTACATCACTGGGTGAGGTTAGACTTTTTGGGGAAATCACCCCCCCTCTCAACATCCACTTTAAGACTTTGACAGCCTAAAGAGTTAAAAATGCCAGAATTGTATATATGGGTAACAGGTATCAAGTTAAGGCTTACAATTTAGCTAAGACTACTTATTGGGTCTCATGCCTGCCATCTGCACCTGTAGATGCTGTTACACAGTCAACGTTTGTCCCTCCAATTGTATTGCTCCATGACCACCTCCAAATGTGGCTGCATGGCTGCTCCTGTCCCTCATCTCTCCAGTTGGTAACCTGGCATATAGAGATGGGCGAACTTTTGAAAAATTTGATTCGACTGATTCGCCGAATTTTCCGACCCGAATTTATTCGCGACAAATCGCTATTAAAAACGGCTATATTCTAAGTATGTCACACACCCCGCTTCAAACTTTAATAATTACACTTGGGTTAATCCAATCCATCTAGAGTTCAAAGCTGACTCTCAACTAGTTGGTTAAGTTAATCCTTGTGAAATATGTTACTGTTGATGGAGCTCTTCTGGAAGTATTCCCTCAATGTATAGGTGCATGTGTGCCTTTAGATTGTCCATGGTATCTGTGTCTGTACATCTGCTTGCTTTATTTTTACTGTGCTGCTGCATGATTGTTATTGTCCATGGCTATAGAGTGACTGCTGTCCTTTCCATTGCAGATCCTGGGATCCCATGCTGAAGGGGTCTCCCGGGCTTAGATACCTGGCTAGTGGGGTCTGGTCCTTCCATAATTTTTTCACTGCAAATCCTCCCACTCAGGATATTTAAAGGGGCATCCCGCGTCGCTTAGTGCATAAATCCCTGGGTTATTGCGAATACCACAATTTCACCATATGGAGGCTTCCAGTGATACCGGAGATGGCCCTTCGGGGCAATCCAGGCTGTGTGGGGGTTGTGGGGCTCATCTTCCAGGGGATGATGTCATAATATGCATTCCATGTGCACAGCGGAACATTGCGCGCCAGTCCGGTACTCCAGCCTCTGGCTCCTCGCCGTCCGTGTCATCTCCTATCCCTACCCGCCTGTTCCGGACCCCATGTGACGTTGTCATGGGTGGGGATTCGCAATCCGAGATGTGCGCCAGGTTGTCCTGCCTTGAGAAAATGTTTTCCGCGGTGGTTGCTCAGAAGGCCCTGGCTAAGTGGAAACATCTTTCCCCGGCTCCGCCGGCCACTGATTTTGATGTGTGTGAGTCCTTGGACTGCTCCGATTGTCCCCCGTCTGGAAAGGGGGAGCTCTTTGAGGAATCGGATGAGGCTTTTGACCAGCCTTTGTTTGGTGATGCAGGTGATCAGGCTACAGGGGTGGTCTTTGACACCCCTTCGATTTTGGCTCATATGTTTGAGGTTTTGGCACTGGACCCTCCTGAGGCGGCCCTCCGCCTAAGGGTGAGTTATTTGATGTGGCCAAGCTGCGTTTGTAGTTTCCCAGTCAACAACATTTTGAGGATGTCATCCTTAAAGAATGGGAGCAGCCTACCCGTCTTACGGGTGTTCCGCCTAGTTGGGATAAAAAGTATCCTTTCCTGGCGGACCTGGTTAAGCGGTGGTCTTCTCCCCCTGAAGTAGATGCCCCGGGTTTGGGGCTGTCTAACACGGCTGTGTTGCATTCTCCTGATTGTACTTTCATCAAGGATGGTGAAGATCGCCGGATTGACCAGCTGGCTCACCACGGCTTTGCCAGTGTTGGTTCGGCTTTGAGGCCTGTTTGTGCTTCGGCACTTTTGATGTTGGCTGTCAGGTCCATTCTCAGGGAATTGTTGTCGGTCCTTGATCCTGTTTGTGAAGAGTTTGAGGCTCTCAAGCCTTGTGAGTCATTTGTTTAGTTTGTTCTTGCCGCCCAGGTTGATGCCACGGTGATGTGTAGTAGGACCGCGGCCTTGTTGGGGGCTATCCGGCGGTTGGTGTGGCTGCGGCAATGGACTGCTGATTTTAATTCAAAAAAGGACGCTCACAGCTCTTCCCTTTTTGGGTTTGCGTCTGTTTGGTGGGAAATTGGATTCTGTTGCCAAGGGAGATAAGTTATCTCAGCGCAAGAAACTACGCCATTCCTTTTGGGGGGCGGCTTCATTAATCCCTCCTTTCGGGAGCCAGAGCTGGCAGGGGCGCGGTTTTCCCTGTCTCCAGGGGTGCCGGTTGGAACTGGGGTAGAGGCCGTGGCCATCCCGTTCACTCCTGGGGCTCCAAGCCAAAACCCACTGCCAGGCCCGCTCAGCAATGAGGGGGCGCCCTCACCCGTGCCCACGGATCCTTTGGCCGCGCAGGGGCTCCTGGCGGCGGTAAGGAATCTTCTGGACAGGGCAGTCATCTGCCTGGTTCCGTCCTCGGATGTGGGCCTCGGGTATTATTCCAATCTTTTCACAGTGCCCAAGAAAGATGGATCGGTGTGTCCCATCCTGGATCTGAAGTTCTTCAACAGGTTTATATGTCCCCGGAAATTTCGCATGGAAACTCTGCGCTCTGCCATTAATTCTCTTCGCAGGGGGACTTCATGACGTCCATAGACATCAAGGCTGCCCACCTCCATGTTTCTATCTTTCCGGCTCATCACAGGTTTCTTTGTTTCGTGGTGGAAGATCGGCTTTTTCAATTTGTGGCTCTTCCGTTTGGCCTTACCTCGGCTCCAAGGGTGTTCACCAAGGTGCTGGCCGGAGTGATGGCCCTTCTCAGGGCTCAGGGGTTTCGTATCGTGCCTTATCTGGATGACCTTCTCATCATGGCTCCTTCCTTCGGTCAATTGGAGACGGACACCAGGGCGGTGGTGTTCACTCTGGAGAGTTTCGGCTGGGTGATCTACTATCCCAAGTCCTCCCTCGCTCCGGCCAGGGTGGTGTCCTTCCTGGGAATGTCCTTGGATTATTGTCAACACAATGTGTTTCTGTCTCAGCCCAAGGTTCTCTTGATTCAGGAATTGGCGCAGCTTCTTATATCCAATCCTCGCCCGTCCATCCGGTTAGGGATGAGACTGGTGGGGTTGATGGTAGCCTCCTTCGAGGCAGTTCCCTTTGCTCAGTTTCACACGAGGACGCTTCAGCTTCATCTGTTGGCGTCTTGGGTCCAGCGACCGAGGTCGTTGGATCGGCCCTTCCAGATGTCCTCCCGGGTTCGGCAGTCTCTTCAGTGGTGGATGGTCTTGGCCAATCTCTTGAGGGGCAGGTCTTTTCTGACGCCTCTTTGGGAAACTGTCACCACGGACGCCAGTTTGTCGGGATGGGGAGGTTTCCGGAAGGATCTTCAGTTCCGGTGGCGGTGGGGCCCTCAGGAGGCCCACTTGCCCATCAACATTCTGGAGCTGAGAGCCATCAGGTTGGTTCTGTCTCACTTGACACAGCATTTACAGGGTTTGCCGGTTCAGGTTCGGTCAGACAATCGGACGGCGGTTGCTTACATCATTCACCAGGGAGGGACTCGCAGTCAGATTGCCCTCAGAGAGGTGTCTCTGATCCTAGCCTGGGTGGAGATCCATGTCCCTTGCATCTCGGCAGTGTACATTCCGAGAGTGGAAAACACGGAGGCGGACTTGTTTGCCTCTCGTCACAATTACAAGCTACCGACATTCGTGTCGCTCTCTCAGGATTCTCTGGCTCTGGCGGTGGATGCCATGTCTCTGAGCTGGGGGGACCTGGGATTCCTTTATCTGTTTCCTCCGATTACCATGCTAGGCAAGGTGTTGCGAGAGCTGGCCCTGGAAGGGGTTCCCGCCGTTCTCGTGGCTTCAAGGTGGCCAAAGCGGGTGTGGTTCGCAGACATCGTTCGTCTGGCGGTGGATCAGTTCGATCTGCCTCTTCGGCCGGATCTTCTCACACGGGGTCACCTGCGTTACCCCAATTTACCAGCGCTGGCTTTGCCGGCCTGGCTGCTGAAAACTCCATCTTAAGGGAGGAAGGTCTTTCGGATTCTGTTATTCAGACTCTTATTAGCGTCAGGAAGAGGTCTTCTTCTACCATCTACTATAGGACTTGGAGATCTTATATTGATTGGTGTGAGGCTAGGTCCTTGCCCTGTTGTGCAGACTGCAGTGGTTTGAGTTATGCATTACTGCCTTGTTGGATACCCGCCCTTTGTGGACACTGCTTTTGGATGTCCCAAGTGTAATTATTAAAGTTTGAAGCGGGGTGTGTGACATACTTAGAATAATACCATTTTGTGAATACTCACCTGTAAAATGGGTATTATAAGTATGTCACACAACCCGCTTACCCGCCCTTTTTGGTATCCGGGATTCTTTATAGGGTGAAGCTTCGTTTACAGTTTGAGGGTTACCAATGGTTTTTTCCTGGTACCTTGTCTTTACTGCTGTTTGAAAACTGGGAGATAAGTGGGAGGTCCCAGGTATTATAGACCAGGAGGGGCTCGTTTTTCAAGACTTCTCTGCAACATCGCCACCTGCAGGTGGATTAACCCAAGTGTAATTATTAACCCTTTAAATGCCAAGCACGTAGTTTCTACGTGGTTGCTTCTCCTACCGTTAAAAGTGCCAAGCACGTAGAAACTACGTGCCTAACATTTCCCCCTAACAGTTAAAAAATAGAAAAAAAACCCACTTACCTCTGGTATCCCCGTGAAGCTTGGGGTCCCCTCTTCCTGGGGGGGCATCCGATCCCCCCCCATCGTCCTCCATCTTCAGGAGGGGGCCCGAAACCAGCCGCCCCCCCCCCCGTTTCCAGTGCTGACATCGCCGCTGTAAAAAAAAAGAAAAAAACAAACTGTCATTTACTCACCTCCGCACCCGAGCCTTCTGCCTGGGTCTCCTCTTCACCAGGGGGCGGTCCGATCCCCCCACTGGGCTGCGCAGGCTTCAGGTGAGGACCCTCTTCCGGGTCCTCACCTCTTGTAATGGCGGTGATGGCCGCCATCCCCTAGCCCCGCCCTATACCCCCTCCGAGCTGTCAGATGCCGGTGGTGATCGGAGCAGGGCGGGTGTCAGGCGAGGAGGCTCCGATCGGAGCCCCCTCGCCTGTCACCCGCCCTGTGCCGATCACTACCGGCATCTGTCAGTGACATGACAGCGGCGCGGGACAGCGGTGAGGGATGCCGGATCGGAGGTGAGTACAGTAAAAAAAAAAAAAAAAAGATTTTTTTCTTATGTGTCTGTGTCATTATTTTTTACTTTTAACCCCTTGTGAACTGTAAGGGGTCCATGACCCCTATACCAGTTCACAAGGCTGGGGGGATGTCAAGTCACCTGCGCTATAAAAGGCTCCTAGCAGGTGAGCAGAAGCCAGTGATCGCCGAGGGACACAGTGCTCCAAGATGGATGGGAGGTAAGTATATAAAAAAAAAAAAATTAATAAAATATTTTTTTCTCTGTGTGTTTTTTTTTACATTTAACCCCTTGTGAACTGGTAAGGGGTCCATGACCCCTATACCAGTTCACAAGGCTGGGGGGATGGCAAGTCACCTGCGACTAGCGGGTGGCTTGCCATTAACCCCCGGAACCCCCATTACCTGCCTCCCCAAAGGCCAGGGGGGCAGAAGAGCCCGGCCCACGGGCTATGCGGGCTTGTAGCCTGCAGGGCCAGGGGCCACAAAAGCTGGCCCCTGCGCCCTGTTCCTACAAGCCCTGCATAGCTGGTCCCGGGCTGGTTACTTTGGGTAAGGGGGACCCCACGTCAATTTTGTTTTTATTTTTAAGGGTTTTTAACCCATAAAAATAAGAAAAAAATGGGCCCCCCCCCCCGGGAGGGGGGGGGGGGACTCTATGACATTTTTTTCTCGATTTAACCCTTTGTAGTGTGAATGGTATTTGTATTTTATTTGTGAATGTTATAAAGTACTTGTTTCAGTTAGGGGGTCTCCTGGGCAGGAACGGGGGGCTACCGATAAATATGTGGTACCGTTCTAATCGGTAGAAATGGGGCTCACACATGCAATATGGTTTTCCTTAATAAAATACATTTTTTATTTAAAATAAGGGAGGCAATTTTCTAAAAAAAAATTTTTAATAATATTGTAAAAAAAAAAAAATAACATTTACAAACAAGACATTTCATGTTAAAGCCTAAACTCTGCTGCAAAAAAAAATATATATATCATTTTCCTGAAAGTTCCAGCAAAAATGGCGCAAAACATGGCGCAAAATGGGGAAAAATGACCTGTCAACAGAGGGTGACAAAATCTCAAGTAGGCTGGCAATTAAAAGGGTTAAAAGTAGCTATGCATGTTGGGTATTGTTCTGTTCGGGGGACCTTGCACTTTCAGGCTTGTTTTTTTCTGGTTTGCTTATTTATATTTTAGGAAAAGGTGTTTTTTATTCAGCTTTTTTATACATTTTTTAGGGAAACCCTGCGCAACCAAAGAATTCTTTGATGAAATAATTCCAGAAAGATGAGCCCACTAGAACAAGCTGGGTACGCTTAGAAAGCTTAACATGTGTACTTTCAGGGAATATATGGTTTATGGGGGATATTCCAAATGTAAAGGGTTGTTTTGGTTGAAAAATCGCAAGGTGCGCACTTTGTCTGCAGAGCTGAAATTTTCAAGCAAAATTACCGTTACGCACATGCTTTACTTTGGGGTGTTTGGCAACTCTTCCACTGACAGTAGCTATGCATGTTGGGTATCGTTCTGTCCCGAGGATGTTGCTTTTTCAGATTAAACTGGTTTTTTCTTGTTTGTATATAGTTTTTTTAGGAAAATGTGGCTTTGATTCTGCTTTTTTATCCTTTTTTTAGGGAAACTCTTTGCAACCAAAGAATCCATTGAGGGATTACTTCCAGAAAACTATGGCCACATCAACAAGCCTGGTACACCT
The DNA here is from genome assembly GCA_027917425.1 of Gastrophryne carolinensis. Classification (NCBI taxonomy): domain Eukaryota; kingdom Metazoa; phylum Chordata; class Amphibia; order Anura; family Microhylidae; genus Gastrophryne; species Gastrophryne carolinensis. The sequence continues at coordinate 41,944,003 of CM051234.1, forward strand.
AGAAAGCTTGAGGTGTGTAATTCCAGAGAATCTATAGTTTGTTGGGGGATATTTCAAATGTAAAGGGTTGTTTTTCTGGAAAATCTGCAAGGTGTGCATTTGCATAGCATAGTTGTATTTTATCTGAAAATTCCCTAAAGCGCTGTTTCAGTTTGGGGGAGTCTCCTGGGCAGGAAAGGGTGTCTACCTATACATGTGGTATCGCTGTAACCGGGAGATATTGGGATTTCACACGCAATAAGATTTTATTGACAAACTTACATTTTATTACAAAAAAAACTACAAATTGTAAAAAAAAAAATATATATATATTTTTTGCACATATTTCACCCAAAATATTGAGAATACACCTAAAAAATGACAAACAAGACATTTCATGTTAAAGCCCAGACAGCTGAAAAAAACAATATATCATTTTCCTGGGAAATCCCTGGAAATCCTTTCAAAAATCACATTTGAACATGGGGAACGCATAATAGTGCAAAATGGCCTGGCAACAAAGGGTGACAAAAACTGCAGGTAGGCTGGCACTTAAAGGGTTAAAGTTTGAAGCGGGGTGTGTGACATACTTATAATACCCATTTTACAGGTGAGTATTCACAAAATGGTATTTTCTGAGCCTCCTAGAGCCTAAATAGGGTTGTAAACCATTCTGCCTTGCTGTAACACGCATAGGATGCGTGCTGGGTTAGTGAAATAATACTGTAAATAATTATCACATGCAGATCAGAGGCATTGCTAATAGAATCGCAGAGCGGCACAATTGCAGAGAGTTGAAGTGACATCACAATGAGGGGCCCCTATAGTGCCTGAAAAACACACCCTGAAGTGTGCCCAAAAATTAGCTGAATCACAGCCTGGAGTTGCAAGCAGCAGCAGCTGCAGGAGTCCAAACATTGCTTTAAAGAGACACTGGAGTTTGCTGCAGGAGCCCAAAAAATTGGATGAATCACACCCTGGAGTTGCAAGCATCAGCAGGAGCCCAAACACTGCTTTAAAGAGACACTGGAGTTGGCAGCAGGAGCCCAAAATTTGAATGAATCACACCCTGGAGTTGCAAGCAGCAGCAGCAGGAGCCCAAACATAGCTTGAAAGAGACACTGGAGTTGGCAGAAGGAGCCCAAAAATTGGATGAATCACACCCTGGAGTTGCAAGCAGCAGCAGCAGCCCAGACATAGCTTGAGAGAGACACTGGAGTTGGCAGCAAGAGCCCAAAAATTGGCTGAATGACACCCTGGAGTCGCAAGCAGCAGCAGCAGGAGCCCAAACATAGCTTGAAAGAGACACTGGAGTTGGCAGCAGGAGCCCACAAATTGGCTGAATCACACCCTGGAGTTGCAAGCAGCAGCAGCAGCAGGAACCCAAACATAGCTTGAAAGATACACTGGAGTTGGCAGCAGGAGCCCAAAAATTGGCTGAATGACACCCTGGAGTCGCAAGCAGCAGCAGCAGGAGCCCAAACATAGCTTGAAAGAGACACTGGAGTTGGCAGCAGGAGCCCAAAAATTGGCTGAATGACACCCTGGAGTTGCAAGCAGCAGCAGCAGGAACCCAAACATAGCTTGAAAGAGACACTGGAGTTGGCTGCAGGAGGCCAAACATTGGATGAATCACACCCTGGAGTTGCAAGCAGCAGCAGCAGCAGCAGGAACCCAAACATAGCTTGAAAGAGACACTGAAGTTGGCAGCAGGAGCCCAAAAATTGGCTGAATTACACCCTGGAGTTGCAAGCAGCAGCAACAGCCCAAACATAGCTTAAAAGAGACACTGGAGTTGGCAGCAGGAGCCCAAAGAATTGGACGAATCACACCCTGGAGTTGCAAGAAGCAGCAGGAGCCCATACATTGCTTTAAAGAGACACTGGAGTTGGCAGCAGGAGCCCAAAAATTGGATGAATTTCACCCTGGAGTTGCAAGCAGCAGCAGCAGCAGGAGCCCAAACATAACTTGAAAGAGACACTGGAGTTGGCAGCAGGAGCCCAAAAATTGGCTGAATGACACCCTGGAGTCCCAAGCAGCAGCAGCAGGAGCCCAAATATATCTTGAAAGAGACACTGGAGTTGGTTGCAGGAGCCCAAAAATCGGCTGAATGACACCCTGGAGTTGCAAGCAGCAGCAGCAGCCCAAACATAGCTTGAAAGAGACACTGGAGTTGGCAGCAGGAGCACAAAATTGGCTGAATGACACCCTAGAGTCACAAGCAGCAGCAGGAGCCCAAACATTACTTTAAAGAGACACTGGAGTTGGCAGCAGGAGCCCAAAAATTGGATGAATCACACCCTGGAGTTGCAAGCAGCAGCAGGAGCCCAACATTGCTTTAAAGAGACACTGGAGTTGGCAGCAGGAGCCCAAAAATTGGATGAATCACACCCTGGAGTTGCAAGCAGCAGCAGCAGCAGCAGCCCAAACATAGCTTGAAAGAGACACTGGAGTTGGCAGAAGAAGCCCACAAATTGGATGAATCACACCCTGGAGTTGCAAGCAGCAGCAGCAGCCCAAACATAGCTTGAAAGAGACACTGGAGTTGGCAGCAGCCGCAGCAGGAGCCCAAAAATTGACTGACACACCCTGGAGTTGGCAGCAGTAGCAGCAGGAACCCAGAAATTGGCTGGAAGGCACCCTGAAGTTGGCAGCAGAAGAAGCACAAACATTAGCTGGAAGGCACACCCTGGAGTTGGCAGCAGCATAAGCAGGAGCCCAAACATTGCTTGAAAGACACCCTGGAGTTGGCAGCAGCAGCAGGAGGCCAAAAATTGGCTGGAAGGCACACCCTGAAGTTGGCATCAGCAGGAGCCCAAAAATTTGTCTAAAGACATAAATATGTTTTGCACTATTTGGAAAGTGTAAAAGTGGCACCATGCTGAATCTAGTCGCATGCATCAGCCATTGGTGGGTGGAAATCCTGGCTGATCCATCCCTGATTCATTTTCACAAAGGTGAGTCTCTCCACATTTTTAGTTGACAGACGAGTTCTCCTCGCCGTAACTATGGCCACCGCCGCACTAAACACCCACTCAGATGGCACGCTTCTGGCCGGGCAGGACAGCTTTTCCAGGGCAAACTCTGCTATTTGCAGCCACAAGCCAAGTTTGGCTGACCAGAAGTCCAGCAGATCCTCAAGGTGTGTTGGCATAGTCATGTCAAGATATGACATGACCTGCTGCTTCAGTTCCTGCTCCAGGTCTTCCTGCTGCTCATGAGTAGCCTCACTATGCGGGTGTAGAAAGCTACTCATTAGCGACTGAAGACTGAGGCTGCTGCTGATGGAGCTGCTGCTGCTGCTCCTGCCAACCCCCCCAGCAGCCATGGCAGTGGAAGGTGAGCGCAGAGGTACCCCCGAGTCAGACCTGCGAGAGTATGGACCATGGCACAGATAGGAATCGGCCAACTGACTACGCAGAATTTCTTTGTAGTAGTTCAGTTTGTCCTCCCTCTCGGCGGGCTTAAAAAATGCCCCCATTTTGTGCCGGAAGCGAGGGTCCAATAAGGTGGACAGCCAGAAGTCATCCCGCCGACAAATGGAAACAATTCTGGGGTCACTACGCAAGCACGTGATCATGCTTCCTGCCATTTGCGCAAGTGACTCAGAGGGACTACCTGTCTCCATCTCCACTGCATATGCCATGGTGTGTCTGGGTCCTCTGTCTCACCTTCCTCAAAACCCTCTAGCTCCTCTGGCTGCTCCTGCTCCTCCTCTCGTGTCCGCTGACTAGATAAACCAGCCATTTCGCCAAGCCTAAACTGTGCTTCACTGGGCCACTCCTCCTCCTCTTCTTCCTCCTCTTCCTCCTCCTCCTCCAGTTCAGCTACAACGGGGTTCATGTGGCCGTAAGATGTAGAGGCCATGTCTCCAGTGCCCTGACCAGCCATGGTTTCCAACATGTGCTGTAGTACATGAAGCAGTGGAATCACGTCGTTCATCCCGTAATTCTGCCGACTGACAAATAAAGTGGCTTCCTCAAAGGGCCTGAGCAAACGGCAGGTGTCACGTATGAGCTGCCACTGGTTGACATTGAAGTTACACAGGGGAGTCCCCCTATCCGCTTGGATCATCAGGAAATCCGTGATGGCTTTTCTCTGTTCATATAATCGGTCAACATGTGAAGGGTGGAATTCCAACGGGTGGAAACATCGCAAATCAGACTATGTTGGGGGCTACCGTTCTGACGCTGTAGCTCAAGAAGGGTGTGTTTGGCAGTGTATGAGTGGCTGAAGTGCATGCAAAGTTTCCTTGAAGTTGTTAGGATGTCTTGCAGATGGGGGGAACACTTCAGAAACCGCTTGACAACCAGATTGAAGCGTATTTAGTATAACAGATAGGCTGCTAAGTGCAGGTTTGGGATGCACTGCGGCCTGGTGTTTTTTTTGTTAAAGGCAGACCAAACACCCACGACACTGTCCACATCACTATTTGTCTGCCTAGCTAAAGAAGCCACCTCCATTTCTTGGCTGGGCAGTAGCTGCTGACTGTCCTCTATCTGATCGTTCTCCTCACCAAAGAGTGGAGCTGAACCCAAAGCATAGGATACGTCGCTGGTGGAGGGAACGGCGTAGGACAGAGGCAATGGGAGGACAGGGACTGCTCTCGGGGCATGCCAACTCAGGGTTGTGTCAGAGGAACCTACCGACCCTAGACTGGGGGTCTCAGATGTAAATTGTGATGATGTTGATGAGCGCGTTAACCAATCTACCACGGCAGATGCGTTACTGGTGGAGACACGACCGCTAGCAGATACTGGAAGATCAGGTCTCTCACCGTGACTCCTGCTGCCACTCGCTCCTAGTCTGCTGCGACCTCTGCCTGCTGAATCTTGGCCTCTGCCACTCCTCTTTGAACATCCTTGCACTTGTCTGCCTGACATTTTTATGTATTTGAAATGCGCAATAGGTACGATAAAAAATGTGTTTACTTTAAAAAGAAGAAGCTAAATAAAGTGAGGAACTGCTTCCCTGCACCAGATACTATAAAAATTGACAATACGAGATACCCTGCGGCCTAGTGTTTTGGCAGCAGACCAAAAACCAATTCAAAATGCAATACTTTGATTAAGCTGAGGAAGGATGAACAAGCATATTTAGTATAACAGATAGAACCAAAAAATGAGCAGGTGGCACACACTCTATTAAACTGAAAAGGTCAGTAGACAAGGGTGCGCTGCCCAACAGGGGCCCTATTGCAAATACATGCCATATATACTCCTACTGGAATGTCCTCCTAATCATTCCTCCAGGAGCCCCTGGGGCCTAACCTTCGCACTCCAACAATGTATAAATGATGCTACAATACTAAATCATCAAACATATTTTATTGTACATTGAAATTTAAAAACAAATTTAAAAGCATCAGCAATACATAGTGCAATGCCGTAAATATCCACAAGGGGGAGCCGGTTGGCCAACCAACAACAAATCTATGCTAACTATAATGGTGACACCCTATGTGCTATATAATCATATAATGGACTAATCTAATAAAACACTGCGTGCATACAAATTATTATTGAGTACATCAATGAATACCTAGCAGGACCACTAACCAAGAGAAGCCCAGCGAGGAATAAAGTGCAAGGTGCAAGACAACAAGCAAATACAAAAAATATATGTAATAAAGCTTACTATACAGATGGCCAAACTGGCGCCCCACGGCGTAGCCTATGCGTTTCGAGCCGGAGGCTCTTTTTCAAGGCTGTAAGGTGCTGGCAGCTCCATGGCCAGCACCCCTTAAGTACCCCTCCTCACCGTCAGTTTGTCCTCCGTTACGTAGCTCCCAGCACGGCCCTGACGCGCTCCGGCCGGAAGCGCGTCAGGCCGCAACCGGAAGTCACACTGCGCTCCAGCCTGGAGCGCAGGGCTTCCGGAATTCAAGTGGATTGGCTGTAGTGACCCGCCGACAGTCCACCCACCTCACCAGACGGTGATGGGCGTATGTCGGCTGGGGCACGCAGCACAACCTAGGAGCGCGGCGTCGGCGGACTGGCCCGACGGGTAGGTGAGTACTTCCCGTAAGTCTCAATGACAATAAAATTCAACAACCACAATGTCACAATGTACCTATTGTTATACTATTGTGCTAAACATACATATAATGCAACTTGGGTAAGTAAAATTAGTACACATATAAGCCTCTGGATAATAGGGCAACCTCACACAATCTTATGTGCATATGTGCATAAACATAGAGAACGGGCCATTATTGCAAAGATAACTATGTGTAACCAATCCCATTCAGCCATAGTGCTATGACCACTTGTAACACTAATAAGTTACATGTGGCCGGAGCAACCTGGACTATTGGGGGGCCCATGCATGGGATTGGGCTCTATATACTAGGGGATGGATATATCTATACAGTGGCATAAAAGTATCAACGCCCTCTCCCCAAGAGTGGAACTCAACCCATATGCCATAATGCTCCCCTTTTAAACGTTCGCCATAGAGTACACGGGGAGTCAGTGCCCAATTCCCACTAATCCGGGGATTAACCCTTACTGTGGAGGTTGCCTAAATGTCCACCTCCCAATCCTGCAGTCACCCTCCCCCCACATCAAAAACTATAATGATGCCGGGCCAGGTTTATATGGAGCTACCATGACCACCGTGATGGTGGCGTGTTGGGGATACCAACAACCCTGATATAGACTGGCTAACTACTACAAGCTTTAAATGGGTTGGAACAACAAACAGAAGCCATGTAAATATATATGCGCAACCGGCCAGCTCAAGAGCACCAGGCGGCAATTCCTTCTTCATAAATATATCTCCCTGAATGAGGGGGGCATCCTGCACACCACCCTGTACAGGAAACCGACGGCAGTCAACAGCCTGCTGCATTACTCTAGTTTTCATGAGAAAAGAACTAGGGAAGCGATACCCACAGGCCAATTTTTGCGGCTCAAACGCAATTGCTCCTCCCCTGGAGAGTTTACCAAACAGTCTGTAGCACTTAAGGAGAGGTTTCACAGACGCGGATATCCTAAACCAGTGGTGCGACGGGCAATGAAGAGGGCCAGTGAGACTTCTAGGGACGAACTACTGAGACCCAGGAATACATCTAATAATGGAGGAGAGGTGAGATTCATTTCACAATATAATTCTAACTGGGCACAACTTAGAGGCGTACTCAAGAAACATTGGGGGATCTTGAAAAGTGATCCCGCACTAGCCAGATGGGTACGTAGGGGACCACTCATGGTGGCCCAACGGGCACCAAGTTTACGTGACAGAGTATGCAGGAGTCACTTTTCGGGACCGGAAAGTGGACAGGTGAGTAATAGAGTCATGGGTTGTCACCCGTGTGGTGCTTGTTCCATTTGTCATATGATTAACAACACTAGGGAGGTCAAAAACAACAGGACGGGCAGAAGTTTTCCCATCCAGCAGTTCATAAATTGTCGTACTGTGGGAGTTGTATACTTAATTAACTGTGGTGCGCATTTATCTTCAATACGGTTGGCTAGACGCAATCGTGATATGGGGAGGATCATACCCCCGGTGGCAGCCCATGTCCTTGAAAAACATCAGGGCAACATGGAGGGACTCAGGGTCACTGCTTTGGAGAGAGTTAGATTGGGCCCGAGAGGGGGTGACATCAAAAGACTCCTGCAACAGAAGGAGCTCAGGTGGATTTATGCGTTGGACACACAATCTCCTTGGGGCTTAAATGAGGATGTGTCTTTTTAACCATTTTTGGGTTTATAAAAACTTTTTTAATTTAGGTGAGTATTTGGGTTTGGTGAGGTAGAGTGGTCAGGTGGTAATGGGATGGGTAGGTAAGTATGTTGTGAGTTTTAGTTCACATGGAGGTGCACGGTTGTTATTTGCACTTTCACCATTTATTGGTTTTTGTTTATAGAGGCACTGTGGTGTTGATTTGTTTGAAGCACAGGTAATATTGGAGCACGGTGTGTGGGTTCACTTTATGTTTGAGTTTGGCATTATAATATTTTCACATTTTCATATTGGCTAGTCCTTTTAGGAATTGACATCTTGCCCCAGCTTCAAACAGGAGCCTTTGATGTTATGGATTCTCCCCATCCCCTGCTGCCGTAATAATACCATCCAGTTTGGAGAACATATTTATGAAGAAGGAATTGCCGCCTGGTGCTCTTGAGCTGGCCGGTTGCGCATATATATTTACATGGCTTCTGTTTGTTGTTCCAACCCATTTAAAGCTTGTAGTAGTTAGCCAGTCTATATCAGGGTTGTTGGTATCCCCAACACGCCACCATCACGGTGGTCATGGTAGCTCCATATAAACCTGGCCCGGCATCATTATAGTTTTTGATGTGGGGGGAGGGTGACTGCAGGATTGGGAGGTGGACATTTAGGCAACCTCCACAGTAAGGGTTAATCCCCGGATTAGTGGGAATTGGGCACTGACTCCCCGTGTACTCTATGGCGAACGTTTAAAAGGGGAGCATTATGGCATATGGGTTGAGTTCCACTCTTGGGGAGAGGGCGTTGATACTTTTATGCCACTGTATAGATATATCCATCCCCTAGTATATAGAGCCCAATCCCATGCATGGGCCCCCCAATAGTCCAGGTTGCTCCGGCCACATGTAACTTATTAGTGTTACAAGTGGTCATAGCACTATGGCTGAATGGGATTGGTTACACATAGTTATCTTTGCAATAATGGCCCGTTCTCTATGTTTATGCACATATGCACATAAGATTGTGTGAGGTTGCCCTATTATCCAGAGGCTTATATGTGTACTAATTTTACTTACCCAAGTTGCATTATATGTATGTTTAGCACAATAGTATAACAATAGGTACATTGTGACATTGTGGTTGTTGAATTTTATTGTCATTGAGACTTACGGGAAGTACTCACCTACCCGTCGGGCCAGTCCGCCGACGCCGCGCTCCTAGGTTGTGCTGCGTGCCCCAGCCGACATACGCCCATCACCGTCTGGTGAGGTGGGTGGACTGTCGGCGGGTCACTACAGCCAATCCACTTGAATTCTGGAAGCCCTGCGCTCCAGGCTGGAGCGCAGTGTGACTTCCGGTTGCGGCCTGACGCGCTTCCGGCCGGAGCGCGTCAGGGCCGTGCTGGGAGCTACGTAACGGAGGACAAACTGACGGTGAGGAGGGGTACTTAAGGGGTGCTGGCCATGGAGCTGCCAGCACCTTACAGCCTTGAAAAAGAGCCTCCGGCTCGAAACGCGTAGGCTACGCCGTGGGGCGCCAGTTTGGCCATCTGTATAGTAAGCTTTATTACATATATTTTTTGTATTTGCTTGTTGTCTTGCACCTTGCACTTTATTCCTCGCTGGGCTTCTCTTGGTTAGTGGTCCTGCTAGGTATTCATTGATGTACTCAATAATAATTTGTATGCACGCAGTGTTTTATTAGATTAGTCCATTATATGATTATATAGCACATAGGGTGTCACCATTATAGTTAGCATAGATTTGTTGTTGGTTGGCCAACCGGCTCCCCCTTGTGGATATTTACGGCATTGCACTATGTATTGCTGATGCTTTTAAATTTGTTTTTAAATTTCAATGTACAATAAAATATGTTTGATGATTTAGTATTGTAGCATCATTTATACATTGTTGGAGTGCGAAGGTTAGGCCCCAGGGGCTCCTGGAGGAATGATTAGGAGGACATTCCAGTAGTAGTATAACAGATAGGCTGCTAAGTGCAGGTTTGGGATGCCCTGCGGCCTGGTGTTTTTTTGTTAAAGGCAGACCAAAAACCAATTCAAAATGCAATACTTTGATTAAGAAGAGGAAGGATGAACAAGCATATTTAGTATAACAGATAGGCTGCTAAGTGCAGGTTTGGGATGCCCTGCGGCCTGGTGTTTTTTTTGTTAAAGGCAGACCAAAAACAAATTCAAAATGCAATACTTTGATTAAGCTGAGGAAGGCTGAACAAGCATATTTAGTATAACAGATAGGCTGCTAAGTGCTGGTTTGGGATGCCCTGCGGCCTGGTGTTTTTTTTGTTAAAGGCAGACCAAAAACCAATTCAAAATGCAATACTTTGATTAAGCTGAGGAAGGATGAACAAGTGTATTTAGTATAACAGATAGGCTGCTAAGTGCAGGTTTGGGATGCCCTGCAGCCTGGTGTTTTTTTTGTTAAAGGCAGACCAAAAACCAATTCAAAATGCAATACTTTGATTAAGCTGAGGAAGGATGAACAAGTGTATTTAGTCTAACAGATAGGCTGCTAAGTGCAGGTTTGGGATGCCCTGCGGCCTGGTATTTTTTTTTTTTGTTAAAGGCAGACCAAAAACCAATTCAAAATGCAATACTTTGATTAATCTGAGGAAGGATGAACAAGCGTATTTAGTATAACAGATAGGCTGCTAAATGCAGGTTTGGGATGCCCTGCGGCCTGGTGTTTTTTTTGTTAAAGGCAGACCAAAAACCAATTCAAAATTCAATACTTTGATTAAGCTGAGGAAGGATGAACAAGCGTATTTAGTATAACAGATAGGCTGCTAAGTACAGGTTTGGGATGCCCTGCGGCCTGGTGTTTTTTTTGTTAAAGGCAGACCAAAAACCAATTCAAAATGAAATACTTTGATTAAGCTGAGGAGGATCAACAAGCGTATACCCAGGTTTGGGATACCCAGGTGGGCTGGTGTTTTTTTTTTGTTAAAGGCAGACCAAAAAATATTAAAACTAATCCAGTTATATTATGATAAATGCTTGTGTGTAACAGATAGGGTTAAATAAGCCACTGCATAGATGGCATGCACAGTGGCAAGGCAGATTTACAGCACAAAGAACTGAAATTGAATTGAAAACTGATTTGGCTAATGAAAAAAAAAAAAATTTCACTGTCACTTCTAAGCTGTCCCTGGCTGGATGGTTCCGGTTTTTCCCTATCTTTCCCTGGCTCTGTCTACCTCTCTGTCTGCCTCTCTGACTCTCCCTACCTATCTCTAACTCTCTGTCCCTGTCTGTAACGAGCTGTGCTCTGGCCGCAATAGAACGCTGAAATGCGCACAAGGAAGATGGCCGCCGCTTTATATAGCACGGTGACGTCACCGGGTTTCCTGGCTGCTGAACGGCTGCATGTGACTTACCCATGATATCTTGCCCCAGGGTACATGTCCAGACATGTGCTTCCACCATCTTAGAATGCCTGTAATTGAAATAAATGGAGTTTAAAGGAAAACTTCGATCGATCGAATCGCGAGGAAATTCGGATTCGTACATAATCAAATTTTTCATGAAATTTGGAACAAATCCTGGTTCGTCCAGATCGATTCGCTCATCCCTACTGGCATACAACAGTAGTTGCACTTGCCAGGTTAGCTCACCCTGGGATTGCTGAAGGACAGGGGCAGTGATTTCTGTCACACGCCTTTCATCATGCACCAAACAATGTGTTTTTGAGAATGATGATCACATGGTCCAACAAATCTTTGGCGTCGGAACACAGACGCAGATGATTTGTATGGTCAGTCGCGTGCTGAGAGAACAGTCAATTTATCTGCTTGAGGAAACCCAGCATAAGTATTGCCCTCTAGCACTGTTATAACTACTGTAGGTTTCCTCCACTAAATACAACATGCTAGACTTGTGGAGTAAGATAAAAATTTCCCATTGTAGAACTCGGTGTCCAAGTCCTACAGTAGTTGACCTGGCAGAAGAGATCAATGGGGCTCACTTTATGTTGCTCTTGCAAATGATTATTTGCTTTAAATGAGCTGCCTATTAGAGGAGTAACACTAATTAGGCTCCCAAATAGGACACATCAGTGGGAGAGGTTTTCTAGGTCTTTAAAGAGCAAATAAGACAAATCAATATATTATGAATCTGTGAGGGCATATTTAGCTCCAGATGGATGTTGGGGAGGAGAAGGTTGACTCTGGCTGAACCTGCGAATGATTTATATAACCCCCAAAGCCTGACCTGGAATGAACGAAAGGGGAAAGGTTTATCAACAATGAAATACATCATTAAGACTTCTCCGAAATGTCTCAGCCTTTTATGAGATATAAATGAATGAGCCATTAATTTGCTGCATAAATCCATTTCTGTGGCAGTGCAAAAAGTCAGAGTGAAGGCATCTCCAGGATTAAGGTGACCCAGGGGAGCTCTTTGATGTTTTAAAGCTCCCTTAGCTAATGAAAGAAGCCTAAAGTCACACAGACACATGTTCGGCATTACAAGTTTGATGGACCCTTGTCTGGGATGCATCGCTAATTAACAGGCGCCATTCAGTTATGGAAATGGAGCTAAGCCACAGTGCGCTGGAGATAAGGCTTCAACTTAACTTAGCACAAACCAACTGCGGGATAATAAAAATGGACTTAAAAATAGGCCAATATAGATTAAATATGGGGAGTGGCTACAATTGTTGATCTCCTTTTGACTGTCAATGGCGTGAGACACTCAAGTTACCGGTCTCTCCCTGAGGGCAGTTCACGATTAGCTTTCTATCTAGCAGTCTATAACTTTTTTCATAGCCAGCCTGAATGCTACTTTTAAAAGTCATTTAGGGGCCCACAAAGACCTCCACTCATTTCTAAAGCAAACTGGCAAATGCTAAATATAGAGAGAGATGAGGGGATATGGAAGAGCCATGTGCTCATAAGCATTCATCCAGTAACAGACTTATTCCTAAGGGCATGGGGACTGGTATGCCACCATGGTTAAAGGCCCAACTGTTTGGGCTCTGGGAATCCACTCCATGTCTGGTACATTGAAGTGGGACTACTAAAAAAAGGTTCTTTTAATTTTTATAATTTTAAGCCCAGGGGCGTAGCTAGGGGGGAGCGGGGGGGTATGTGCCTGGTGCAGGGGGTGCCAAAGGGGGACCTGAGGTGGGGGGCGCCATTTTAAATGTTTGCCTTGGGTGCCAGAAAGCCTAGCTACTCCTCTGTTCAAGCCTGTGCATAAAACACAGACATTGGGGGCGATTTGAGCCTGATGAGAAAATTCACTTAATTTTTGGAAAAAAACATTAGCCATTCACTTTCATTATCTACCTTGGGGTTGTTTCAGAGCCAGGTGAAAATGTGCACCTGGTAGACAATGAAAATGAATGTCAGTTTTCTCTCCTAAAAAGAAGTGAGTTTTCTCACCAGGCTCCGAATCAACCCCATTGTATGCACTCAGTCATTTGCATTTTTTTAAAATGAAATGTTTGCAATGCTTATGAACCAGCCAATCACTAACCTGCACATGTGAGCGATTGGCAATCACTCACCTGCACAGGTGAGCGATTGGCTGGTTCGTAACAGGTGCATTCTACTAGGCTGTGACAAATCGTGCCTGTGGTATAATAAAAATAAGCCACCTTCCAATCCCTAGCACCTATGAGTGGCTAACCTTTACTCAATAAAGAGCTAATCACCCAAAGGCACAGAGATTCTCATATTAATAAAAAGTTAATGCCTGGAAACGATGGTAAAATTGGCCAAGGGGGATTTATGCTTTCAGCTTCTTATTAAAAATCGCCTCTCTATAAAATCTATGACAAGGGCATAAAAAAGTAGCAGTAGTATGAGATTAAAATTTCTCAGTAGGTTTGTCCTGGGCCTCAGCCTAATCAGATTGTCAGCTTACCTGTCCCACTTTACCTCTAAACCAGTTTCCACATTTCTGGCTTACAAACTACCAGTTTTACTAAAAAATGTCTGGCTGGCTGGTTCAGATACAGTTTGGCAGACATACTGACACATACGGACAGGCTGAACATGCACCTGTGCTAGATAATGACAGAGATAGTCACTGAAAAAGTGGTGATCACTGGAGAATCTTGCACATGCTGATTAGCCACATTCAGGAGAGGCTGAAGCGGCACTCATTGGAGAAACTGCATGTCATCCACTGGAGAGGTTGGAATGTTGCTCACTGGAGAGACTGGAGTGGCTCTTTTTGGAGAGACCAGTTTAATGTGCGCTGGCGAGGCTGGAGTGGCAGTTATAGAAGAGACTGGATTGTTGTTCTTGATTGGAGCAGCTTTTATTGGAGAAACCGGCAAGTTATTTACTGGAGAGACTGGAGTGGCTATTGTTGAAGAGACTAGAGTGTCGTTTACTGGAGAGGTTGGAGTGGCTCTTTTTAGAGAGACCAGTTTAATGTGCACTGGAGAGGTTGGAGTGGCTCTTTTTAGAGAGACCAGTTTAATGTGCGCTGGAGAGGTTGGAGTGGCTCTTTTTGGAGAGACCAGTTTAATGTGCGCTGGAGAGTTTGGAGTGGCTCTTTTTGGATAGACCAGTTTAATGTGCGCTGGAGAGGTTGGAGTGGCTCATTTTAGAGAGACCAGTTTAATGTGCGCTGGAGAGGTTGGAGTGGCTCTTTTTGGAGAGACCAGTTTAATGTGCGCTGGAGAGGTTGGAGTGGCTCTTTTGGAGAGACCAGTTTAATGTGCGCTGGAGAGGTTGGAGTGGCTCTTTTTGGAGAGACCAGTTTAATGTGCGCTGGAGAGGTTGGAGTGGCAGTTATAGGAGAGGCTGGATTGTTGTTCTTGATTGTAGTGGCTTTTATTGGAGAAATCAGTATGTTATTTACTGGAGAATCTGGAGTGGCTCTTGTTGGAGAGACTGGGGTGTTGTTCACTGAAGAAACCGGAGTGAGTTTTGTTGGACACGGGGGCGTTGTTCTCTGTTAATTTACTAGAGAGGCTGGAGTGTGCATAGATGCAAGGTTTTGGCTGGACTCACGGATGCAAGCTGAGCTCGATGTAGGGAATGCAGAGCACACATAGACTCATAGATGCTATCAAAGCAGGACACATGGCACAAAGCTTGGCTGGACAAAACAAATGAGGCCACAGCTGGGCAAAGGATATTGCCAGGGCAAACTGTAGCCAAATGCTGAAAAGGACATGGCTGGATAGAGTAAGGTGTCCTAACAGAATTATAAATGTTTCTCTAGTGCTGGCCTCTTGGAGATGGAGTTTTAAAGAGGAACTTAAACCAAGTCAGCTAATGCTTACCAGTTCTTCATTCATTGTATTGCTGGCAGTCACCTTACTACCTGCTGCCAGTGAACATTTGTTGAGCAGGCCTGCGCATTAAACTTTAAAGTGGCCTAAAACCCAGCTTGATGGCCCGCCCCCCCCCCCCCCCCCAGAGCATCCAAAATCAGGATGTCCCGCTGTGTGAAACCCCCCAGGTCGCCCTTTCACTTACCTTGCTTCCCGGTCCAACGGTGCATGCGCGGGCTGCGGCCACATCCGCGCTATTCCTTTAGCAGGGCACGC
This sequence comes from Gastrophryne carolinensis, assembly GCA_027917425.1. NCBI lineage: Eukaryota > Metazoa > Chordata > Amphibia > Anura > Microhylidae > Gastrophryne > Gastrophryne carolinensis. The sequence continues at coordinate 41,959,188 of CM051234.1, forward strand.
TCCCTGTTAGAGGGAAGCAGGGGATGCGGCCGTCAGCATGCTTGGAGCCGCCGACTTTAGATGCCGTCTTAGATGTCGTGATGTCAGCGTCTCCGAACGAGCTGATTGGACAGGCCGCCATGCATTCACTGTATGACCGGGAAGAGGTGAGTTTCTGCGGGCGATCTGGGGGGGTTCACACAGTGGGGAACCCCCCGGGGAAGGACCAAGACCCATGATAGTCGAAATCCTGGGTTTTGGTCCCTGTTAATGGTTGCAGGTAGTCACATTATTTTCTGCCATACAAGTAAATGAGGAAGAGGTGACTTGACTTTTCTTCCTTATTAAAGGGAAAATCTCCACAGACCCCAGATGAGGGGTGTTGAGGTCTTCCTCCTCACAGCTCCCATCTAAATCAGTGCTGCCCTGATGCCTTCTGACTGGCTGGATGTTTACTGCGATGTACAGCAACGTCAGCAGTGGCACCCAAAAAGGTTAATGGTGCCTTGGTTAGGCCTTATACAGATGCAATATTCCTCATTGTAAACTCAAAATGACAGAAAACATACCCACAAATTGCAGAAAACTGTGAATCAGCTATGAGCTGTATACATTTTAATAGCAGGCTTATAGCTTTCACAAATGTTTTTACACCAGGGAGTCTGGCTGTTACAATGTGCTACACAGGGAGCTAGCTGGCTTTTAAAATGTAATAACATGACTCAGCTTTGCTTGATACATTTGACAGCAGGAAGGAGATATGCTGCAGGTGAAGGTAAAAACCTCCCTGCTTGAGATTCAGTGCATTTAGTAATGTGCCTCTGTCTACCACACATGCGCTTCTACTTGTCTTATTTTGTTGCAGGATTCCATGCCTTTGCGCACCCATTAGTTAAGGTCCATGGAGACTTTCCTTGAAACTACACACATCTTCATGGTGCAGGGTGATCCAATTCTGGATGTTGCTGAGACCTGCAGCCGCCCATGGCACCTGGATTGCAGACACTGGAACGTGACTGGATTTGGGTGGCAAACTTTTATAGAGGAATTTTTATGGGTCTGTATACAGGCCTATTCCGACTCACTTGATGGCAGTAATGTGAATCCTGTAGACAGCTTCACCTTGTCTGTGTGTGTATGTGACGGATGTGTTCTTACTCCATAAGGCTTGGTAGATAGCTTACTCTGCATGTCATGAGTCACATAGATAAGTTTCAGAAGCTTTATTTCAGTTCAGAATCTTGCAATAAACACTTCTTACAACAGGACTGCAGGAGGGAGCAGCAGATGTGCACTGCTTAGATGCAAAACTAGAAATGGCTGAAGGGAGAGGGGAAGAAGGGAGGAACTGCTTGCATCACAGCTAGACTAAGGGAGCCAGGATGGGACAAAAGACGATAAAGGCACACTGCTTAGCCTATGTAATTGAACAGTATATGAAGCAGTTACCCCAGGTAAAATGAAACACGCGTCTTGAGACATGACAAGGCCCATACTGGTGTCTGACACAAATATCTAGTGAGATATCTCACCCTTAAAGCCACAGGGAAATATAAGAATTTCCTGGGTAAATTAATCCAGCACCATTCAACCAAAACAATTATGTTTGGAATGAAGTTGCCCTTTAAAGATATGAGCAAATACTGTTATCTCCATGACTATCCTTAGTGGCTTTGCACTGAGGATATGAAATGATGATCAGACATATGGCATATAGCAGTGAGCGGAAATAAAGAGTATTTCTCCAATAAACACAGAGCAGGAGGAGGCAGAGAGGCCGGGGAAAAGCACACAGATGCTATATTATCGTTTTGTCTTGTTCTTTAATTTTTATTACACAGCATTACTATAAGAGTTCTGATGGAAATGCAAAAAAGGAGAAGTAATAAACCCAATGAGCCATTAAATAGGTGATAATAATCCAGATAGAAGTTTAAAGTATTTAATTAGCAGTAAAATACACAAAGAAGTGTTTCATTATATACAGCATGTGAATGAGGGGGAACACCGTGGAACATTCAATTGTTGCTTCTGGAACTGTCTGCTACCCTATTATCTTTTGAAGACAAGTCAGATCAGGGTTCTAGCCAGAATAATAGGCGTATAGAGGCCCAAAAAGCTCTCAGGCATAGGTCCAACAAAGAGTTTCACCAAATGGGTATTGTATTTCTTGCGCAGGAGGGCATATTACTCCACGCCAAGGTGAAATCGAGTGCTGTGTTTGGTAATCAAAGTCATGCCCAGCTACCTGTGAGTCGACAACCACGTGCCATAGCAGCCAATCACAGTGATTAATCTTGCTGGGGGACCGAGGAGAAAGATAAGATTTCTCCTATTTAATGGGGTGAATGTGCAGAGGGTCAACAATCAGGTTGTCATTCCTAAGCTAGGAACACCACCTATTTTGTGACCTACCCACCTGGCATTAAACCCTCTTGTGCATTGATACACTAGTTAATTGCCACTCCTTGAATTATACCCTCTTGTGCTTTGATAAACCATTTACTTGGCACATCTTGCATTACACCCTCTTGGGCTTTGATAAACCAGTTATTTGGCACACCTTGCATTAGACTCTCTTAAGCTTTGATAAACTAGTTACTTTGCAATCTTGCATTAGACCCTCTTGGGCTTTGGTAAACTAGTTACTTGACACATCTTGCATTAGGCTCTCTTAGTATTTGATAAACCATTGATTTGGCACACCTTGCATTACATCCTCTTGGGCTTCGATAAACTAATTACCTGGCACGACTTGCATAAGACCATATTAGTCTTTGATAAACCATTGACTTGGCCCACCTTGCATTACACGTTCTTGAACTTTGATAAACCAGTTACATGGCAAACCTTGCATAAGACACTCGTGGGCTTTGATAAACCACCTACTTGCCACACTTGCATCTTTGATAAACCAGTAATTTGGCACACCTTGCATTAGGCTCTCTTAGTATTTGATAAACCAGTAACTTGGCATACCTTGCATTAGACCCTCTTGGTCTTTGATAAACCAGTAACTTGGCATACCTTGCATTAGACCCTCTTGGTTTTTGATTAACCAGTAACTTGGCATACCTTGCATTAGACCCTCTTGGTCTTTGATAAACCAGTAACTTGGCATACCTTGCATTAGACCCTCTTGGTTTTTGATTAACCAGTAACTTGGCATACCTTGCATTAGACCCTCTTGGTCTTTGATAAACCAGTAACTTGGCATACCTTGCATTAGACCCTCTTGGTCTTTGATAAACCAGTAACTTGGCATACCTTGCATTAGACCCTCTTGGTCTTTGATTAACCAGTAACTTGGCATACCTTGTGTCAGGGATCGGCGCTTACCTGGGCCCCGTTCCAGCGCTGGCCTCGGGCGCCCGGCCGCAGCAGCTCCTGCCCGGCGGCCTCGCCGAGCGGCGGCGGCGGCGGCTCAGGCGGCGCCGCGCACGGCCGCTCTCCTCCCTCGTGCTCGCGCCCGCGTTACTGCCTCGCGTGCGCATGCGCGAGCACGTAATCTTTATGCCCTCCGGCGGCGCTGCACACAGCGCGCCCGCCGGAGGCTGCAGTAGGAAGCAGTTCTACCAAGGGGCACAGGCACGCCCCTTGGTTCAGACTATGGGCCAGTGAGCCCAATATAGGGAGGTTCTGGGCTACACGCCCTTTTAGGTTCTGGCCCAATGGTTGTTTTGATTACAGTTGCACCAATCACATACTCACCTCCCATCATATCTGTCCCTATATAAGGTTCACCTTGTCAGTTGCTCAGCACCTGTGATAGCGCCTTGTACCCTGTTTAGTAGCGTGTCTCTAAAGTATATTTTTGATCTCCCGTTGCCGACCACCGCCCGTCTTGACTACCCCCGATCTGATCTCCTGTTGCCGACCTTCGCCTGTGTTTTGACCACCCCCGATCTGATCTCCTGTTGCCGACCTTCGCCTGTGTTTTGACCACCCCCGATCTGATCTCCTGTTGCCGACCTCTGCTTGATCCTCGACCACGTCTTGTCCAATCCTTGGTACCGCTGCCATCTCGGAACTTCTGTTGCTGACCCCTAGCCTGTTGGACTTCCGTTATACGCTCAGCGATTGGGCTGCTCGGCACCACTTCCAGCCGCGGGTTCTCCAGGCCTCTGAACAGTAAGACTCCAATCTTTGAGCCATTGAAGTCCTGGGGGCAACCGATCCCGGGCAGGCGTGCTCTGCGTCCCGGCAAGCGGGGGCTCCTAAAGGTGAAGCTGGCTGCGGAGATTGGGGGTTGAGGTCTTACTGAGAGGGCTGGAGTTATCTAAGTAGATTGCTGTAGTACCCGGAGCGTGACATTATCACAGGCCAGAAGATGGATGACCTGGTAAAGCAGGTACAAGCTATGGCTACGGCGATAAACCAGCTCGCTCAAAGAGTGGCCACTCAGGAATCTCGACAGTTACCGGCATCCTCTGTACCACCTCATATCTCAGAACCAAAGATTCCATTGCCGGAAAAGTTTTTTGGAGAACGAGCTAAATTCTCCAATTTTAAGAATGCCTGCGAACTGTATTTCAAGCTGAGACCCATCTCCTCAGGCACTGAGTCCCAACGAGTAGGCCTAGTCGTTTCTTTGCTTCAAGGAGACCCGCAGTCCTGGGCCTTCAGTTTGCCATCTCATGATTCTGCCCTACAATCCGTTACAGCATTCTTTACTGCTATGAGCGTCTTATATGCTGACCCTGATCAACAATCTACGGCAGAAAATAGGCTTCGGGCCTTAAGACAAGGACGGAATTCGGCTGAAGATTATAGTGCTGAATTCCGCCGCTGGGCCGTCGAATCGAGGTGGAATGATCCCGCTTTGTGTAGTCAGTTCAGGGTGGGGCTGTCGGAAAGCATCAAGGATGCTTTGGTAAATTTTCCTCCACCCGCAGACCTAGACCAATTAATGCAGGTCTCCATTAAAATAGACAGGCGTCTTAGAGAGAGGGCTAGGGAGAGAGCCAGGGCTCCCACGTCCTTCAGGTCTTCCCAGAGTCTTAGTTCCCCGGCTACCCGTGGGGAAAATACCTCATCTCCTTCCCAGGAAGAACCCATGCAATTAGGGAGAACCCGGTTAACCCAAGAGGAAAAGCAGCGTAGGCGGTCCAATGGGTTATGCCTATATTGTGGGAACTCGGGACATTTCGCAGGGTCCTGTCCCAACAAGGGGAGACCGGTGGAAAACTTCCGCACCCAGACCAGGTAGAGAGTACTGATCTGGGTGAGTCAGTTTGCAACTCTCGCCAAAATAAAATGTTAGTACCCATTGACCTATCTTGGGGTTCTTCCAAGCAAACAGTTTCCGCCTTTATCGACAGCGGTGCGGCGGGAAACTTTCTGGATAGGAGCATGATCTCTCTTTTAGGTATTCCGTTAGTTCCTCTTGAAAGATCCCTACAAGTTTTGGCCATCAATGGGAAGGCCATCCAGGGGGGACCTATAAACACCAAGACCCCACCTCTTCAGTTAATTGTTGGCTCTTCCCACTCTGAGTTCTTAGAATTTTTCATCTTCGACTGTCCAGAGACTCCGGTGGTTTTGGGATACCCCTGGTTACCACTCCACAACCCGGTGATAGATTGGCGGGTTGGAGAATTGATCAAGTGGAGTGACCATTGTAAAAATCACTGCTTTACTACAGGCCTTAGAAGTATGCAAGTTTTACCTCAGGGATTACCTCAACCATACGCAGACTGGGTTGATGTCTTCTCTGAACGTTCTGCGGATACCCTCCCTCCACATCGGTCTTATGACTGCCCTATTGACTTGCTGCCTGGCACGATTCCCCCGAGAGGAAAAATTTATAATCTTACCCTGCCTGAAGAGCAAGCAATGAGGGAGTACATCACCGAAAATTTAAGGAAGGGATTTATTCGCCCCTCTACCTCACCTGCCGGGGCTGGATTCTTTTTTGTAGAGAAAAAAGATGGCGGCTTGAGACCATGCATAGATTATCGAGCCTTGAATAAAATCACTGTAAAGAACCGATACCCCTTGCCCTTGATCGGGGATCTGTTCAATCAAGTCACTGGGTCCCAAATTTTTTCCAAGTTGGATTTAAGAGGGGCTTACAATCTTATTCGCATCCGACAGGGGGACGAGTGGAAAACCGCATTTAATGTGAAAGACGGCCATTACGAGTACCTGGTCATGCCTTTTGGTCTTTGTAACGCGCCAGCCGTTTTTCAAGATTTTGTTAACGATATTTTCAGAGAGTATCTCGGTAGATTTGTGGTCATATACTTAGACGATATTCTCATTTTTTCTAATTCCTTGTTGGAGCACAGACGTCATGTTAAGTTGGTACTACAAAAATTAAGAGAGAACAACTTATTTGCTAAACTTTCTAAATGCGTGTTTGAAGTCACCACAGTTCCTTTCTTAGGGTATATCATTACCAACCGGGGTTTAGAGATGGACGCGGGGAAAGTTTCGGCGGTTCAGGATTGGGTTCAACCCAAGACCTTAAAAGAATTGCAGCGTTTCCTAGGTTTTGCCAATTTTTATCGGCGGTTCATCAAAGGTTTCTCTCATGTTGTTGCACCTCTTACCAATCTTACCCGCAAGGGGGCCTTTACGGCTAACTGGTCTCCCTCTGTCTGTGAGGCCTTCCTGACCTTGAAGCGGGCCTTCACTTCGGCACCAGTGTTAATTCACCCAGATATTCGTAAGGCCTTCATTGTTGAAGTAGACGCTTCAGAGCTGGGAGTGGGTGCAGTTTTGTCGCAATATTCCGGTGACTCTGAGCGTCTACATCCATGTGCTTATTTTTCACGTAAATTCAGTACCGCGGAGCAAAATTATGATGTTGGTAATAGGGAACTATTAGCTATTAAACTGGCTTTTGATGAATGGCGACACTGGCTGGAGGGTTCTTTACATCCTGTAACCGTGTATACCGATCACAAAAATCTTGAATACATTGGGTCTGCCAAGAGATTGAACTCCCGTCAAGCACGTTGGGCATTATTCTTCTCGCGTTTTAATTTTATTATTACGTTCAAGCCAGGTGTAAAAAATACTAAAGCGGATGCTCTATCTCGCATGTTCGGTGAATGTAAGGATCGGGGTGATACTGGTGACCCGATTCTACCTATGGGTTGTGTGGTCGGGGCATTACTCCCTGATCTCTCTAACACCTTGGCGCCGTTTCAAGACCAGTCCCCTAGTGATATTCCCTTGGGGTGCCAGTTTGTACCGCCACATTTGCGTTCAGATGTAATTCGCGAGTTTCACGATGCTAAAACTGCTGGCCATGTGGGTAACCGAAAAACCCTTATGCTTGCCCGTCGCCATGTATGGTGGCCAACCATGAGACGCGATATTACTGCCTTTATCGATGCTTGTGCTGTTTGCGCTCGAAGTAAGGGGGTTCATAAGGCTCCCAGTGGCGGTTTGGTTCCTCTTGAAATTCCTGCCGAACCTTGGACTCATATTTCTATGGATTTTATTGTAGATTTGCCTTTATCACTCGGGAATACTGTTATTTGGGTGGTCGTAGATCGTTTCAGTAAAATGGCACACTTCATTCCTCTGGCTAAGCTTCCTTCGGCACCAGAGCTTTCCCGATTATTTACTTCACACATTTTTCGTATTCATGGTATTCCGTCCAATATAGTCTCTGATCGGGGCATCCAATTTACTTCCCGTTTTTGGAAACATTTCTGTTTGCGGCTGGGTATACAGATCTCTCTTTCGTCTGCCTACCATCCCCAGTCCAATGGGCAGACGGAAAGAACTAATCAAACTCTGGAACAGTACTTAAGGTGTTATGTCTCTGATGCCCAAGAACAATGGGCAGAATTTATTGATTTCGCCGAATTTGCTTATAATAATGCGCCTAGTGAGAGTACCAAGATTTCGCCTTTTTAGGGCCTTAGGGAAAAATCCTAGAGCTTCTTCCCTTTCGGGGTCACCCTCCAACTTGCCGGCGTTGGAGGAGTGGCTTCAAGAACGGAAGAATATCTGGACACATGTTCAGGAAATCCTTAAAACCACTAGTTTAAGATATAAGAAATTTGCTGATCGTCGTAGATCACGGGAACCTACTCTTCAAGTAGGCGATCTAGTTTGGGTCTCCACTAAAAATATTGCGCTCCGTCAACCCTCTAGTAAATTGGGTCCGAAATTCATTGGCCCTTTTCTGATTATCAAGAAATTGAATAATGTGTCTTTTAAGATTCAACTCCCGCCGACTTTGAAAATACCTAATTCTTTTCATGTTTCATTGTTAAAACCGGCGAAAAATACTCCTCTTGCTGGTCCCTCGCCTATTCTTGTTAATAATGAGCCCGAGTATGAAGTAAATAAGATCCTGGATTCACGTAAAGTGCGTAAATCTTTACAGTATTTGGTGGACTGGGTTGGCTACGGTCCCGAGGAAAGGTGCTGGGTAGCAGCTAAGGATGTGCACGTCAGTACTCTTGTAAAGAAGTTTCATCATGACAATCCAGGAAAACCCGGTAAGGGTCCGGAGGCCCCTTGTGAAGGGGGGGGTAGTGTCAGGGATCGGCGCTTACCTGGGCCCCGTTCCAGCGCTGGCCTCGGGCGCCCTGCCGCAGCAGCTCCTGCCCGGCGGCCTCGCCGAGCGGCGGCGGCTCAGGCGGCGCCGCGCACGGCCGCTCTCCTCCCTCGTGCTCGCGCGCGCGTTACTGCCTCGCGTGCGCATGCGCGAGCACGTAATCTTTATGCTGTAGTAGGAAGCAGTTCTACCAAGGGGCACAGGCACGCCCCTTGGTTCAGACTATGGGCCAATGAGCCCAATATAGGGAGGTTCTGGGCTACACGCCCTTTTAGGTTCTGGCCCAATGGTTGTTTTGATTACAGTTGCACCAATCACATACTCACCTCCCATCATATCTGTCCCTATATAAGGTTCACCTTGTCAGTTGCTCAGCGCCTGTGATAGCGCCTTGTACCCTGTTTAGTAGCTTGTCTCTAAAGTATATTTTTGATCTCCCGTTGCCGACCACCGCCCGTCTTGACTACCCCCGATCTGATCTCCTGTTGCCGACCTTCGCCTGTGTTTTGACCACCCCCGATCTGATCTCCTGTTGCCGACCTCTGCTTGATCCTCGACCACGTCTTGTCCAATCCTTGGTACCGCTGCCATCTCGGAACTTCTGTTGCTGACCCCTAGCCTGTTGGACTTCCGTTATACGCTCAGCGATTGGGCTGCTCGGCACCACTTCCAGCCGCGGGTTCTCCAGGCCTCTGAACAGTAAGACTCCAATCTTTGAGCCATTGAAGTCCTGGGGGCAACCGATCCCGGGCAGGCGTGCTCTGCGTCCCGGCAAGCGGGGGCTCCTAAAGGTGAAGCTGGCTGCGGAGATTGGGGGTTGAGGTCTTACTGAGAGGGCTGGAGTTATCTAAGTGGATTGCTGTCGTACCCGGAGCGTGACACCTTGCATTAGACCCTCTTGGTCTTTGATTAACCAGTAACTTGGCATACCTTGCATTAGACCCTCTTGGTCTTTGATTAACCAGTAACTTGGCATACCTTGCATTAGACCCTCTAGGTACTTGTGGACACACCTTGCATTACACCCTTTTGGGCTTTGATAAACCAGTTACTTGCCACACCTTGCATTAGACCCTCTTGGGCTTTGATAAACCAGTAACTTGGCACATCTTGCATTAGACCCTCTTGGTCTTTGATAAAGACGTAACTTGGCACACCTTGCATTAGACCCTCTTGGTTTTTGATAAATTACTTGTGAGCACACTTTGCATTACACCCTCTTGGGCTTTGATAAGCCAGTTACTTGCCACATCTTGCATTAGAAACTCTTGGTCTGATAAACTTGTCTCTTAGCACACCGATCTTATAGATTCCCGGGCTGATTGCTCTGGGTTTTAGTCCATTTTAAGTACTTTCCCTAGCCTAATTTGTGCAGGGCAATTGCCCCCTCTCCAATTTGGTTCCCAGTACCCTTAAAAAAAGTAATATTTTCTTTTTTTATTATTTATTTATGTATGTATGTATTTCTTTAATGTTTAATTTTCTGTTATTATTTTGAGTACTTTCTATAGCCCATGTTGCGCTGTGCAATCACCCAGCCCCCCCCCCCCCCCTCTCCCAATTTGGCTCTTGACAACCTTAGAAAACTAATATTTTCTTTTTTTATGTATGTATGTACAGATGTAGCAATCGGTAACCATTATATCCCAGCTCATCCTATTGTGATATATCACAAAGAAGCCATTGAAAAACATTTAGGATTTCAAATTATTAATTTTGTTTATGCTTGTGTTTCTTTAATTTTTTTGTTTTCTGTTATTGTTTTGAGTACTTTCCCTAGCCTATTTTGTGCAAGGCAATCACCCTGGTTTTCCCCCTCGATTTGCAGCCCTCTAACCCTTCCAACCTATTTTTTCAGCTATTTTTGGAACCCCAAGTTAAGTTCCCCATTGACTTCAATGGGGTTTTGGCTTGGCAAGTTCGAACTCGTCGAACCCAAACTTCCATGGGCTTGCACATCATTAATGGTCATCAACAGGTATGTGGCTTGGCACAGAGTTGTGGTCAGGAGAGGGAGGGTTGGAAACAGGGCTTAACACAAGACGTTGTCAGATGTGGCAAGGTTGGCAACAGGGCTTGTCACAGGATGTGGTCAGATGAGGTTGTGTCAGCAACAGCGCTTGGCAGAAGTGGTCACATGTGGCAGGGTCAGAAACAAGCTTTGTCACAAGATGTTTCTCAAACCTGGAAGGTTTGGCTACAGGCTTAGCATTTTTCTGGAAAACAAGACTTTGGCAGGATATGCTGGGACCTGTCCTCCAAACAGCTGTTGCTTTGGCCACTGAGCATCCAGGGATAGATGCCCTACAGCAGATGGCGAACTAGGCTAGATTAGAGTTAAGACTGCACCTACACAGAAGCACCTGCAGTTACCCTATAACCTTGAGCGCAGCACATGGGCTTCTGCTTCTACCTGGGTGGTAGTATCTGGTGGTACAAAATCTTAAGGGACGCACAGTACTCCAGTCTGTTAGTTTGTAACCTGTCCTAAAATCTCTCCCTAAATCTGGTTAAAAACAGAGGTCTCGGTTGGCACACATCTGTGGAAAAATGCTAAAGCTGCACCACCAACAGCCAAGGTACCTCTGTGTAGGTGCTGCCCTAACTCTAATCTATGAGAAACGGGATTGGGACCAGCTTACCTGCAGTTGCCCTATAACCTTGAGTGCAGCACATGGGGTGGAGAGAGACATGTCCATGTCAAGACATGTCCTATCGAGGTAACCTGAAAAGCAACAGGGAAGACAAAACTAAAAAATATCAGGTTACATTTTTGCAACTGTACACAAGGATCATATGAACTGGTCTGAACAAACAAAAATATACAGTAACTGTTTGGCCATAACTAGTGGAGCCAACCCTCCCCTGTTGATGATTTGACTGTGATTCTTCCAAATTGGCCACTAATTCCTTGAATCCGGATTCCATTAATGTCTGTGTATGTGTATCCTGGTCTATGTAAGACACAAACCTGCTGCCTACCAAACATGCCAAACATGCTCCTGATATACCCAGGAAATGCTACCAGTTATTTTTAAAGTTTTAAATAAGCTCTCCTATAACAGCAATTAGCCAGACACCACGCTAAAGCTACAAAGTCGGGGGTGGGGGGGTGGGATGGGCAACCAGGAAGCACCCGGATTTCAAGAATTAGTCCACCTCCCACCCAGGCAAAGGCAGAAGATGACAACAGCCTTCATATTGCCCACATAGGTGTTTTATAAATGTTATATTAGTGGATGAAAGTACGGAGCCTGACAGTGCTCCCCCAGTCAGAAACCATGCAGGCCTACCACCCAAGCAAAGAACCACAATGGTCATAATATTGAACATGTTAGGGTTGATTCAGCATCATACTTTTTTTACTGACTTATTTTTTAGAGAAAAAAAAATGTTTCCCTCAATGCAATTCAGCACCGTATATAAATGTGTAAATCTTTTAAAAAATGCACAGCTAAAAAATGTTGATGAATTGGGGAAAAAAGAAATAATGCTCACAGTGCTAAATCAACCCTATAGGGTTTTATAGATTTTACATTTGATGAAGAAAGTGCAGGAGGTCTGGCAGGGATCCTGCAGTCCATAAATCACCTTGATTCTTGATTCCATTCGTGCAGGCCTAGCTGCACCCAACAGCATCCCCATGCCCCCCTGGCCTGTGCAGCCCCACCAGTAGAAATTCAAGCCAGCCGGGTGGAGCAAGTGCATTGAATGGAAATGCCACAAGAGATCCTTTGCATGTGCTGTGGGATCAAAGATTGACTTTACAGGGAATACAGGTGATTTTACACTGTGGGGTGCACTTTAGTTTTTTGTCTGGGTTTTGGTCCTCTTTAAAGTAAAATGTTTGCTTTTCATGGAGATCTTTTAATCACACTGAGGTTATTTAACTCCCATTTTCTACAAAAGCTGGATACAAGGGGCATCCTGATTGCTAATGCCCCTCCCCCCATTGTTCCACCAGAAAAATGCAGCCCTATGTTTGGTCAGTCACTTATCCAGACAAAGAGCAGGTATAATTATCTGGTGGCGTTCATGCCTACTAACTTTTCAGGATCAGAAAGAGAGCCATTTTTTAAATTAGGCCTCACCCCCTCATTAATGGATGAATAGGGGATTATACCAGTTAAAACAATAGAAACACTTTAAATAGGAAAATGAATCATTTATTGATGCAGATCTGCATGTTAAACCTTAGAGGGGGGCAATGGAGAACAACAAGGGACAGGGGGACATGAGGGTTGATTCAAAGCCTCTTTCACATGCACTTTCGCATGTGTTTGTATAAGTTTTGTGAGTTTTTCCATGCATTTCGGGATTTTCGTTACTTTTTTCATGCGTATATGCGTTTACGTTAACACGAATACACACTTTCGATGGTCGTATATTTTTCGTAAAAAATTTGCTATCTCAGAAAAGTTACATTACTGGTATGGCCTTGCGCATGATTCTGAGCCTTGATTGTTGATTAGGACACGGCCAATAAAACGATTTTGTTTACGTTGAACTTACAGGGTTGTTTTGTAGAACGTTAGCTGTTTAGATCGGAGATGATGTATGCTGAGTATGTTGAAGAGTATGAGCGTATGCAGCTACGCGGCATGCTATGCATCTACATGGCAGATTCCAGGTTGCATCACGCACGCTTGAACATCGATCGCATGCATGACGTTGAGCTATTCAAGCTCATCTGACTTAACAGTGTTTCCCTCCATAAACTGTATAGTGAGCTGCAGCCATGATAGGCCCCCACCACAAGGAAGGGGCATGCAATTGCAGGTATGACCAAAATGGTTGGCTACCTTCAATTTTTAGCGAACGGTATGTTCCAGAGGCTGGGTGCCCTCTCCATGGGGATGTCCCAGCCTACGCTGAGCCGCACGCTAAATAAGTTTCTGGATGGCATGGCTACCCTGTGCCAAAAATACATATATTTCCCTGACAACATGAACATGATAGCCTGGAATGCGGTTAAGTTGGGCTTTTATGATATAGCCGATATGCCCAACGTCATGGGTGCGCTCGACTGTACACACGTAGCGCTGGTGCCTCCAGCTGCGGACGAACATCTCTATAGGTATGAGGTTTATCTGAACATCCTTACTTATATTTAAGCATTGGAGCACTGTATCTTTTTATGTAGATGTAAATCGAACATTTTAATGTAGACCTTCATCAAGAATTATCAACTAATAATTATTTCTTTTAGTGCTGTATCTAATTTATTAATATCCAATAAGAAATAATAATGGCAGCTTGTACAACAAAATTCTGTTACGACGTATATTTTGAGAAAGATGGAAACTGAATATCGCGGGACACAAAAAATCTACGTTGGAAGCTAAAAACGGTAGTATACGAGGATTACTAAGCAACATAAACAAAAACCTCGTCCTCTCGAGAATGCAACGAGAGCAGGAAATTGCCATTTTCGATGGCTTACGCAGCTACGAAAAGTAAATGGAAGGCTCCCGATGGCGGCTCTGCATCATGCATACGCACATAGAAATACGGGAAAAAAGTGAAAATTATACATTCTGGGACAAAAATAAGACAGTTTTGAGAAGGCTCTGAATCAACCCTATGATCTAAAAGTACACTCATTTAATATTATGGGTGGTGGTCTGCTTTATAGGGAGCTCCGTCTTCTACTGCAAAAATACATTATTCAGCTAAAGGAAATTAGAAGGAGTGGAAAGGAAAAAGAGAAAAGGGGGATGTGGAAATCATAAAGAGAAGGAAGAGAATGTAGAAAAGGGAGATGGATGGAGACAAATGTCAAAAGAAAGTGAAAAGGAGGGAATCTGGAGGAGGATGTACAGAATGTGAAAAGAGAGGGAGATGAAAGGAAAGTTACAAGATAGAAAGCCTGAGAAAATGTGAAAAAAGAGAAATGGAAGGAAGGTGTAAAACATAACAAGAAACTGCCAGAGGAAAAGTGAAGATGAATATTAGAGTGAAATAAGAGAAATGTGAAAAAGAGATTACAAAAAAAGAAGATATAAAACAAAGAAAGATAGAGACATTCGAGAAAGAAAGTGAGCAATGTGCAAGAGAAACTGACGACAGTGTGTGTCCTGGTGCCTTTTGCCCTGATAGAGAAACTGGGATGACGTCCCATGTGAACACACAGACTGCACATCCCAAAGGCAGGCCATGGTTACGCTGTATATTTGCTCAATTGTCTCTAGGGGGGACTATTTAAGAAGGGCTAGCGCCAGGTAGTGCTTTGTAGTGGCAGGTAGCGTCTGGTAAACGCCGAGCGCTGTACGCAAAACCACATTTTTGAAAGCGAATCTGGTGAGCACCTCTAACAGCTCCATGTAGCATCTGATGTATCATTACAGGAGGCTCAGCGTATAGCACCGGAGCTCCAGCTTCCAGAGCGGCAGGTGTTACCTGTTGCTACCTGCCACTCTCCCATACATTTCAATAGACATTCATTTGCTTGTGTTTGAACAGCGTGTTTGATTTTGTTTTGTTTTTTTTTGCTCAAATCATTGTGTGACGTCTCCTGGCTGCAAACAAACACTTTTAGAAACGTTTTTGACTTTTTATATTTTTATGCAGAATTATCATTACAGGTCTGGCACTAAAGTGTTAATGTCACAGTGTTACAACAATGTCATTCCATGTGTTTTCACTTTGTTACTGGTGGATATGTTTTCAAAAACAGACTTCAATGACACAGCATCTGGCGCTCTATGCTACAGTGCCCAGCTTTAAAGCGCCGATGCTGTGTGTGTGTCCTTTTTTGATGGTGTGGAGCACTGAGAGTCGGTCGCGCTGAGCTGCCGCTATCTTTTGCTCGCTGCAGCGCTGTACTGGTGTTAGAGCACCTAACACACATCACATTCACCAATGCGGGCCAGGTTACTACAGCGACTGAGGTGCTTTGTTACAGCGCCCGATACATGTTTACAGCATCTACTAGCGGTCACTCTAAGCGCCGCTATACAGACGCTTAGTAGTGAATCAGCCTCCACAGGTTAAACCCACCTCAGTAGAACACTATTACTACACCTGTAAATAGAAGGACCTCTGGCCTTACTGATACCCCTAGAAGGACAAGGTTCATTTTTATTCGTCCCCTAATGCATTATTTGGTGGCATCCAATGGCAGCATCCGTAATGCAGCAGCACTAAAAGAAGTGATGACCTTTTTTCCAACAGGCACTATCCTGCTGACCGACTGCTAGCGCCATTACTCATCATTGCAATAAAAATGACAAAGAGGAAAAGCACAGGCCAGAAAAAAAGAAGAGATTTAGGAGTCTCATTCAGGAAATCTGCTTCACCGGCCATTCTCTGATCACTTTATTGTCTCTGCTTAGCGAGAGTATGGCCGGGTATAAAGCAGAGCAGAAGTCACAATGCGGTATCCAATTGGATGATCTTATGCCCTGGCAATATTTAAAGTGGACCTTCAGTGTCATTTAATGAAAAGCCCAAACCCTTAAAAAATTATTCCCCACTTTAAATTATTTAGTCGCTTACTTTTTATTCTTTCCCCCACTGAGCTGCAACTCGGTTCAGGACTCTAGTATACAGGCGCCGCCATCTTGCCTCAGAAGCATCACATTCTAAAGAGAGGAGAGGAGGAAAACTGTAGGGGACGGGGTTATAGCTGTGCTTTGCTCATACAGAGCAGAGCTGGGGTCAGGAAAAGGACAGCAATCCCAGAATGCAGAACGGCACAGTCAGAAGACACTTCCTGTCTGAAGGCAGCCTGAGACTCCATGGCCCGCCAGCTTGGATGTTTAAAGGCTCAGAAAATGCAGTAGATGCAGAAAGGATCATTTTTAATGTGAGCAATCTGTACAGGGTAGGGAAAACATATCAGATAGACTCTTATTTAGGATGAAGGTCCGCTTTAAAGATGAGAGAATTTTGTTAAATTTTGGTTGATTCAACAAATTCAACGAAGAAATCTGGTTTAAACCACATTGAATTGTAATGAATGTTTGGTCGCCCCCCCTCCAGAAAAAAACTGCTGCCTTGCTATCCAGGGCATATATACTTCATCTGGCCAGCCCGGTCACACACCACAGACAGCCACTACCAGGGTGCCCCATGCTTATCCCCACCACAGGCAATTGCTTGTGGTGGTGGGATCAGCCTCCTGAGCTCCTCTGCAGCTGTAAGAAGGTTCCAGAGGAACTAAATTATTAATGAATTATTATTAAATCACTAATATTATTGACGTATATACGTAACTTGGATGAATGTGGAATCTGTGGATGTTTATCTGCCGTTTATTATGATTCTGATCCGGGCTGGCTGATTCAAGGGAAATCATACACATATAAATATAATATAAGGTTTACTTTGGTGAATTGTATCAATATTCATTATATACATATGCAGACTCAAGTAATGTTTGGGTTATGTCTGGGTTTTCCTCACAGGAATTACTTGATATATGGTCTTTTAACTATTTAACTGAAATCATCTGTTGTGTTTAGGCAGACGGATTGTATTACATGTAGGCATGGTGTTACATGACTGCTTCTTTGTAACAGGAAGACTAAGGGCAGTTGGGGGAGGAGAAATTGAGGTTTGACCAGAGGAATAACATTTAAGGAGGAAAGGGGGTTGCTTCGTCAGGCTGCTTACCCTTGGATATACAATGCAGGAGACATGAAGGGGTGCCACGCAGGCAGTATGGCAGGGGCTGGGCAGAGGACAAAGGCCCTGGTTGCATTAGTTTGGGAGAGATTGATGCTTTTTGTATGGACACTGCTTACATTCTGAACTTGCAACTTACTTCATATTTACACCGTTCATGTTAGTACTTTTTCTGTAATGTAACCGGCTTTATTTCAAATAAATCCGCTCATCTATTTTTGTTTCAATACTTGTTCCCTGAATTATCATATCTGAGATTATATCTGGATGGCTCAACATTCCTTGTTAAAAATAAAAACAAGGAGTGTGCATGCGCCGTGCTCGACGGTAGAGAAAAGGGGCCGTGCGCGCTGCTAAGCCCCTGGATGTGTTACCTGCGATAGGGAACTTGTGGTGGAGCATTGCGTGAAGGCGTGCGGCTGCTGCAGAGACCGGTGTCGGTGTCTCCTGTGAAATGCTCTGTGTCGGTTGTGGCCTGTGAGGAGCTCCGTGCCTGTCAGCTGAGGGGTGAGGCTGTATGCGCTCGTGGGAACCTTGACTTGCTACGCTTCCAGGAGTGTTTGCTGAGGAGTGCTGGTGAGGTGAACGGTGGCGGGAGGCTGCTGTGGGGAGCGACTTTGGCATTGCTTGAAAGGTGTCCTGTGCCAGCTGTGGAGGGGAGGGAAGGCAAGATGGCGGAGGACCTCACGCCTGAAGATATAGAGGCAATAGAAAGCAGTGAAGCTTCATTCTTAGAAGAAGAGAGGGGGAGGTCTGAATTGGCCAGCTCTGTGACCCAGCTTGAAGTAAGTCCTCTCTTACTGCATCGTATCGAATGTATGTTACAAACTGCTTTATCCTCCAATACTAAGTTGATTAAAGAGCATGTGTCCAAGGAAATGGAGAAAGTCACATGCAACCTGACCACCCTAGAGGCCAAAATGAGTGATGTAAAGGTCGCTCAGGAAGTACTGGATTCTGAAGTTGTCTAACTAAAGATGGAAAACCTCTCCCTTATTGCTAAGATGGAGGATATGGAGAATAGGGATCGATGTTCTAACTTGAGGTTTAGGGGCATTCCTGAGCATATAGAAGACGTTAAAGGAGCAATAATTGTGTTATGTCAAGAATTGGTCCCAGGGCTACCGGCAGAGAGACTTGAAATGGATCGGGTCCACAGAACCCTGGGTCCCCGGAGACAGCCCAGTGACCCCCCTAGGGACATAATTGCCAAGTTCCATTTCTATACCTCTAAAGAGATGATTCAGAGAACGGAGAGGCAACTTTCTGACCTTTCGTTTCAGGGCCACAAGTATAAAATTTTTTTGGATCTATCTGCCGCTACTATGGCCAGGAGGCATGAAATGACGCCTTTGCTGGGTGTCCTGCAAGAGCACAGGATTAAATATAGATGGAGCTTCCCCTTCCGTCTTACGTTTTCTCATAATGATGCCACCTTTTCCGCAGCTAATGTTGAAGAATTGAAGGCTCAACTTGTGTCTGCAGGTTTATCTAGACCGGCCTCAACTAAGTCTCCTAGGATTACCGAGGATTCCCCCAGATCCCAGCGGGCAGGGAAGCGTCAAAGGCGGGGCGTCCGGCAAGCAAGCTGTAGCTCTTCATTGACCTATGTGGACACCTGAGTTGCGCTTCACTTTGTTCTTTATTCTAGATTTGAGTCCCACACTCTGCTGGTAGTGGAATAATGATCATCTGTTCCCATTCCGTGGTAGGATGTTTTGTTTTTGCGATGTTATTGTGGTACTGGGTGCCGAGTGGTCTTTCTCGGTAGCGGTGCCATAATGTGTTTAGTTTTATGGTTCTAAGCTATAGTTAAAATCTGATCCAGGCGATGATGTTTTACTGTTAGTATTGCCCCTTCTGTTCGTCAGCCAATGTATGTCGTACTCCTGTTTAATCAGAGGGATTACTGCCTGTGGTTATCTTAATTCTTATTAGTGATTCCTAATATTTTTGAGTCAGTGGTTAATTGTACAAAATCCTGGTGAATCCAAGCTGACTGACAGTCTCTTATTTACCTTTGTTGGGTGCTGAGGGGTTGTCGGCCAGAAGGTTGAATTCAGTCGGGGGGGATTCTCTATTGGTCTTGGTGTTGGTGTAGTTTTGGTGGGGTCTCTTTCCGACTGAATTTTGAGCCCAGTACCTAGTTCCCATACCTACTCTTTCCTTGTCCCTCTTTCCTTTCCCAATTTTTTTTTTTCATAGTAATTGCAGTTTGTTAAAGTATGGTAAAGGTGTTGTCTTTAAATGTGCAGGGCTTTAATTCACCATTTAAAAAGTCTACTGCGTTTAGGAGGATTAAGGCCCTGCGCCCTGAGGTCATCTGTCTGCAAGAGACGCATTTTTCAAGATCTTCCCAACCGCGATTCTTGGACTCGACATTTCCCCAGGTATTTACTGCAAATGTATACACTAAACAGAAAGGAGTGCTAATTGGGTTCAAAGGGGGGGTCTCATTTCATTGCAGTAAAGAAATTAGAGATGTAGAGGGACGCTGCTTGATTCTGGTAGGGTTGTTACAGGATATGGAGGTTACTATAGCTGGCTTTTATGCATCTAATTCAGGTCAGGTGGCGTTCCTCAAAAAATTCTTTGAAATGGTAAACGGAGTGGCGCAGGGTAGTGTGATTGTTTGTGGGGACTCAAACCTAACCCTAAACCCCTACTTGGATAGGCAATCTTTGGCAGGGTCAACGGTTAGTGCGCAGTATGCGGCTGCCTCTAAGCAGTTTCGGGGGCTGCTAGATGAGTTTTCCTTGGCGGATAGCTGGCGGGAACTTCATCCAGGAACTCCAAATTATACTCATTTTTGGCATCCCCATAATGTTTGGACCAGGATAGATCATATATTTCTATCTCAGAGGGCTGTGGCGGCAGCAAGATCGGTTGGGATTCACCAAATATCATGGTCTGAATACTAGGGATGAGCGAATCGATCCGGACGAACCCGGATTCGATCCGAATTTCAGGAAAAATTCGATTCGGATCGAATCCGAATTTCCCCGCGATTCGATCACTCGAAGTTTTCCTTTAACATCCATTCATTTACATTTACAGGCATTCTAAGATGGCGGACGGGACATGTCTGGACATGTATCCTGCGCCAGTGCAAGCTGGGGCAGTCACATGCAGCCTATCAGCAGCCAGCAAGCCCGGTGACGTCACACAGCGGTATTTAACGGCGGCCATCTTGCTTTTCCTCATTTCTCTATTGCATTCGTGACAGACAGACAGAACGCTGTGTAGCTGAGGCAGTTAGACAGGCTGGAGACAGGGACAGACAGGGACAGGCAGGAGACAGGCAGGAGACAGACAGGAGACAGACAGAAAGCCAGGGAAAGGTAGGAAAAACGGAGCTGGCTGACAGGGAGATTTTTTTTTTTTCATCCAGCCTTTGTTAGCGTTTTCAGGCTGCTTATAGTAACTAACTGTGCATATATACTGAACTGATCTTAAGTCTGCTGTGAGGCATCCCATTCTGTGACTAAAGCAGCCTCTGTTTAAGACCATATAAGCATTTGCTCTTATCATATTTGAAATTAGGCCTGATAAAGACACTTTTGCTGGCCAAAGCACTACTGGACCCTGCCAGGTCCATTCCTGCCCAGGGCATCCCATTCTGTGACTACAGCAGCCTCTGTTTAAGACCATATAAGCATTTGCTCTTATCATATTTGAAATTAGCCTGATAAAGACACTTTTGCTGGCCAAAGCACTACTGGACCCTGCCAGGTCCATTCCTGCCCAGGGCATCCCATTCTGTGACTAAAGCAGCCTCTGTTTAAGACCATATAAGCATTTGCTCTTATCATATTTGAAATTAGGCCTGATAAAGACACTTTTGCTGGCCAAAGCACTACTGGACCCTGCCAGGTCCATTCCTGCCCGGGGCATCCCATTCTGTGACTACAGCAGCCTCTGTTTAAGACCATATAAGCATTTGCTCTTATCATATTTGAAATTAGCCTGATAAAGACACTTTTGCTGGCCAAAGCACTACTGGACCCTGCCAGGTCCATTCCTGCCCAGGGCATCCCATTCTGTGACTAAAGCAGCCTCTGTTTAAGACCATATAAGCATTTGCTCTTATCATATTTGAAATTAGGCCTGATAAAGACACTTTTGCTGGCCAAAGCACTACTGGACCCTGCCAGGTCCATTCCTGCCCAGGGCATCCCATTCTGTGACTACAGCAGCCTCTGTTTAAGACCATATAAGCATTTGCTCTTATCATATTTGAAATTAGGCCTGATAAAGACACTTTTGCTGGCCAAAGCACTACTGGACCCTGCCAGGTCCATTCCTGCCCAGGGCATCCCATTCTGTGACTAAAGCAGCCTCTGTTTAAGACCATATAAGCATTTGCTCTTATCATATTTGAAATTAGGCCTGATAAAGACACTTTTGCTGGCCAAAGCACTACTGGACCCTGCCAGGTCCATTCCTGCCCAGGGCATCCCATTCTGTGACTACAGCAGCCTCTGTTTAAGACCATATAAGCATTTGCTCTTATCATATTTGAAATTAGGCCTGATAAAGACACTTTTGCTGGCCAAAGCACTACTGGACCCTGCCAGGTCCATTCCTGCCCAGGGCATCCCATTCTGTGACTACAGCAGCCTCTGTTTAAGACCATATAAGCATTTGCTCTTATCATATTTGAAATTAGGCCTGATAAAGACACTTTTGCTGGCCAAAGCACTACTGGACCCTGCCAGGTCGATTCCTGCCCGGGGCATCCCATTCTGTGACTACAGCAGCCTCTGCTTAAGACCATATAAGCATTTGCTCTTATCATATTTGAAATTAGCCTGATAAAGACACTTTTGCTGGCCAAAGCACTACTGGACCCTGCCAGGTCCATTCCTGCCCAGGGCATCCCATTCTGTGACTAAAGCAGCCTCTGTTTAAGACCATATAAGCATTTGCTCTTATCATATTTGAAATTAGGCCTGATAAAGACACTTTTGCTGGCCAAAGCACTACTGGACCCTGCCAGGTCCATTCCTGCCCAGGGCATCCCATTCTGTGACTACAGCAGCCTCTGTTTAAGACCATATAAGCATTTGCTCTTATCATATTTGAAATTAGGCCTGATAAAGACACTTTTGCTGGCCAAAGCACTACTGGACCCTGCCAGGTCCATTCCTGCCCGGGGCATCCCATTCTGTGACTACAGCAGCCTCTGTTTAAGACCATATAAGCATTTGCTCTTATCATATTTGAAATTAGGCCTGATAAAGACACTTTTGCTGGCCAAAGCACTACTGGACCCTGCCAGGTCCATTCCTGCCCAGGGCATCCCATTCTGTGACTACAGCAGCCTCTGTTTAAGACCATATAAGCATTTGCTCTTATCATATTTGAAATTAGGCCTGATAAAGACACTTTTGCTGGCCAAAGCACTACTGGACCCTGCCAGGTCGATTCCTGTTGGGGCATCCCATTCTGTGACTAAAGCAGCCTCTGTTTAAGACCATATAAGCATTTGCTCTTATCATATTTGAAATTAGGCCTGATAAAGACACTTTTGCTGGCCAAAGCACTACTGGACCCTGCCAGGTCCATTCCTGTTGGGGCATCCCATTCTGTGACTACAGCAGCCTCTGTTTAAGACCATATAAGCATTTGCTCTTATCATATTTGAAATTAGCCTGATAAAGACACTTTTGCTGGCCAAAGCACTACTGGACCCTGCCAGGTCCATTCCTGCCCAGGGCATCCCATTCTGTGACTAAAGCAGCCTCTGTTTAAGACCATATAAGCATTTGCTCTTATCATATTTGAAATTAGGCCTGATAAAGACACTTTTGCTGGCCAAAGCACTACTGGACCCTGCCAGGTCCATTCCTGCCCAGGGCATCCCATTCTGTGACTACAGCAGCCTCTGTTTAAGACCATATAAGCATTTGCTCTTATCATATTTGAAATTAGGCCTGATAAAGACACTTTTGCTGGCCAAAGCACTACTGGACCCTGCCAGGTCCATTCCTGCCCGGGGCATCCCATTCTGTGACTACAGCAGCCTCTGTTTAAGACCATATAAGCATTTGCTCTTATCATATTTGAAATTAGCCTGATAAAGACACTTTTGCTGGCCAAAGCACTACTGGACCCTGCCAGGTCCATTCCTGCCCAGGGCATCCCATTCTGTGACTAAAGCAGCCTCTGTTTAAGACCATATAAGCATTTGCTCTTATCATATTTGAAATTAGGCCTGATAAAGACACTTTTGCTGGCCAAAGCACTACTGGACCCTGCCAGGTCCATTCCTGCCCAGGGCATCCCATTCTGTGACTACAGCAGCCTCTGTTTAAGACCATATAAGCATTTGCTCTTATCATATTTGAAATTAGGCCTGATAAAGACACTTTTGCTGGCCAAAGCACTACTGGACCCTGCCAGGTCCATTCCTGCCCAGGGCATCCCATTCTGTGACTAAAGCAGCCTCTGTTTAAGACCATATAAGCATTTGCTCTTATCATATTTGAAATTAGGCCTGATAAAGACACTTTTGCTGGCCAAAGCACTACTGGACCCTGCCAGGTCCATTCCTGCCCGGGGCATCCCATTCTGTGACTACAGCAGCCTCTGTTTAAGACCATATAAGCATTTGCTCTTATCATATTTGAAATTAGGCCTGATAAAGACACTTTTGCTGGCCAAAGCACTACTGGACCCTGCCAGGTCCATTCCTGCCCGGGGCATCCCATTCTGTGACTACAGCAGCCTCTGTTTAAGACCATATAAGCATTTGCTCTTATCATATTTGAAATTATGCCTGATAAAGACACTTTTGCTGGCCAAAGCACTACTGGACCCTGCCAGGTCCATTCCTGCCCAGGGCATCCCATTCTGTGACTACAGCAGCCTCTGTTTAAGACCATATAAGCATTTGCTCTTATCATATTTGAAATTAGGCCTGATAAAGACACTTTTGCTGGCCAAAGCACTACTGGACCCTGCCAGGTCCATTCCTGCCCAGGGCATCCCATTCTGTGACTACAGCAGCCTCTGTTTAAGACCATATAAGCATTTGCTCTTATCATATTTGAAATTAGGCCTGATAAAGACACTTTTGCTGGCCAAAGCACTACTGGACCCTGCCAGGTCCATTCCTGCCCAGGGCATCCCATTCTGTGACTAAAGCAGCCTCTGTTTAAGACCATATAAGCATTTGCTCTTATCATATTTGAAATTAGGCCTGATAAAGACACTTTTGCTGGCCAAAGCACTACTGGACCCTGCCAGGTCCATTCCTGCCCAGGGCATCCCATTCTGTGACTACAGCAGCCTCTGTTTAAGACCATATAAGCATTTGCTCTTATCATATTTGAAATTAGGCCTGATAAAGACACTTTTGCTGGCCAAAGCACTACTGGACCCTGCCAGGTCCATTCCTGCCCAGGGCATCCCATTCTGTGACTACAGCAGCCTCTGTTTAAGACCATATAAGCATTTGCTCTTATCATATTTGAAATTAGGCCTGATAAAGACACTTTTGCTGGCCAAAGCACTACTGGACCCTGCCAGGTCCATTCCTGCCCAGGGCATCCCATTCTGTGACTAAAGCAGCCTCTGTTTAAGACCATATAAGCATTTGCTCTTATCATATTTGAAATTAGGCCTGATAAAGACACTTTTGCTGGCCAAAGCACTACTGGACCCTGCCAGGTCCATTCCTGCCCGGGGCATCCCATTCTGTGACTACAGCAGCCTCTGTTTAAGACCATATAAGCATTTGCTCTTATCATATTTGAAATTAGGCCTGATAAAGACACTGTTGCTGGCCAAAGCACTACTGGACCCTGCCAGGTCCATTCCTGCCCGGGGCATCCCATTCTGTGACTACAGCAGCCTCTGTTTAAGACCATATAAGCATTTGCTCTTATCATATTTGAAATTAGCCTGATAAAGACACTTTTGCTGGCCAAAGCACTACTGGACCCTGCCAGGTCCATTCCTGCCCAGGGCATCCCATTCTGTGACTAAAGCAGCCTCTGTTTAAGACCATATAAGCATTTGCTCTTATCATATTTGAAATTAGGCCTGATAAAGACACTTTTGCTGGCCAAAGCACTACTGGACCCTGCCAGGTCCATTCCTGCCCAGGGCATCCCATTCTGTGACTACAGCAGCCTCTGTTTAAGACCATATAAGCATTTGCTCTTATCATATTTGAAATTAGGCCTGATAAAGACACTTTTGCTGGCCAAAGCACTACTGGACCCTGCCAGGTCCATTCCTGCCCAGGGCATCCCATTCTGTGACTAAAGCAGCCTCTGTTTAAGACCATATAAGCATTTGCTCTTATCATATTTGAAATTAGGCCTGATAAAGACACTTTTGCTGGCCAAAGCACTACTGGACCCTGCCAGGTCCATTCCTGCCCGGGGCATCCCATTCTGTGACTACAGCAGCCTCTGTTTAAGACCATATAAGCATTTGCTCTTATCATATTTGAAATTAGGCCTGATAAAGACACTTTTGCTGGCCAAAGCACTACTGGACCCTGCCAGGTCCATTCCTGCCCGGGGCATCCCATTCTGTGACTACAGCAGCCTCTGTTTAAGACCATATAAGCATTTGCTCTTATCATATTTGAAATTAGGCCTGATAAAGACACTTTTGCTGGCCAAAGCACTACTGGACCCTGCCAGGTCCATTCCTGCCCAGGGCATCCCATTCTGTGACTACAGCAGCCTCTGTTTAAGACCATATAAGCATTTGCTCTTATCATATTTGAAATTAGGCCTGATAAAGACACTTTTGCTGGCCAAAGCACTACTGGACCCTGCCAGGTCCATTCCTGCCCAGGGCATCCCATTCTGTGACTACAGCAGCCTCTGTTTAAGACCATATAAGCATTTGCTCTTATCATATTTGAAATTAGGCCTGATAAAGACACTTTTGCTGGCCAAAGCACTACTGGACCCTGCCAGGTCCATTCCTGCCCAGGGCATCCCATTCTGTGACTAAAGCAGCCTCTGTTTAAGACCATATAAGCATTTGCTCTTATCATATTTGAAATTAGGCCTGATAAAGACACTTTTGCTGGCCAAAGCACTACTGGACCCTGCCAGGTCCATTCCTGCCCAGGGCATCCCATTCTGTGACTACAGCAGCCTCTGTTTAAGACCATATAAGCATTTGCTCTTATCATATTTGAAATTAGGCCTGATAAAGACACTTTTGCTGGCCAAAGCACTACTGGACCCTGCCAGGTCCATTCCTGCCCAGGGCATCCCATTCTGTGACTACAGCAGCCTCTGTTTAAGACCATATAAGCATTTGCTCTTATCATATTTGAAATTAGGCCTGATAAAGACACTTTTGCTGGCCAAAGCACTACTGGACCCTGCCAGGTCCATTCCTGCCCAGGGCATCCCATTCTGTGACTAAAGCAGCCTCTGTTTAAGACCATATAAGCATTTGCTCTTATCATATTTGAAATTAGGCCTGATAAAGACACTTTTGCTGGCCAAAGCACTACTGGACCCTGCCAGGTCCATTCCTGCCCGGGGCATCCCATTCTGTGACTACAGCAGCCTCTGTTTAAGACCATATAAGCATTTGCTCTTATCATATTTGAAATTAGGCCTGATAAAGACACTGTTGCTGGCCAAAGCACTACTGGACCCTGCCAGGTCCATTCCTGCCCGGGGCATCCCATTCTGTGACTACAGCAGCCTCTGTTTAAGACCATATAAGCATTTGCTCTTATCATATTTGAAATTAGGCCTGATAAAGACACTTTTGCTGGCCAAAGCACTACTGGACCCTGCCAGGTCCATTCCTGCCCAGGGCATCCCATTCTGTGACTACAGCAGCCTCTGTTTAAGACCATATAAGCATTTGCTCTTATCATATTTGAAATTAGGCCTGATAAAGACACTTTTGCTGGCCAAAGCACTACTGGACCCTGCCAGGTCCATTCCTGCCCAGGGCATCCCATTCTGTGACTAAAGCAGCCTCTGTTTAAGACCATATAAGCATTTGCTCTTATCATATTTGAAATTAGGCCTGATAAAGACACTTTTGCTGGCCAAAGCACTACTGGACCCTGCCAGGTCCATTCCTGCCCGGGGCATCCCATTCTGTGACTACAGCAGCCTCTGTTTAAGACCATATAAGCATTTGCTCTTATCATATTTGAAATTAGGCCTGATAAAGACACTTTTGCTGGCCAAAGCACTACTGGACCCTGCCAGGTCCATTCCTGCCCGGGGCATCCCATTCTGTGACTACAGCAGCCTCTGTTTAAGACCATATAAGCATTTGCTCTTATCATATTTGAAATTAGGCCTGATAAAGACACTTTTGCTGGCCAAAGCACTACTGGACCCTGCCAGGTCCATTCCTGCCCAGGGCATCCCATTCTGTGACTACAGCAGCCTCTGTTTAAGACCATATAAGCATTTGCTCTTATCATATTTGAAATTAGGCCTGATAAAGACACTTTTGCTGGCCAAAGCACTACTGGACCCTGCCAGGTCCATTCCTGCCCGGGGCATCCCATTCTGTGACTACAGCAGCCTCTGTTTAAGACCATATAAGCATTTGCTCTTATCATATTTGAAATTAGGCCTGATAAAGACACTTTTGCTGGCCAAAGCACTACTGGACCCTGCCAGGTCGATTCCTGCCCAGGGCATCCCATTCTGTGACTACAGCAGCCTCTGTTTAAGACCATATAAGCATTTGCTCTTATCATATTTGAAATTAGGCCTGATAAAGACACTTTTGCTGGCCAAAGCACTACTGGACCCTGCCAGGTCGATTCCTGTTGGGGCATCCCATTCTGTGACTACAGCAGCCTCTGTTTAAGACCATATAAGCATTTGCTCTTATCATATTTGAAATTAGCCTGATAAAGACACTTTTGCTGGCCAAAGCACTACTGGACCCTGCCAGGTCCATTCCTGCCCAGGGCATCCCATTCTGTGACTAAAGCAGCCTCTGTTTAAGACCATATAAGCATTTGCTCTTATCATATTTGAAATTAGGCCTGATAAAGACACTTTTGCTGGCCAAAGCACTACTGGACCCTGCCAGGTCCATTCCTGCCCAGGGCATCCCATTCTGTGACTACAGCAGCCTCTGTTTAAGACCATATAAGCATTTGCTCTTATCATATTTGAAATTAGGCCTGATAAAGACACTTTTGCTGGCCAAAGCACTACTGGACCCTGCCAGGTCCATTCCTGCCCGGGGCATCCCATTCTGTGACTACAGCAGCCTCTGTTTAAGACCATATAAGCATTTGCTCTTATCATATTTGAAATTAGGCCTGATAAAGACACTTTTGCTGGCCAAAGCACTACTGGACCCTGCCAGGTCCATTCCTGCCCGGGGCATCCCATTCTGTGACTACAGCAGCCTCTGTTTAAGACCATATAAGCATTTGCTCTTATCATATTTGAAATTAGGCCTGATAAAGACACTTTTGCTGGCCAAAGCACTACTGGACCCTGCCAGGTCCATTCCTGCCCAGGGCATCCCATTCTGTGACTACAGCAGCCTCTGTTTAAGACCATATAAGCATTTGCTCTTATCATATTTGAAATTAGGCCTGATAAAGACACTTTTGCTGGCCAAAGCACTACTGGACCCTGCCAGGTCGATTCCTGTTGGGGCATCCCATTCTGTGACTACAGCAGCCTCTGTTTAAGACCATATAAGCATTTGCTCTTATCATATTTGAAATTAGCCTGATAAAGACACTTTTGCTGGCCAAAGCACTACTGGACCCTGCCAGGTCCATTCCTGCCCAGGGCATCCCATTCTGTGACTAAAGCAGCCTCTGTTTAAGACCATATAAGCATTTGCTCTTATCATATTTGAAATTAGGCCTGATAAAGACACTTTTGCTGGCCAAAGCACTACTGGACCCTGCCAGGTCCATTCCTGCCCAGGGCATCCCATTCTGTGACTACAGCAGCCTCTGTTTAAGACCATATAAGCATTTGCTCTTATCATATTTGAAATTAGGCCTGATAAAGACACTTTTGCTGGCCAAAGCACTACTGGACCCTGCCAGGTCCATTCCTGCCCGGGGCATCCCATTCTGTGACTACAGCAGCCTCTGTTTAAGACCATATAAGCATTTGCTCTTATCATATTTGAAATTAGGCCTGATAAAGACACTTTTGCTGGCCAAAGCACTACTGGACCCTGCCAGGTCCATTCCTGCCCGGGGCATCCCATTCTGTGACTACAGCAGCCTCTGTTTAAGACCATATAAGCATTTGCTCTTATCATATTTGAAATTAGGCCTGATAAAGACACTTTTGCTGGCCAAAGCACTACTGGACCCTGCCAGGTCCATTCCTGCCCAGGGCATCCCATTCTGTGACTACAGCAGCCTCTGTTTAAGACCATATAAGCATTTGCTCTTATCATATTTGAAATTAGGCCTGATAAAGACACTTTTGCTGGCCAAAGCACTACTGGACCCTGCCAGGTCGATTCCTGTTGGGGCATCCCATTCTGTGACTAAAGCAGCCTCTGTTTAAGACCATATAAGCATTTGCTCTTATCATATTTGAAATTAGGCCTGATAAAGACACTTTTGCTGGCCAAAGCACTACTGGACCCTGCCAGGTCCATTCCTGCCCAGGGCATCCCATTCTGTGACTAAAGCAGCCTCTGTTTAAGACCATATAAGCATTTGCTCTTATCATATTTGAAATTAGGCCTGATAAAGACACTTTTGCTGGCCAAAGCACTACTGGACCCTGCCAGGTCCATTCCTGCCCGGGGCATCCCATTCTGTGACTACAGCAGCCTCTGTTTAAGACCATATAAGCATTTGCTCTTATCATATTTGAAATTAGGCCTGATAAAGACACTTTTGCTGGCCAAAGCACTACTGGACCCTGCCAGGTCCATTCCTGCCCGGGGCATCCCATTCTGTGACTACAGCAGCCTCTGTTTAAGACCATATAAGCATTTGCTCTTATCATATTTGAAATTAGGCCTGATAAAGACACTTTTGCTGGCCAAAGCACTACTGGACCCTGCCAGGTCGATTCCTGCCCGGGGCATCCCATTCTGTGACTACAGCAGCCTCTGTTTAAGACCATATAAGCATTTGCTCTTATCATATTTGAAATTAGCCTGATAAAGACACTTTTGCTGGCCAAAGCACTACTGGACCCTGCCAGGTCCATTCCTGCCCAGGGCATCCCATTCTGTGACTAAAGCAGCCTCTGTTTAAGACCATATAAGCATTTGCTCTTATTATATTTATATTATAAGACACTTTTGCTGGGCATAGGCTTACTGCTGCCTGCCAGGTGCACTTCTGTTGAGGCATCCCATTCTGTAACATAGCATACCCCTCTTTATTTACACTAAGCAGCTCTCTTATTTACACTAAGCAGGCCTGTTGGAGGCTGAGTGTTACTGCTCACTTTTGGTGTGCATTATATTCTGTTTCATATAGACCCACCGCTGCCCGGGGTTTTTTTAAATATCACCTACTACCACGCCAGTTAGACTATGTCGGGCAGACAAGTGCCTGGAAGTGAAAAGAGGAGTGGCAGAGGCCAAGATTCCGCAGGCAGAGCTCGCATCAGACTGGGGGCCAGTAGCAGCAGGAGTCACGCTGAGAGACCTAATCTGCCAGTATCTGCTAGCGGTCGGGTCTCCACCAGTAACGCATCTGCCGTGGTAGATTGGTTGACGCGCTCATCAACAACATCATCACAACTTACGTCTGAGACCCCCAGTCTAGGGTCGGTAGGTTCCTCTGACACAACCCTGAGTTGGCATGCCCCGAGAGCAGTCCCTGTCCTCCCATTGCCTCTGGCCTACGCCGTTCCCTCCCCCAGCGACGTATCCTATGCTTTGGGTTCAGCTCCACTCTTTAGTGAGGAGGACCATCAGATAGAGGACAGTCAGCAGCTACTGCCCAGCCAAGAAATGGAGGTGGCTTCTTTAGCTAGGCAGACAAATAGTGATGTGGACAGTGTCGTGGGTGCTGCGAGCGTTCCAGCTCCTGCGCCAGACACTGTTGACGAATCCACGAACATCAGTGATGTACAGCCACAACTCGGTGATGATGATGATGATGACGATGAAGCCGATCGCACTTGGGAGCCGGGTGATGAAGGGGCTTCATCGTCATCATCAGGAGAAGAGGGGTGCAGGTTGCCCCGGAGTCAGCAGCTGAGGCAGCAAGGTGGTAGCAGTCAGCATGGGGGCACAATTCCAAAGGCTGGAGCCGGCCGGGGCCGGGGCCGGGGTAGAGCACCTGCTGTGCGGCAGTCTACCTTATCGGGAGGTAGTGGAGCAGGGGTTCCTGGAGTTGGCAACAGCAGCAGTGAATCAGTGAGGCCAGGGGGTGGGAAAAGTAGCTACTCGGCAGTGTGGCAGTTTTTCCTGAGGCATCCGCAGGAGGGTAACATGGCCACATGCAAGATATGTAGGCAAAAGGTGAAGCGTGGCCAGGGTCCAAATGTTGGCACCACGGCCCTGCGTCAACATATGATGCGTCACCATAAAACGACCTGGGAGAACCGAGGCTCCCAAGGGGTGGTCCAGTCTGCTTCCTCACCAAGTGAGCTCCCAATTTCTGCCAGCCAAGGCTCCAGCACCTCAGCCGAAGGCAGCTGTGCGTCATACCCATCCTCTGTCGCTCCTGCTCCTCCTCCTCCAAGTCATGCATCCCGCCAGCAATCCATCAGCGAAGCCATGTCCAAGAGACAGCAGTATGCGCCCACTCATCCTACGGCGCAGAAGCTGAATGTGCTCCTGTCCAAGTTGCTGGTGCTGCAGTCGCTCCCTTTTCAGGTGGTGGAATCTGCACCTTTCAGAGAACTGATGGCTTGTGCCGAGCCGAGGTGGAGAGTCCCAAGCCGTCATTTCTTTGCCAAGAAGGCAGTACCAGCGCTGCACACTTTTGTTGAACAGAAGGTGGGCCAGTCCTTGAGCCTGTCGGTGTGTAGCAAAATACATGGCAGCGCCGACATCTGGAGCTGTAACTACGGTCAGGGGCAGTACATGTCGTTTACGGCCCACTGGGTGAATGTGGTCCCTTTGCAGCAGCAACTTGGACAGGTCACGCCGCTTCGGCCTCCGCGCTCTCTGCCCATTGGGCCTGTGACACCGTGCGACTCGGCCTCCTCATCCTCCGCCATCTCCTCACCCTCCACTGTAGGCTCAAGTCTCAGTGCCCCTCCAGTCTACCATGTGTGCAGGGCACGGAGGTGTCACGCAGTGCTTCACATGGTTTGTCTTGGCGAACGGAGTCACACAGGGGAGGAACTGCTTAAATGTATTCATCAGGAAATCCAAACATGGCTTACTCCGAGAAAACTTAAAATGGGAATCATGGTTACCGACAATGGGAAGAACATTTTGTCTGCGCTGCGCCAAGGAAGCCTGACCCATGCCCCCTGCATGGCTCACGTCTTCAATCTGGTTGTCAAGCGGTTTCTGAAGTGTTCCCCCCATCTGCAGGACATCCTAACAACTTCACGGAAACTTTGCATGCACTTCAGCCACTCCTACACCGCCAAACACACCCTTCTTGAGCTACAGCGTCAGAATGGTATCCCCCAACATAGTCTGATTTGCGATGTTTCCACCCGTTGGAATTCCACCCTTCACATGTTGGACCGATTATATGAACAGAGAAAAGCCATCACGGATTTCCTGATGATCCAAGCAGATAGGGGGACTCCCCTGTGTAACTTCAATGTCAACCAGTGGCAGCTCATACGTGACACCTGCCGTTTGCTCAGGCCCTTTGAGGAAGCCACTTTATTTGTCAGTCGGCAGGATTACGGGATGAACGACGTGATTCCACTGCTTCATGTACTACAGCACATGTTGGAAACCATGGCTGGTCAGGGCACTGGAGACATGGCGTTTACATCTTACGGCCACATGAACCCCGTTGGAGCTGAACTGGAGGAGGAGGAGGAGGAAGAGGAGGAGGAGGAGTTGCCCAGCGAAACACAGTTTAGGCTTGGCGAAATGGCTGGTTTATCTAGTCAGCGGACAGGAGAGGAGGAGCAGGAGCAGCCAGAGGAGCTAGAGGTTTTTGAGGAAGGAGAGACAGAGGACCCGGGCACACCGTGGCAGTATGCAGTGGAGATGGAGACAGGTAGTCCATCCGAGTCACTTGCGCAAATGGCACGAAGCATGCTCACATGCTTGCGTAGTGACCCCAGAATTGTTTCCATCTGTCGGCGGGATGACTTCTGGCTGTCCACCTTATTGGACCCTCGCTTCCGGCACAAAATGGGGGCATTTTTTAAACCCACCGAGAGGGAGGACAAACTCAACTACTACAAAGACATTCTACGTAGGCAGTTGGCCGATGCCTATCTGCGCCATGGTCCATACTCTCGCAGGTCTGACTCGAGGGGACCTCTGCGCTCACCTTCCACTGCCATGGCCGCTGGGGGGGTTGGCAGCAGCAGCAGCAGAAGCTCCATCAGCAGCAGCAGCCTCAGTCTTCAGTCGCTAATGAGTAGCTTTCTACACCCGCATAGTGAGGCTACTCATGAGCAGCAGGAAGACCTGGAGCAGGACCTGAACCAGCAGGTCATGTCATACTTTGACATGACCATGCCAACACACCTTGAGGATCCGCTGGACTTCTGGGCAGCCAAACTTGATTTGTGGCCGCAACTAGCAGAGTTTGCCCTGGAAAAGCTGTCCTGCCCGGCAAGTAGCGTGCCATCT
This sequence comes from Gastrophryne carolinensis, assembly GCA_027917425.1. Taxonomy (NCBI): domain Eukaryota; kingdom Metazoa; phylum Chordata; class Amphibia; order Anura; family Microhylidae; genus Gastrophryne; species Gastrophryne carolinensis. The sequence continues at coordinate 41,993,017 of CM051234.1, forward strand.
GAGCGGGTGTTTAGTGCGGCGGGGGCCATAGTTACGGCGAGGAGAACTCGTCTGTCAACTAAAAATGTGGAGAGACTCACCTTTGTCAAAATGAATCAGGGATGGATCAGCCAGGATTTCCACCCACCAATGCCTGATGCATGCGACTAGATTCAGCATGGTGCCACGTTTTACACTTTCCAAATGGTGCAAAACATATTTATGTCTTTAGGCCATTTTTTGGGCTCCTGCTGCTGCTGCTGCCAACTCCTGCCAACTCCAGGGTGTGATTCATCCAATTTTTGGGCTCCTGAGGCCAACTCCAGTGTATATTTGGGCTCCTGCTGCTGCTGCTGCCAACTTCTGCCAACTCCAGGGTGTGATTCATCCAATTTTTGGGCTCCTGAGGCCAACTCCAGTGTATATTTGGGCTCCTGCTGCTGCTGCTGCCAACTTCTGCCAACTCCAGGGTGTGATTCATCCAATTTTTGGGCTCCTGAGGCCAACTCCAGTGTATATTTGGGCTCCTGCTGCTGCTGCTGCCAACTTCTGCCAACTCCAGGGTGTGATTCATCCAATTTTTGGGCTCCTGAAGCCAACTCCAGTGTATATTTGGGCTCCTGCTGCTGCTGGTGTCAACTCCTGCCAACTCCAGGGTGTGATTCATCCAATTTTTGGGCTCCTGAGGCCAACTCCAGTGTATATTTGGGCTCCTGCTGCTGCTGCTGCCAACTTCTGCCAACTCCAGGGTGTGATTCATCCAATTTTTGGGCTCCTGAGGCCAACTCCAGTGTATATTTGGGCTCCTGCTGCTGCTACTGTCAACTCCTGCCAACTCCAGGGTGTGATTCATCCAATTTTTGGGCTCCTGAGGCCAACTCCAGTGTATATTTGGGCTCCTGCTGCTGCTGCTGCCAACTTCTGCCAACTCCAGGGTGTGATTCATCCAATTTTTGGGCTCCTGAAGCCAACTCCAGTGTATATTTGGGCTCCTGCTGCTGCTGGTGTCAACTCCTGCCAACTCCAGGGTGTGATTCATCCAATTTTTGGGCTCCTGAGGCCAACTCCAGTGTATATTTGGGCTCCTGCTGCTGCTGCTGCCAACTTCTGCCAACTCCAGGGTGTGATTCATCCAATTTTTGGGCTCCTGAGGCCAACTCCAGTGTATATTTGGGCTCCTGCTGCTGCTACTGTCAACTCCTGCCAACTCCAGGGTGTGATTCATCCAATTTTTGGGCTCCTGAGGCCAACTCCAGTGTATATTTGGGCTCCTGCTGCTGCTGCTGCCAACTTCTGCCAACTCCAGGGTGTGATTCATCCAATTTTTGGGCTCCTGAGGCCAACTCCAGTGTATATTTGGGCTCCTGCTGCTGCTACTGTCAACTCCTGCCAACTCCAGGGTGTGATTCATCCAATTTTTGGGCTCCTGAGGCCAACTCCAGTGTATATTTGGGCTCCTGCTGCTGCTGCTGCCAACTTCTGCCAACTCCAGGGTGTGATTCATCCAATTTTTGGGCTCCTGAGGCCAACTCCAGTGTATATTTGGGCTCCTGCTGCTGCTGCTGCCAACTTCTGCCAACTCCAGGGTGTGATTCATCCAATTTTTGGGCTCCTGAGGCCAACTCCAGTGTATATTTGGGCTCCTGCTGCTGCTGCTGCCAACTTCTGCCAACTCCAGGGTGTGATTCATCCAATTTTTGGGCTCCTGAAGCCAACTCCAGTGTATATTTGGGCTCCTGCTGCTGCTGGTGTCAACTCCTGCCAACTCCAGGGTGTGATTCATCCAATTTTTGGGCTCCTGAAGCCAACTCCAGTGTATATTTGGGCTCCTGCTGCTGCTGCTGCCAACTTCTGCCAACTCCAGGGTGTGATTCATCCAATTTTTGGGCTCCTGAGGCCAACTCCAGTGTATATTTGGGCTCCTGCTGCTGCTGCTGCCAACTTCTGCCAACTCCAGGGTGTGATTCATCCAATTTTTGGGCTCCTGAAGCCAACTCCAGTGTATATTTGGGCTCCTGCTGCTGCTGGTGTCAACTCCTGCCAACTCCAGGGTGTGATTCATCCAATTTTTGGGCTCCTGAGGCCAACTCCAGTGTATATTTGGGCTCCTGCTGCTGCTGCTGCCAACTTCTGCCAACTCCAGGGTGTGATTCATCCAATTTTTGGGCTCCTGAGGCCAACTCCAGTGTATATTTGGGCTCCTGCTGCTGCTACTGTCAACTCCTGCCAACTCCAGGGTGTGATTCATCCAATTTTTGGGCTCCTGAGGCCAACTCCAGTGTATATTTGGGCTCCTGCTGCTGCTGCTGCTGCTGCCAACTTCTGCCAACTCCAGGGTGTGATTCATCCAATTTTTGGGCTCCTGAAGCCAACTCCAGTGTATATTTGGGCTCCTGCTGCTGCTGGTGTCAACTCCTGCCAACTCCAGGGTGTGATTCATCCAATTTTTGGGCTCCTGAAGCCAACTCCAGTGTATATTTGGGCTCCTGCTGCTGCTGCTGCCAACTTCTGCCAACTCCAGGGTGTGATTCATCCAATTTTTGGGCTCCTGAGGCCAACTCCAGTGTATATTTGGGCTCCTGCTGCTGCTGCTGCCAACTTCTGCCAACTCCAGGGTGTGATTCATCCAATTTTTGGGCTCCTGAGGCCAACTCCAGTGTATATTTGGGCTCCTGCTGCTGCTGCTGCCAACTTCTGCCAACTCCAGGGTGTGATTCATCCAATTTTTGGGCTCCTGAGGCCAACTCCAGTGTATATTTGGGCTCCTGCTGCTGCTACTGTCAACTCCTGCCAACTCCAGGGTGTGATTCATCCAATTTTTGGGCTCCTGAGGCCAACTCCAGTGTATATTTGGGCTCCTGCTGCTGCTGCTGCCAACTTCTGCCAACTCCAGGGTGTGATTCATCCAATTTTTGGGCTCCTGAGGCCAACTCCAGTGTATATTTGGGCTCTTGCTGCTGCTACTGTCAACTCCTGCCAACTCCAGGGTGTGATTCATCCAATTTTTGGGCTCCTGAGGCCAACTCCAGTGTATATTTGGGCTCCTGCTGCTGCTGCTGCCAACTTCTGCCAACTCCAGGGTGTGATTCATCCAATTTTTGGGCTCCTGAAGCCAACTCCAGTGTATATTTGGGCTCCTGCTGCTGCTGGTGTCAACTCCTGCCAACTCCAGGGTGTGATTCATCCAATTTTTGGGCTCCTGAAGCCAACTCCAGTGTATATTTGGGCTCCTGCTGCTGCTGCTGCCAACTTCTGCCAACTCCAGGGTGTGATTCATCCAATTTTTGGGCTCCTGAGGCCAACTCCAGTGTATATTTGGGCTCCTGCTGCTGCTGCTGCCAACTTCTGCCAACTCCAGGGTGTGATTCATCCAATTTTTGGGCTCCTGAGGCCAACTCCAGTGTATATTTGGGCTCCTGCTGCTGCTGCTGCCAACTTCTGCCAACTCCAGGGTGTGATTCATCCAATTTTTGGGCTCCTGAGGCCAACTCCAGTGTATATTTGGGCTCCTGCTGCTGCTACTGTCAACTCCTGCCAACTCCAGGGTGTGATTCATCCAATTTTTGGGCTCCTGAGGCCAACTCCAGTGTATATTTGGGCTCCTGCTGCTGCTGCTGCCAACTTCTGCCAACTCCAGGGTGTGATTCATCCAATTTTTGGGCTCCTGAGGCCAACTCCAGTGTATATTTGGGCTCCTGCTGCTGCTACTGTCAACTCCTGCCAACTCCAGGGTGTGATTCATCCAATTTTTGGGCTCCTGAGGCCAACTCCAGTGTATATTTGGGCTCCTGCTGCTGCTGCTGCCAACTTCTGCCAACTCCAGGGTGTGATTCATCCAATTTTTGGGCTCCTGAGGCCAACTCCAGTGTATATTTGGGCTCCTGCTGCTGCTGCTGCCAACTTCTGCCAACTCCAGGGTGTGATTCATCCAATTTTTGGGCTCCTGAGGCCAACTCCAGTGTATATTTGGGCTCCTGCTGCTGCTACTGTCAACTCCTGCCAACTCCAGGGTGTGATTCATCCAATTTTTGGGCTCCTGAGGCCAACTCCAGTGTATATTTGGGCTCCTGCTGCTGCTGCTGCCAACTTCTGCCAACTCCAGGGTGTGATTCATCCAATTTTTGGGCTCCTGAGGCCAACTCCAGTGTATATTTGGGCTCCTGCTGCTGCTGCTGCCAACTTCTGCCAACTCCAGGGTGTGATTCATCCAATTTTTGGGCTCCTGAAGCCAACTCCAGTGTATATTTGGGCTCCTGCTGCTGCTGGTGTCAACTCCTGCCAACTCCAGGGTGTGATTCATCCAATTTTTGGGCTCCTGAAGCCAACTCCAGTGTATATTTGGGCTCCTGCTGCTGCTGCTGCCAACTTCTGCCAACTCCAGGGTGTGATTCATCCAATTTTTGGGCTCCTGAGGCCAACTCCAGTGTATATTTGGGCTCCTGCTGCTGCTGCTGCTGCCAACTTCTGCCAACTCCAGGGTGTGATTCATCCAATTTTTGGGCTCCTGAAGCCAACTCCAGTGTATATTTGGGCTCCTGCTGCTGCTGGTGTCAACTCCTGCCAACTCCAGGGTGTGATTCATCCAATTTTTGGGCTCCTGAGGCCAACTCCAGTGTATATTTGGGCTCCTGCTGCTGCTGCTGCCAACTTCTGCCAACTCCAGGGTGTGATTCATCCAATTTTTGGGCTCCTGAGGCCAACTCCAGTGTATATTTGGGCTCCTGCTGCTGCTACTGTCAACTCCTGCCAACTCCAGGGTGTGATTCATCCAATTTTTGGGCTCCTGAGGCCAACTCCAGTGTATATTTGGGCTCCTGCTGCTGCTGCTGCCAACTTCTGCCAACTCCAGGGTGTGATTCATCCAATTTTTGGGCTCCTGAAGCCAACTCCAGTGTATATTTGGGCTCCTGCTGCTGCTGGTGTCAACTCCTGCCAACTCCAGGGTGTGATTCATCCAATTTTTGGGCTCCTGAAGCCAACTCCAGTGTATATTTGGGCTCCTGCTGCTGCTGCTGCCAACTTCTGCCAACTCCAGGGTGTGATTCATCCAATTTTTGGGCTCCTGAGGCCAACTCCAGTGTATATTTGGGCTCCTGCTGCTGCTGCTGCCAACTTCTGCCAACTCCAGGGTGTGATTCATCCAATTTTTGGGCTCCTGAAGCCAACTCCAGTGTATATTTGGGCTCCTGCTGCTGCTGGTGTCAACTCCTGCCAACTCCAGGGTGTGATTCATCCAATTTTTGGGCTCCTGAGGCCAACTCCAGTGTATATTTGGGCTCCTGCTGCTGCTGCTGCCAACTTCTGCCAACTCCAGGGTGTGATTCATCCAATTTTTGGGCTCCTGAGGCCAACTCCAGTGTATATTTGGGCTCCTGCTGCTGCTACTGTCAACTCCTGCCAACTCCAGGGTGTGATTCATCCAATTTTTGGGCTCCTGAGGCCAACTCCAGTGTATATTTGGGCTCCTGCTGCTGCTGCTGCCAACTTCTGCCAACTCCAGGGTGTGATTCATCCAATTTTTGGGCTCCTGAAGCCAACTCCAGTGTATATTTGGGCTCCTGCTGCTGCTGCTGCTGCCAACTTCTGCCAACTCCAGGGTGTGATTCATCCAATTTTTGGGCTCCTGAGGCCAACTCCAGTGTATATTTGGGCTCCTTCTGCCCCTCATAGTGATGCCACTTCAACTCTCTGCAATTGTGCCGCTCTGCGATTCTATTAGCGATGCCTCTGATCTGCATGTGATATTTCTTCAAAGTATTATTTAACTAACCCAGCACGCATCCTGTGCGTGTTACAGCAAGGCTGAATGGTTTACAACCCTATTGAGGCTGTAGGAGGCTCAGAAATAGCCGTTTTTAATAGCGATTCGTCGCGAATTTATTCGGGTCGAAACGATTTTTGTCGGAAAATTCGGCGAATCAGTCGAATCGAATTTTTCAAAAGTTCGCTCATCTCTACTGAATACCTCTGTCTTATCGGATCCTGGGGTGGTTGCCGAGATCTCTGAAGCTCTTTTGGAATATTTTCAAATTAGTCCCCATATCGTCCTTTCTTAGCTGGGAAGCTCATAAGCCCTCATTGAGGGGTAGGTTGATTGTGATTGCGTCCAGAAAGAAGCAGGACCGCAATGCGCGCATTGATGAGTTGGAAAAAAATATTTAGAGTTGGTGGAGGATGCTAAACAGAGCAGGTCTCCTGGAACGCGGTCTATGCTACTTGAGGTAACCCAGGAACTTAATTTGGCTCTTGCAGGCAGGGCTGAGAAGGTATTGAAGTGGGTGAAACATCGAGCCCGATTCTCTATTGGCTAGGAAGTTTAAAATTCCAGAGCAGGGGTATATGCCTATTAGATTGAAGAATGAGAGGGGGGAACTCACTAGTAATCCAGATAAGATAGTTGGGGTGTTCAGGGATCAATTGTTGAAGTTGTATCTTGCCATAATCCGCCCAAACCTGAAGAGGTAAGCGATTATTTAGATGGTGTTGATCTGCCTAGCTTGCCTGTGCAGTTGCCGGACTCCCTGAAGGAAGGTTTTAGTGTGGAAGAAGTCAAGAAGGTGATTGATAAGTTGAAGCTCAATAAGCGTCCGGGACCGGATGGCTTATTATAAGACTTTCAATGATATCCTTGCACCCAATTAGCTGCGAGCTTCAACGGAGTGCGTTCAGGGTGTTCTTTTTCTACGGAGTCCCTCACTGCTTCTATTAGTATGGTTCCGAAGCCGGATGCGGATCATACGGCGTGATCCAATTTTCGGCCTATCTCGCTCATAAATGTGGACGTGCTGAAAATATTGACAAAGATTTTAGCGGATAGGTTGTCTGAGTTTTTGACAAAGTTGATTCATAAAGATCAGGTGGGATTCATTTCTGGCGGGCAGGCAGGAGACAATATCAGATATTAATATCAAATTCTTAGGGATTTTAAAGAGGATATACTCGTCTCCAAGGGCTTTTGTTAAGTACAATGGTTTTAGGTCTGGGGAATTTCCTCTTCAGAGAGGTACTAGACAGGGATGTCCGTTGTCCCCTCCTTTGTTTGCTTTGGTGATGGAACCCTTGGCACAAAGGATTAGGTTGTCACCGGACATCTCGGGTCTAAAGATAGGCCCTGCTTAGAATAAAATAAGCCTTTTTGCGGACGATGTGCTTATGGTGGTCTCGGATCCAAGTATATCCCTTCCTGATATTTTGAGGAAGTTAAAGGAGTTTGAGTTGGTTTCGGGTCTCCAGGTAAATACGGCCAAATCGAAAGCCTTAAATATCAGCATTCCCCCTGAAGTTTGTGATAGGTTAAAAGTCTCCTTTGACTTCCAATGGGAAACACTAGGATTAATGTATCTGGGTGTTAGACTGACTGGTGATTATTCCTCTCTTTTTGCGGCCAACTACATCCCTCTGAGACAGAATCTTTTTGGACTCTTGGATAAATGGAAAGGTTATGGTTTGTCCTGGTTTGGTAAGATAGCGGCTATAAAAATGTCCTTTTTGCCTAAGTTTCTATATTTAGCGAGAACGTTGCCCGTTAGACTTTCTCATAGCTATCTACAGGTGCTGCAAAATAAAATTTTGTGTTCATATGAGAAGCAGAGGGTAGCTAGGAATATTATGCTATGGTCCAGATTCCAGGGGGAATTAGGGGTGCCTAACCTTATTAAGTATTAGCAGTCAGCCCAATTAGCTCAGGTCATGTCGTATTATGCCACAGTGGATGTTACTTTATGGGTACAGATTGAGTCTGAGTTATGTCATCCGTTATCTTGTGCAGCCATACTATGGGTCCCCCATAAGGTTAGAGGAAATGTAGGCAATCCAATTATTTCTCATTTCTTGGAACTCTGGGATAGTCTTAAGAACTCCCAGGGCCTAGCGTCTCCTCATATGCCTTTAATGCATTTCTGGGGTAACCCTATGTTTCCCCCGGCACTTATAGACCCGGTTAGGTTTGAGAACTGGAAAAGGGCTGGGGTAAATTGTCTATTGGATTGTATAGAAGGACATCGGATGGCTGAGTTTCAGGTGTTGCAAAATAAATATCAGTTGCAATCCAGAGATCTTTTTGGTTACTTTCAGATTAGACATTTTGTTAGCTCCATGTTGATGATGTCATCGATGGGGTCTCAGCTCACTTTTTTTGAGAGGAGGTGTAGACTTGATCCTAGGGGTAGAGGATTGGTCTCTGAGATCTATGGAGAATTGAATAGCGTAGATCAAGAGGTTGCTTTACCATATAGGCAGAAATGGGAAAGAGACCTGGGCGAGGTTAAAGATGTGAAAGAATACAAGATGTGGCTAACTATATTTGGTCCAGCGGCTTTGGTTTGGGCGATTGAAGTCAATGTTAAAGTAGCCATGCAATGGTATTTGGTTCCTAAACAAGTGGGGCGGTTTGGTAGAGGAAATTCTGGACTGCGTTTTAGGGGTTGTGATGAGGAGGGGTCGTATCATCATATTTGGTGGGGCAGTCCCAAGGTTAGAAGTTTCTGGAGGAAAGTCTTCTCTGCTCTTAGTAGAATTTTAGGTAAGCGTATTAATTTGAGCCCTTGGAGAGCTCTTTTAAATGGATCTATCGGCCCTACCTCAAGAAACCAGAAGTGTTTGGCATACCATATTTTGACGGCGGCTAAGTTGACTGTGGCAGGGGCTTGGAAAACTTCAGTTCTGTCTTTCAGGGAGTTTAAGAATCGGGTGCATTATATAATGTCAATGGAAAAAATGTCTGCGATTCATGATGGGGGACTGGACAGGTTTCGGAAGATGTGGTCTCTGTGGAGGCGTGAGTTTATGCCAGACAGTTTTGACATCAGCTTATTGACTATGTAGAACGTCAATTCCCCCTTTTTTTTTTCTCTTCCCCTCTTTCCCTCCCTCCCTCCTTTTCGGGATTTCCCGATATGTGTGTTATATTCCAGGGGTTATTCTCCTGTTGATTTGTGATTAGGAATGTGGTCACTCCTATATAGGAGTGAAAATTCTGCTAGGATTGTATTGCAGTGTTTGATTCAGCTGCTATACTGTTTTGTGGTTGGTTCGGCCTTATATTATTTACACACTGTCAATTGTGTTGCAGGATGTATAACCTTTTTATAGATCTGCTGCGATACGTATTTTGATGTAAGTGTTGGAAATGATGATACAATGCTATAATAAAAAATTTAAAGTAAAAAAAAAATAAAAACAAGGGAATGAACTTATTACAGCAGCGGACAAAGGACACATATCCTCTGCCCAGCCAGCATGACCATCAGCACACCCTGCCACAGGATGGCGCTCTTTATGCCCAAAGGAGTGAGCTGGCATCTCTGTGACTAATGGGGGAAGCCCTAACAACCATCACTCACATTGATGTCAGCCTGCTGCAGAGCAGGGAGCAGGTAGCAAGGAAAAAGCGCGTGTGGTTTTGGACACCTCGTGACAGGGAACGCTGGCTGTTGGGCTGACTGCAGAGTGGGGAGTAGGGTGGGAAGATGGAAAGCAAGGGACCAGGTGATTTTTTTTTAACTATTTTAGGTAACAATTTTTTCCCCACGAATTCCAAGGCGTTCAGGTTCGGATATTCGGATGAATTCCCTGAAAGATTAGATGAGTTATCCTTGTTTTTGTCAATCCCAAATGTTTATCTATATGAAGTCCAGTTCAGAATTGACTTGGTAAGAGGGTGAGATTGGCAACGGTGAGAGTTCCCCAGCAGCTGACACCTTTTGATTAACATAAATGTATCTATGTCTGCAATTAATGTGGAACAAGCTCTCACGCTGCCAGTGCCATTCACTTCTGTGTGAAATCGTGAGCCTCCAGCATTCACTAACAGAGCCATACTGCTGGGTGATTTCTCCCCCTTTCCTCTCTCCAGCCCTGAATGAGTAAAGGAACAGAAACAGTCTGAAGAGGGGGGGGGGGGGGGGCTTGCCTAGGCAATAGACAATTGCCTACCTGGTGTAAATTTTCACCTGGCTCTGAATCAGCCCCAAGGTAGACAATTAAAAAAAGGAGTGAGAATTCTCACCTGGCTCTGAATCGACCCCAATGTTGACTTTACAAGTAGCTTCAATAATAAGATAATAAAACTAAGTAGTCTAATAATGTAACATCTCACATGCCTGATTTATGTTCATGCCTGGTTTATGTAGCACACGTGGCCTGTGAGATTAACACTCAAGCGTTTGGGAGCGAGTTCAGAATGCCGAGCTTTGTGGACCTTGTGGGTGCCATGTGGAATGGAGATTCTGACCGGGCACATGTATAATCCACAGGAGATAAGTCTCTTGCACTCACTTAATTAGTAGCTTGCTGGTACATTTCAATAGTCACAGATACAATCCACAGTTGTCATCACTTCCATCAACAGCAAACAAAGTCAATTCCCCTTTAGTAGGAATAAGTCTGCAGTAGGTTCTGTCCCTTCTAATGGTAGCTTGGGGTCTTTTCTCCCTCCTCAAGAACCAGGGTGTACGTCTCACTTCTTGTTCCTCTTTAGCAAGGTAGAATCAGGCTCTGGCCGGATCCTTCTCTCCGTCTGGCTACTGTCACCTCTCCTCCTGCACAAGTCTTGTCTCACTACGGTTACTACAATAATGAGTTCTGAGCTTCAACTATCTCTACTAGGTGTCTTAACCCTTTTATAGTGTTCTTCCACTACTAAACTGAAGGTTAGATATCCTCCAAAACCCAACTGTGAGTCAGACCAACGTATCAATCCATCAACGGTCAGCACAGGTGCCAGTATGTTTAAAGGATCTGAGCTCCTAAATTGACACATTAAACCCATGTTCTTCCTCTGCACTTCCACTGAACTAACTGTGATTTAGCTTATGTAACTTAATGCTTTAGTTAAACGAAAGTGAAGTTCTATTACATCTAGTGTTGAAAGTAGAACTTAATGTATTGGTTATTAATGCATAACTAAACTGATGTTGAACAGGTTCATTCCCACCATATTTACACTCCAAAACTGCTCGTGCTTGTACAGTATGTCCGATGCCTTTGAAGTCAAAGTAGCAGTCAGGCCACCAATGAGGCCACCAATGAGCCAGGAATATTGAAGGAAGAGTATTAGTCTAAATGTTCTTGTTGCTTGGAGTTTCATGCAGACAGGTATCTCAAATGAGGACGCTTAAATGTTGGGGGGAGAAAACACTTTTTCCTGATGCTAAATTGACCACTAGATAGACAATAAAGTTGATTCAGCAGCCAGTGAAAAAAGTGTAATACCTTTTAGGAGATAAAACTGACCTTCACTTTTATTGTCTAACTTGGGGTGAATATATATATATATATATATATATATATATATATATATATATATATTAACTGTATGTCCGGTGCTGAATCACTCCTGATGTAATAGATTGCTGTACCATCCCAGAGACCAGGGCCGGCTCAAGGTTTATGAGGGCTCTAGCACTGTATGGTCTCAGTGGGCCCCTCTGTGGTGAAGAGTTGTGTCACATCACCGAGGGATATCTCAAACCTGGATGCCCCCTAAATATCATGCTACTTAGACCAAAACTCTAGTTTTAGTCTACTTTGAAGTACACCAAACGTCTTAAAAACCTGACCTCAGAGTCTAATTGAATCTAGATTCTCCTGGGGAGTTCTTTCACAAACAGGGGCATCCGAATTTATAAATAAAGCGGACCAAAACTCAGAGGTAGAATCGCTTGCATAGAGGGTAAGCCAACGATTCCAGTGGGTATCACAAAGTAGGGTATCACAAATTGGGATGTTCCAGGGATAGGAAATCAGCACTTCCTCCCCTGGAATCTAAATCAAGATGCCCTGTTGTGTGGAACCCCGCCATTCGAGATGATGTGGGCACCAACTGTAGTGGTGCCCTCCCAGTCAACCGTCAGTTGTCGCACACTCCAAAGGCCGGCCCTGTCAGTGGGCCCCCACCCTCTCGGCAGCTGTCCCGCCTTGACGCCGACCCTACCAGAGATTATTATACTCAATCAGCTCCAAATCAATGAAAGATGGAACGAAATGAGGAGTCAACACGCATAACAGATGTTAAGTCCATATACGGGAGAAACACTTCTGGTCCCTTCTCATGTTGTCACTTCATTTAAATGGAGGCTTACGTAGGAAAATATCTATCTCTATAAAAGGCAATATTTCTGGTCCTACATACAGATCAGTTAGTCCTTATCTATTTACTGCATTCCAGACACGCGCAGGGAGCTGTTAATTACGACACATCCAGGGGTGGTGCCCTCCTCTCGTCGTCACAATCTTTGGGTGCGGTGCTCTCTCCTGACGCCATCCTTTCTTAGGAATGTGAACTTGATTTGTGAAACTCCCAGAGATCGCACATTAACTCACCTCATCCTGGTCCTACCTTGCATGCATGGATGCTCATCCAATCAGTGCACTCTGAGCCGCTGAGCTATGCACGTCTGAGCGACATCTTAGCACAGCGGCTCCGAGTGCACTGGTGGCTGCATCTCGCGCTTCCCTCTAACAGGGAGTGCGCCCGGCCATTCACAAATGGTAGGCGCAGGCACGCGCCCTGCTAGAGGGATAGCGGGGATGCGGCCACGGTTCGCACATGCGCTGTTGGACCAGGGTTAAGGTAAGTGTTGCGGGCGACTTGGGGGGTTTGACACAGTGGGCCATTCCGGTTTTGGATGCCCCGTGGGAAGGGAATGGATTGGCCCGGGACCGATCCAACTGGGTTTTGTTCTATTTTAACATAGTTTAGCTGGTGCAGCTTATATATATTTTCTTAATAAAAATACAAAATGGGATTTTGGATACCATCCACTCATTAATTGAATCCGCTGTACCAATCATCACTTTTATCATGATGTCGCCATTTAAACCAAATAGGAAAGAAATCAAGATCAGAGTTTGGGATATTAGGAGTGTTTTACCTTTTAAAATCTTCTTAATTCGTCATTGCAGATGGTGGAAGATAATGTAAAACAGAAGCAACTCAGAAGAAGACATATAAAGGTCAGTAATTAGAACAAGCGTGGGAGGACTAGAACATTGTTTTCGATGCACAACATCTAAGACCTTTCCACTGAAAACGTTATTGCTTAAAATAGACGAGTATTGTCTTCATTTGTTGCATGCTCCAAAAAAGTCTTGCACTTTATGTGGCAGTAATGAGAAAAATGCCAGCTGTATGGGCACCATATACCCATGGAAAAGTGATTTTATCAAGTGAAAAATTTTGTTTCTGCTAGGAAATGTATCGAGCTTGACTTTCAGAATCAGAAACACTTTTAATCACCGAGTTTAGTAAAGAGTAACCCTTACATCATTCCAAGAAGGCATGCCCTTGGCCAAAGAATATTTATAAGTATAAATGGTCACAGTCACAGTCAAATATGGCGTCCCTTCCGATAGCTTTGTTGCTGGCCCCACGAAAAGGCTCCTGGACCAGACCATAACCCAAAGGTTGGTGGAGGCCCCTTTTCAGGGCAAGTGGTGGAGGCCATGGGGGCATGCGCCCCTTGCACCCCCCTCATATTCCGACCCTGCTTGTAATATTTAATTGTTAAAGTGAAGTTTATTATCGCTTTGTAGGATTTTTTTCTTGTCACAGCCGGTGGGCGGTCTTGCTCTTAAGTTTTGGGTCTGAGGTGGCAGGGTTAGGGGAAAAAAAATGATATGTAGAATGTGGCTGTTTTGGCTCAGGCGGGCCTGGGTGGACAGTGTAGTTTGATGTAGTGAAGTTTTGTTACATTTCGAGAGAGGGTAACCAGGTGGGGGTAAGCTTTGCCCTAGCAGTTAGCCCAGTTGGGCCTAAGAGGGATGCAGCTGAGCTTAATTGGCTTCTATCTCTGGCTGGGTCATTAGGTGCATTTACCCCCTTCCCCTTTCCCCTTCTATGTTTGTTGAGATCAGAATTTAGAGCCACTCAGATTCAAAACAGGGGTGGAAGAGTTAATGTTGGTTGTTATTTATTTTAGGGCCTTATTCATCAAGTGATAGCGTCAGCTAGTGTGTCAATAGCGCCAGGTATCGCCAGCTATCGGCGGCAACCGACTCCCGAACGCCAGGCTGCGAACACTATCACGCTAAATGAGGCTAGCGCCCGCGAAAGCGTCGGCTAGCGCTGGATTCATCATGTAGCGGACTGCAACGAACAGCGCCGCTGCTAATCCCATCCCAGCTCCAGGTCAGACCTTTCGCTACCTGGCGCTCTCCCATACATTTCAATGGCAGACACTGCAATGTTTTTTTTAAGTGGTTTTTGTGTTCTTGTCTTTTGCCAAAAATTAAACATATGTTGTTTAGGATATGTTTGATTAATCTGTCTTGTTTTTATTGATATTTTGGTGAAAGATGTAATTTTTCGACTGGAATGTTGTGAGTGAAATCCCCAATGCATCTCCTCCCACAAAACACATTAGCCTCAAATTAGCTTGCTTTCTGAACACCCATGGCTTGTAAAGCTACTTTTTAGTCAGTCATGGTTGGCGCTCACGTTCGCTCATTGAAATTGTCAGCGCCCAAGCTATTCTGCAGCCCTGTCCTTGTTGAATCTGTGGTGGTCAGTGTTTGTGCAGTCGCTGTTGTGATTCGCTATGTGCCGGCGCTAGCGTTGCTGTGCTGCGCTGTGCTGTTCATACATGTGCCTTTCTGCATTTTTCCCTGAATTCACTTGCAGCGACCCCAGTCGTTCTTAATGAATACACTGTAGTTCAGAGCGTGCATATGTCCACATTCTGCAGGATTTTTTCAGGCGTACAAGCTCATAACAACCCGTTATGCATTCTCCTGTGTCCCACATTATCATGTTGTTGGATAGTTATATTGTGTTCTTATTTTATTTAGGAATCAGATTTTTATTTGTAAGCAACCAGATCTGTTTTTGCTCTGACCTATGCATTACAGGATATTGAACACCCAGCTAAATCAAGCTAATAATTAATTGCGTCTTGGCCAATAGCTTGTTGTAATGCGTAAATCTACTATTACCGCCACTTAGCTTGCACGTAGCGGATATTAGCTTCTTCCTAGTGCGCGGAGCGAATTTTTTTTTTTTTGGTTCGCTTTCGTCATATCCACTTCCGGTTTCCTCCTTTGCGTTTCCACCATGCTGCCCAGGAGACGTGTCATGCGCCTCCCCAGCTCCTCCTCTGACTCTGGCCCCCCCACCCCTCCCCCACCTCCCCCACCTACCTCACCTCCCGCACCTAAGGAGGAGAGATGTTGTACAGTCCACAACAGGTCTCCAAGATTATTCTTGCATGCTGTGTGCTTCACAATCTTTGTATATGCCACAGAATCCAACCCCCTGAAGAAACAGCACTGGTGCCAGAAGTCCCCAACATGGCCGCAGAAACAAGTGAGGACACCCAGACTGGCTTTGAGCTAAGGGAAAGCATGATCACTTCGTTTTTTGCGGTAAGCTAACTACCCTTCACTCTAATCCAAGTACTGCACTACAGGGGAAAAATTTGTGGCCTACAATCATAATTTGTCACAAACTACTATAAGGGGTGTGTAAGATGACCAAAACCACTATAAGGGGGGGGGGGGAGTTGACCCAAACCACTATAAGGGGGGGGGAAGTTGACCCAAACCACTATAAGGGGTGTGTAAGATGACCCAAACCACTATAAGGGGTGTGTAAGATGACCAAAACCACTATAAGGGGGGGGGGGGGAAGTTGACCCAAACCACTATAAGGGGTGTGTAAGATGACCCAAACCACTATAAGGGGTGTGTAAGATGACCCAAACCACTATAAGGGGTGTGTAAGATGACCCAAACCACTATAAGGGGGGGGGGGAGTTGACCCAAACCACTATAAGGGGGGGGGGAAGTTGACCCAAACCACTATAAGGGGTGTGTAAGATGACCCAAACCACTATAAGGGGGTGTGTAAGATGACCCAAACCACTATAAGGGGTGTGTAAGATGACCCAAACCACTATATGGGGGGGGGGGGAGTTGACCCAAACCACTATAAGGGGTGTGTAAGATGATCCAAACCACTATAAGGGGTGTGTAAGATGACCCAAACCACTATAAGGGGGGGGGGGGGAAGTTGACCCAAACCACTATAAGGGGGGGGGGAAGTTGACCCAAACCACTATAAGGGGTGTGTAAGATGACCCAAACCACTATAAGGGCTGTGTAAGATGACCCAAACCACTATAAGGGGGAGTGGAAGTTGACCCAAACCACTATAAGGGGGGGGGGAGTTGACCCAAACCACTATAAGGGGGGGGGGGGGGAGTTGACCAACATAACAATTAGGGGTGTTGTGCAAGTTGGCAAAAACTATCCCAAACAAAAAACAAAAAATGTCAATAAATGCAAAAAAGCAAAATTAATTCTAAATACTAATTCCAATTGTTCTTCTTTTTTAGGCACCAAGATAAAAAAACCACTGGATTTTTATTTGTCACTTTCACCAAAAAAAAATAAATAAAATAAAACAAAATTCACCACCAAAGAAACATGTTGCAATGTGTCTACTACTGAAGGTACTAACATTGATTTCAAGCCAACAGCAAACCAAGGCGCAGGCGCTGTGTTGAATAGCGTATGTCAAAATGACAGCGCCTACAAAGCTGATCTGAAACATCATATTCACCAATGTAGGCATTGTTCACAACAACGCCAGGTAGCGACTGAGGAGGCCTGCTATAGCGAATCACAGCCGCCCGCGGCGTACGCTAGCGGCGCTCATAGCGCCATACTTCAGTCGCTCATCTGTCGCTACCTGGCGCTATTATTGAATCGGCCTCCCCGCCTCCATACAGCCCACTGCTGCCGCCACCGCTGTTTCTCCCAGGGGAGCAGGCACTCGCAAGCACGAGTTTTTGACATTGACATTTCCAGGGGGAATACTGTAACTACGCTGTGTCCGTGTGTCTTTGGGTGACAACTGGTTTCTCAGAATTCGGACTCCATTCAAGCACAGCTCTTTCTTAACGAAGTCTGTGAGTCTACCTAAACACCCGATAAGACGCACCCCCACACGATTTTGGGGGAAAATAAGTGCATCTTATAGGGAGAAATACGGTATCAGGTTAATAAATTAAACTTAAAATCCCGGTCACTGCTAAGAGAAGGCAAGCGACACTGACTCCTATAAGCATCAATATTTTATACCAGTGACACATAAATGGAAATGCAAATTTCTCATTCCATTTGAAAATCAGTGGCGTCATTCACCTGCAATTCACTCGGCACTGCTGGTAGGCAAGCTTTTTTAGTAACTGCATTGCTCATATTTAAGAAAGACAAATCTGCAGTCAAAAAAAGAAAAACGTCTGCACAAAAGAAAGATCATGATTTCTTCAAAAAGATTGAGAAGCTTTCATTGTAATTTACTTTTCCTGTTTGTTCGAGCAAATAATGTTCTCCAGTAAATAACAGGTTTTTGTTACATGGCGTAAGTTGGTAAAAAATTCTGCAAGTTTATTGAAATTGTTCCAAAAACTTTCTATCAGAGTGTTTAGATTTAACCACCTTTCATTATAGGTATTAAGCCCCACTTGTCCCTCTTACATAGTCTTTTGAAAAGAGAAGATTTTTCCTTGCTTGTTTAATAAGTTAACCAACATTCTTAACAACTACCTCTATTTCTCGCACCATATGCGCCTGACAATAAGACGCACCTCGTCCTGGACTCCTGGACTATCCCTAAAGAGGGGACAAATTGTTGTCTCCTCCTTCCAATGCATTTGTTTCCCCACTTAGCTTCTTCAGGGAAAATCTTTGTACAATCAGTTGGAAACTGTCAAAGTTGATCATTATTGATCTTTCTCCTGGACTCGGGGTAGAAAAATATAATTTGCATATTCATTTGGAACACAGTGCGGAGTTGGTTTACCAGGGTTTTTGTCCACTTTAATGTTATGAGAAACCCAGTGGTTGATTGTTTTTAAACAATAATTTCCATTATAACTATCCTTAAAGAGAGAACTTTGAAAACCAACAGTGGACCCTCCAATGATAGGACCACGAGACATGAATGCCCTACATAACTGTTCTGCCTGGCACTGGCATTATGGATTCTCTGGTGAGCCCAGCAATCCATAATAACAGTGATTTAGATAGGCTGCATCTATTACTTTTTATCGACAGGCCAACAATTGAATTTCAGTTTCTAAGAGGTAACAATACCCAGTAAATGTGAAAAGCAATTCTTTTTTTGAGAGCACAGCATGTTTATGTCTAAAATTACAGGTTTTTAGCGTTTTGTTCCAGTACTGACAGCTGCTGAAAAGTACTAAATTGCTGCTGATGGCGGAGATACTCTTGAAAGTCGGTAATCTGCAGCACTTCACGATAGCTAACAGAAGAAGAAGAGGGAGTGGGTGAGTATGTAGGGGGCTCAGTATAGACACAGTATATCTGTGCATAAGAGTGATTAAATATGACATCTAACCAAATACGATTGAGTCATATGAATGTTTTGGTGGCTGTTCGCTGTCTGTTTGTATCTCTGTCATGCTGTTTTTTTTTACTTTGCAAAAATAAAACAGTTTTTTCTACAAGGTTAGCCTTAAGGGTAAACTGACTTTTTATTGGGGGGGGGGGGGGGGGGACTCAAAGTGGGACACTTGATTAAACTGACAACTTTACAGGGTAATGGGTGTGGTGGGGGTGTGGCGTGTTCACTGGATTTTGAAGAACAAATATTTGCAGTTTTTTATGTTACTCCTCTGTGTAAGGAGTAACACAGAAAGCCCTTGGATATCTCTGGTCCATAAAGCATTTAACGCTCAGCCAATCCGTACACTACCGCTGTTTAGCCAATAAGCTGGATCAGGGCTTTAGACATCCTAGATTAATTGAGACAGTCTTCCACTAATGTAAGCAAAGTGGGACATTTAAAGCAGGCAGCCAGTCAAAAAAATTATAGCTCCCTCTAGCAAGCAGTGACCTACCCCATTGCAGGCAGATTCTGTGCTCCTGAACTACATGGGAGCAGCCATCTGCCAACACACGACAGCCCTGCTTCTAAAAAACTCAATTGCCTCACATATATCTCTGCAATCATCTGTTATTTCTAGCTAGTAGTAAGTAGTAAGCCATCAGCTGTAATGACAGCAGAAATCTCTGAACCCAGGACGTCTGATGAATTTACAATTGAGGCCCTGTTTCAGCTTATTGGCTTAACGGTGGTAGTGGAATGTATGGATTGGCTGAGCAATAGGTCATTTATTAACATCCTTTACAGCTCAGAGATAGTGTGTTTTAAGTATACTGACAATTTTTGGGGATCTTCAAAGTGGGACAGTTCAAACCAGTTTGTGGCCGATGGGTGTGGTAGAGGTTTTGTTTATCGTGTGGCTTAATTACAGATCATCAGCTCTAGGAATATTTGGTCTAAAAAAGATGTTGTTGTGTCCTGTCACAGGGCGCCTCCACGTGGACGCGCCCGGCTCCGGTCTTCCGGCGACCGCGCATTCGCCTTAAATGGGCCAGTTAGGTGGGTCTGGGGGGGGGATGAACCCAGGGACTGGACAGCCTGACTAGCCAGGGCAGTCCAGTCCCTGGGGGCTGCTCCTATCAGGAGCAGGATCATAGTTTGCACCAATCACAATCAAGTTGCACCAATCAGACATTCCCTCTTCCCATTGGCCAGTTCCCCTTTAAAAGTGTCCTTGCCTCGACCATCAGGCCGTTATAGCCATTATTAGCTTGGGTGTGCTTTTGGAATTGCGTTTAGTGTGTTTTGATCCAGCTTCGTCTTTGACCACTCCTGTCCGCTGACCGCACTGACCTTCTGCCTGTCTGACCTCCTCTCTGCCTTACCCCTTGGATACCGCGCTTTTGTGACCACCTGGCTTTTGACCCCTGCCTGTCTTGACTACTCTCCGTCTAGCCCCTTGGATACCGTGCCCTGTGACCACCCGGCTCCGACCCCTGCTTATCTTGACCATTCTCTGCTTAACCCTCTGGATTTGACGTTTCGGAACTCTGCTCGCTTGAACTCCTGATTTGGGATACCCCGCTGTTCACTTGTCTTTACCGTAAGCCAGCAATTTTTGCTCCAGTAAGACCTTGGGGCAACCGAGTCTGGAGAGGCATAACCCGTGTCTCCAGCGAGCGGGTGCTTGACTATATGCACAAGAGGCGGTGGAGATTGGGGATTGTTGGCTTATGCAAGAAGGGTGTGCGGCGATCCCTGACAGTATAACGGGCCATTACCATGGACCAAATTTTGGAGCAGGTGCAGGCCTTAACGGCGGCCGTGGAGCACCTGGCCCATCGGGTGGCTCCAATCAACCCAGGCCCTCAGGGGGCCTCGCCCGCTCACCCAGTGGAACCCAAGATTCCACTCCCCGACAAATTTTCTGGGGACAGAAGCAAGTTCTCCAATTTCCGGCATGCTTGTAAACTCTACTTCCAGCTCCGTCCATACTCCTCGGGGTCCCAAGAACAGCGTGTGGGCCTGGTCATCTCCCTCCTGCAGGGGGATACTCAATCTTGGGCATTCAACTTGTCACCTCAAGATCCAGCACGGCAGTCTGTGGAAGCTTTCTTCTCTGCGATGGAAATATTGTATGACGATCCGGACAGAGTTGCCACCGCAGATGCTAAACTCCATACCTTGCGTCAAGGTCGTCGGCAGGCTGAGGAGTATTGTTCCGAGTTCCGTCGGTGGGCTGTGGACTCTCGATGGAACGACCCGGCCTTATGTGGTCAATTCCGTCTGGGCTTGTCCGATTTTTCGTGAATCATCCAGTACCTCCTCTCTGGATGAAACAATGCAACTCGCAATCCGAATCGACCAACATTTGCGGGAGAGACGCCTTGAAAGAGGGGCGCATCCCGACACCAGCTGGAAAGCTGGAGCTCCAGCCCCGAGTCCTACCAAGGAACCTATGCAGCTGGGAGCTACCAAGCTTTCCGAAGCTGAGAGGTGTCGGTGATTATCGGAAGGGCTGTGTCTCTACTGCGGGGGGACTGGTCACCTGGTCAGAGTCTGCCCCAAGAAGCAGCGGAAATCTTCAGGGCCTAGGTGGGGTCGAGGGAACCCACCTAGGCTGCAAGGTATTTCCTCAAGTTCTTTCACAGTTTATGGTTCCAGTCCAGGTTAAAGTGGACCTTGAGTTTAGAAATTTGGAGGCCCTTCTATATTGTGGAGCGGCAGGGAATTTTCTTGACTTTGAATTAGCCCGAAGTCTGGGAGTTCCTCTCCAACCTCTGCCTAAAATTATTTGGGTGTCCGCTATCGATGACACACCTATTGCTGGGGGTCTTATTCATTTTAAAACTCCACCTGTGTTACTCAGAGTGGGAGCAGGGCACTCTGAGCTGAGTTTTCTAGTCTTAAAGATGCCCTCAACCCCTTTAGTACTCGGGTTGCCCTGGCTACAAAAGCATATCCCTCAGGTTGATTGGGTAGCGAGGCAGATTGTTAAATGGGGACCACAGTGTTTTCACTCTTGTTTGGAACTCCCAGTGCGTGCCACACAGCTGTTCTCTGAGGGTGTTCCAGGCCCCTACCAGGACTTTCTCGACGTATTTTCTGAGAAAGCGGCTGATGTCCTTCCTCCCCATAGATCCTTTGACTGCCCCATAGAGCTTCTTCCAGGGACCATGCCACCCAGAGGGAAAATCTTTAACTTAACCCGGGCAGAGAATAAAGCGATGCGGGAGTATATGTCTGAAAATCTTAAAAAAGTGGTTCATATGGGCATCCACTTCCCCGGCTGGGGCGAGTTTTTTCTTCGTTGAAAAGAAAGACGGGGGGCTCCGTCCCTGCATAGACTACCGGGGTCTGAATAAAATTACTATTAAAAACAAATACCCCCTTCCGCTGATCGATGGGTTGTTTACACAAATCATTGGGGCCCAAGTCTTTACCACGTTAGACCTTCGTGGGGCCTATAACCTGATAAGAATCCGGCAGGGGGACGAATGGAAGACCGCGTTTAACACCCAAGATGGGCATTACGAGTATCTCATGATGCCCTTTGGTCTGTGTAACGCCCCGGGACTATCTGGGTCGCTTTGTTGTAGTGTACCTGGACAATATTTAGATTTTTTCTTCTTCATTAGCAGAACATCGTGAACATGTTCGCCTGGTCTTGCAAAAACTTAGAGAAAATTGCTTATTTGCAAAACTCAAAAAATGCATGTTTGAAGTTGCGGAGGTTCCTTTTTTAGGATATATTATTTCCAACACAGGTCTGTCCATGGATCAGTCCAAGGTTACAGCAGTACTTAAATGGGAGCAACCCAGGGATTTAAAGGGGCTACAAAGATTCCTGGGGTTCGCTAACTTTTATAGGAGATTTATCAAGAACTTCTCTACTTTAGTAGCACCTCTCACTGACCTCACCAAGAAGGGGGGTTTCCCATCTATTTGGCCAGAACGATCCGTCCAGGCCTTCAAAAGGTTGAAGGAAGTCTTCAGCTCCGCTCCCGTACTAGTGCATCCAGAATGTCAACTAGCCTTTATTGTGGAGGTCGATGCCTCCGAGCTTGGCGTCGGGGCAGTCCTCTCACAATATAGCGGTTCCCCAGAACAACTTCACCCCTGTGCTTTTTTCTCTAAAAAGTTTACTTCCACTGAACCTAGCTACGACATCGGAAATCATGAGCTCTTGGCAGTTAAATTGGCCTTTCAGGAGTGGAGGCACTGGTTAGAAGGGGCTCAGTTTCCAGTAACGGTCTTCACCGACCATAAAAATTTGGAGTATATTCAGTCTGCTAAAAGGTTAACCCCTAGACAAGCTCGATGGTCTCTTCCCGGTTTAACTTTACTATTACCTACAAACCCGGGCCAATGTGAAAGCCGAAGCTTTGTCACTGAGTTTTTCCTCGACTAGTTTACCCGAGGGGAGAAACTTACCCATTCTGCCTCAACACATGGTGGTAGCTGTTATTCACCCGTATCTTTCTGTCCTGAATCAGTTTCAGTCTGAGTTTCCGCCTGGTAAACCAGCCCATGCCCAGTTTGTGCCCATGTCTCACTCTGCTGCCATCCTACAGCAATTTCCTGCTTCTAAGACTGTAGGTCATCCAGGAGCTAGGAAGACCATTTCCATGCTATCCCGTCATGTTTGGTGGCCGTCTTTTAGAAAAGACGCTCAAGATTATGTGCGGGCCTGTAAAGTCTGTGCCCGGAGTAAGACCCCGAGACACTCTCCTGAGGGTTCCCTGTTGCCTTTGTCCATTCCTTCCCATCCCTGGACTCATTTTGCCATGGATTTCATCACCGATCTTCCACGATCCGGTTCAGCAAGATGGCTCATTTTGTCCCGTTAAAAAAGTTACCCACTGCTCAAGATCTTGCTCAACTTTTTTTAACACATATATTTAAGTTCCATGGACCCCAACCACACCCATTACCCTGTAAATTGTTCCATTATGGGTACCCCAGAAAATGTACAACATAAAATATCCAGATCACCCGTTTCTACCTTTGAAAGCCAGGAAAGGAGAACCCCTTGACGGCACCCCCTTAGCTTGAAGTCAGTGCCAGTAGATTTTCCAGCTTCCCATTAAGAATTACCTTTTAATAATGCTTGTTAAAAAATAATTCCAAACAAATAGTCAAAAAAAAAATCGCAAAAAATAGAGACACAGTGCCCGCTGTATCCTGCTGCGAGAACCGTGTTACGCGTTTCGGACCAGTAAAGGCCCTTAATCATACAACATAATGCCCAGAATGCTAGGGTGTAAATAACAAAACAAAGTTACCTGCTCGCCATCATCCAGTGCGCGCCACCCGCTGACACTGAGAGACAGAAAATACCTAGATTGATTGGCTAAAAGACAACCAATGGTGGTACAGCAACGGAACAGGTAGAAACGCCCACCCCAGATACGAGATGCAATCGCGGCTCCTGGCAGAGACCCAGGGAGCCGCCAATATAGGCGCTTTACAGTTCATGTAATAAAGATGTGGAAAAAAGGTAAGTATGTTAGCCTGTCAAAAAAATGGGGCAGAAAAAAAAGGGGAAGACAATCAATGAAAACAATATTAAACATAATCAAATAGGGAGCTTCTAGAATCATTTTTCGTGGTGTGCACAGCTTTTACTTTGGCTAATAATTTTTTGAGTGGAACACAACATTGCACTATCATTTAGGATAACAATCATTAAGAGGG
The DNA here is from genome assembly GCA_027917425.1 of Gastrophryne carolinensis. NCBI lineage: Eukaryota > Metazoa > Chordata > Amphibia > Anura > Microhylidae > Gastrophryne > Gastrophryne carolinensis. Next base: position 42,017,042 of record CM051234.1, read on the forward strand.
ACATATCTCGCTACTATTTTGTGATCTATCCCAGATTGATATTGTTTGATATTTTTTTCATTTATTGTCTTCCCCTTTTTTTTCTCCCCCATTTTTTTTGACAGGCTAACATACTTACCTTTTTCATGTCTTTATTACATGTCTCCCTGTGCAATAGTAGTAGAGATGAGCGAACTTTTGAAAAATTCGATTCGACTGATTCGCCGAATTTTCCGACAAAAATCGTTTCGACCCGAATAAATTCGCGACGAATCGCTATTAAAAACGGCTATTTCTGAGCCTCCTACAGCCTCAATAGGGTTGTAAACCATTCAGCCTTGCTGTAACACGCACAGGATGCGTGCTGGGTTAGTTAAATAATACTTTGAAGAAATATCACATGAAGATCAGAGGCATCGCTAATAGAATCGCAGAGCGGCACAATTGCAGAGAGTTGAAGTGGCATCACTATGAGGGGCAGAAGGAGCCCAAATATACACTGGAGTTGGCCTCAGGAGCCCAAAAATTGGATGAATCACACCCTGGAGTTGGCAGAAGTTGGCAGCAGCAGCAGCAGCAGCAGCAGGAGCCCAAATATACACTGGAGTTGGCTTCAGGAGCCCAAAAATTGGATGAATCACACCCTGGAGTTGGCAGAAGTTGGCAGCAGCAGCAGCAGGAGCCCAAATATACACTGGAGTTGGCCTCAGGAGCCCAAAAATTGGATGAATCACACCCTGGAGTTGGCAGGAGTTGACAGTAGCAGCAGCAGGAGCCCAAATATACACTGGAGTTGGCCTCAGGAGCCCAAAAATTGGATGAATCACACCCTGGAGTTGGCAGAAGTTGGCAGCAGCAGCAGCAGGAGCCCAAATATACACTGGAGTTGGCCTCAGGAGCCCAAAAATTGGATGAATCACACCCTGGAGTTGGCAGGAGTTGACACCAGCAGCAGCAGGAGCCCAAATATACACTGGAGTTGGCTTCAGGAGCCCAAAAATTGGATGAATCACACCCTGGAGTTGGCAGAAGTTGGCAGCAGCAGCAGCAGGAGCCCAAATATACACTGGAGTTGGCCTCAGGAGCCCAAAAATTGGATGAATCACACCCTGGAGTTGGCAGAAGTTGGCAGCAGCAGCAGCAGGAGCCCAAATATACACTGGAGTTGGCTTCAGGAGCCCAAAAATTGGATGAATCACACCCTGGAGTTGGCAGGAGTTGACACCAGCAGCAGCAGGAGCCCAAATATACACTGGAGTTGGCTTCAGGAGCCCAAAAATTGGATGAATCACACCCTGGAGTTGGCAGGAGTTGACAGTAGCAGCAGCAGGAGCCCAAATATACACTGGAGTTGGCCTCAGGAGCCCAAAAATTGGATGAATCACACCCTGGAGTTGGCAGAAGTTGGCAGCAGCAGCAGCAGGAGCCCAAATATACACTGGAGTTGGCCTCAGGAGCCCAAAAATTGGATGAATCACACCCTGGAGTTGGCAGGAGTTGACAGTAGCAGCAGCAGGAGCCCAAATATACACTGGAGTTGGCCTCAGGAGCCCAAAAATTGGATGAATCACACCCTGGAGTTGGCAGAAGTTGGCAGCAGCAGGAGCCCAAATATACACTGGAGTTGGCCTCAGGAGCCCAAAAATTGGATGAATCACACCCTGGAGTTGGCAGGAGTTGACAGTAGCAGCAGCAGGAGCCCAAATATACACTGGAGTTGGCCTCAGGAGCCCAAAAATTGGATGAATCACACCCTGGAGTTGGCAGAAGTTGGCAGCAGCAGCAGCAGGAACCCAAATATACACTGGAGTTGGCCTCAGGAGCCCAAAAATTGGATGAATCACACCCTGGAGTTGGCAGGAGTTGACAGTAGCAGCAGCAGGAGCCCAAATATACACTGGAGTTGGCTTCAGGAGCCCAAAAATTGGATGAATCACACCCTGGAGTTGGCAGGAGTTGACACCAGCAGCAGCAGGAGCCCAAATATACACTGGAGTTGGCTTCAGGAGCCCAAAAATTGGATGAATCACACCCTGGAGTTGGCAGAAGTTGGCAGCAGCAGGAGCCCAAATATACACTGGAGTTGGCCTCAGGAGCCCAAAAATTGGATGAATCACACCCTGGAGTTGGCAGAAGTTGGCAGCAGCAGCAGCAGGAGCCCAAATATACACTGGAGTTGGCTTCAGGAGCCCAAAAATTGGATGAATCACACCCTGGAGTTGGCAGGAGTTGACACCAGCAGCAGCAGGAGCCCAAATATACACTGGAGTTGGCTTCAGGAGCCCAAAAATTGGATGAATCACACCCTGGAGTTGGCAGAAGTTGGCAGCAGCAGCAGCAGGAGCCCAAATATACACTGGAGTTGGCCTCAGTAGCCCAAAAATTGGATGAATCACACCCTGGAGTTGGCAGGAGTTGACAGTAGCAGCAGCAGGAGCCCAAATATACACTGGAGTTGGCCTCAGGAGCCCAAAAATTGGATGAATCACACCCTGGAGTTGGCAGAAGTTGGCAGCAGCAGCAGGAGCCCAAATATACACTGGAGTTGGCCTCAGGAGCCCAAAAATTGGATGAATCACACCCTGGAGTTGGCAGGAGTTGACAGTAGCAGCAGCAGGAGCCCAAATATACACTGGAGTTGGCCTCAGGAGCCCAAAAATTGGATGAATCACACCCTGGAGTTGGCAGAAGTTGGCAGCAGCAGCAGCAGGAGCCCAAATATACACTGGAGTTGGCCTCAGGAGCCCAAAAATTGGATGAATCACACCCTGGAGTTGGCAGGAGTTGACAGTAGCAGCAGCAGGAGCCCAAATATACACTGGAGTTGGCTTCAGGAGCCCAAAAATTGGATGAATCACACCCTGGAGTTGGCAGAAGTTGGCAGCAGCAGCAGCAGGAGCCCAAATATACACTGGAGTTGGCCTCAGGAGCCCAAAAATTGGATGAATCACACCCTGGAGTTGGCAGAAGTTGGCAGCAGCAGCAGCAGGAGCCCAAATATACACTGGAGTTGGCTTCAGGAGCCCAAAAATTGGATGAATCACACCCTGGAGTTGGCAGGAGTTGACACCAGCAGCAGCAGGAGCCCAAATATACACTGGAGTTGGCTTCAGGAGCCCAAAAATTGGATGAATCACACCCTGGAGTTGGCAGAAGTTGGCAGCAGCAGCAGCAGGAGCCCAAATATACACTGGAGTTGGCCTCAGGAGCCCAAAAATTGGATGAATCACACCCTGGAGTTGGCAGAAGTTGGCAGCAGCAGCAGCAGGAGCCCAAATATACACTGGAGTTGGCTTCAGGAGCCCAAAAATTGGATGAATCACACCCTGGAGTTGGCAGGAGTTGACAGTAGCAGCAGCAGGAGCCCAAATATACACTGGAGTTGGCTTCAGGAGCCCAAAAATTGGATGAATCACACCCTGGAGTTGGCAGGAGTTGACAGCAGCAGCAGCAGGAGCCCAAATATACACTGGAGTTGGCCTCAGGAGCCCAAAAATTGGATGAATCACACCCTGGAGTTGGCAGGAGTTGACACCAGCAGCAGCAGGAGCCCAAATATACACTGGAGTTGGCTTCAGGAGCCCAAAAATTGGATGAATCACACCCTGGAGTTGGCAGGAGTTGACACCAGCAGCAGCAGGAGCCCAAATATACACTGGAGTTGGCTTCAGGAGCCCAAAAATTGGATGAATCACACCCTGGAGTTGGCAGAAGTTGGCAGCAGCAGCAGCAGGAGCCCAAATATACACTGGAGTTGGCCTCAGGAGCCCAAAAATTGGATGAATCACACCCTGGAGTTGGCAGGAGTTGACAGTAGCAGCAGCAGGAGCCCAAATATACACTGGAGTTGGCCTCAGGAGCCCAAAAATTGGATGAATCACACCCTGGAGTTGGCAGAAGTTGGCAGCAGCAGCAGCAGGAGCCCAAATATACACTGGAGTTGGCCTCAGGAGCCCAAAAATTGGATGAATCACACCCTGGAGTTGGCAGGAGTTGACAGTAGCAGCAGCAGGAGCCCAAATATACACTGGAGTTGGCCTCAGGAGCCCAAAAATTGGATGAATCACACCCTGGAGTTGGCAGAAGTTGGCAGCAGCAGCAGCAGGAGCCCAAATATACACTGGAGTTGGCCTCAGGAGCCCAAAAATTGGATGAATCACACCCTGGAGTTGGCAGGAGTTGGCAGCAGCAGCAGCAGGAGCCCAAAAAATGGCCTAAAGACATAAATATGTTTTGCACCATTTGGAAAGTGTAAAACGTGGCACCATGCTGAATCTAGTCGCATGCATCAGGCATTGGTGGGTGGAAATCCTGGCTGATCCATCCCTGATTCATTTTGACAAAGGTGAGTCTCTCCACATTTTTAGTTGACAGACGAGTTCTCCTCGCCGTAACTATGGCCCCCGCCGCACTAAACACCCGCTCAGATGGCACGCTACTTGCCGGGCAGGACAGCTTTTCCAGGGCAAACTCTGCTAGTTGCGGCCACAAATCAAGTTTGGCTGCCCAGAAGTCCAGCGGATCCTCAAGGTGTGTTGGCATGGTCATGTCAAAGTATGACATGACCTGCTGGTTCAGGTCCTGCTCCAGGTCTTCCTGCTGCTCATGAGTAGCCTCACTATGCGGGTGTAGAAAGCTACTCATTAGCGACTGAAGACTGAGGCTGCTGCTGCTGATGGAGCTTCTGCTGCTGCTGCTGCCAACCCCCCCAGCGGCCATGGCAGTGGAAGGTGAGCGCAGAGGTCCCCTCGAGTCAGACCTGCGAGAGTATGGACCATGGCGCAGATAGGCATCGGCCAACTGCCTACGTAGAATGTCTTTGTAGTAGTTGAGTTTGTCCTCCCTCTCGGTGGGTTTAAAAAATGCCCCCATTTTGTGCCGGAAGCGAGGGTCCAATAAGGTGGACAGCCAGAAGTCATCCCGCCGACAGATGGAAACAATTCTGGGGTCACTACGCAAGCATGTGAGCATGCTTCGTGCCATTTGCGCAAGTGACTCGGATGGACTACCTGTCTCCATCTCCACTGCATACTGCCACGGTGTGCCCGGGTCCTCTGTCTCTCCTTCCTCAAAAACCTCTAGCTCCTCTGGCTGCTCCTGCTCCTCCTCTCCTGTCCGCTGACTAGATAAACCAGCCATTTCGCCAAGCCTAAACTGTGTTTCGCTGGGCAACTCCTCCTCCTCCTCTTCCTCCTCCTCCTCCTCCAGTTCAGCTCCAACGGGGTTCATGTGGCCGTAAGATGTAAACGCCATGTCTCCAGTGCCCTGACCAGCCATGGTTTCCAACATGTGCTGTAGTACATGAAGCAGTGGAATCACGTCGTTCATCCCGTAATCCTGCCGACTGACAAATAAAGTGGCTTCCTCAAAGGGCCTGAGCAAACGGCAGGTGTCACGTATGAGCTGCCACTGGTTGACATTGAAGTTACACAGGGGAGTCCCCCTATCTGCTTGGATCATCAGGAAATCCGTGATGGCTTTTCTCTGTTCATATAATCGGTCCAACATGTGAAGGGTGGAATTCCAACGGGTGGAAACATCGCAAATCAGACTATGTTGGGGGATACCATTCTGACGCTGTAGCTCAAGAAGGGTGTGTTTGGCGGTGTAGGAGTGGCTGAAGTGCATGCAAAGTTTCCGTGAAGTTGTTAGGATGTCCTGCAGATGGGGGGAACACTTCAGAAACCGCTTGACAACCAGATTGAAGACGTGAGCCATGCAGGGGGCATGGGTCAGGCTTCCTTGGCGCAGCGCAGACAAAATGTTCTTCCCATTGTCGGTAACCATGATTCCCATTTTAAGTTTTCTCGGAGTAAGCCATGTTTGGATTTCCTGATGAATACATTTAAGCAGTTCCTCCCCTGTGTGACTCCGTTCGCCAAGACAAACCATGTGAAGCACTGCGTGACACCTCCGTGCCCTGCACACATGGTAGACTGGAGGGGCACTGAGACTTGAGCCTACAGTGGAGGGTGAGGAGATGGCGGAGGATGAGGAGGCCGAGTCGCACGGTGTCACAGGCCCAATGGGCAGAGAGCGCGGAGGCCGAAGCGGCGTGACCTGTCCAAGTTGCTGCTGCAAAGGGACCACATTCACCCAGTGGGCCGTAAACGACATGTACTGCCCCTGACCGTAGTTACAGCTCCAGATGTCGGCGCTGCCATGTATTTTGCTACACACCGACAGGCTCAAGGACTGGCCCACCTTCTGTTCAACAAAAGTGTGCAGCGCTGGTACTGCCTTCTTGGCAAAGAAATGACGGCTTGGGACTCTCCACCTCGGCTCGGCACAAGCCATCAGTTCTCTGAAAGGTGCAGATTCCACCACCTGAAAAGGGAGCGACTGCAGCACCAGCAACTTGGACAGGAGCACATTCAGCTTCTGCGCCGTAGGATGAGTGGGCGCATACTGCTGTCTCTTGGACATGGCTTCGCTGATGGATTGCTGGCGGGATGCATGACTTGGAGGAGGAGGAGCAGGAGCGACAGAGGATGGGTATGACGCACAGCTGCCTTCGGCTGAGGTGCTGGAGCCTTGGCTGGCAGAAATTGGGAGCTCACTTGGTGAGGAAGCAGACTGGACCACCCCTTGGGAGCCTCGGTTCTCCCAGGTCGTTTTATGGTGACGCATCATATGTTGACGCAGGGCCGTGGTGCCAACATTTGGACCCTGGCCACGCTTCACCTTTTGCCTACATATCTTGCATGTGGCCATGTTACCCTCCTGCGGATGCCTCAGGAAAAACTGCCACACTGCCGAGTAGCTACTTTTCCCACCCCCTGGCCTCACTGATTCACTGCTGCTGTTGCCAACTCCAGGAACCCCTACTCCACTACCTCCCGATAAGGTAGACTGCCGCACAGCAGGTGCTCTACCCCGGCCCCGGCCCCGGCCGGCTCCAGCCTTTGGAATTGTGCCCCCATGCTGACTGCTACCACCTTGCTGCCTCAGCTGCTGACTCCGGGGCAACCTGCACCCCTCTTCTCCTGATGATGACGATGAAGCCCCTTCATCACCCGGCTCCCAAGTGCGATCGGCTTCATCGTCATCATCATCATCATCACCGAGTTGTGGCTGTACGTCACTGATGTTCGTGGATTCGTCAACAGTGTCTGGCGCAGGAGCTGGAACGCTCGCAGCACCCACGACACTGTCCACATCACTATTTGTCTGCCTAGCTAAAGAAGCCACCTCCATTTCTTGGCTGGGCAGTAGCTGCTGACTGTCCTCTATCTGATGGTCCTCCTCACTAAAGAGTGGAGCTGAACCCAAAGCATAGGATACGTCGCTGGGGGAGGGAACGGCGTAGGCCAGAGGCAATGGGAGGACAGGGACTGCTCTCGGGGCATGCCAACTCAGGGTTGTGTCAGAGGAACCTACCGACCCTAGACTGGGGGTCTCAGACGTAAGTTGTGATGATGTTGTTGATGAGCGCGTCAACCAATCTACCACGGCAGATGCGTTACTGGTGGAGACCCGACCGCTAGCAGATACTGGCAGATTAGGTCTCTCAGCGTGACTCCTGCTGCTACTGGCCCCCAGTCTGATGCGAGCTCTGCCTGCGGAATCTTGGCCTCTGCCATTCCTCTTTTCACTTCCAGGCACTTGTCTGCCCGACATAGTCTAACTGGCGTGGTAGTAGGTGATATTTAAAAAAACCCCGGGCAGCGGTGGGTCTATATGAAACAGAATATAATGCACACCAAAAGTGAGCAGTAACACTCAGCCTCCAACAGGCCTGCTTAGTGTAAATAAGAGAGCTGCTTAGTGTAAATAAAGAGGGGTATGCTATGTTACAGAATGGGATGCCTCAACAGAAGTGCACCTGGCAGGCAGCAGTAAGCCTATGCCCAGCAAAAGTGTCTTATAATATAAATATAATAAGAGCAAATGCTTATATGGTCTTAAACAGAGGCTGCTTTAGTCACAGAATGGGATGCCCTGGGCAGGAATGGACCTGGCAGGGTCCAGTAGTGCTTTGGCCAGCAAAAGTGTCTTTATCAGGCTAATTTCAAATATGATAAGAGCAAATGCTTATATGGTCTTAAACAGAGGCTGCTGTAGTCACAGAATGGGATGCCCCGGGCAGGAATGGACCTGGCAGGGTCCAGTAGTGCTTTGGCCAGCAAAAGTGTCTTTATCAGGCCTAATTTCAAATATGATAAGAGCAAATGCTTATATGGTCTTAAACAGAGGCTGCTTTAGTCACAGAATGGGATGCCCTGGGCAGGAATGGACCTGGCAGGGTCCAGTAGTGCTTTGGCCAGCAAAAGTGTCTTTATCAGGCTAATTTCAAATATGATAAGAGCAAATGCTTATATGGTCTTAAACAGAGGCTGCTGTAGTCACAGAATGGGATGCCCTGGGCAGGAATGGACCTGGCAGGGTCCAGTAGTGCTTTGGCCAGCAAAAGTGTCTTTATCAGGCCTAATTTCAAATATGATAAGAGCAAATGCTTATATGGTCTTAAACAGAGGCTGCTGTAGTCACAGAATGGGATGCCCCAACAGGAATCGACCTGGCAGGGTCCAGTAGTGCTTTGGCCAGCAAAAGTGTCTTTATCAGGCCTAATTTCAAATATGATAAGAGCAAATGCTTATATGGTCTTAAACAGAGGCTGCTTTAGTCACAGAATGGGATGCCCTGGGCAGGAATGGACCTGGCAGGGTCCAGTAGTGCTTTGGCCAGCAAAAGTGTCTTTATCAGGCCTAATTTCAAATATGATAAGAGCAAATGCTTATATGGTCTTAAACAGAGGCTGCTGTAGTCACAGAATGGGATGCCCTGGGCAGGAATGGACCTGGCAGGGTCCAGTAGTGCTTTGGCCAGCAAAAGTGTCTTTATCAGGCCTAATTTCAAATATGATAAGAGCAAATGCTTATATGGTCTTAAACAGAGGCTGCTTTAGTCACAGAATGGGATGCCCTGGGCAGGAATGGACCTGGCAGGGTCCAGTAGTGCTTTGGCCAGCAAAAGTGTCTTTATCAGGCTAATTTCAAATATGATAAGAGCAAATGCTTATATGGTCTTAAACAGAGGCTGCTGTAGTCACAGAATGGGATGCCCTGGGCAGGAATGGACCTGGCAGGGTCCAGTAGTGCTTTGGCCAGCAAAAGTGTCTTTATCAGGCCTAATTTCAAATATGATAAGAGCAAATGCTTATATGGTCTTAAACAGAGGCTGCTTTAGTCACAGAATGGGATGCCCTGGGCAGGAATGGACCTGGCAGGGTCCAGTAGTGCTTTGGCCAGCAAAAGTGTCTTTATCAGGCTAATTTCAAATATGATAAGAGCAAATGCTTATATGGTCTTAAACAGAGGCTGCTGTAGTCACAGAATGGGATGCCCCGGGCAGGAATGGACCTGGCAGGGTCCAGTAGTGCTTTGGCCAGCAAAAGTGTCTTTATCAGGCCTAATTTCAAATATGATAAGAGCAAATGCTTATATGGTCTTAAACAGAGGCTGCTTTAGTCACAGAATGGGATGCCTCACAGCAGACTTAAGATCAGTTCAGTATATATGCACAGTTAGTTACTATAAGCAGCCTGAAAACGCTAACAAAGGCTGGATGAAAAAAAAAAAATCTCCCTGTCAGCCAGCTCCGTTTTTCCTACCTTTCCCTGGCTTTCTGTCTGTCTCCTGTCTGTCTCCTGCCTGTCTCCTGCCTGTCCCTGTCTGTCCCTGTCTCCAGCCTGTCTAACTGCCTCAGCTACACAGCGTTCTGTCTGTCTGTCACGAATGCAATAGAGAAATGAGGAAAAGCAAGATGGCCGCCGTTAAATACCGCTGTGTGACGTCACCGGGCTTGCTGGCTGCTGATAGGCTGCATGTGACTGCCCCAGCTTGCACTGGCGCGGGATACATGTCCAGACATGTCCCGTCCGCCATCTTAGAATGCCTGTAAATGTAAATGAATGGATGTTAAAGGAAAACTTCGAGTGATCGAATCGCGGGGAAATTCGGATTCGATCCGAATCGAATTTTTCCTGAAATTCGGATCGAATCCGGGTTCGTCCGGATCGATTCGCTCATCCCTAAATAGTAGGGTTTGCCCGATCCTGAAAATGGCCTTGGCACAACATAAGTAGCTTTGGGAAAAGCTAAGAAAGGTCACATCTGTGTAATAATTTTTATTGTTAGCCTGCTCTGCTCTTCTCTAAACAAAACATTAGCCTTTCACTGAGCTGCACGGGTTTGAGAGGCCTGTCAGGAATCTACTAAATCTGAGTCTTGAGTACTGCATCTCAAATCACAAGGGTGATGGTAGGCTAGTTAATCATGCACAAACTCTCCCATCCTTACCAAGCGTGACAACCACCTGTGTTGTACACACACAGATAGCTCCAGCTCCTCCCCTGCAGTGCTCATGTCATCCTGGCAGCGACCACTACTCTGTGGCCTGGTGCTCAGTGCAATAGTAGGGTTTGCCTGGTCCTAAAAATGGCACAACATCCTAGAGAAAAGTTAAGAATGACACATCTGTGGGGTTTTTATATTGTTAGCCTTCTATGCTCTTTGCTAAACAAAACATTGGACTGCGATTGAGCCTGGTCCTAAAAACACTCTCTGCAGACAGGCACCCATAAATGATGCTTCCATGGCTGGGCAAATGGTCATAGTTTTGCCATTTTGCGCATGAACACCATACATATCTAGACATTCTCTGTTTGCTTACAGTTGCTCATAAAAGGTCACCAGAAAAACTACTACCAGCAGATCAATTTTTATTAAAAGATAAAGAAAACACAAGTACCGCAAGCTACAAAAATTTAACAGATTAAACAACAACAGTACAGAGAATAGACATATATAAAATAACATTTATCAGGCTATAAAATGGTCAAGGCCTTTGCACTATGGAAAAGTAGTGTTAAAAAGTTAGAAAAAGAAGAAAAAGAAAAGAGAAAAACAGAGAATATAAGGAGAGACAAAAAATGAAAATAACAAAACTGAAACAATAAACAATTGAAGTCCAAGCATTTTGGACCCAGAAACCTCTCCCTCCTGCTGAGCTGAGCCCAGATAATCTAAATCCTCTATCCTTGTGAAAGGTCCGCAGATCGTGCACAGATCACTTCAAAGTTCAGAATATTAGTATTGATGTTGGCAGATAGTTTCTAAGAACAATCTATATTGATAATTGTTACTGCGCAGGCTAACATTTACTAGGATGATTTGAGGGGAAAAGGTCTAGGTCTTCAAAAAAGAGTCTATTCAACAATAGAAAAATATAGTCCCAATATTTTTTCAAGACAGTCCCACCAAATATGAAAACAGAATCCAAACACCTAATGACTTTGAAAGCAAAGAGGGGAGTCATTTGAAAATGCTCGATGGACTTGCTCCAGGCCCTACCAGCAGATTTCCATAGTGAAGCTTGTATTTGCTTCTGCTTGTTGCTCCTGTTGTCAACCGATTTGTACTGACCAAATCTGTCCTTCCTACCTTGGCTTCATATCCAGCTTCTTTTACCAACCCCACTTGGCTTGTCACATGTTTTATAATGACCCCACTCTTGCTTTTGACCCCACTTAGCTTTTGACCTAGCTTGAACCGCCACCAATTTGACCCCTGAGCAAGACCTTGTGCCCGGTCAGCCTGCTACTGTGCCTTGTGATGATTCCTGTATTATGCTTTTATTAATAGTGTTTTCCATAACTCTTTTGCTGCAGAAACGAATCAATACCATGAGGGGCTTACCTGTTGAAAACCATGGTCCTGCTCAGACGCTGAATTAGTGCTGGTTGCTGGCAGTTGATCATCCTAGAGTTGGCTTTCTACAATTAAGCCTTAGAGTGGGTTTTTCTTTCCCATTCTTTTCTCTAAGCTTCCTCTCATCCCGAACAGATAGATCGGTTAGTCTGTCGATAGGTCTAAAAAAATTACATTTCTATAAAAATAAAATAAAAACAAAGTTACAGAAAGTCAAGGTAAAGGGCAGAATCAAATGTTAACAGATCATCCTCAGTGCTCTAGATTATTGCCATAATATTTAGCAAATATTGTCTTTGATATGACATTATATGTTGTGGTATGAGATTCCTCCTGACCTATGTCTGGGGTCATCCCTTATAGCAAGATGCTATAAGGGTGAGGCTGTTCAGATGTGCTTGTGGGCTGTAAGAAAGGAGGCTAAGCCGGATCCTGGAACACAAACCTTGGCCCTTGTACGGAATGTGGAGGTTCCCCCGAGATGAAGCCCAGAGGAAGGAGGTAGTGCCCATGAGGGGGCACCACGCTAGATTCTCGTGGGGAAGTTGCAGTAGCTCCCTGGTAGCACTTCCCAACTGTAGCCTGCTCAGGTAGGGGCCATTCCATTGAATGTGAGCTTAGGGTGTTCGGGAAAGTGGCATGGACCCCCAGGATAGACTTTGAAAAGTACCAATAAATGGGGCACTTGCCCAAAAAGAAATTTGGGACTATGTGATCTTTGCTTGCTAACCGCCTGGAGTCTGGACCCACTTTGGACAGCTGCCTGTTGGGGAAACCTGAGTGTGTACCGCTTCCCTGTGTCCACCCCTGTCTACTTGGATCTGTTTTCCTTGTGGGGGCATCCCAAGGTATTCCAGGGTATCCGATACATCAGTACTCTTTAATACCAGTTTTTATTGGAGTATCTACTGGGTCAGGGCAGTTAAGCTGCAAATGACCAGCATCTTCCTCCTACTTCTTGGCCTCGTGCCGCCACTGAACAGAATGTCATTTGGGAACTCTGGCAGTAGTGCCTCCGTCAGGTTCATTTGTACTAATTTTTCTTTCATGCTCCAGCCCATAATCCTGCCCTGAGTGTCATGATAGAGCGCTAAATTGCTCCACGACTTAAGGCTGAGATGGCTTTGCTGATTTAACCCTTTAAGTGCCAGCCTACCTGTAGTTTTTGTCACACTCTGTTGCCAGACCATTTTGCACTATTTTGCGCTCCCCATGTTCAAATGTGATTTTTGAAGGGATTTTCAGGGATTTCCCAGGAAAATGATATATTGTTTTTTTCAGCAGAGTCTGAGCTTTAACATGAAATGTCTTGTTTGTAATTTTTAGGTGTATTCTCAATATTTTTTGGCGAAATATGTGCAAAAAAATAAAAAAAATCTATTTTTTACAATTTGTAGTGTTTTTTGTAATAAAAAATGTAAGTTTGTCAATAAAATCTTATTGCGTGTGAAATCCCAATTTCTCCCAGTTACAGCGGTACCACATATGTATAAGTAGACACCCTTTACTGCCCAGGAGACTCCCCCAAACTGAAACAGAGCTTTAGGGGATTTTCTGAAAAAATACAACTGTGATATGCGCTATGCGCACCTTGCAGTTTTTCCAGAAAAACAACCCTTTACATTTGAAATACCCCCCACAAACTATATATTCTCTGAAAGTACACACCTCAGGCTTTCTATTTGTACCAGGCTTGTTGATGTGGCCACAGTTTTCTAGAAGTAATCCCTCAATGTATTCTTTGGTTGTAAAGAGTTTCCCTAAAAAATGGATAAAAAGCAGAATCAAAGCCACATTTTCCTAAAAAAACTATATACAAACAAGAAAAAGGTGTTTTTTATTCAGCGTTTTTATACATTTTTTAGGGAAACCCTGCGCAACCAAAAATTCTTTGAGGGATCAATTCCAGAAAGATGAGCCCACTACAACAAGCTGGGTACGCTTAGAAAGCTTAACATGTGTACTTTCAGGGAATATCTGGTTTATGGGGGATATTCTAAATGTAAAGGGTTGTTTTGGTTGAAAAATCGCAAGGTGCGCGCTTTGTCTGCAGAGCTGAAATTTTCAAGAAAAATTACCGTTATGCTCATGCTTTACTTTGGGGTGTTTGGCAACTCTTCCCTTGACAGTAGCTATGCATGTTGGGTATCGTTCTGTTCGGGGGATGTTGCTTTTTCAGACTATACTTGTTTTTCCTAAAATATAAATATACAAACAAGAAAAAACAAGCTAAGTCTGAAAGTGCAAGGTCCCCCGAACAGAACAATACCCAACATGCAGAGGTACTATTAACCCTTTTAATTGCCAGCCTACTTGAGATTTTGTCACCCTCTGTTGACAGGTCATTTTTCCCCATTTTGCACCATGTTTCGCGACATTTTTGCTGGAATTTTCAGGAAAATTATATATATATATATTTTGCAGCTTTAACATAAAATGTCTTGTTTGTAAATTTTATTTATTATTCATTTTATTTATTATTAAGTAAAAAAAATAAATAAATAAATACATTTTTTAGAAAATGTCCTCCTTTATTTTAAATAAAAAATGTATTTTATTTGGGAAAACCATATTGCATGAGAAAGCCCCATTTCTACCGATTAGAACAGTACCACATATTTATCGGTAGCCCCCTGTTCCTGCCCAGGAGACCCCCCTAACTGAAACAAGTAATTTTTAACATTTACAAATAAAATACAACTACCATCCACACTACAAAGGGTTAAATCGAGAAAAAAAAATGACATAGGGTCCCCCTTACCCAAAGTAACCAGCCCAGGACCAGCTATGCAGGGCTTGTAGGAACAGGGCGCAGGGGCCAGCTTTTGTGGCCCCTGGCCCTGCAGGCTACAAGCCCGCATAGCCCGTGGGCCCGGGCTCTTCTGCCCCCCCCCCTGGGCTTTGGGGAGGCAGGTAATGGGGGTGCCGGGGTTAATGGCAACTTGCCATCCCCCCAGCCTTGAGAACTGGTATAGGGGTCTCATGGACCCCTTACCAGTTCACAAGGGGTTAAATGTAAAAAAAACACAGACACACAAAGAGAAAAAATATTTTATTTTTTTTTTTTTTTTTTTTTAATACTTACCTCCCATCCATACTGGAGCACTCTGTCCCTCGGCGATCACTGGCTTCTGCTCACTTGCTAGAAGCCTTTTATAGCTGCTGGATGACAGAACACAAAAGGGTTCATAAAAAAAAATGACATAGGGTCCCCCCTCCCAGGGGGGGGACCCCATTTTTTTTGGAATTTTAAGGGTTAAAAACCCTTAAAAATCCCCCCCAAAAATGACGTAGGGTACCCCCTACCCAGCATTACCAGCGTTGGTGGCCCCTGGCCCTGCAGGCTATTAGCCCACATAGCCACTAAGTGGCCCGGGCCCTTCTGCCCCCCCCTGGCCGTTGGGGAGGCAGGTAATGGGGGGCTGGGGGTTAATGGCAAGTCACCCGCTAGCCGCAGGTCACTTGCCAGACCCAGAGCCTTGTGAGCTGGTATAAGGGGTCTCATGGACCCCTTACCAGCTCACAAAGGGTTAACTGTTAAAAAAAAAAAAACACACGTTGATAAAAAGTATTTTATTAAAAAAAAAAAAATTTTTTTTTACTGTACTTACCTCCGATTGCAAGCTCTTGTCCCTCGCCGCTCTGATGACAGATGCCGGTGATCGGCATCCAGAGAAGGGGGAGGCAGGAGATCAGAGGATCTCCTGTCACCTCCTTCCCCGGCACCGATCACCGGCATCTGACAGCTGAGAAGGCTAAAGCCGGAGATCGGGGCCGGGATGATGTCATTAGCGGCAAGATGGCGGCCGCCATCGAGGATGAAAGGGGAGAGAGCCTTCCGGGCCTCCTGAAGATCTGTAAGTCCTGGGGGGGGATCGGAGGCCCCCCAGGTGAAGAGGAGGGACAGCGGGAGCCAGCGCACACGCAGGTAAGTGAATGTCATTTTTTTTTTTTTTTACAGTTAGCAGCTGCTGCTGCAGTAGCGGGGGGGGGAGTGGCCTATTCCGGGGGCTCTCCTGGAGCCATCTGACCCCCGACGGGGGATCGGATGGCACCAAATTGAAGAGGAGACCCGGCCGGATCCAACGAGGGGTCAGGTGAGAATTTTTTTTTTTTTTTTTTGCCCGCTAGCAGGGGTAAATGCCAGGCACGTAAATTTTACGTGGCTGGCACTTAAGTGACGGAGAGGCAACCACGTAAATTTTACGTGGCTGGCATTTAAAGGGTTAAAGGGTGGTGAGGAGGAGGGCTCTGCATAAGTAGAGTGGGTTGAAGACAAAAACAGAGAAAGGGGAGGGATGGAAACAAAAGAAAAAAATATATAATATTAATAACAATGTTTTTCTGTTTGCTTTGCAGGTTCCTGGGCAAGAACGTGGTGAAGTTAATTCATTGTCCCACCCTCCTGCAATTTTTAGTCCATACAGCACCACGGAAAACAGTAGCAGTCTAAACCAAAATAATACTAATAATGTTTCTTTTTTGCTTTGCAGGTCACTGGTGAACTGGAACTGTGTTCCATCTAATCCAGGGGTTCCCAACATTTTTTCAATACCACTCTCCATTATCTGATTAAATCAAGTGCCACCTGGGTGGTGTGTGAGCATTGTCAGCCACTTAAACCTTTAAACAAAACATGAACATCAAAACAAGTACCACCTGTGAGCACCTCAAGTACCACCAATGGTACTAGTACCAGCTCCATCTCCACCAGCAGCAGCGTATTCTCTAATTTTTTAGTTTCCTTATTAGATTATTTTGAGTACTTTGCCTACCCCATTTTGTGCAGGGCAGTCGGCCCAGTGCTACCCCAAATAGGTCTCTGAGTCTGACACCTGTGAATTTTTTTTTGATATTTTTAATTTATTTTATATATTTCTTATACATTTTATATATTTAATATGTATATATATTACATAATTCTTTAATGTTGTTGTTTTCTGTATGTTATTATTTTGAGTATTTTCCCTACCTCATTTTGTGCAGGGCAATCTTCCTGGTGTTACCCTATGATTTTCCCCTCTGACACCCTTTAAAAAATGTATATTTTTTTTAAATTTTTTTTTTATGTATTTATGTATTTCTTTCATTTTTAATTTTTTTTATGTATTCTGGTATTATTGTGAGAACATTCCCCAGCCCATTTTGTGCAGGACAACTGGCTCTGGTGTTCCTCTCAACTTGCAGCCCTCTAGCCATTGCTACCCCCATTTTACAGGCATTTTGGTTCTCCAAATTCATGTGCCCATTGACTTCCAGAGACCCGAACTAGACTTTAGCGGCAAGTTCGGCCAAACTTGTCGAACTCGAACATCAGCGGGTTTGCCCATCTTTAATGATGACATTAGAGCAAGTTAAGTATTGTCCTGCTGTGAAGCTTTACTTCAAACATTGCCGAGTGTTTTATAATTACTATTATATAGTGACAAGTAGCTGACACTATGTAGTAAGGCTCCTTCCCAATAGATATAAGGCAGATACTTTACACTCTTAGACTATTGCTGCTTTCAAAATGGTAAAAAGTCCAGGTGGATAATTGGATTTAAACAGAGCTCTGTTTTAATGGAAATATTGGATTGATACTGCTTTAAAGAGAGCCGTAAATCACTTAATACGATGTTAACACTCTTAGCTCATTTTCTTGCAGTGTAGGATTTAAATTAAGATACGAGTCAGAAAGCCCTAAAAATGATTATTGACATCACAGCTCACAGTAGAACTGAAGAAGCTTCAGCTACTTTTAGGACTATAACTTTAAGGGCTTAGATCTGCTTAATTAAAATAAGCTAAGTTGCCTATACTGCATTACAAATGATTATGCAAATAAAATAGAAAGTGTCATATAGATGTATTTTTTAAAATCAAATTTCTGGTATGTAATATATTTGGTGACCAACAAAGTGATTCTGATTCAGAAACTCATGAATGGCTCTTTGAATCACTGAAATTCATATCAAACTAATTATAATTAGTTTGCCAGCCCAATTAAAGAGAAACTACTTAAAAAAACTACTTAAACTGAACCAACACACCAACCTTACAAAAATAGTTTTCATATGCATCCTTCCCCAGGGAAATTCAGATTGCTGCACATTAAAATTAATTTATCTTTTTTTAACTTAACAGAGTACTAGGGATCTGCCAGTCCCCTGCAAAATGTCACTTTGCATTGTGGGTTATGTTGATTAGGTCCAAACAGCTGGGATTCTGGGAAAAGAAGAAGCCTACAGGGTTTTCCAAGAGAGCCACAACCAGGAAAATCGATAAAGCGGTGTTTCAACTTGGAGTGAATACAGGAGTCAATGTAAATGCTTGCAAAGATTCAGTATCATGCAGGCAGATAGGAAAAGTGAGTTTTGGGGAGTTTTTTTGTCATCTGTGAAATGCTGTTGGTTCCACATTATAAAGCAGACAACAGGCTTTAAGCAATATGGGAATGAAAAACATGCTACCTTGCTACCTTGGACAAGGTATGAAAAGGTAGATATTTAACTTAAACATAAGCGTGATCATCATACAGTGAAGAGATTTGGGGCTGATTCAGAGCACATGGGGGTTTGTGCAAAAAAAAGCGTGATCAGGCAGGTTTCTGCCAGACAAATTTACTGGTTTAAGAGTTCAGCTGCTAGTGCCATTACAAAGCAGCAAACATGTTTTTGAAGCTGTTGGTGCTTTCGGAGTTTTGATTTTGTTCATAAACCTATTATTTGGCCACCCCTAACCATCAGAAGCAGAAACATTTGTAGTGGGCTCAGACATAAATGGTCTTGTTTAATGGATGCCATGCAACCCTAAAACCTAAACAGAGGCAACAGAACCCTAAGGCCTATGCAGTAACAAGGCACCATTTTGTATGCATAGCCCATGAAATGACTTAAAAATTATTTGAATCTGACCTGTAGAACATTTGCATGTATCATACAAGGATTTTACAAGGTAGGGCCGCAACGTGACGTGTATCGGGTGCAAGTGCATCCAGATTGCTGGCGCACCCCATCCCCCAGGAAATCCCAGTTTCAGTCAACTCCACGATGATCCCTCTCTGAAATACAGACCCAGGATTGGCTGCCAGCAGTCATGTGGTTCGTGTTTCAATTGGCGCCTGGAAAAGCGGAAGAGACTCAAGTTTACGTGACCACTGGAAACCAGCGTTTACTGGGGTGCTTGACTGTCCCCCATGACTGTCACTTTGCCATCCAACACACAGTTCCTAAAAAATAGTTGTTGGTCCATTTAAGATAGCAGAAAACTTTTTTTCTATTAGACTTTTTGTGTAATGAATGAGAAATGTTCTCACTGCCTCTCCAAACTTTCCAGGACAGTTCAAAATAATTTGAAGAAACACCATCTTAGTCTTGATCCTGTATTGGTGGGTCTGTCTGTCTGCCAGAGGATCCTCTGTTCCTCAAGTGGGACCTTCTGACACTGGGTCTACTGTGAGGACCACCCATCACACCGAGAGTCCTTTCTGATATCTTTTTGACAAAGGAATCAAATCCATCTAACACAGAACAATTCTTAGACTTACACAATTCTGAAACAGTAAATGTTAACACTGGAGCTAATTTTCCTTAATTATGTCTGGTACTTGACATTTTCAACCCTTTCTCATTTTGAAGGGTTCCATAATTGGAGAGTCGTCTTCCAGCAGCGAAAATGTTAATTACAGTGGAAACTGAAAGGTACCAATTTATCCTCCTATGCCTAATGAACACCTATTAAATAATTAAGACAAAAAGTTACATAGTGATTATTTTGTCACCCAACAGCTAGGACTAGACTTGGAATAAATGAACACTTCATAAGCAAAGGGCAAGCGTATTATGGTGGAGTAAATTTTCTTATCTGCCTTCTTGGTGATACTGCTGAAAGAAGATAGGGAGGAAAAATTAGCCTGAGCCTAGAACATCATACAAAAAGCATTATTGATTTTTTTTTCCCTCCGTACTTGCTGTTCAGCGGGAGATAAAAATCACTTGAAATTTTCTGAGGATTTGCGTTATCTCATTTCATGTCTTTGCCACTCAGCTTAAAACTCTAGTGGAATATGAACGCTGACAGGGCGACAATTTTAAATGTGCCATGTTCCAAAAAGAAAAAAAAGAAATCTGAAGAAAAGGCGACATAGAGAGGAGGGAAAAAAAATCTATGATAGGTTATTTTTGTGAGCCATTTATTTTTTACGATCCTTGGCAAAATGAGGGTGCCTCTTGAGTAAATTGCTTTCAGAACTATTTATTTGAAGCAAAAGGCCATAAAATATATTTTGCTACTATTTATATGCATAACATTGATTTGTTTTGTTAGCCTCATTCTGGCGGACGTAGGGAGCAAAGTGAAGACGCCGTAGTTAGTTACACTGACAGAACGCGGCATGACAAAATGAAGCAGCTGTGTAATGGCATCACTAGCAGGAGTGTTCCAGGGAGAAGATCACTTATAGGGTGTAAAACATGGGGGTTTTCATGCTGAATGACGGAACAATGTTTCATGGCTAAGCCCCATGTTGGGAAGAGGATTTTAGTTTTTCTTTTACAGTAAAGAAATTACCTGGACATTTCTGAAGGGCTTATCTTGTGTGTAATCACGATGGTGATCGGAAACAGCAATTAACCCCCTCCACTACATAGCAGAGTAGACCATACCCATAGGAACCCACTACAACAGAAGAGATACAGGTGGACCCACAGTTTCCTTACAGATAAATAATAAAACTAAGACCGTAGGAATGGTGGTAGACTTTAGGAGAGCACCCACTTTCCATTGCCATGTATCTATTTAAAGAGAAGAGTTGGAAATAGTTTCTAAAACCATGTTTTTTGGAACCATCATAGCTCAAAATGTAAGATGGGAAAGCGATGCCAACACTAGGGAAGTGTACAGAAGGCCTTTCTTCCTTCCTTCAGTTTGGTCTGCACGAAGATCTAATGATTCTATTTTACAGTTTTGTAATTGTAGGTACTAGAGATGAGTGAATCGAACTCTTAGAACTGGAGTTCGTCCGAATATCAGGGAAAAATGTATTCGTCTCAAATCCATATTTCTTGTGATTCGTGATGCATTTTTACCTGAAATTGTTAAATAAAAAAGTAAAGACTCATCTGCTCTTTCGCTATCCTCTGGTCTGTCCCGCGCTGCTCTCTAATTGCTGTCCGGCACCACTCTCCACATCATCCCCTGCCGCTGGCTGGGATCCCTTCACCTCGCTCCCCACCACAGGGAGGGGCTATTTATACCAGCAAGTGAGCTGACATCATCTCACTCTGCCACCATAAAGGGCCTGTCACGGACCGGGTGGAGCGGACTCGGGTGTGGATCCGCTTTAACTGTGGAACCGATGGCGGGTACGTGTCAGGGGAGCGGAGTCTAAGAGGCCACCGGTATTCACCAGAGCCCACCGCAAGGCAGGTTGGTCTTGTGCGGCGAGTGACCCCCAGGTCGCTACCCCCTAACAGCGGCCCAGTCCCACAGTCAGCCGAGGTTCAGTGAGGTACACAAGTGGCAGGCAAAAAGGCGTAGTAAGTACAGGCAGAGATCGGGGCTGGCAGCACAGGTTCGCGGTAAAGGTGAGTAGCCGAGGTCGGGGCAGGCAGCAAAGGTTCAGAGTCGGGGACAGGCAGAGGTCGGTACACGGGTGAGCAATCCAAGAATGTCTGACTTTCAACAAACATGGAGAGACCAAGATCCGGCACTGAAGGAAGGAAGTGCCTGTTTAAATAGGGGAAGATGATGCAGGATTGGATGACATAAACACCAATCAGTGCTGTAAAGGCCCTTTAAATCTCAGGGATCCTGTGCGCTCGCCCTCTAGTGGACGGAGACTTGTGCGCATGCAAGGAGGAAGCACTGGGGGAAGGGCGGCAGCTGGAAGCAGCCCCGAGGGAAGATGGATGACGGCTGCATGCAGCCATGGAGGTAGGTGAAATGCTGTGAGACGGCCGTGCAGCGCTCGCCCTAACAGTACCCCTCCCCCTTGGGCCTCCCCTTCTTCTTGGGACCAAGAAAATCTGAGATGAGACTACGGTCTAGAATATTCTCTTCGGGCTCCCAAGATCTTTCTTCAGGTCCACAGCCTTCCCAGTCGACCAAGAAATATCTTTTTCCTCTGGAGAGCTTAGAAGCCAGAATCTCCTTCACTGAAAAGGTATCCTCGGTGCCCGAGATTGGGGCAGGCACCAAAGTTTTAGGAGAGAATCGATTGACAATAACTGGCTTCAACAGAGAGACGTGAAAAGAATTGGGAATTCGCAGTGAAGTCGGTAGGTGAAGCTTATAGCAAACTGGATTGATCTGTTGTTTGATCTTGTATGGCCCCAAGTAACGGGGGCCCAATTTGTAGCTAGGAATTTTGAAGCGGATGTATTTTGCCGACAGCCACACCTTATCTCCTGGAGAATAAACAGGCGGAGCTCTTCTCCTTTTATCAGCGCTAACCTTCATGCGGGCGGAAGCTTGACAAAGGGAACGCTGTGTTTCTTGCCAGATGGTGGAGAAATCCTGTGTGAGATTGTCCACGGCGGGCACTCCGGAGGACGTGGATAAAGGCAATGGCGGAAGGAGTTGACGGCCGTACACCACCAAAAACGGGGACTTCCTTGTGGACTCAGAATCC